>CM050323.1:7184518-7600872 GCA_027475135.1 Bactrocera correcta | reverse complement strand
CAACAGATTTTCGACTTAAGCATTCTCTTTTTAAGTTCAACGCACAAAAGTTAATTTATTTTTCCCATTATCTTTTCGACTCTTTTTGTTGATTTATATCATATATTTATTTGGTAAGGTATGTCATACAGGGTGAGGAATCTTTTGTCAGCCTGGAAATACTTTCAATTATGAAATCTTTCACATTTGTTTACTGAATTCGATTGGAATCACTGTAGGATCAGTGGGAACCATTTTGAACATTTCAAGGAGTTGTTGACTGCTTTAGATTTTGAACATAAAATCCCATCTAGGGTATAAATAACTCACATTTTCGTGAACTTGGCATATAACTTTAACTTTTCGTTTGCTATCGATTGCATAATATGGTGATCTAGTGCACGGTTTAAGCAGTTTAACGCATATTGGGTGAAAACTCTATTTAAAAATATGTTTAAATGAATTCTCCTCGGAATATATTGCGGAAGACTTTTTTAAATTTTTTAAGATTCGCTTACGCTTCATTAAGAGTTGCTATTCAACATGTGGCAACACCTGTTTTCTTATGGTATTCAAAAATATGTTTACAGTAAAACTTTTTCGAATACTTTAGTAACACTTTTAAGAACACAAAAAATCAAATTTTCATTTTTTTTTATAAATGCAGTTTTAGTTTTCTCCTGGTGGCAACTGTGTACCGAAAATCTTTTGAATGATAATTTCTGCAACTTTCTTTCTTTTTTAGGCACATTTTGAAAAATTTGCCAAATATGAAATCTATATTTAAAAAATCTATTTGCATATCTGGCAACTCTATTCAAAAAAAAATGTAAAATGTAAACGCTTTAATGCCGCTTTGAGGTCTCTTTAAGTTTGGGAGATTTTTAGAAACTTGGCTTAGTATTATTTTTTCCGATAAGTGGCAACTCTCCTAAGTATGAAATCTATAAACTAAATCTGTAATTATACTTAACAGTTTCTACTTATGATTCAGCTTGTCTAATTTCATTTTTGTTTTATAAATTTAATTTTATTTTTCCCAGTTGGCAACTCTATTCCAAAAAAATGTAAAATGTAAACGCTTTAATGCCGCTTTGAAGTTTCTTTAAGTTTGGGAGATTTTTAGAAACTTGGCTTAGTATTATTTTTTCCGATAAGTGGCAACTCTCCTAAGTATGAAATCTATAAACTAAATCTATAATTATAATTAATAGTTTCTCCTTTTGATTCAGCTTGTCTAATTTCATTTTTGTTTTATAAATTTAATTTTATTTTTCCCAGTTGGCAACTCTTTTCCAAAAAAACTGTGAAATGTAAGCGCTTTAATGCCGCTTTGAAGTTTCTTTAAGTATGGGAGATTTTTAGAAACTTGGCTTAGTATTATTTTTTCCGATAAGTGGCAACTCTCCTAAGTATGAAATCTATAAACTAAATCTATAATTATAGTTACCATTTTCTACTTATGATTCAGCTTATCTAATTTAAAATTTTTGTTTTATAAATTTAATTTGCCTAGTTGGCAACTCTATTCCAAAAAAATTGTAAAATGTAAACGCTTTAATGTCGTTTTGAAGTCTCTTATGTTTTGGAAGATTTTTAAAAACTTTGCCTAGTACTAATTTTTCCGCCAAGTGGCAACTCTCCTAAGTATGAAATCTATAAACTAAATCTGTAATTATAATTACTATTTTCTACTTATGATTCAGCTTGTCTAATTTCAATTTTTTGTTTTATAAATTTAATTTGCCTAGTTGGCAACTCTATTCCAATAAAATTGTAAAATGTAAACGCTTTAATGTCGTTTTGAAGTAGTCTCTTATGTTTTGGAAGATTTTTAAAATCTTTGCTTAGTATTAATTTTTATCAATAAGTGGCAACTCTATAGCCAAATATATGAAATAAATCTTTAATAATAATTAATTATAAAAAAAATCTTGCTTAGTCTTCATAATCTCTGATTTGAAATTTTTTTTAATAAATTTTGTTTTTTTTTTTTTGAGTTGGCAACACTGTTCCGAAAAATGTGTAAATAAAAATTTCATCGAAAGCTGCTTTGAAGCCGCTTTTGGTTAGTTACATTTAGAAAAAAATTACTTAGCATTAATTTTTATCAATAAGTGGCAACTCTATCACACAATATGAAATATATTATTAATAATAAGAGTTCCGGATCGCGTTATAATTTCTTTCGTCGAAAATAGGCCATTTCTTAGCTTCAGAACCACCATCTGAAGAACCGTTTAAAATTTAAAGTCCATAAAGATTCCTTAGTGTGTTTGTTTTAAGGTCAAATATTTTAACGCAAGAATGTTAGATGCCTCATGTTAACAACAAAGCTTCATATAGAATTCTTATACCCACAGAGCTCTAGTTTTGAGAAACCTACAATTTTTTCTGTGATCTATTCCAGTTGTATTTTTTCATGTATTCAATTTGTTGTTGTTAAGCCTTTGAATTCAAACACTTATTTATATTTATTTCTTTCTAATTTATAGACTCCAGCAGAATTGTTCAACGAAACGTCAAATAATTCCTTTACCACTTTACATAATATCAATACACGTATCATTGTATCACATGAAAACCACGAACAACCCCCGTAAAAAATTGCAAGAAAAATGGAGTCAACAACCAAGCAACCAACAGGTAATTTTTGGCATCAGTTTCATACAATTTATTGTCCACGTTAACAGTAAACAACCTCAAAGTATACCCAAGACATCAATAAAGCACTGTGAGGTGAGCCGAAAAAACCGATTGGACAGAGCGAAAAACGTAAGGGATCAAACACTTGCAAATAAGGCATAATAAATAGACTATGTGTCGTCCCGCAGTGAACCGTATGCTATTGACTTAATGATGAGGTTTCGAAAAAGATTTACTTTTATTGAGCTGTTGACTAAGACAATATATGTATGCATTTGGGCTTGTAGTACTTACTTACATATGTTGAATATAATACTAAAATGAACTTGTTCAATAAAAACACAGAACTATCTCATTAGGAGGTGGTATTAGTTATTGAACTATCTGCTGTTTCTACATATGGAGATTTTTGCTGAGAATACTTTTGTCAAATATGATATCTAATAACTTATCCCTCCATTACGCTTTATGAAGACCATTCTTTAGTAAAATTGGGTTACCTCGTCACAACCTGTCTTATCTCGTTTATAATTCGGCACTTGTAGGTCACCTACTTGTCAGCCATTACTGGTTTATTAATAGGGATCATTAATTTAATATATCCACGCAAAATGTAGTGTAAAGGAATCTTATCTTTAGATATAATATCGAAACAGACCCGTTTTTTCATTCAGTCATACAAACGACGTTTCAATATAGACTTAATATCAATAAAGTTCGAGGCAGTTGCCTTTCAAGTTCATCATTGATGGTAAGATTTACTCTTTTAGCTTAACGAGATATGGGCTGATATTACTACTGAAATTTTCAGGCAGGGTGTACTATAGAACTAGTAGGTTAACAGACAATCTCTCTTTTCTCGGAGATTCCAAATGTAGGATGCCTTCCTCTTTCTCTGCTTCTTCCGGCGGCTAGTGCGACGAATACTTTCAGAGCCGGGGTGTTTTCATCCATTCGGTAGAACTATGTCAATTTAGCAGGGCGCGATGATAACTGACTTGAAAAGTTTGGACTTTTGTCGTCGAGAGAGGACTTTATTGTGGACTGGTAGCGGAAATGGATGAAATTGCCAAACACATTACCCCAGTCGCCATAGCTTTAGTTCTGATCACTGCGGGGTCTTTCAAGCGGATGTGATTGCCATAAAGGTAGCAGTACATCTACTGCTCCAGTGCGCAGTCACCTGTAGAGTTGTGATTATCCAATCCTATAATAGCACAGCTTTCAGATAGATGACTGTTAACTCATCAGTGAAAGGATGTATAGGTTCCTTATCCCTAGCATCGAATTATTTTATTATTAGACTAGTTTGGGTATCTGACCACAGCGGTATGGGAAGAAACTGAAAGATTGAGGAGCTCGCTAGGGCATGTACTTGAATTTCAATAACTGCAGAATGGAGACGTGGAGGCTTCGTTGGCTTATTGTGATCCGACTACTGGACTATTGAGCCTCAGACCAGCTGCGCAAACGTTGGTGAAACATCTGTAGAGTCCCAAGCTACTTCTGACCCACAGTAAATTGCAAGAGGTCTACGGAGCTCTTCACTCTTAGCAAGCTCCACATTTCAATGCAGGTAAGAGTTCTAACCGGACACTGTCCGATCTAAAGTCATGTGATAAGATTGAACATTTTACCGAATGCCAGCTGCAGCAGTTCTTTGGAAGAAGATAATATTGAATCATCTCAACACTTCCTCCTCGAATATCCAATATCATATCACGCCAGATTTAAGGCCAGATAACTCGGCTCTCATACTTTTACACATCCAGGTGGAACAGCGAATATAAAATCAAACACCTTAGTAGCTTTGTGATAGCCTCAGAGAACTTTGTCGATAGCTAATATGAAAGTACAGGAGTTGTCATATGGTTTCACCAAAGACTGTACATAAATGCCTGAGTATGGTCCTGTATCAAAGTAGATAAAGTAACAATTCAGCTCCAGCATATTTTGGACCCTTTTCACTTATGCAACTTAACTCCATATTAACCCAGCACTGCATTTTAAAAACAGCACAACACTAGCAGCCCCAGCATGAAAATACTTACCCAAATAATACATAATTGTAATCTCCACACCAGCGAACAACACAAACTGCAGTTAGCCTTCACCGTTTGGGTGCTTCAAATATTGTACATTTCAGTCAACAAACAAATTGCCACCCTTGTCCTTATTGCATTGTTGTTTTGTTGCATTAGTAATAACTGATATTAGGCCATCAGTGTACAAAATGGTATTTTAGCTGCCACAACATGTACATACATCCGTGCAGCCAAGAAAGACACAAATGCACATATACATGATTGTGTGGTACATAGATACATACATACGTGGTTATATAATAGCTGCAATCGGATGTGAATGGCAATGTCAGCATTTGACAGCAAACAGATGGAACTTGCTCCACAATAAACAAATGAGGCTAGTTATTTGGATTTATTGGTCCTTATGCAAGGATATGACATGGAAAATAAGTGCAGGGATTTGAACAGTGGCATTGAGTCATTTACATAAATATTTATGTAATTGGTAGTACGTGCTGTTATTAATGGATCTGTATGTGTGTTTGTGTGAAATATTACTTCCAAGAGTATATCTTTCTTACTTTATTATTGTAGCTAAAAGTGATATTTATGCAACGGAAAATAGAAGATTCAATTTTGTCAGTACCATGGTAGCTTGGGCATCTAGGCCAACGCAGTCTTCGGTAGGCCTTAAACAATGGAAGCTTCAAAGGCTCGCCTGTGTCTGCGCTTTAGGGGCAATGTGCACTTACGCCACCGCAGCACTTGAAGTTATGCTGGAGCTCACACTGCTGCAACAAGTGATCAAAGGGTAGCGAAATATACGGCGTTTCGGCAAAGATAATGTCGTCTCAACAAAAGGCCCAAGGGGAGGACATACCATTGTATCTTCTTCCAAAGGATGGCGGTACGAAGAGGATTAATTTACAAAAAATTTTAGAGTTACTTTCGAAAACACTGGAAGGCAATCGTGCAGGCATTGCGGGACCGCATACCAAACTATTCATACCAATGGGTAGTTTTCCGAGCATCTTTCAAGCTAAAATCTTCGCTATAACTCAGTGTGCAGAACTCAAACTAAACTTACCGATAGCCAAGCGGCACTAAGGACAATATCTGCGGTGGGTTTATATCACTTTTAGTGGAGGAGTGTATAGGAAGGCTTGCTGAGAAAATTTAAAGAGATGCAATCAAAACTCAAGATTCTCAGCATAATCTGCCAATTTGTCACATTGCCTGAGCTGAGTTATCAAATAGTTCAGACTCTTTCCAGGCCAACATGCAGATCAATATTAAGCCCTTGCAGCTCTAATACTTATAGAATGAATTCTTCGCAGTTCAAGGGGCTAAACTAATACTAAAATTAGATATTAGGAAGTCCTAAAGTATACATAAACCGTTCGCGTTCTTCATGACGAATGATTTGGCTGAAATTAAACTGAAACTTCATCCAGCATTATTAAGGATCAATAAGTATATTTTTAGCGTCACAGCCGGATAAGTGTAAGTGAACATAACCTTAACAAAGCACTAAAGGTTAAAAAGTTCGTGAATCGCTGGATCCATGAGAATATCTTTAAATTAGGACATATTATGGCCAAAGTTTGGAGGCAGGTTATAATGGTGTTAATAGTTAAAAAATTTATTAGAGCTCTTAATGAACTATCATAGCAGAATGCTACTAGATCTGCTATTGGAATTTTATTCACGGTGTCCCGCATGCCAGTTTTACGTCGTATACAAAAGCTATCATCCAGCGTCTCCGTTAATAAAGTCCCAATAACAGATCATCCTTTTGGTTTGGTGGAAAATCCAAATCCTTAGATACAATGTATTTGAAATTGATGGCAAACAGCAATCTCGGTATTTTCTCTTATCGATTAAAATATCGAAATAAGACTAAATTAGTTTTATTCTCGCTGATTGTTCCTCCTTAATATGTTGCATTATCTTTTGGAAGCAATTCTGCCGGTCTTAACCATTGCCTAAAACTTCTGCTTTTCTTCTTCGTTATTGGCGTAGAATGGATCCACGCTTAGGAGTTTACGCCGGTGAGGCAAGTTCACTGAGCGACATTGACTTGGGTGTGATCCGAAATGTTTCTTTTACGTATGGCTTAAATTGCTCACGACTTCCACTTGGGCGAAGTATCCTATGGGTAGCCAAAGAACATCCATTTGTAGGCGAGCTAAAGTGTTAAGCCGAAACGTACCTCCCCAAGGTTGTGCGTTGTGTTTGGATTATGTAACCTTTAAAAATTTAAAATTTCTTATCAAGACTGCTCCTCAAAATTATCATATTTTACGGACTTTTTCAACATAGTATGGAAATGGAAAATTTGGGTAATATTACACCGAGCTTGAGTACTTACAACGACCTACTTTCAACAGTATTTGCAGTGACATATGAACTACAAATACAACAGTTCCATAAGGTACGTTGCTAGTTAGATTGTTTTCACATTCAATCAAGTCAAGTAACATCTTTATCAGCTATGATCCCATTTTTGCCTTTCCAATTACTGCGTTACGAAGTCAACTCTTGGAAGTCTCTTTCGTGAGATCATATCTGCTAGAGATCTATGATCAGGACAAAATTATTGGAGTTCAGTGAGCTTTCTGGTAACTAAATAAGTCATCTTACCAAATTTGCAAATTCTGACTGAATCGATTATTCTTCTTACTGTTGGCCTTAACACCAGAATCGCAGAAAATTGAAAAGCTCATGAACTGGCAAGGAAAAGCACCATAGAATTGCTATCAGTAGAATGGGAGCTTCGCGGAAGCTTGGCCATCGCTGGTTCAACATTTGTATTGTCTATTAAGCGTTTCTTCAATTTCAGAAGTTTTTCTTTTCTATGGCTTCACACAGGACTACATGTAGCGGTCTACGTGCTATCTTTGATCAGCCATCTAACCTAACTTTACTTAACTTAACCTTGTCTTCAACATTGCACATTATAAAACTTCTCTCATTTAATTATGGAGCCAGCCAATAAATATATAGTAAATATTAATATTTACCTCAAGAGCAGATGCTCAGTTCTTTCTCTGTGGAAAAACAAATAGCCATAAAAGCTTCTCCTCACCCGATATGAGTTTGAGCTTATGATCATGGCGCTATAAAGATGTTATTTTTTTAAATTATAGTCACAAATGATTGTGATATGGGAACCTTCGTAATTTAAGGATATAAAAAAATCAAACTCTAATTTTCACAAGAGATCGCTGTGGAAGGTTTCATGGAAGCTGGTATGAAAATTGGAAGACGGGTTATAAAGATTTTCGAACTTCCGGCTGACTTTTTATGACATATATTAGCCAATATGTAAGTTATCACAATGAAAATAAGAGAGCGTGTTTTATTCATGACAGTATATCATGGTACCTATAAAAGGAAAATTTGTGCGAAAACTTGGCTCAGCCCTTATATAATTAATATCAGGGTTTTCGAATATCCGGGAGTAAAGTCACTATATACTAATGTGCCCAAAAAATAAGGTGACATTGTATTTATTTTGAAAATTCTTTATTTATTCTTCCAAATCAATTTCATCGCCTTCAAAGAAGTCCCCTCTCGATTCAATACACTCATGCCAACGGATTTTCCAATCTTCGAAACACCGCATGACCTTCAGTTCCGTCTTCGTTGCGGCTTGAATCTCCTCTATCGTATAAGAACAGTGTCCCCGGAGCGGTCTTTTGAGCTTGGTGAACAACGAGAAGTCGCACGGCGCCAGATCAGGTGAATACGGTGTTTGCAGAACGATTTGGTTTGAGATTTTGGCGAAAGATAACGAATTATGAGGACAGTATGGGATGGTACATTATCGTGGTGTAACAACCAAGAATTGTCTTTCCACAATTCCGGCCTTTTTAGGCGTATAGCGTTACACAAACGACGCATAACGTTTCATGACACCCAAAGCATCGTTTCACACACTTCAACGCGACGCCTTTTTTTCAAAAAATTCAATGTTTTCGGTACCAGTCGATATTTGACGCGCTTGAGGCCCAAAACATCCTTCAAAATGGTATTGGCTGAGCCTTTCGATATGCCAACCTCATCAGCAAGGTCTCTAATTGTTAATCGATGGTTTTTCAACACCAAATCTTTGATTTGTTGAACGTGAGCTTCGTCGATTGAGGTTAATGGTCGCCCTGGACGCTCTTCGCCTTCGACACGTTCACGGCCGGCTTGGAACTCACTATACCACTTGTAAACATTTTTTTAGACACAGCCTCATCACCAAAGGCTTTCTGCACCATCCTCAACGTATCCGCAACAGAAAATTGATTCCGTAAACAAAGTTCAATGCAAATTTTTGCTCAACAAATTTCGACATCGCAAAAAACGAAAAACTCACTTTTAGCAGCTCACAAAACGACACGTATCTCAAACATTAATGAATATTTTGACATGAAATTTGACATAAATGTGACTGATAGTACTACCAACCTGAACTTTATTTTTTGGATTGGTTTAATACCTTAGAGTATTTCCCAGGCTTTATTTCTTGCAATTTGCACGAGTATAAAATTTTCGGTTGCACACGAACTTAGATCTTCCTTACTGGGTTTTTGTTTGCGTCGGTAACAACATATTTTAGGCGTCCACTGCATTTATTGTCTTCGGGGCTTATTTCACCACGTCTAAACTTAGCATACCAATCCTTGATGTTCGATGTTCCTGGGAGAGTGTCCGAAGACTCGTCATCACGCCAAGTTTTTGCTTCAACTGTATTTTTTTCTCCCTCAAAAAGCAATATTTTATGAATACGCGAAATACACTTTTATCACTTTTTTACGAAAACCAAATTTGCGAGAGTTGTCAAATTCATAGATGGGCCTTTCGAAAGTTCCCGCTAACTAAAAATCCATAATCCAATCCAAATCCAGAAATAATGGCGTAGTTGTGTTCTCAATGTGGTCATGCTCACACTGTCATGAGAACCCTTTATGACGCGTTTGATTCATTGATTCATTCCGAGTTCGATTCGTTTTTGTTCGTTCCTACGGCGTAAGTTTAGCAAGGCGATAAGAAAAGCATTGAAATCGAACGATCGTGTATTTTAGTTAAAGAGTGTTGCTCGTGAATCAATCATTCATTCATTTCATTCGTGAAATACTGACAACAAAAGATTTGCGACTTGTGAAAACTTCCAACTTTACCGAAAATATAGGCCAGAATGACATCGAAATGAAAACGCATAATTAAAAAAAATCAAATAAAAAGCAACATAAAAATATTATGAATAAACGCAGGCGTTTAAAAAATGTTTGCAATGCGCATTATAAACAATTAAGCGACCAAAAACGCATTTATTATAAACTTTTTGCAATCAACGCTTTTTATGCGCGCATTTATTTTATTCATTACTTCACGCATGACGTGCAAATTTTAATTGTGCCGCATTTTGTTTGTGGAAACTCAACATTTAATTAGTTTAATGCGCTTTATTTGCACACACACACACACGCACACATATGTATACATACATATATGCACACGCAGAGATTTACTACAAGCGTATTATATAATAATGTGTGAGAAGGTGCGTCAAGCTGACAAACGATTCAAACGCAAATAAGTTAAGCTCACGCATTGCCAAACAACACAAAAAACAACTGTCAACAACAACAACAACGCTAGCAGGGGAATGGTGCAACGCGACAAAGCAGCAAGCGCGTTGGAAGTGGGCGCCTGTGCATATGCAGCGGCCGCGTTCACAAGACAAAAGCAATTAAAGCCTGTCAGCTGTGTGCAAAATGCGGCTAAAAACCATAATTGATATGTTTAAATTGTAAAATAATTGCAAAATTCAATGACGTCGCCCATAAAGTGAGCTGAATAAATATTTTATTTAGATAAACGCTCCGCAATGGCGCATGGGGTAATTGAAATAACGGCTTAAAGCTCACACGCACGCAGGCAAAAATCGCAACCACAAAACTTTGTGAAAAATTTGAAATTATTGCAACGATTATAACGGTCTACACAAACCAAACCCAAACAAAAAGAAATCAATTAAAGCAGCATTGCACAGCAACAACAATGACGGCGAACGGCGGAAGGAGTGGAACGGAAGAATTAACCGCAGACCGCAAAGCAAATGCATTTTAATGCTATTGTCCAGCATTTAAACACACAAACACACACCTAAATATATATAAATATATGAACACATACATGTGTATGTACTGACGAGTGCGTGTTTGACAACCACAGCCATCACCATAATAATTCAGAAGCCAACTGATGAATTATGCATTGGCTTATAGGCAGATGTGTACACATGCACCTATGCATATATACGTACATATACTCTTCAATTTATATACACTAGAGCATTGAATTAGTTGCACAATTGGCCGTACAATGCATTGAGTTTTATTATTTGGAAATTATTGAATTGAAATGCTTTAGTTTCTGGTTATTTTGCAAAGCTCTGCGAAGTTTTTGGTTTTTAACTAAAATTGAAGAAATCGTTTTTAAATATAAATCCGGTCTGCGGACAGCGAAGGCATGTAGTCATCACCTTTCTTTATTCCTTAAATTCCATTCATATTCAACACTAAACCTCATTATGCCTAAGAAAAAATATCAACTTAATTTCAGTAAAATTTCATACATATTGAACACAATAAATGGTTTAAAGACAGGGAAAATTCATACATCACTTTGTATTGCGATTAGCTGTATAACTGAATTGATTGTATGAACTTCTGTCATTACTCAAATGCACTAAGATGACGTTTCCAAGCAAATGTATGCTTGTTTCGGGCAATATTGAACCAGTGCTATCTCTTCTTCGAGAAATTATTGCTTCCTTTAAGTCCTGACTGAATCTCTCGCCGTGTTTGACACTCACAGCACTCAAATTTGCCAGAAAGTAATCCAGATGATTCAAAAGCTTTTATTTATATACATCGTACCAGCTGTACTTTTACCTTCTCCGAAAACCAATTGTTTCATTTCACGCTGTACGTAAGAAGCTTCAAATCCCGTTCCAAAATGTGTACTAACTTGCTGACTAATGCTCTCCGAAAGCAAGAGCGCAAATCGAGTAGAAACTCGTTTAGCTGTAAGTTGTGATAGCAGTTTCTCGACGCTTAACATTTATTGTATTAGTTGACGCGTTTTTTCTGCAACAAGATATTAGTCCGAATCGAGCCAAGCGCTCATAGAAGACATGTTTGGTCACATTTTTCTTCTTTCCCGTCGAGGCGTAGGCGCAAATCAGCGATATGTTGAAGAACTTCATTTTGATGCAGATTGTGGTTAAACGTTCATCGAAAGGGGTGTATGCCAGTACTCGGCGACGGAGTCTTTTGTCCTTTATATGGCCACTGTAGTAAATACCACAAAGACTTACTCATCTCAGTCCTAGTCTCGTTCATTGCATTCCTTGGACGACGGCGATTTCAGCCTTTACTCTTAAGAGGACATCAACCGACTGTGTAGCGGCACTTTCCCAATTAAGAGACCGCACATTCCAGGTTCATGTTCTTAAATTGTAATTCTAAACACGTTTGCAGGGGTCTTCAAACGGAGGGTCATATTGTGTGAAAGATTAAAGCCCACCGTCAACAAACTGATTGGACCTTATCAGTGTGGCTTTAGACCTGGCAAATCAACAACCGACCAGATATTCACGATGCGCCAAATCTTGGAAAAGACCCGTGAAAGGAGAATCGACACACACCACCTCTTCGTCGATTTCAAAGCTGCTTTCGACAGCACGAAAAGGAGCTGCCTCTATGCCGCGATGTCTGAATTTGGTATCCCCGCAAAACTAATTCGGCTGTGTAAACTGACGCTGAGCAAAACTCAAAGCTCCGTCAGGATCGGGAAGGACCTCTCCGAGCCGTTCGATACCAAACGAGGTTTCAGACAAGGCGATTCCCTATCGTGCGACTTTTTCAATCTTCTTCTGGAGAAAATTATTCGAGCTGCAGAACTGAATCGAGCAGGTACAATCTTTTATAAGAGTGTACAGCTACTAGCGTATGCCGATGATATTGATATAATCGGCCTCAACACCCGCGCCGTTAGTTCTGCTTTCTCCAGACTTAACAAGGAAGCAACACAAGTTGGTCTGGCAGTGAACGAGGGCAAGACGAAATATCTCCTGTCATCAAACAAACAGTCGTCGCACTCGCGACTTGGCTCCCACGTCACTGTTGACAGTCATAACTTTGAAGTTGTAGATAATTTCGTCTATCTTGGAACCAGCTTAAACACCACCAACGATGTCAGCCTGGAAATCCAACGCAGGATTACTCTTGCCAACAGGTGCTACTTCGGACTGAGTAGGCAATTGAAAAGTAAAGTCCTCTCTCGACGAACAAAAACCAAACTCTATAAGTCGCTCATAATTCCCGTCCTGCTATACGGTGCAGAGGCCTGGACGATGACAACAACCGATGAGTCGAACTTAAGAGTTTTCGAGAGAAAGGTTCTGCGAAAGATTAATGGTCCTTTGCGCGTTGGCCACGGCGAATATCGCATTCGATGGAACGATGAGCTGTACGAGATATACGACGACATTGACATAGTTCAGCGAATTAAAAGTCAGCGGCTACGCTGGCTAGGTCATGTTGTCCGGATGGATGAAAACACTCCAGCTCTAAAAGTATTCGACGCAGTTCCCGCCGCAGGAAGCAGAGGAAGAGGAAGACCTCCACTCCGTTGGAAAGACCAAGTGGAGAAGGACCTGGCTTCGCTTGGAATATCCAATTGGCGCCACGTAGCGAGGAGAAGAAACGAGTGGCGCGCTGTTATTGACTCGGCTATAATCGCGTAAGCGGTGCCTACGCCAGTAAAGAAGAAGAAGATGATGATCTTTAAAAATGGTATTTCGGTATTCCAACGATGCCAGTAAGATCTTTTACTTTTAATCGTCGATTCTCTATTTAGCACCGATACCTTTATATTATTGAGGTGTTGATCATCAGTTAATATTGATGTGTGTCCTGGACGTGATTCGTCGTCAAAGCGTTCTCAATCTTCTTTGAGTAATTTGTGCTAATCAACACACTTCCTCGCGACAAATAGTTATCACCGAAGGCCTTCATCTTGATCTTCAAAAAGACAAGCGTATACTAAGCACTTATAATTATTTCGATGAAACATTTCACACAGATTTCACTGCGAGTCATACCAACTTATAAAAAAATATTTCGACGAACGAAATTTCGCGCGAAATTTAAATTATCCACTAAATCTCAGTTTAGATATATCATTCAGTTATTATACTCGTCTTATTCGGCATATGAGTATGGGTACGGACGAATTTTGACAGTTCTTATGTCATATGTCAGATACGTTATATTATTTGGGCTATATGTGACCTGGTCTACGAAAAGGGAGCTTAGGTGTCAAAAAATATTTTTTTTTTTTATTTTATTTATTTTTTTTTTGTTTTTGACACCTAAGCCCCCTTTTCGTAGACCAATTCACATATATTGTTTCGACACCTTCACAGATACGCAATTTACCTATTTATAAGCAACATTATGTGATTGTTTTAAAAAAGATGTTGTATTTGCAGTATATTAGAACTTGAATTCTAATTTCGACTATTTTCAACTATTTTTGGGAACTCCAAATATGCATCCTCCTTAGATACCATAGAAGAATGGTGTTGACTTTACAAGATTGGTCGGATAAAATCAGGGTCTGACAGTTAGAAAAGTATGATCGTATAGTTTGGTTGAGAGTTCTCTGCTAATACTGTTAATTTGGCTACATCTCGGCACCTCATAACTGAAAATCTGCGCATTTTGGGTACCCAAAAAGTGAGAATTTCAATGCACTCTAAACCTTTAATATTAAACTTATCTTTAAACTTATCTTTAATATTAAACTTTAAATATTTAGATGAAAGAATATAACATCACTGACCACCCATTGATGATGATTATATAACGTAGGTTTCGATGGTATAAAATCATATAATTAATCTGATACTACAGCATTTTTGCTACCATGCCAAAGCAGCGACTTATCATTATCGAATCTTATGTGTTGAGTTGATGATATTGATATCGATATGCATATATTAGTGTTATTTGAAATAATTGCTATATTAACGTCATCATAAACACTTGTGTTCTAAAATAATGATGATTATGTAAATTGCTTATTGAAAACTCATCCTATAAATTATTGATATGCAATTTATTTATGCGTACGGTTTATGCCTGCCAGAATAAGGCGCTACTAAGTCAGGTTCTGGTTAAAATTTCTAATAGTAAAAACTACTTGGGCCGTTTGAGGTTCAAATTATTGGAAATCTATATTCACTGAATTAGTTTCTTTAATGTTATAGTTGCTAAAAATAAAAATTCGTAAAAAAATATTAAGTTGTATTTCTGCTGTATTTCGATACTCACATCGAGCTTACAGCTAAACAAATATTTTTTTGTATCACCTTCTTTTTGCCTACCTTCTTATATGATACTTCATCCAAGTCCTAGATCTCATCGTTACATCGACTGCGGTACTTGCCGTTACCAGTGCTATTATTAATATTCTGCAAAATTTTTCTCTCGAACACTTCAAAGATCCACTCATTAGATGATGTCATTGTCCATGCTGTATGATGAGAGATTTGTAAAATTTGGTATTTGTTTATCGAGAGAGCACTTCATTATTCAACTGTTTACTCAATCGAAAGTAGCATCTGTTGACAAGAGTGATTATGCGATCGATTTCCAGGCTGAAACACACATAAATAAGGTAAATAACTTCACTCGCTGATTTTACTATACATTTACTGCGCCTAGATGCCTCTGGTGCGTTGGAATCTCGGATTGGAGGTAAAAGAAATTTTTTTTTCTTGTTCTCATCTATCTTTATTTTGTCCAGCAATACAAACGTTTGACTATATGTTTCTATTTTTCATAATTGGAGTAATTTCTCGAAATCGGATTTTTGTGAAATGAGCAGGTTATTCCAGCCTTCGTGCCTACCTGCCGTCGACGGCTTAATGCCACGGTGTTCAAGAGGATAGTGAATCAGAACAAGCGCCCCAAACAACACAAGTATTTTTTAATATTGTTTTCTAAGGTGGAAAAGACACCTAATTCCAGCTTGGTCGGGTTTGAGCCCATCTTAAACCTCTGACGTGCTTTCGTTCCGGCACACGATTACAATGCGACTCCAAATAAATCTGTTGCAAAGTCAGTTCTCTTTGTATTTAGGTATAAGACGAATCTCTCTAAATTGCCGACTGCTATGAACCAAGTGGAATGAGCTTCTAGTGCTTACTGCTTTGCATGGTACCAGAAATAAGACTTCGATTATACTTTGCAGCCTTATTTCAGTTGAGTTCATTGTACGTCAAATGCTGTTCCATTTGGAAGAATCTCATTTGAAGTTTATAATTTTAGCTCAAGCTGAATATTATGGCACTACTTTCTGACTAGAGTCCAAGCACTTAGAAAAGATATGGTGCATATGACAGGCATACCCCTAGGGCTATAAGATACATTCGATATTTCAATTAACAGCGGATGACTTCCTGCAAGTGGGTATTAAAACTAAACAGCTCTGCAAAAAACACTGGCCTACACTATATTTAGTGCCTAAGATTTTATACCTGATTTTGGATTTAAGATTTCATACCGGATTTTGTGAGTTGATACGAGAAAACAAGCCAAGAAAGAAGAAAGAAAGAAGAAAGAAAGAAGAAAAAAACATTTAGTGGCGGGAATGTGGTTCACCCTACCTACTACACCGACTACTAATGCGCACAGAGCTGCACCGGACCAATAAGTTTTTTTGTAGGCCAGTGTAATTGGTTTATTTACATAAATTACCAGCAGCCGATATTTGAAACGGCTGACCTCATGCAGGACAGTACCATACAAGCTTACAATACTTAGAGTATGACAGGGCGTATGAGTGATGCGCGATGCGGTGGCTGGCAAGTGCCCGCAAACGTAGTATACGGGGAAATTAAAATAATAATTCTATGTAAACTAGAGCTGTCAGCTGACATCTAGTAGAGGAAATGTGGATCATCATACCTACTATACTGACTACTGATGCGCACGGAGCTGCACCAAACCAAAAACATTTTTTTGTAGGCCAGTGTAATCTTTCGACGTCCATAGGTCGCAGCTGGTTTTATTATTTGAACAGCGTCTTGGTAGGTATAAGAAATGGCGGTTAAGGCTTAACACATCAATAATTATTGGATAAGTGTGCCACCATTAGTATTTTCGGAGCGTCAGATTTCCTTTTCGTTTTTAAGTCACACTCTGTCCGTTTTTTTACAGTTTCAAGTGTTTTGATTTCTCTGTCGTTCGGTCAACAATTCATTTTAAAACTCAATAACTTTATCTTTTATCTGGAACTACTCTCGATCTCAAAGTGCTTTATATAAGGTCTATTCGCTCTACTATTGGTAATATTTCCCCTTCATTCAGTTATATTAGAGGCATCACTGCGGTCATATACAATGGGTCGCAACGAGAAATAGGTTAATGAGGAGACACGGTTAGTTGGACTCTTTCATTTATGGTTCTCGAACTATAGATTTAGTATACTGAATGTTGGTCTATAATCCCTAAATATTCAAATATTTCTTATGTGTTCTAATATGACATTCGGATTAAAACTACTCAATGCTAAAATATGACCCCTTTTATGCAGAAAACCTGTGGTTGACGTAAAACAAGCTCGGAGAAAAACATTGCGATTAGTTCACAATCATTACAATTACTTTGCAAGTTAAATTAGGCATGCAAGTACAATAAGACGCACATATAAACACAGATGCCGACTCAAATTGTTCAACAACAACTTATATACATATCTACAGAGTAAGTCTCTTCACACTCGCGCACACACATCGATATTTATCTCCGCATATAAAAGTGCAAATTTATTGCAAGCAACGAAGACCTCGCTGGCTCAGCGCACAAATGAGCAAAAGAAAAGTAATTGCAAAGGAAAGAAATAATTTGCAGGTAAATGCAGGTTTCGAAGAACTGTTCAAAGGACATGTATCCTCTAACTAGTAATAATTTCCGCAATTTATACGTAAACGCTGATGAGGAAAACTTTTTCCATTTGGCGCTATGCGTTGCGTACGTGTCGCCGGGGTCGCGCTGCATCGTTAGCAACTGCGCACTGGCTTATGGTCGGTCGCGTCACCTTCGGCCTCGTCCACGAACTTGTGCGTACTTTGCCACACATTTCACCCGGTGTAATCAGTGTTGCCGCAGACAGTAAAGTAGACAAGTAGGCACGTAAAGGTGCCAATCGGAACTTTTAGGTTTTACATTACAACTACGCACACACACACATACGCACACCTGCCGTCACACTTGGTCGTCACAAGAAGTACTTAGCGTAGATTGTCGCCATCTTTATTTGGCCCGCACCGCACCACAGCCGGGCGAATTCTGAATAACAAATATGCACTCAAATTAAGGATAGCTTTGCAACAATTTCCGGCAAATTTAATGGAAAAAGTTAGGCTTAGCGACACGTGAGCACTTGTTTGTCCTGTTCAACACTAAATCTCATGATTCGCCAGGAGATAATGAGTGGATTATATGTTTTTGTACAAAAATCTTTGGATTTGTATTTCAATTTAGCGGCTTAAGTTGAAAAGAATTTTATTTACTACAATATTGCTTGAGTGGTTTCGGTTTTGCTGGCAATAAATTTTATTAAAAAAGTATTCGATTGTGACTAAGAAGTTTTGTTTGTAGATGAACAAACCCAGAAACTTCAAATTTATTGGTTGATGCTTATTATCATTCGAAAGATTATTCTTTGGCATTTATTTTTTCTCTTTCAAATGTTAGCCTCGCCTACATCTCAGATGATCCATCCGTTGAGTTCAATTTTCGATGAATCGTTCGAGCATTTCGACTGGTAACTGGCGAATGACACGCGTGATGTTCTTAAGACTTCACACGCCCCACAGGAAAAGTTTAAAAGTGTGATATCACACGATCTTTGTGGCCAATCTGCAGACTCAAAACATGTAATTATATGTTCTTCAAAGTGTTCTCTCAATAAATCCATTGACTGGTGCGATGTGTACAAAGTGGCCCGTCGTGTTGAAGTCAAATGAGATCACGAGCTTAAATTTCAGACATCAAATTGTCGATGAATGATGACGCAATAATCGTTAAGGGTTACGGTGACACCAGAATCATTTTTGAAGGAATATGGACCGAAGATTCCTCCGGCCCACAATCCACACAATGCCGTTGTTTTTTCTGAATGAGGGGGCAAGTCTTGAATCTCTTCGGGTTGTTCTTTGCACCAAATGCGGCAGTTTTGCTAGGGCTTATACTAGATTTAACAAGTTCTAAATATTAGAGCAACTAAAGACCAATAAATACAATTTTCACTTTATCGGCTTCATTAACTCTTTAACAAATATATGACTTTTAACCCTCTAATGCATGAATTTTTGTTTCGACTGTGATTTTTATATTAGACTATATTCAGGTCTGTGAAGACGAATCTGATGTTAGTTTTTCGATTTGTCAATTTGTGTACCTTTTACAGGTAAAATAAAAATCCCGCCTCAAGGCGGACCTATGCATTAACCCTTATTGTTCATATAAATTTATGTTTTCATTTCTTCTTTATTGTGATATTTGAAAAAACAATCTTTTGCCGTTGAATTGCATAAATTAATTTTACATTTAATGCAAAATGCCTGAGTTTCTGATTTGCATCCACGAAATTTGCACATTTTTTTGCCTGAGCGGTCCAAAAACTTACACCAGTGTCCTATTTGATCGTATCTTATATTTTCTGATAGGTGATACGTCTTTTTAGCTTTTGGTGGAGGTGTTAAAGACGATGGACGACCACGTTTTACAGGTTTTGTCGAACCAATCAAACAAAGTGTTTCTGCCACTTCTGATCTGAAGTCAGGAAGTTTACACTTTAGGACGTCCTTATTTAGTCGGTTATAAAGACAATATGCATTCACCATACTCACGTCCAGCATGTGGTAAAATAATTTATTTGTCCATTTTCTGGTTTTCATTTTTATGTGGTATCGACCAATCAATCCGTCAACCAAATCCACACCACCCATATGCTGGTTGTATTCTTTCACAATAGCTGGACAATCCACCTCAACATTTTGTTTCAATTTTCGATCCCAACGATTTGCCTTTAAGGAATATGAACTTTCATTATGTACAATTGCATCTGTTCCTACGTAGGTGGATAACAGACGAACTGCTCTTGTGTCGTACCACAAAACGCTGCTTATGTCTACTCCAAAAACACTTCCCACGTATTCTTCATTATACCCACGTGCTACTTTTTTTGATTGCAGCTCTGCGTCTGTGGAAAGTTTTATATTTGGTACTCGATTTCCTCGCACTGTACCTAAACTGTGAATTCCGCGACTTCTCATATATAATAGCAATCCCAATGAGGTATAAAAGTTGTCAAAGTAAATAATATGATTGGCATTGTTTGGTATGACTTGTGACAACCTAACTACAACATTGGATGCAGCACCAAGATCTGGACAATTTGGCAAAATTTTGTTATCGCCGGCGCCACAATAAACTTCAAAGGAATACGAATATCCAAAGGAATCGCAAATCACGAATAGTTTCGCTCCCCATTTGTGAGGTTTTGCTGGCATATATTGCCTCACTGGGTTTCCACTCATTTTCGTGGCACACATTTGCTCATCAACGCAAAGTCTCTGCCGCATTGGAACTGAAGAAAAACGTTGGTTGAAATGTTTTACTAGCGGCCTTATTTTATACAAGAGGTCATAACCAGGTTGACCTTTCTCTATACGAGACGCATCATTATTGAAATGCAAGTGGTTTCTAATTTCTTCAAATCGATTGCATGTCATGGATAAACGTATCGGATCTAATCCGTATTGTCCCCAATATGAGCGACTGTTAGGAAAGCGATAAACAGACGTAAACAACAATATTCCCAAAAACTTACGCAGCTCTTGGTGATCGATACAAAACTTTGAAGATATATCTTTTTGCTTGGCATACAAGTTCATCTGTAAGGCTATTGCCTGCAAAATTTTTATTAAAAATTTAATAAACTGTTATATATTAGAAATTACCTTCAGAAAGTCTTCGGTCACAAAATATGCAAAGCAGTCGTAAGGTGTTTTTAAACATTTTAAAAAATCCGGCATGTCCTGGCCTTGAAAAGCCAAATCTGCAACACTCAGCTGAAGTTTTTTCTTCTTCCAAAGAATCGATCTTATCGCACTCATATCGTTTCTCAAATCACTTGCAGCTGGTAGGACTCCGATTTTTTCTTGCGATTCTAATGCTTTGTGCACAGAACGTGTCACTGTCGACGGTAAGAATACACTAGAAGTAACGTCACAAACAGGCAATGGAGGAATCGGTGGCAGCTCAATTATTTCAGCATTTTCTTCAAAGTCTGTCACATTCAAACTGCATTCGATTGCGTTTCGCATCATTTCTGAGGAGTTTAGCATTGCATCAATGATCGTATCATTTTCCGGTAGTGAGTAGGTTGGATCCATATCAGAATCGTCACTATCAAAATCGCATTCATTGTCGGAAGTATCAGTTACCAATTGCGACTCTTCGAAATATTGTCGAATTTCTTCATCCGTCATATGGGTCTTAGAATAACGCGACATATCTGATTATTATTCAATAATAAAATAAGAAAAATTTTCAATTGTATCACAAATATTTCATTTTACTTGAAAAAGGTAGGCAGCGCAATGCATGAGTCCGCCTCAAGGCGGAGTTCAATATTTTCGAATTTACTCACCTGCTATTAGTTTTTTTATTATAAATCGAACACTATCATAAAGAGCACAAAATTCCACACCCGTAAGTATTTTTTTCAACTTGAAACGACACAAGAATTTATATTTCTTGTTGTTCAGAAAATTGTGTTGATTGCAAAAATAATTAAATTGGCGGGAAAGTGCTAATCTGTCACTTCAAATTGACAGTACGTCAAAACTAGAAGTAGTATTGCCAATCTGAAAAAACCATTACGTAAGTTGAACTTTAAGCGTTCTTTTGAAAAAAAATCCGAATTTTAATATTAAAAGAAATATTTTATATCTGATTTTGAAAACACCCCGTCTGTAGGCAGGCATATGCACTAGAGGGTTAAGTAGAAATATTGTTTTATAGCTTATGGCAAAAAATGAGTACAAAAATCAGTATCAATGTTCTCTCTCTACATTATACACTTCTTAAAATTGTCTTCTTTAGAGCATAAGTAGACCATGACAGAGTTTGATGTACTATTAGTAGTAAAGTCATGAGAAGGAATTCATTAAATTAAAGCTTGACCATTTTGTCTCCGCCATACTTTGTTTCGACTCAATTTCCCTTAAACCAATTTAACATGAGTTTTAGTTGATCGGAATTGGGGAATTTTTTATCGATTAAAAATGTTGTTAGAATCCTTATACACAAAAAGCATCCCGTATTGAAAAATGTTCGAACGATTTACGATTATAAGTTTTCCGATTTCTTAGCTTTTATATTGAATTTAGTCCGAAAAAAATTAAATAATGAGTTAGATGGGATATATTTGATAAAGTTTTCTGATCTCGGCGATTCCGGTGAATGATCAGTAGAATGCCAAATATTCCGTATGTGTTAAATATCACTCAGATATCTCAAAAGCCTACGATGAAATTTTTATAATCGCTAAAATATAAACTTTGTGTTAAAAACTGCTGTATCGAAACCGGTATGGGTATAATACTCTCTTTAGAAAAGTTGTTAAGGATGATCGCCAGAGCATTTCACTCTCGCGAATTTATAAAAAAAAGCAAAAATTTTCCCGTTCTCATTTAGATGCGACTTTCGAAATCAACAAAATATTTTTTTGAAATTATTCTAGTCAAGCGTTTATATATTAGGCCTATCAAAAGCTTATCAAAAATCTGCATACCAGCTTCAACTTTTACTTTCTCGGCACGCTGAAGCCTAACATAAAATCTCATATCACATTTGAAAATATTAAAATCGCCTGCAGCTACATTTCAGAAGCATAAATCCGTAAGATACCTCCATATTCCCTGTTGAGAAATATGTTTTTTTATAGCTTATACACAAGTATATATTGAATACATATGTTGATATGAATACCTTATGACATTACTGTTTATGTGTGCTTGTGTACATATAATTACAAAAATAAACGCACCTTTAACATTATTTACAATTACACCTACATGTCTATGTACTTACCTAAGTGCTTCTCAAGGTGAGATTTTGTTTGTTCTGATGTCACAGAATTCCACATAATTCCATACCTAGTACAAATGCAATAAAAGTTTTATGATGTATTTTATGTCGACGAAAAGTTAATTTGCATTTATACAGGGAAACGAGTTCATATGAATGACAATATGGAAAACAAAAATATATGAGACTTCTTATCGCTCATCAGAGCTCTTTGTGATAATTAACATTTTACTCTTCATTACATTTAAAAAGGTCGAATTAAAGAGAATATTGTCGCTTATCTCATACTTTGATTTTCGTAAGAAATACTTAAAATATAAAGAAAACAAACAAATTCAGGTCGAAGCGAACATTAAGCAGTCCGAAATAAAAATGTAAATAAAGAGAATTATTACAAAATTTCAGCAAAAAAAAAAAAAAACAAAACAAAAACATTTCAAAAATAAGCTTTTCAAGAAGTATCTGAAGCTGTCTCTAGTCCATTATTGAAAAAAATTTTGCATACAACGTCCATATTCACTTTTATGTGAAGTCAACAACAGATTTTGCTTCTTTTCCCTATCTATAGGCTGTGTTATAGTACGTACCCCTTAGCTTAATTAAGGTTACTTACTATAGAAACCATTTATATATTTTAAAATTGAAAGAACTTGTTGAATTCACAAATTCAAAATATCACCACTAGAGGTATGAATACGTCGATATCACTAGTTTTTAGTGTTAAAACACCTTATGCTAAGCGAAATATTTTCTTTCAGCCAGATATGGCTGTTATGAAGGTGGAAGTAGACTTGCTGTTCCAGAGCTTCTCTTCTTTCAGAGAAGTGAGCATTCGCTCCAACAGCAGAGCTTCGATATTAGCGTTGAAGTTGTTAACTGTGCACTAAAAGTTAGCCAGGGAGCGCCTGTCCTCACTAGAAATAGCACTAAGCTACTTTATCATCAGACTAGTTTGGTTGCTTGATCATAGCGGAATCGCAAAGCTGTTGAGCTAGCCAGATAAGGAACACTTTCCCCTCTTACATGGGAATAGGAACAAGTTGGATCTCCGTTGTCATCTTGCGCTTTAGCATTGCACTTATGGACATCTCATGACCTTAGCAGGCGTGCGACTTTGAGCTTAGCTTAGAGCAGAACGTAGACGATATACTGAACTACTTTCCCATAGCAAAATTCATCTTGACGCAACCGTAAGAGATCTTAAATTGTCCATAAGCTTCCAAACTTTAGGGAATCCTGATCAGGCGTTTTTTTCTCCTTTTTCTAGCCTTTGCAAGACGGAGGCTGAAACATCAGCATTCATACCTTCAACAAAACTGGTGTCATGGCCGAAAAAAAGTTGTGATAAACTCCAATCGCTTTGTCGATTTATGAGCCTACTTATTAGGATCGACTATATATCCTAACCAAACTTAGCCACAAAGAAGGTTGAGAACGTCTTGACGACGAATCACGTAAAGAACGGCCATCAACATCAACTGATGATCTACACGTCAATAAAATAAAAGAATTGGTGTTTGAGAATCGAGGATTAACAGTCAGAAACTTTATTAGCGTGGTTTAAATATCAGGAAGGATCAGTGAAAATCATTTTGAAAGCTCATTTGGGCTTAAGAAAAGTTAAAGCATGATAGGTTCCAAACTCACTCAATTTTTTCGAAAAAACATCGTAGCGTTAACCTTTGTGAAACAATGCTTTCCGACTACCAGGAAGCTATGTAACGTATTACTACTGGCGGAGAGTCTTGGATCTATGCTTACAACCTGGAAACAGACGATTAATTGGCCGAATATTGTGGCAAAGGTGAGCCGAAGCAGAAAAAGCACGTCAACACAGCTCAAAAGTTATAGTTATGGGTCTGTTCTCTCGCTGTGTGTCTCTTAATCAACACTTTTAACCTATTTTATACCAGTCTCGTACTTATTTGACAATTATTGCATTTTCAGATTAACCTATGTATTTGGAAGGAATAGTAAGAAGCTGAGCTTATATGAGTCTCAGTAACAAACATGAGCTCTTTTAGTTTGATATTCTTTCTGGGTGTGGCCATTCTGTGATTTTGTCCATTTGCCACACATTCTTGCTACTCACTGTACCTAGTTTTCTTTAGTTATGCTAGAGTCTTCACAAAATAAGTTTCTGCTCAAAATACACATATCTTGAGAAATCAAGCCTTTCCCACTATATCCAACAGTAGTTCTTCCATTTGTTATGTAAATAAACTTAAATTCTGCACTTTCCAAGTACTCTGTAGTAACGCTGTTATAGCCTACAGCTCCCTGACCACCTAGCATACATATATTTAGCTTGCAATTGTAGGCGTCGCACTTGTCTTTGCCTGTCGAGTGCGTCAGAAGATACACACTTCAGTTTCTATTTACATGCGCCACACTCTTAAGCTTGTTTGACCTCTGCATGAGAGACACATAAGGTAGGCATGTATTCGGGGGTTCTCGTTTATTTAAAAAGCGTTGTGCCATTTAGGACTTGCACTTGCGGTGCCGTGCTTCTGATGTTTTCTTGTTGTCGGTTTATTTTATTCTCGGAGTGTATTTGCATAGGCTTTCCATATGGCTTAGGTACCATGCCGTGTGCTTAATTGCAAAGTAATGTTACTCTAGTGTGGTAAGAACTTGCAAGTGTTGAATAAGAAAAAGTATAAGATGGGACATGTAGCTATGGCATGAGTATCAAATGAGGTGCGACATCTTATGTAAATATTTTTCAAAGATTCTTTAGTCTTCCGTGGATAGTTTTGTACTTGCATGACTCTTAATTTTTTAGAAAATAATCACAAGTCCACGTTTAAACTTGCTACGAAAAGAAACCTCAGATGCCCTATAAAGTTAAGGTGTATATACATAAATAGAATATATTACAAATTAGACGACGTCTGCTCAGCGGCCTAAGGTCTATTGTGTTCTCTCCTCCATCGCAAGTATTCCCAAAGGCCCAGCACTTTGACGAATTTCAAAAACTTGCTGGGCTTTATTGAGATGATGTGATCTCTATCCACATAAATGGATCCAAGAGCCTTGTACCTCCGTCTACAAATTGCTGTGCGGTCTAGAAACAGGCCTACTGGAGTTCCATGTCGCCAAACCGACAGTTTATGGACAAGTATTTCTTGAGTCTGTTGTGCCAAGTATAGAGTGCGACAAGGAGATAGAGGTTTAAGGGAGGGATGATTATACATTTAAATTTTGCTAAATTGTAACCTCCAAATAGCAGCTTAGCTTAGCGCATATCTATTGCTTGCTGCTAGTATATTTCTCTACTGTCTCTCCCTTCCATGAGGAGCAGTGCCTTTATAGTGTTGGAGAACACCGCAATACATGACTATGTCCACATCATCCTAGAAACGTCAGCAGAGCGGGCGAGTTCGTCGGCACACAGATCAGATGCATACGATTGCAAAATGATAGTTGAATCAGCCTTCCTACGCACTCCTGCACTATAAGCTATTTAATTGCATGGACTGAGATCGATTTTAGAGCTGCTTAACTATCGCTGAATATAGTCATACGCTGGTTACTATAGCTGCGTTAGAGACTGATTTCTGCACACTGACTTATAGAAAGTGTGGAAAGCTTGACATGCGGTTCAGCAATGCCTGCTTCAATTTTCTCCGGTATATTCGAGTGTAGCCAGTGTAGCATAGAATAATGCTGCTAAGTAAAGTGTGGAGTCACACCAGTCGGCCATACTGGCGAAAATCAATTTAAACTTCTTTGTTAATTCTACCCTTTTCCTAACGCTGTCCTTGGAAGAAGAGCCAGTGGTGTATCCTTCTGTAAAGCCGCTTTTCTATACCCAATTTTAATAATTAGTTATACGTAATAAATTCTTTCATTATATTATATTATTATATTTATTACACTCCTTATAACCTTTAAATTTTGCATGATATGGTATCAAATATTCGGTCTCAGCCGAACTTCGTCGTGGTTTATTTTTAATAATCGTATTTCACTTAAATGCCATGAGTATCAAAGCAAAAAAATTAAGTTTCAGTTTTCAAAAATCATAAAGTTTTATTAAAAATTGTATAATTATGAATGCACTACTGAAGTGGCGGGGCGTATGAGCAACATTTTTAGCAACGTACAAACGACAAGCCTGAGTTAGTAGGAGTTGGTTAACAAAATGCAAAATATAAATATAATTAGCAGAAATTGTTGAAGATTTTGCTTCGATAGTCGGCCTTATAGTATTCATTTCAACTGATTTCGTTCCATTTAGGATTGGTCTATAAGAACAAGAGAAGAAGCAGATCTGAAATAACAATATGTCAAAATGAATGAAGAAATTTCGGGAGTGAGAATTTTTAAAGAAGCTCATATATTTAAAATCAACATTCTTGACCTTTTAGGTTGGAGAAATGTCTCGAAAAAATTAGTAACCTTTACTTTAAGTTATTATCCGCAGATTGTTGTTCACAATCGACGCATATAGTAATTTATAGGCTTGGAAAATATTTTTGGTCACAAAATATTGAAAAATTGTAGATTTTAAAAATTTTTGAATCTTTTCCATTCCTTTGAATTTAGTTTAGGCAAAAGCCTCAAACAATGGTTTGTCAAAAAAGTCTTGCGGTATTTTTATTGAATCAATTCGTGTGGCACCCATACATCGAGCTTCTTAGTGACTCCAAGCTTCTTCAAATGGTTTATAACGGTTTGATGACTACTATGCCGGTCTCTTTCGACCAATTCAGCGATTTTATCGCATTTTTCAACAACAGGCCTTCCGGAGCGTGGCACATCTTCGACCACCTCTTCACCAGAACGAAAACGTTGAAACCATCGTGTGCGGTGGAAATGGAAACTGTATTGGGTCCATAAACTGCATAAATTTTATTGGCGGCTTAAGATGCATTTTTGCCTTTTTCGTAGTAGTACTGTAAAATATGCCGTATTTTCTCTTTATTTTGCTCCATGTTTGCGACGCTAAAACTCACGAACGACTTAAAAGAAACAACAATCAATCAAACACGTGTTAGCGCCTTGAGGGGGTATTCTAGTCTAGAAATTAAAAATAAATATTTAAACATTTTCGATCTTACCGTGGTTTATGTTCTTCAAACTGAAGCTGAGAGATCTCAAAGCCTGTACAATGCAGCGGATCTGGAAGAGTAAAATATTTTATCCCAATATTCTTCAAATTTCGTGATCGCTTTGGCGTATGAGCTTTTATTTGAGCATAGTAATTATAATAATAGACTTTTTTAAACCTTTAGAATAACCCTAACTCTTAAAGTAACTCACAACATTTGTGATTTATTCCTAGGTACATTTAGTACTATCAGCACTTAAGGAAAAAATATTTTACTTTTGTAGCCGGCAACATTATTCAATTTGAACCGAATGCTAAAAAATTATGATTTTGAGAGCTACACAGATGCCTCGGAGAATAGTATGGGGCATACACTAGAGAATCCCTTTCGGACGAGTTCAAATATTTTGAAAACTCCTCTTAATGCCAGAAGTAAGGAATCCCCTGCCGCTGGATCAGCATTAAATGGTGAAAATGCTGACCAGGCGAACAAAAGGTAAGCGAAATAATACAATTATGAGACCTTCGATTATTTTAAGAAGCTGGACAGGAAAGTTAGAGAGCAGGAAAATATGATGGCAGGTCAAAGGCACATAAACCAAGCTCTTCGCAATCTGCTAAGTAGTATAATGAACCCATATAACAAAGATGAGAAACCGGAGAGAAAAATTATGGTTGGGAAAGCAACACAGTTATCTCATATAGCATTTATAAAGAGATGAATACCCCACAATGACTGCGAGAATAATCGATATACTTACGCCCCACAAAAAAAACGAAAAAACTAAAAAAAAAGGGAATTGAAAAGGTGTGACCAGTGGGGGCGCGAAAGTAATAAGAGAAAAAAGTACGGGTCGTAGGTGAAAAATTGGTGGATGAAAGCAGACGCCATCATATTAACTAAAATGAGAGTGCGTCTTATACTGACATTTTCCGGAATATAAACAGTGCCAGCGGTCTTGAAGAGTTGGGTTCAAAAGTGACCTACATATGACAAACGATGAAAGTTGATAGAGTTAAGGAGTCAGTAGGGTAATTTTATTTCAATATTTTTTTTTGCATTTGTTGTTCTCTTATACCCATAGAATTAATGTAGGAACCGACTTAACCATAGGAAGGTTTTGAAAAAGCCCCAAAAATAATAATTAGTGGCAAGTCAATTTTTCAACATTTATTTCTATCTTTGCATGCTTTTTCAGCACCTTAAACTTTAAACGCGTTTTCCTCAAAACACACTTTTTTAAACTGGCGGACATGATTCCTGTCAAACTACTTTACCGATTTGCTTAATTTCTTTTTCTAAATATATATTTTATAATTTATTGACACTTTTATGACAAAATTTAGGTAAAAAACAGGGAGAAAAATTAAAAAAAAAAAACCGTTAATTACTTTTTTATTTATCAATATTTTTTCATGATTCTAATAGGCACGATAACCATTGACGTACTTTTTAAGAATAAATTGGGTTTTTGTGTTTCAGATGATCTAAATATAAGAAATCGTGTCCGCCAGCGAAAAAGCGCATCTCATTCACCCAGCCATTTCTCCGACAGATGTCATCAAAAAATTTCGAAAAATTTGCTTATGTACTCCACGATATACCTCATGATATGTGAAAAAAGTTCTATTGTAGAATAAAAATTTTTACGAAAAAAAAATATCAAAAACGTAGGCCAGATTACCCTATTGACCTCTTAAATAATTAGGCAGATAGAGCGCCGAATCGCTCCAAAGCGTTTTAGAGGTAGCAGTGAGAGCAATAGCGGTGATACAGCCAAAAACTCACAACGTTAGAATAGCGTGTAAGGATCTAGAAGTAATTACAACACCTGAAGAAATCTGCGAGGCACTAAAAAACGAGTGTCGTATCGTAAACCTAGAGAAAAAAAAAACGTAAAAAAAAATTAGAAAAACCCGTAGTATCACACAAAAGGGCAATGTTAAGCTAGGGTGACCAATCTTTCTTCTATGGGAATATTCGTCTATTTCTCGTTGTTTTAGGTGTTTCAAACTGGGACATATGGCACGAAAATGTTGCAACCCGACTGATAGTTCGTCTCTTTCCACTCAACTACTATAAAAAAAGAAAAACATTAGTTTCACATGAAAGCTACAACTCACCAAACGACCTTTCTCACAAAGCCAAATCCAGCTGCTCTTTGTGGCGCTTTTTTACGTCTCCCTTGTTGGTATTTTCCACGTCTATTATTCAACACAAATTTATCTAAATGTGAATGCATTATTTCGAAATATATTCTTCTGCTACATTTTTTGCACATAACAACAACAACAATACAAAACAATAGGTACACGCTTGGGAAGAAATTAGTAACTCAAAATGGCATCCATTTGCGCAAACACAAATAGCATCCACACATATGTCATAAAAAAGCTAATAAAATGTAAACAATTGCAAGCGACACACACTAATGCACACAGCGATGTGGCACGGTGAGGCACGTTGAGTGCCCAAATAGCACACAGCGGCAGCTACTTAGCAACAGTGTCCGCTATGATAGCTGGAGATTACCGCAGCGCACAGCCGCACCGCCCCGCCCACACACGGAGAGCGTCGGTGTCGGTGCAGCGTTTTGTTATTTATAAGCGCAACTCATCAGCAAAAGTCACGTTTTGTCAGTTCACCAACACACCAACACACACACGCAAACATGCAAACACAAATACATGAGCTCCATGCGCTGTGGCTCACCTGCGGTCATTAAAAGTGAAACATCATGCCCACAATGCTGACGCTGGTCGCATAAACAAGAAAATAATAGCGCAGGAAAAAAGCAAATACACGCACACATACACACACACATACACACACACACACAAAACAGGGGGAGTCAACAATGGACACTGTAGCTAACATTGCCTGCAAATAAAGCAAATCAAAAGCAGATAAGCGGTAAAAACGTTGCCATAACGTGTTGCATGTTGCATAACTTTCGTGCAATTAGTGTGTTTATGTGCATGCATAGACACATACTACATACAAACATATATAAATGCATTGATGTATGTTAGTGCGGCTTAGTGTGCGGATGAGTTAAGCGCTGTGCACGGATAATAGCAGCCATTTTTAGCGCAGTTGTTTTAGGTAACAGCTGTATAAATCCATTTCTGAATTTATGTGGTTGGTATAATGTTACAATAACAAAAACAAAGATATCATCAAAAGTTCACTCATATATTGTCATTGTTTCCTACATGCAAGTAGGATGAAACGTCGCTCCGAGATATAGAAATCATTCTATTTGGTAACTGCGTGTCAGGGGATAACCTCATTCCATTTTTGGGATAGACTTCAACTTTCTCTCACTTGGTTTTCACATCCATATTCTAAATTTTGGAACTTAATATATTCTTTTTCTTTACTATTGGCGTACGCAATGCTTACGCGATTATAGCCGAGTTTATAACAGCGCGCCAGTCGTTCTAATTTTCCGCTGTTTGGTACTGGAGCTTTCAAATGTAGCCAGGTCCTTCTCCAGCTGGTCTTTCCATCGGAGTGGAGATCTTTCTCATTCTCTGCTTTCCCGTTGATTACTGCGAAGAATACTCTGAAAGCTGAAATGATCCCTACCATCCAGACAACATGACTTCTTTCAGCCACTGTCTCTTGTTTTTCTGAACTATGTAAATCTGGTCGCATATCTCGTACAGCTCGTCGTTTCACCGATTGCATTATTCACCGCTGCCAATGCAAAAAGAAGCATAAATCTTCCACAGAACCTGTTGGCAACAGTTTTTCTTCGCTGAATTTTGGAGCTGACTCAGTTGTTGGAGTTAATTATACTTGTAGTTCCAAGAAAGACGAAATTATCTACGACTTCGAAGTAATGACCGTCAACCGTGATGTGTTTCTAGTGCGACGACTTTTTCTTTGATGACAAGAAATATTTCGTCTTGCCCTCGACCAGACCCATTTGCTTCGCTTCTCTGTCCAATCTGTAGCCCGAACTATTTTCTCCGGGACTAAATTGAAGAAGTCGCACGATGGGGAGTCGCCTTGCTCAACGTATTTGGGTATTGCTCAACGTAAATTGTTGTGTTTCGATGCTTTTTTCACGAGTCTATTCCTAGATTTGGCGCATGGTGAATATCTCGTCAGTTTTTATTTGCTGAAGCCACACTTACAAGGTCCAATCAGTTTGTTGACGGTGGGCTTTAATCTTTCACACAATACGCTTTGATAGAACCTTATGAGGAGGTGTTGTTGTTCTACCGATTGTCTATCCCCATTAGGATGGTGAGGGTTGTCTATGTTGTCGTCGACGTCATCCAGCGGGAGGACCAGGAAACGTGCTGCTACAGTATCCAGAACGAAGCTACGCAAGGGTCTCTCTCGTTTTTCGCGGCAATTTGAGCTCTTTCTCTGCTATGGGTGGTGATCTGACTCCAAGAACGCCCTGTCGGAAGCTAGTTGCGTCCAAAATCCGGTCGGCATACTATTCAATATCGTCGACGTAATTGAAGAAAGACCTCTTGTTGTTTCTGGGAGCATAAGCATTTTACTATGTAAGTGTTTGATGGGAGACATCAAAAGGCATCCTGTCGTGGTCCGGGGTTCAGTGTTGTTGCAGGTCTGAAAGGAGTCTTATCCCACGTTAGTTGGCGCACATTATAAGGTCTCCCTTTTTGTGGATTACTCATAGGAGACTTAAATTCGAATCATCGGGCATAGATCGTCCAACGGCATTCTACATTTCTTATCAGTTCGTCGCTGCTGTATTTAAACAGCTCGGCCGGCAAACCATCGGCCTCCACCGCTTTATTGTTCTACAAACGGGTAATTGGTGTTCTTAATGGTCGCGCAATGGAACGTCTCCATTCAGCAGGTTGGAGAAATGTAGAATTTTCGGGCATTACCGCTGTCTACTCATGCAATTCGGCTTCTTTTCTTTCTTGTCTGCAAGTACGTCTCGCTTAGCTGTTCAACTCTCGGTATCTATCTCATCCCTCTCGTATTGTGGTTGATTGTAAAGTTGTGACGTAAGCAGTTTATTTTTTCTCTACTGCGACATGGCACTCCTCATCATATCTGCTGTTCTTTTGCATTTTCCGAAAACCAGTGGTTTCGGTTACAGCTGTACGTAAGGATTTTGAAATGCCCTCCCACAGTTCTCTTATACCGAGTTTTTGACGAGTGCTCTCAGAGAGCAAGAGTGCAAGTCGAGTAGAAAATCATTCTGCTGTCTATTGTGATTGCAGCTTCTCGACGTCGAACCTTCTTTGTGTGTGCTGACCTAGGTTGTTTGGTCCGTATCATGCTAGGGCCTTGGAACGTACGCATGTTTAACACACTGTATACGTGTCTTCCGTCTACCATAACATGATTGATCTGGTTCGATCCGAAGACAGCCACGAAGCTTGAATTCAAATTGGCTTATACAAGAATCTAGTTCTACATATAAACATATGTTGAGGTCCGGCGAAATTGATAAGCCTCTACCCATTTTGGAAAGTTTTTTTGTCCATCCTGGCGTTAAAGTCGCCAAGTACGATTTTGACATCGTGGTGTGCGCAGCTCTCATAAGTGTGCTCCAAGCGCATATAGAATTCAGACGAAGAGTCTTTCTCACCAAGATAAGGGGGCCTCTTGTCCGAAGCTGTTTTGCTCTTGTTTTTGGGAGTGGTGTTTTACGTTGTTGGTCTCAACCACAGCGCACAACCCTGGTTAGAAATGTTTCAACTTCTTACTTTAACTCTCCTTGAAACGGATCCCAGAAGATACTTTGTTGAAAACCGGAAGTCGTGGGCTGCTTAAGCCATATGTAAAATTGTCGTTTTTTGTTTTACTAATTTTTGTTTTATTTTATTTTTATCTTTTCAGGTACCAACATAACCCACCTTCAAGTTGTTCCAACTTGTCAAGTTAAACAGCTCTATCAAAAGTTTGTCAAATATAAGTTTCAAACATTTCGATATGAAGAAAAAGTAAGTACGAACCGAATAACTAATATGTTTTTACACCCAAAGATTTTAAATTGTATGATATTCACACTCCAAAAAAAGAAAGTTTTTGGACCGTTTGAAACATTTCTTTACGGTACATATTAGTTAAATGCTTATTTGAAAAAGATTCCTCTTCATCCTTATTAAATATACTGCAAGATCCATAGTGTTCTCTAAAAACATTTTAGAATATGTAGTTTTAAAGTTTCTTCAACTGTAAGTACTTCTAGTTTGAATAGATTTACAGTTTGCGACGGTTAACAACTCCATTTACATTTACAAATAGAAAGCCACTGAATTTTTACTTCTTACCACAAGCCGAAGTCTTCAACAGAACTTCGGAAAATCTTAGAGTCTTTCTTCCTCATTCTTAATTTTTCCTTCCTTGGTACTTGCTTATTTGGGTTGAATGTCCGTAATCTCATACCGCCAAATTAATTTATAAATATTTTACCAATAAACCCATTTTTTATTCATCTTTATCTTAAATGATATTTTTATACCCTAAACGGAGTTCATTATGTTTATCATGATGTTAGTATCATCCAACATAAATTATATGTACAAATTATTAGCGAAACAAACTCAGCCATGCTCATTTTATGTATTACTGTATCTAAAAAATAAGGTGACATTTGAATTTAAACTTCGCGCGTTGAAGGATTTGGAGAATTATTTTTTTTGCTGACCAAAGAATTTGCATTAAATTTTGTTTACGAAATCAATTTTCTGCTGCGGATACGTTGAGGATGGTGCAGAAAGCCTTTGGTGATGAGGCTTTGTCTAAAAAGAATGTTTACAAGTTGTATAGTCAGTTCCAAGCCGGCCGTGAACGTGTCGAAGACGAAGAGCGTCCAGGGTGACCATCAACCTCAACCGACGAAGCTCACGTTCAACAAATCAAAGATTTGGTGTTGAAAAACCGTCGATTAACAATTAGAGACCTTGCTGATGAAGTTGGCATATCGAAAGGCTCAGCCAATACCATATTGAAGGATGTTTTGGGCTTCAAGCACGTCAAATCTCGACTAGTACCGTAAACATTGAATTTTTTGGAAAAAAGGCATGGCGTTGAAGTGTGTGAAATGATGCTTTCCGATGAGATTGGGATCTTGGATCGAGCGAATATCGGGCCAAAAGAGAGCCGAGACCAAAAAAATCGCGCCAAAGTCGCTCAAAAATCAAGGTCATGTTGACTGTTTTCTTCGATTATCGCGGTGTTGTGCATTATGAATTCCTTCCAACCGGTCAAACAGTCAACAAGAAATATTATTTGAATGTTATGCGTCCTTTGCGTAACGCTATCCGCCTAAAAAGGCCGGAATTGTGGACAATTCTTGGTTTTTACACCACGATAATGCACCATCCCATACTGCCCTCGAAATACGTGATCATTTCGCCAAAAACTCAAACCATATCGTTCCGCAATCACCGTATTTACCTGATCTGGCGAAGTGGGACTTCTGGCTGTTCACTAAGCGCAAAACACCGCTCCGGGGATACCGTTTTCATACGATAGAGGAAATTCAAGTCGCAGCGAAGACGGAACTGAAGGCCATTCCAGAAAGTGACTACAACCAGTGTTTCGAAAATTGGAAAATCCGTTGGCATAAGTGCATTGCATCGGGAGGATTTTGAAGAATAAATTAAGAATTTTCAAAATAAATACAATGTCACTTTATTTTTTGGGCTCAGTAGTATTACTACTAGTTCCTCATTTTGGAAGATATCTTTCTGAAACATCTCTATCAAAGCTTATTTGTCAGAATTGTGGATATCATACCACTATAACATATAGCTTCTATAGCTATCTATAATTGTTGGATCAAAATCAAATGATAAGCTTTATTATTTTACAAGTAGTCTTCATGATTTTTATTTTTATAGTCCATGCAATGGTACAATCTCTGGAAAAATGCTCAGATCGGACAACTACAGCAAAGCAAGAAATTTCAGAGACCTTATAAAGTATATAAACAGTCATCATAATGAGCTGAGTCGATTTAGACAAGTCAGAAGTCTATCTATCCGTCTGTTCGTCCATCTATCTGTATTTATGCGCACTAGTCCCACAGCTTTTGAGATATCGATCTGCCTCGTTTTTTTCTCAACAAGAAGCTGCTCAGTTGTTAGATTAGCCGATATTGGTCATATATCCACCATTCAAACTAAAAATCGGAATAAAGTGCTTATATGGAAATCTCTGTTATTTGACAAGATACATATCTTCATGAAATGTGGCATGGTTTGTTTTTTAAGGCACTAATGTATTCTCCGAAGGAATTTGTCAGATTGAGTTACTGTGGCATTTAGCTGCCATACAAACTGACCAATGAGAGTTATTTTAAGGAATCTTTTGTATTTGTGAGTGGTTCTGTTTTATTTTAACTTAGCATTTCAAGGTGTTTAATTAATTTCTGAACCTTTGACTGATAGCTCAGCCTAAGATAAAAGAAAAAAAGCCAAAAAGCCTACAGAAAGTGAAGCTATTTAGCTATGTATGTATCTCAAGTATTCTTTATTGGAACATTCTCTTCAGATCTAACTAGTAGCTTGAAATTCATTTTTCTTTCCAGACAAGAGGATTTGCCTTGCTACTATAGTATTAAGCTTGAGGAAAGCATTGATAAACAAAATTTTTGGCAATTTTGATAACTGTACTGAAAAATACTACATATATAGCTCTAAATCGCTAGGATTATGCTTCTACCTATTTTTTTTTTTTTTTTTGTTCTGGGTGCGAAAAGGCTTCGAATTATTGTCCCTTTGTCTAATAAATATATGTACATATATGCATATATATGTGGAGAATTTATGAAAATACTTATATTTGTAACTTCCTCAACATTTTTACCCACATGCCTTAGCTTATGTCCCCGAAAAGTATGCTAACTATTTGCATTTGCTGAAATAACCATTTTTTTGTGTGTTTGTTGGTTTTCAGATTGCGAGGAAAAAATGTAAGCAATCACTGACATAACAAAACGATCTAAATGAAAGGAATGCGAACACACAGCCATGCACATTTGTACCCGTGTGTGTGTGTGTGTTTGGGTACATAAATGTAAATTTAGGAAGTGCGACGCACACACAAATCCGAAAAATTGAGGAGTGAAATGTAATCTTGCGAAAATAGATACAAAATATATGCGCGCCAAACCATAAAAATATGAAAGAGACGCAGAAAATTGCTAGCGGAAATAAAGCGTAGGAAAATGTAAAAGCAAAAACAAAAACAATAAGAATAAAAATATTTGGCGAACACAATTCAACAATCACTTACACACGCACATTTGTTTTTTTTTTTTTTTTTATTTTTATTTTATTTTTTTGTTTTGATGTGAGCATATGTATTTATATGAATGTGTGTGTAGGGCTATAAACATATCCATATAACGCTGCTTGTGTGTGTTGGAGTGCTTGTAAAAAATATGAAAATTTCACATTTCATAAAAATTGTACAAATTTTGCAAGCGCGAAAATATAATTTTCTCAGTCAATTTTCTTTTACGATCCAAAAGTTAATAATTCCATATGGTAACTAGGCCGCCATCGTCGTCGTCAATGCCATGCCATCCCAACCATAGTACCAATGCGTACAGGCGACGGCGCGCAACCACAGCCCAGTGACACACAGCGCTGTTAGTGGTGGTGAGCGTGGGGTTGAAGTGGTGTGGGCTGGTGGTGGTGGTGAGGGGTCCTGGTGTAGCAATTTTCATTTCCAGCAGAGTAATAATGTTTTCGTTGCGTTCAGTGTTTATTGCAACTGAGTTTTTTACATATTTTTATAGTTTTGTTGTTGTTGCTTGTTTTTTGCTCTTTTTGACTATTATTTGTTTTATGTTGCTTCATTTTTTGTTTGCTGGCAGTGGCTGTCATTTGGTGGAACAGTTTTAATTTTAGTACAATATGGAGATACTAGAAAAAAAAGGCTTTCATTTGCGCTAGTTGTAGGAGGAAGAGCGCATACAAGCATGCACACACAAATATACATATGTTCACATACATACATAGATACATACAAACATATTGGTAGCAGGCGGTTGTTGGTTGCGGGCGTGTGCCTGAAGGGGTAGCCATATTAGCACGGGAATTTTGCTATGCTTTTAGGGCAGCGCATACTATACACACATGCACACGCATATTAATATAAATATGCATGTGTATGCATGTGTGTGTGTATAAAAAGTTTATGAGTATGTTATTGGCATATACATACATACATGTATGTACTTATATGTAAATAAGACAGTAGATTGCCCGGCATATTGTCATGTTCATTTTATTGGCCGTAGTTGTTTGTATTTGTTTGCTGTTGTTGTTGTTGTTGGCAGCAGTATTACTTTTCCAGCTGTAAACGAGCGCTAGTTTTTTCTGTGTTTGTTTTCTAGTTTTTTATTTTTTGCTTTCGGTCTGCTTATGCCCGAAACCAACTGTGACTGGCTATCATGTGCGGATGTAGCACACACACACGCATTCCTATTATATCGCACATATGTATTTGTGTGTGTGAGTATATTAGAAATGGTTATTGCATGGTTACGAATTACAAACATATACCTATGTACCTAACTATGTCTCTAGATGCATATATTCATATATACATATATGTGTAAAATGTATGTATGTGCTTAGTTTGTGTGCACGTTTGTATATGTATATGTATGTATATAGGTGTGTTGGTTTAATATGAACCTACTTTCGCATTTTAGTGCTCCCATTTGCACCGTTTATATAAAGTTTAGGTGTATTTATGCATACGCATGCACATTACACATACAGTGTTGTGTAAAAAGAAAGCAATATCTATTCTAGAAACATGACACATACAGTGTTGTGCAATAAGAAAGCAATATTGTCTCTAGCAACACATTATTGAATAGATTTTTGGGCATTTCTTCTTCTTCTTCTTCTTCGGTACTACAAAAGTGGGTCGGTCGGGATCGAAACTTCACAAGTTCGCTAAATTTTTGCGAATGCTTCCGTTATCTACTCAAGTGTCACTCTCGCCGGAGTGTCATCTTTCTTGCGAAAGATATGGTCTAACCGCATTCGTTGGATTTTTATGCGGTTCCTTCTTCATGCAGACAAGTCCACATGCAATCAGACGATAATCTCGCCATGGGTCTCTAAACGAAGGGACATTCATATTCCATGCGAACGACACAATCTAACCAAAGGACTTGTTACGGGAATAATGAGAAACTCATAGAGTGTAATTTTTATTCGTCGAGACAGGGATCTGTTTCTCAATTGTTTACCACTTCCAAGACAGTACTTGCTGGCCAGAGTTATTACGAGCTCGATTTCCACAGTTAGATGGAAGCTTAGAAGGAATTTATGCAGATTTCGAGATATGCCAAGTCACAAACTTTATCAAATTTATGGCTACCAAGCCGCCAGCAATATTTATGTGTGAGCTCCAAGTACTTTATCTTGCCAACGTTTACCACCAGACCAAGCTCTTTCGACTCTTTTTCTAAGAAAAACCTGATTGAAAGGGAATCCCGCTGTCTAAAATTGCGTCTGGTAATAAAAGACTCGGAGAGATCTTACCCGATTTTGATGGAGCTGTCGAAAACGGTTTTGAAATCAACAAAAACGATATCGATCTGTTTTTGAAATTTATTCTTCTAGACTTAACATATTATGAAAATGAAGTTTAAAGCTACCCTGATGCCCTCCAATTAGTTTATCTACAATGAGCTTAAGTTTTCTACACAATAGTGTCGAAAGAAGGTACAGACGTATGTGCAATGTTAGGAGGGCTGATCCCGCTCTAATAAGCGCAGACTACAAGATCTAAAAGAAATCGATATACCGCCTTATCTTTCTAATAGGCATACGGATTGGGAGTATTTCAAAGTGATGCTCGACAAAAATATTGATTTTGAAGTAAATACTTATAACAACTCAAGATATGTTAGAAGTTGAAGTTCATATATTTACGAAAGCAATTCAGGAATCGGCTTGGAAAAGTACTCCCGTTCCTCAACAAAAAAAAAATTTATATTAATTATCATTCATCGGACATTTTAGATCTCATAAAGAAAAAGAGAAAACTACGCAAAAAATGGCTAATCACCCGATTTCCCCAATATAAAACAGAACTGAACAATTTAACCAAGGTTCTCAGTACTAAAATAAAGTTATTCACGAATCAAAGTATTTCTGATTATATTGAGAAATTAACGCCAAACAAACTATCAGATTATTACCTTTGGAAAGCAGGAAAAAATGCTAAGAAATCAATATTGTCAAATGCACCCCTCAGTAAGCCAAACAGATCCTGGGCCAAAAGCGACGAAGAAAAAGCAGAAGTTTTTTCAGAGAAACTCACTAAAACGTTTAGTACCATTCTGTTCCATGGAACATTACCTCAGATGGAAGGATCGCAATGCGTAGAAGAAATCCAACCAGCAACAATTAAAGAAGTGGAAAATATAATTAAAATTAGATTTAAACCAAGAGAAGCTCCAGGCTTCGACATGGTGACAGCTGAGGTACTGAAAAATCTAACGCGGAAAGCATTAGAAAAGCTAACATCGATAATAAACGCTTGCTTGAATTTCAGGTACGTTCCATTGTCATGGAAGGTATCTGAAATAATTATGTTACAAAAACACGGGATAGCGCACAGGAAGCATCGTCGTATCGTCTAATCTCACTGTTACCTACTTTGTCCAAACTACTTGAAGTTGTAATTATAAAAAGAATAAAAAGACTTCAGAACATAATTGAAGAAAAGGACCTTATACCAATTCATCAATTTGGATTTAGATCGCAACATTCTACAATCGATCAGATTCATCGAATAACAGATATAATTGAGGATGCGATGGAAAAAAAGCAAATTTGCACAGCTGTTTTTCTTGATGTATCTCAGGCGTTTGATAGAGTATGGCTTACTTCATAAATTAAAACTTCTCTTCCCACAGCATCTAACTGAGCTACTTGCCTCTTACCTGAGCAACCGCTACTTCAGAATCACGCAGGGACAATCACATACTACGTTACAGCCAATAAAATCAGATGTACCCCAAGGAAGCGTACTGGGACCACTCTTATATATTTTGTTTACTAGTGATATGCCCACGCCGCCAAACAGCACAATCGCCACATTTGCAGATGATACCTGCATCATACTACTGGTAAAAATGTAGTTGAGTCGTCGAACAGAATGCAGTCTTCAATTAAGCTAATTGTAGAATGGACACAAAAATGGAATATTATTCTCAACGAGTTGAAGTCTATACATATAAACTTCACTAACAAAATGGATACGTATATCCCCTTATATATTGGGAATGAAGTATTTCCGTACTCAACCTCGGCGAAATATCTTGGTTTGACACTGGATACAAAGTTAAAGTGAAAGGAGCATATACAAAGAAAAGTTGTAGAACTAAAACTAAAATCCAACAAAATAAATTGGTTAATTGCAAGACTTACTTGCAAGAAATCACCCCTAACAACCCCAAATAAAATTTTAGTCTACAATCAAACGTTGAAGCCCACTTGGACATACGGAATTCAGCTATGGGGATGCGCTGCACCGTTATACATCGAAATGGTACGAAGATTCCAAAATAAAGTTCTGCGAAAAATTGTAAATGCCCCGTGGTACATACGGAACTCAGGTCTACATCGCGATCTTCACATAAAAACGGTTCGGGAAGTCATTCGCGAAACGGCATCGAAACATGCCACAAGGCTGCAAAATCATGTACATAAACGCTGAAGCCCAACAGCTAGGAGAAGCCAGAAATAGCAGGCGCAGATTGAAAAGAGCAACGTTCCATGATCTTCTAAGCAAATAACAAATATTATAATATTTAGTTTTTAATACAAAGTTTAGTTTTGAAAAAGCTTCTTAATAGAGCTTTTATTGTTTTACCTTATAAGTTATGAAAAATATTGTTTGTTAGTACACTTGTCACTAGTTGCAATTCGAATGAAATGTAAAACCATATCTTATTACGTTTCAATAAAAAAAAAAACAAAAAAAAAAAGCCGCTTGCTTTTCAGTAGTTATTATTAATTGGCTAGGATGCTTTTACCATAAAAAGTTCTTCAAACTTCACTTTTGATATCCACGATTTGTTGCCTAGCATCAACTTTTCGGTTTGATAGCAAGAAGTCGTAGGAAAGCTAGTAATCTGCACTTTGAGATTCGTTTTAGTTTGCAAATTCCTACATGAAAGTCTATTTTATGAACAAGTAAAAAATGTCCACTCAAACGTTTTTGACAACATCTACAATTTCAAAAAAAAAATATATACAAGTACTGAAGTAAAAACACGGTCACATGAAAAGCTGCTAAAAAATGTGTACTGTTGGCAATCTGTATAAAAAACTTGCTGGAAACTTTACTTACTTGTATCTGCATCAAACTCTTGAATAAAAACGAAATTTTTTTCACAGCACTGTTAGCGTACTTACATGTAGTAATGTGGATGTGTGATATGCTTGAATTGCATAATATCGCATACAATTTGAACTAAACTCCTCATAAACTAGCAATATATTGAATGCTTCAGCATAAGCGAATGCAAAATACGCACACATACGCAGCCATATGTTGGACACAAGTGGCCATACGAATGTATATGTAAATGATCTCTGCTGTGAAATACCACACTAGTCAAAAAATACTAGATTGTAAATGGAAACTTTTGTCTGAAACCTAACTGACTGGTCGAAATAATACTACTAAACAACAAAAAAAAATCGGACTGTTAATGAACTAGTCAGAAAAGAATTAAAGTTGATACTATAACTCATTTATAATTTACAGCTCAAAGTATTGCCGTTACAACTATCTTCTTTGTGGTGCCAAAAATGCTGGGAAGGATTGAGTAAATCATTATTTTGCGAAAAAGATGAAGTGTTTAGCGAATCGTATGTCTGTGAATTAATCAAAAAACCTACAAGAGGAAATACGAGCTTTGTTTAGAGTGTGGACCTTATCAAATCTTTTGGAATTTAACCTCGGTAGTCAATATCTGCGGACAACGTATGCGGGCTTACTTGAGGTCTAAGTTTAACGTAAAACACGAACAGGTAACGAAAGTCCCAACTGCTTCTCGTACGTTAATTATATGAAACGAATATGGTTCAAATGAAAGCTTAGGTTAATCCGGTAGCCCAATAAGCCACGCATAGACCAGCTTTGTTTTTCTGCGATACCAGATGGAGTTCAGTTGCTAGGTCCATGAGGAGTAGTCATCCTTTAGAATGACAGCGGTGGACCCGAATTTTAACAGATTCTGCGGCTTTACTATTGATATCTCCTCTAGAGTATCATACCGTGGGGACCCTAAATGATTACAACGTAGTCTCACCAATGCGAGACATATGTACAAGAGATTCTCCATTGTTTCCCTGGTACCTTACTCTAGACATTTCCTACAATCTTCTCGATTTGTCAGCCCCCATTCTGTGGGCCACCGGACAGCGGTCAGCTTAGGTTAAATGGCGATTCAAATACGGAGGTCACCCGGACAGCATATAACAACTCCTAAAAATTGTAACATAAAGACTTTCATAAATCGACGAAGCACTTTTAGTTTCATGTCAGCTTCGGCTATGTCTCCTGCTTCGCAGCAGATGTTTCAGACACAATTTTACAAAGACTGGACAATGGAGGAGAAAATGCCTGAAGGTTTCAACCTTAGCTTTATCAATACTATTTTGACGGCTTTCCAGCTTTACCGTATTAATGGAGTTCATTAGATCTTCTGCGTTCTACTTTCTACCAGAAGGAACTCACAGTCGAACAGGATCCGGTCGTTGGTCAATGCCTGCTAAGCGCACGCGTGGTCCGTAAGTCTAGGGCTAAAAGGTAAGATATATTCTGGGTTCCAAAAACATAGTATTTGTGGACAGCTTATGACTGTGGACCTTTTACCACTCTTCCACTTTAGCTTCGAACCATTATTAAAGAAACAATCCGACGTTGTAGATTTCGGCGCAGAGTAGAAGGCAGCTGGAGTTGGCTGAGCCACCCACTGATTAAAATAATGAGATATAAATTCGACGTAACGTTTCTATTTCAAAACTCAATTGTGCTCTCCGTAAATTTTCGTTTCCATACGCGGAATTTTGGTGTATATTTGACCGACTACAGAAAAGGTCCTTTAAAAATTACGTCTCACTTGTAATGGAAAAGAGTAATCGACTGACTAGAAGGGTGCGAGGTTCATACTAGTTCCAACCTATTCCAGCACTTGCTCATTTAACGGTGGGGTTTCTAAGCATTCGTGCTAACTTCATATGTTTTCGCAATGTACACGTTTGCATATTCATTTCATTTGAGTATTTTTTTTTTTTGCTGTTTTTTTTTTCATTTTGGTTGGCTGTTATTTCTATTGTTGTTTGCGCAGTGAATCTTCATTGTGTACGCAATAAAGTCCTCGTAAAAACAAATAAGTGTGTGCAAAATAAGAGCAAATAGAAAGAGACTACAGGCAAATATTGCTCATATGCTGCACACACCGCACACCCACCCACACACACGCTCCCACCCTTTGCAGCAACAAATTGGTATGGCTTACGAAAAACGTTGTTCTAGGGTCTAATAAAAATTGTGCAAATATACAAATAAAGGACTCGGCAAATGGTCATTCAAACCGGGACTTATACTAACTTACAAACGTACAAACATATATATGTACACACACAAAAATACACCCCTGGTAACGGCGCATTCGATAGGCCACACAAAAAACGTAAAACGTAAAAGTTCCCTTTTCGGTCGGTCGGCAAGTGAGCATGCGAAGTAGCTTATTAGTTCACTTGGGTGCCGTTGAGCGCTTCATTTGACTCGCATTCTGCCAACCACAAACACTGTGTCACATTTTGTCTGGAAGATGCAACAGGCCACTTTGGCCGTTATTGTAATAAAAACGGCAACAACAAAACCAACAATTGCTCGAGAGTAAATGAAAATGTTTTAATAACGGTCTATGCTTGCCTATCAGAATTGATCATTTCTCAGATATGCATGTAGGCCGTTAAAAAATAGGGATATTTGGAATGCAGATAGATGTGTATGAGTGCTTCTCTTGGAAAATCAAGTCTTTTGTGCAATTAGTGTAACTTTATATTTCGCAATATCTGCTAATAAAGACATGCAGAAGATTTTCTCCGAACTGAAACTTCAAAGTTACTAAAAGTCAAAAAAACAAGCTAAAAATTGGCATGTTCGGGTACAGCCATTCATTAGATATTCTCTTTGTTGGTAGGAATAACAGAGTTCTACAATTCTTCAAAATTTTGTTTTTGTTGTAGGTCTATACTTGGAATAAGTAAAACTTAATGACCTGCTGCTTGCGCGGCCTTACCAATTCCTGAGCTGTGACATGGATTATTATTAGGAACTAACGTTTGGGTCTGGCAGTGAACGAGGGCAAGACGAAATATCTCCTGTCATCAAACAAACAGCCGTCGCGCTCGCGACTTGGCTCTCACGTCACTGTTGACAGTCATAACTATGAAGTTGCAGATAATTTCGTTTATTTAGGAACCAGCATTAACACCGCCAACAATGTCAGCCTGGAAATCCAACACAGGATTACTCCTGCCAACAGGTGCTACTTGGAATTGAGTAGACAATTGAGAAGTAAAGTCCTCTCTCGACGAACAAAGACCAAACTCTACAAGTCAGTCATCATCTCCGTACTTCTATATGGCAAAAGCATAGTTGATGACAATATTTCGAGTCGGCGCTACGTGTTTTCGAAATAAAGGTTCTGCGAAAGGTTTACAGGTCCTTGCGCATTGGCCACGGCGAATATCGCATTCGATGGAACATTGAGCTGTACGAGATATACGACGATATTGACTTAGTACAGCGGCTACGCTGGCTAGGTCATGTTGTGCGGAGCTCTGCTCCAGCTCTGAAAGTATTCGACACAGTACCCGCCGCGGGAAGCAGAGGAAGAGGAAGACCTCCACTCCGTTGGAGGGACCAAGTGGAGAAGGACCTGGCTTCGCTTGAAATATCCAATTGGCGCCACGTAGCGAAGAGAAGAAACGACTGGCGCGCTGTTGTTGACTCGGCTATAATCGCGTAAGCGGTGTCTACGCCAGTAAAGAAGAAGAACGTTTTCATGTTTCGGTTTGAACCCTGATCTGGTGGTTATGATATTCTGTCTCTTTAGTATGCTGGACTGATACTCAGCAGAAACCTCTGGTGGGCTAACTTCGCCACTACCTTTGTCCCTTTAAGAGCAGAGTTCGTTCTCCCTCCGTCATTATTTAGTAGGTATGGCAGGTGTTGGTTGAAAAGATTTCCTCTGAATCTTGTCAAACCTCGCCCTGGCCTCATGAGAGATTGCCTTGGATTTATTAAAAGTGACTACCGTTCGAGGAACGGATAGCAGTTCTGTGTGGAGACCCCTTAAAAATTATATTTTTATATCTAATGTTGTATGGACACAATCGGGAGAAGAATGCATGTCGGAACCTACAGCCAGATATATCCCTGAGAGTGTAAGCGCCTGAGTGACGGAACTGTAATTCACAAGAACTATTAAAGGGGTTGACGTTGCTTCTATTTCGGATACAACAAGGCCAAACGCACTAGAGAAAGAAAATATGGGGCAAGTCGCTAGAAATCTACTGACTAGTGACAATGTTATGACAACTGTACGAAGTGGAATTGCCATAACCAGCAGAGCGATGGCAAGCACTGTATCCTTAGTGCTTTGGAGCAAAGAGCCAGCGCAGCATTTCGGCCAGGAAAGAAAAGTCGGCAGCCGTAATCTGTGGCTCTACGGTGACAGATAAGCTGAGCAGGTATTTGTTCAGTATGCCAGTGTGCTAGAGTGAGACAGAAAGGTGCTGTTTGAAGGAAGTGTCAGATTGGGAACTAAACATGACGTGCATTAAACGGTAGTCAAGTGACAAAGGTCACATGAGGGTAAAGCCTGTCTGGCTAAAACTCTGTGTACAGGAATCGCTTATCGAAATATTTGCGATAAACTTTGTTAGCACATTCTATTGAACTTGGTGTATGCGAACGCGGTAGTTAGGATAGTGCAATCTCCCGAGAAGAGTGGAAAAGGGTAGTTCGGTCTATTTCCACTCTAACCTAACTCCGCAGGAGAAATTGAAGAACTTATAAGGTATTGTAATTCCTCTCTGCGCACACACGATTAACCGGCTAAAATGGCTTCAGACAACCGAGGAACTTTATCGCCAAGCGCTGATATTGCTTCGCGCAGAGTCCATCGGTCCTTTCAATTTGTTCAAGGGGACCTACGGATTCCAAGCCAAATATTTGAGCAAATTAACAATTTGTCCAGGCGTTAGAAGTACAAGAATTTTGTTTTTATTTTATTTTTAAAAAATTTCCGACGCTTAACATGTAAAATGTGAGAAGCTTAGTAGTAAAGAACTGGAAGAGCGGTTTCAGTAGGATCTAGAAGTGGTAAAAAATGTAAAAGTTGATGGGATCGTCACTTTATGACAGGTTACTACAGGCTCATAAAAAAGATTGTCTAGGTTTTATTCATGGCGCCAATGACAAAATGCTTAGAAAATCATTGCCAACAAATATTACTAAAATTCGTCGAGACGAAAAAGTCAAACAAATTGTCAAAATCAATATATTCGTTATACAGGAACTGGTTAAAATTGTTGAGCAGTTTCACTTAGATAAGAGTCTATTATTTGCAATTGCTTTTTTTTTTCTCTTAAAATATGATACACAACTTTTTTAACACTCTCAGATCCCCTCCTATATACGAGTGCGTAGTAATGAATATCTCGCTATCTTTTAAGACTCGAACTTTAGCGTGAACATGAACTAGTACTGAACAACTGATTGACTAAACGTTAACGAAGTTACCTTGTGGGTTATACCCTAGAATTTAGTGTGTAGATATTGCAGTATTCCGACAGCATTAATGGTCGGCTGCGATCTGGCTCTGCGCAGATGATCAGTGTAGGCGCTGAAAGTTCCACTGCAAGGTCGCCTGTCCCTGCGCTGTCCATTATCTTTTAGTGTGTCTAGAAACCTTCTCTCTTAGAGAAAGTATGTGGTTTATTTTATCTTCCGACTCCTGAATTACGAGCTATGCCTTAAGGTTCTGTTGAAAAAATCACCTAAAGCCGCCAATATTGCAGCTTCGACGATGTTATCATTATATTAAAAAATTAAAATACTTACTTTCTAACAACCAATAAAACATTAATTTTGCTTTTTCTTTTTCTTAACTATCATATGAAATTCCAAGCCTCTTGACCACACCAAATATTTGCCGAGTGTCATATAAAGCATATTAGACCGAAAATGGAAATGGAAATAATTTGACACTCGCCTACACATTCGTACAAGAGTATTAGTAGTAGTTTATTATGCCACATATCCACAAAAGATTTTTACGATTCGCACAGACGTTGCCAGCTACTCGGAAATTATTTACTGTCCAACTAAGTGGTCGTGGACATAGCAAGAAAATCGTTGAGTGTATTTTCTAAGTAAGAATACATAAATCTACAGCTTCATAACGAATATACCACATACACACACAAACAGCTTAGTCAACATTTTAACCTCGGTGCGCTTGAGCATGTGTGTGTGAGTGCATAACTGTATATATTGACAGCAGTCACATCAAGCATGTCGCTGGCATTTGCACGACTGTTGCTGATGACAGTTGCCAGTGGTTGGCCAACAGCAGCAAAACTATTGCTCAGCAATAGTAGATGAGTGTATAAGTACGTGTGCGAGTGTGTGTGGCCACTTAACGATTGCAACGCTGCAGTTCGCCACATTGCAACACTGTACTGTGCTCTTCAGCATCAAGCATGGTATAAATTCAAACAAATTGCCACCTTAAAATTGACTGCGCAATAAAAATGGCAGTATGGCATTGGAGGAGTCAGCAGCAATCGCCATTAGGGAAGTGCCTGGCAGTAAGTGAAAGCACTTCCTCACAGTCGGTTTTCGTAAAGCGATGAAAACTCATAATTCACATAAAAAAATATTTTGTGAGTTCATTTTGGTGCGCTTCGCCGGTTATATGTATGTGTGTGTGTGAGTGTGCGATGACATCCTTCCGGCAAACAATTTTATATATTTTTCCTAGTAATGCATTGTTGGAGAATCTATCATGATTTCGACGTACTCAGCTATATTATTGACTTGGAGGAGGTAACTTAATTCTGGATTCTTCTAATTGATTTTAACTACAAACGCACTTTTTTAAGTAATGGCATTTTATTAGCTCTCTAAAGTGACTATATAATTTTGACTACTTGTCGCGAGTCTGTCAGAATTATGCCATTATTATGATCCAATTTTACACCTCTTTAAAAAAGGTGACACTTGGTCATAAATTTGGTTGAATTTACAATGTGTTTTCTCCTCTTCGGATAGTAAAATTGTCTAAGTGATTATCTATGTTATGTCATAAATATCTGTTTCTTTATGTCTTAAACAGTCCAAAGCGTATAAAACATGTCGTCAATTTAGCCAAATTTATGAACAATTATAGTAAAATAATCTCTTAAATTGGTAACCAGAATAATATTTATGCTCACTGAAGACGTTAAGTGATTATTATTATTTATTATGTATGGTTTTCATTATGCCAAATTCACTGACGGTCATTGTCATTTCATTTTTATAGCAACACTTAAGAACAAAATTTTATGCTGGAAAAACTTAGATTGGTGCTTGTCATTATAAAGGTTATATCAATGTCAACCACAACGACAATTAATATTTTTTTGATACTACGAAGGCTGTTATATATATTTCTGGCCTAGGCAACACTAAGTGTTGCCAGGTGCAATCTGACATTTCCATTGGAAAGTTTGACATTTTTTAGCATAACATCACTCAGAAATTTTTGTCATTTAATCGTGAATTGTTTTATTTACAGGGAATTAAAAAAATCATCTCGGCCAAAAAATGGAATTAACTCGTGAACATTTTCGTGCGATCATTTTTCACAACTTTCGACGTGGATTATCACGACAAGAGTGCATCGATGAACTAAAATCTTTGTATGGCTATGAAGCACCATCTTATAGCACTGTGAAAAACTGGTACAACGAATTCAATCGTGGCCGACGCTCGCACAAAGACGAATTCCGTGAAGGTCGTCCAAAAACAGCCGTTGTGCCAGAAAACATCGATGCCGTACGTGAACTGATAATACAAGACCGTCATGTAACATACCTTCAGATAGAGGCATGCCTATGCATTTCTCCCACCAGCATACATTCGATATTGCATGAACACCTGGCGTAGAAAAGGTTTGTTTTCGTTGGATCCCGCACAATTTGACAATCGCTCAAAAAAAAGCTCGTGTGGATTGGTGTAAAGAAATGTTGAAAAAATACGATCGCATTGCTTCAAAAGACGTTTATAAGATCGCCACAGGTGACGAATCATGGATCTATGCGTATGAGCACGAAACAAAACAGCAATCGACCGTGTGGGACGAGGCTAATCCAACGAAAAAACAACAACCATTTTCGTTGATAAATATGCCAATTTTCATTATTAGGCTAGAGATATAAGTAGCCCTCGTAGCAGCAGAAATTTAGTTGTTCATCTAATACTTGTGTATCCGATATATCGCCAAACCTTTGGACAAGTCCCTCTCACCTAGAAGCAGCTCATATATTGAGATGACGTAGCTGTAATGGTTGATGAAAAATGTCAGAATGTGGGTATAAATTATCTAATGGCATCGCAAGCAACTAAGATGATGATAACGGCTTCTCCATATATCCTAAGAAGATGGTGGAGAGATCGGTTACCCAGTAGTACTGCAGAGGAGCCTTTAACAAAAAGAGATGACTCCCACCAAAGTTTAATTAATCGCCTTTAGATACGAGTATCAACAGTTGTGGGGGTCTATTGATTCATAGCTTATAAGCTATTAAGCTTATAGTGTCATACGGAATTCTCGTATTGAGGGAAAAGCTGAAGGACAATACACTCGGCCAAAAATATTGGAGTGTTCAACTAGTGGCAATATGAGCTCTACGAACCACACCAACAATGGCGCTGAACGCCTGGCTGCATGTGGGAAAGGTGAAAATAATCGCAAAAAGTATAACTGTTATAACTGCGATAATTGACCTCAAACTCCAAGATTCTGGGCACTTAGATGACTTTTATACTTGACACTCAGAAATCTTCGCACACTTTAACTTGATTCCTATGTATTTGAATTACCAGGTCACCAAAACGACAGCCAGGCTAGGCTAGGCTAGGCCTGGCTGTCGTTTCTCTGCTCACATATGTACCTTCGATGTAGGCATGGGAACGAAAACTAGCTGGAGGAGAGGGCTTTGCGGCTGGATTAAAGCATGCGGGGGAGATTGGTTGAGGAGTACACTGTCAGGAACTTTCCATCAACTCCAATTTTAGGCTTCTTGACAATTGCAACGCCCACCCAGCTATCATAAAGGTAGGAGGATATTTACTGCTTCACGGCGCTGCCTTCTTCAGAGTGATGGTTACCCACACCGACGGTAGGACAGCGATATTAGTCTTGAGTTCGCTGACTTTGCAAATATTATTGGAACGATGTCTAGACTCCTTAGTCATTAAGTTATTTTATGAAAAGACAGATTTGGATGCCAGGTCACAATGTTATTTCAGGAAACTGTAAGGCTAGTGGTCTTGCTGGGAGCGGTATTTCAGTCTCAATAACTGCGGACTTGGAATTCTTATGATCTTCGTTGACTTCTTGGTTTTTGCCACTGGACTGCTTGGCTTAAGACCAGCTTAGCAAGCGCTGATCAACAATCAGCAGCTGTGCAGTTGTATGGTTCTTCTGGCCCAGAGGAAATCGGAAGAGGTCTTGGAACGTCGCTTTCAGCAAGGTTCAACTTTCAATGGTTGCAGGAGTTACAACTGGACACTGTGCAATCGGGGTTTATGCAGTGAGATTGAACATCGAGACAAAAATACCTCGGTTCTCATACTTTTAGACATCTAGGTTAATAACGAAAATGGGAATAAAACACCTAAACATATTTGAAATTGGTTCAAAGCGTTTTGCCGATAGCTGATATCTAGTTACAAGAGGTTCTCGTGTGGCTTTACAAAAAACTATACACAGTCAGTCTAAGTGTGATCGCTCCGCTCAGCTAAGGGATCAGCCATCTGACCTGATCTATATTATATGAGATTAGCTCAGAGGAGCTTGAAAGGCCAGACTATAACAAAACAAGAAAAGGTTCCACCAACGCTACATACAAGTATAATACCCTTCATAAATGCAAAAGGTTTGGTAAAAGAACTTCAGTCCGATGGCTCAGTTTGTATGGTAGCTATATGCCAAAGTTGTCCGATATTGGTCGTTCCGACAAATAAGAAGTTTCTTGCTGAGAAAAGGGCATGACAGCAATAGGAAATCTCTCTTCTACCTATAGAATATTCGTAATATTTATTAATTTTTGATATCAATATTCTATTTTACACAATCAATCGTTTGCTGAAGTATTTCAATCATTCTTTCCATTGTTGCCAAACATTCCACTCCCTACCGTTAAAGCATTTTATGGACTTGCCACATTCACGTCTGTTTTTTTTTTTTTTCTTTGCATTGATGGTAAGAGAATTTGCCATTATTCCCGATATCGTGCCGTTGCAATCGAGGTGTCACGCACTGCAATCGCTCACAATTCGGCGGCGCTTCTGCAACTGACAACACAATCAGCGACAGCGCATAATGAGCAAGCAAGTCGACCCAGCATTTCAGCGATCATAATGCGCACGATAGATGGCATATCAACTCCGCGTACAACAGTTATGTCAACAGCAACAGCAACAGCAACAACAATAGCGACAACAACTCCAACAACAGCGACAGCAACAACGCAATAAATGGGAATGAACGATGAGCGAGTACATGCTGCCACGCCCATGCAATTCATTTAGATTGCCAAGCAATTGCACTAACAGCCAAACAAAGACACGCAACAACAACAGGAGCAACATCAACATCAACATCAGCAACAACAACATTAACGGCGAAATACAAAACTTCATGGAAATCACATCAAGTGCGCACGTTCTAGCATTTCTGCATAACGCTGAGTAATGAGTGGGATAAAACGGCGGGCCACGAGTGGCGACTGGAAAGCGGAAAATCTCTTAACAGTACATTCGCATACTCGTATATATGGTAGAAGGCGAAATAATGCAAACAGTTCGTTCCGCTAAACACATGAGCACTTCTGTACGTTTGCTAGGGATGTCAGAAAAGGAACCCTTATTTTAGAAGGCAGTATAAGGGAAGGTATAAACAGCCAGTAACATCTTCATCGTTAAAATTTTGCTACCCTCTTATCTTTGTGGAGATGCAAAAACTTAAATATTGCCTCGAGCAATTCAAGAAAGTTAACAGTGCTTCGTCGCATTAAAATCCCGATACGCTCCAATAGAGAACTGACTTCGATAGGAACTGCGAATTTTTTCTTCTAAATTCAACTTTGATATAGAAAAGTTTTCGTTGGTTTTTGGATCGGTTTTCATATTGTACTAAGATCGATATACAGGTTAGTTAAGCTCACCAAAAAAGAACTTTCATAATGACGCCTTCAGTCCCAAAACCTTATTCGGACGTACAACTCTGAATTATGTTTCAAGGTGATGTAGTGTTCCGAGCTCCTAATGGTTCCAACTTAATAAATTTTTTAGGAAGGATCTCAAAAGTGACATTTTATTTGGATCCAGTTTCTTTAGGCTTATTGGGAAGATCAAACCTAAGCGGTCTAGTTGTTCAAAAGAAAATATTGTTTGGTATCAACCCTACCGGAGAGCCAAACATGCTGAGATTTTTATCAAGTCTTTGATAAGTCGTACGACTATATCTTCAGCATCATTCAGTATCAAACAGTACGAGAAGTTCCTTCAAGTTTGGACTGAGTTTTTATCATTTTTCCTGAGTATTTAGTGACAATTTCAATAAAAACCGCCGATAGATCGATATTCAGTGCTATAGTTATGTGAAACTTCCACCCAGTTTTCCAGATCACCAGTCATCTAACTTAATAACAAAACTCTCGGAAAAGTTCCGTTAGGTTATAACTCTACTGGCGTTGTTTTTTCTGTTTTTTTTTTTTTTTTTTTTTTTGTCTTTTTGATTTAAGACAGAAATCGTCGTAAGATTCAAATACTCACTGCAGTATGCTGAATTTTAAGGGTGATCCATTTTGAGGTTCAATACTTTTTTAAAGAAATAAACTTCAAATTTAATGGAGAATATTTATTATTATTCGAATGAATATTATTTGGTAGTTATTTTTTGAAGATTACCTGTTTCAAATGTTGGCCGTGGCGAATGACACAATTGATGTTTTGCTCCAAGCCCCGAATCGAAGCGGGATCGCGCACATATTTTAGACTTTACATAACCTCACAGAAAAAAAAAACGTTTTAAATTTAATTTCTCAGTTTTCCACAAAATTCTCTTCACTAAGCGTCTTTAAATTAGCCTATAAATACTTGGCAGTCACTGCTTCATTTTGTTGTTTTTGGACAGTTTTGCCTTTTTACATTTTCGAGAAAAGTTTGGCAGAAACTACCCATTCGTACCGTCATTAAGAAGAGAAAGGTTTTCCCTAAAGTTATTATAAAAATTTACAAGTTGGGCTCTGTTTTATGTCGAAGATTGTCGGAACCTCCCTTCAGTCAATAGCACATTCATTATAATTTTCAGGTCAGCTGTTAATGAAAGCACGTTTCCTGCAATCATTTGATCACACATTGTTTCTTTTTCAAGAAAAACCTCTGTTTTATATTCAGCTCTCGGTAGCGATACCTCTGTGTTAGGTTTCTCCTTCTTTCGTTCGGAGGGTTAACTTTGTATTGATGGAAATAAAGTTTAACTGCATCAGCTTTTTGAGAGGCGTTACTACCCAGACTTTTATATAGCTCTGGGATTGCTGTAATTAAACCGGGAATATACCTGTAGTTACCAGAGATTTGAAGGGCTTGAAACTGCTTATCGCCCAATATACATTCCTTTTTGAAACTTCATCTACAGGACTGGATTCTATATTTCCTGCCCTGCCTAGGGTATTACTGATTCATATGTGTTTCAAAGCCGTCCGTGAAGTGAGTATCCATTCATTCATAGGCCTAAGGACTCTTCACGACATATCGCCCAGTTGAAGTCTGGTTTCTTTAGTTATCCGACTGTGTTATTTCTTTCCTAAGCTAAGACCATTGGTGCCATTGTCTCGCTAACAGTGAAACAGGATTCCCAAGAATTTGTTTTTGCTTTTCTTATCTCTTATTGTATGAGTTTAAAAGGTCCTAACTATCTCAATCCTTCTTTTCTTGGAGCAATTTGGCTACTTTAAGTTCCTTCCTCCAACCCTTCTATAAAGTTTTAAATTCGGCAGACCACATGGGAACCTAATCCACCATTACTACGTGTTATTGGACAAGCCACCTATTTTATCCCGATCTAATGCTTGTCGACAAGAGTCCTTGAACCGTTTAACGGTCCTCCTTGTTCTTGAGTGGGAATTTGGAAACCATAGGAATATATATTGATCCCAGTGGTAGGGTGTTTCTATATCCGTTTTCTTTCGGACTCTCCATTTCCGATAAGTTGTCTCCCTCGGGATTGTGAGATTTGGCAAATGTTAGCATAATTCAACATCCCTAATGCACACATACATACGAAACATTTCTCGCACTTGTAAATGCTTGTAAAGCCACCGCACCGCTTTTATGCATGTTCGTGTATGTGTGTGAGTGTGTATGCATATTCAAAACGAGCTGCATTTAAAAGGGCACATCAAAAACAAACAATGCTTCGGAAGCGGAAGAGGTGCGCATAGCTGCAATGACATAACCAACAGAGAGAGAACAACAGCATTAGCGACAGTGATTGAAGATGATGGCTTTTCGCTGCCACTTAGTGGTTTCTACATAAAAGTCATGCACAAGTGCAAATAGATGCATTTCCAACATATAAACATGAATACATACATACATATATACACATATATATACATAAACTAGGATACAAATCACTTTGTGTGTTTATTTTTATGCTTTCATTGCTTGTTTCGCAAACTTGCGATTTGATGAAAACCGTTTAGCGCTGCATGTATATAGAAATATTTACATTTGTATTTATGTGTGTATGTATGTATATATGCACTGTTCACATGTATGTGTTCAGTAGTGCAAATGTGCTCTTGAATGCATCATGAACTCATTGATCATCCTTCTCATCAATGCATGTTTATTTATATACGATAATGCCAAGCCACACACATACATATACATATTTGTATATGTACATGTATGTATGTATATATGTGAATGAGTGCTTCATAAGTAATATGACTCCGGACGTAGTCTGTGCACTGCATTTTGCTTTTATCGCATTCAAATGGCAAACAGTTGATGTATTTATGTTCATGACATAGAAGCACAGGAAATGGAGAGAAAGAGCAGAAAATCTTTAAGCATAAACGATTTCATTGTTCTTCCACTGCTAATGGTTATAAATATTTATTGTTTTCGGTAAACATAAACGATTATTGGTTAACTCTTTCATTAGTATTGGATTACGCTTTCAATTCACTTCTTTTTTTGGATATGTGACGCTGTTAAGGGGTTAGGCCATTAAAAGTTTTAAAAAAGAACTAAGATTTGCTCTTTGAGTTTTTTAGCTTTCATTTTCCTTTGTATTCTGAATGAATTTGTAAAATTTGACATTTTTAAAGCTCAAAGCCAGCCTAACCCCTTGAGATGGAAATAGCTGAAATGTTATAAATTGATTTACTCTTCAGGCTGCTTAGAGAACAACTTGTTGCAAGTTCGTAGTATATCTTCCTGGTCGCAGATTTTATATTCCGATGTTTTTGGATAATTTTTAATTATTAACTAAGTCTTTCTAGTTAATAACGCGACGCAAGATAGTGCGCTCACTAAAAGTTTCCTTCATAAAATTGTCTGTTTCTGTGTGCATGAATAGCCAGCCTGTTGGAACCAAAGCCGTCCACATCAACCTGCTCCAGTTTAGGCCCGAAATATTAATTAATCATGGCTCTATAGCCATAGTTCCCCATTGACTGTGACGCTCTAAGCGGCCTCATTTTTGAAGAAATACGGAACACATAGTATCTCTACCCATAAAGCACACCAAACAGTGGATTTTGAAGATGTATTGGCATCGAAAGAATGACTTATGGAGTATCATCCCTCCGAGTCTGACAATTTTGTGTACCAACAACAACACTTAATGAAAACTTAGCTTCATCGCTGAACAAAATTTTCTTGTTACCGAACTTGCGACGTGCTTGATGGTCTTTAGGCTTCAAATATTGCACGAGGTGGAGTTTACAAGTCAACAAAACTAAGATCCATCCGCAAAACTTTCCACAAAGTGGATGGTCACAGCTCCAATTGGAGAGCGTAATGGCGGATAGACCCACTCGAGGTTTCATCGATAATCAGCTTTACGGCTCCATGATATCTCGAATTACCTGCTCTGCTGGGCGAGAATCTCGACCAAATATTGTATGCAATACACAATGCGTCGTGTGGATCAAATTATTAATTTAGTAATAAGTTTGCGCGAGTTGCCCAAATTGTTACGGAGTTAGTCTGCTTATTATGAAATGGAAATCTAATGATGAATGAATCTAAAATGAATCGAGCAACAGCTAAAAAATATCGGCTTCGAAAAAATTACTGTCTCATGGCAAATCTTCTTCTTCTTCGTTCTTGGTGAAAACACTGCTTACATGATTAAAGCCGAGTTTACAACAGCACATCAGCCGTTTATCCTTTTCGCTGTTTGACGCCAATTGGAGATTCCAAGTGTAGCCAGGTCCTTCTTCACCTGGTCTTTCCAACGATGTATAAGCCTTCCTCTTTCTCTGCTTTCCTCGGTGGGTACTGCGGGTAGAATACTCCCAGAGCTGGACTGTTCTTTACCCTTCCGACGACATGACCCAGCCAATGTAGCCGATGTCTCTTAATTCGCTGAATTATGCCGTCGTATATCTAGAACATATCATCGCTCCATTGACTGCGGTATTCGCCCTTGTCAATGCGCGAAGTACCATACATCTTGAGCAAAACCTTTGTCTCGAACACGCCTAAGGCCGACTCGTCAGATGATGTCATTGTCCATGCCTCGGTATCATATAGCCAGGACAGAGATAATGAGTGACTTGTAGAAATTGGCCTTTCGTCGAGATGACTTTACTTCTCAATTGCCTACACAGTCAGAAGCATTTGTTGGCATGAAGTATTCTGTGCTGGATTTCGAGCCAAGTTAATATCTGATTAGTTCCAAGATAGACGAAATTATGTATTACTTCGAAATAATGACAATCAATAGGGACGTGGAAGTCAAGTCGCAAGTGCGGCGACAGTTTGTTGGATGACAGGAGATATTTCGTCTTGCCCTAATTCATTATTAGACCCATATGCTTAGCTGCTTTGTCCAAACTGAAGAAAGCAGAATTAACGGCTTGGTTGTTATGACCAAATATATTAATAATTAAACAAACAATGTACGGTTCACGTAAGCCAGGAAAGTTCTTTCAGCGCCTTTCACTTGGAAGTGTCGAGAGCGATTTTTTTAAATATTTATGTCTCAAGTACTTGGTCTTAGACCAAGTATTCTTTAGGTAGCCAAAGAACATCCATTTGAAGGTGAGCTGGAGTGAGAAGGCGAAACTTCTCTCTTCAAGTTTGTGCGCTGGGTTTGGAACCCAACACGTCAAAAAGCACCCCTAATAAAAAAAGACCCTCACTGACAATCACAAGTCTTAAAAAAAACTTCGTTTTGTATGAATATTGTGAGAGTAACCAAGTTTTAAGCATACCAGATTTTGTACCACCGAAAGAAAGTGTATATCTTATGGTCAATAGTCATAAGTTTTTTTGTCCATTCTTTTTCACTTGCATCGATTTTTTTTGTGCTAAGTATATAGTATATAATTGAAATCATGATGAATCTTAATACTAAAATTAAATTTTCATGAAAGAAAAAATTGTGAATGTAGGAAATCCTTCGGGGAAAGCTCTCTCGAACCCTTCAGCCTCAGTGCTGCTTACCGGAATGACAGGAATGTATTTAAATATCATCGTAATTCTTGTTCTTTTCGCTTAGAAGTGCTACATTACGCGGTTTTAAATGTCTTCGTTATGTTAAAATAGGTCCTGCTACTTTGGAAATCGATCCCGAGTATTCTGATTAATTTCAAAAAGCATTCAATGCCTTGTCATACCGATGCAGCTGAAGCATAATCCACCTTTATCGAAAATAGTGGTAACTTATTATTTCTCGAGCCCAAAAATTTTAGTTCTCTATTCTTTTTCGCTGAAATTTCCCGCACAATTGCCTTACATGGAAGCGTACCGTGCGACTTAAGAAACACGAAGATAGTGTGTGCCTAAACCACCGCTTTATTTTAAAAGGCCTGGTAGCTGCAAGTAGTGGAATTGCTCGTTGGATGCAGCAGCTTCAATTCTTATGGCTACTTATGTCAGTCCGGTATATGCTCCAAACACACGCGTATGCACTGCTCTTCATGTAACTGAATATGCAGTTTATCATCTTATATGCTCCGCGCCGCAATAACTGCCAACCCCGTCAGATGATAAACTCAACTTTGTAACCGCAGAACGACTTAGTAGAATATTACAGAAAAAAATCTGTTTGTGTATTTTTTTTTAACAAACTTTTAATGAAGTACGACGCACTTAGACCGACTGGTCCAACAGATGAGACGGTGTGTTTCTGCACGCCGCGCAACCTAATTTCCAGCTTAATGGGGTGGCTCGAGAATTTACCTTTGCGAGCGACCAAAGTACCACAGCGGAATTCTCTTGCGGCTTTCGGTGGCCCACAGCAGCAGCAGCAACACAGCACCGACTGCGCCAAACCGCACCGCAACCAAAGTGGATTTTCTCATTTATTTTGCATATTTTAAGATGTGGCAACAAATTAATGAGCTTTTATTTTCAGCCCTAATGAAAGCCATAAAAAAGTTACAAACGCACAATACAACAACTTTAAAAATTGCGGCAACGCCAACAAGTCTCATAAAAAGCGTGAAATTTCCTCTTGGGGAATCTTTTTTTGCAGTCGCATTGAGGCTACTATGTAGCGGCCGGTCGAAGATGCCAAAATGAATGTTACTGCCGAGTATTTCTACATAAATATGTCAGTATTTTGTTTTTGTTTTTAGGTTATGTTAAGAGCGGTCATATTCGCTGCGTGCATTTAGTCGCTTGGGCGGCCAGTGTTGCTGCCCCACATTACACATAATTAACAGCCTATAAAATGCGCCCACAAAATATGCCGGTTGATGAAGCAATATTACAAAAACAAAAGAGAAGTACAACAAAAATGCGAAAAAGCAAGGCACAAATCTTTCGTAAAATCCTTTTTGATGCGCCTCGGCATCGGCATCGGCCTCGCCGTCTTCTGCAAAAAGTTTTTCGCTCAGCGCACGAAAGTTCTCGGTGCTTTCGCTCGCTTTGGCAATGTTTATGATAAGACTAAATCTACAATTTGTTTAAATTAACTGTAATCTGTAATAAATTTTCATTTTGTTGTGCAATTCGCATTGGCGTGTTTATACATTGTCCGATTGGAACACGTGACCTCAACTCCGCTTAAGTCCATCAGTCAAATCGCTAAGCCTTTTATTCAACCTTGTTGGCGCTCGGCCCAAAAGGAGGAGAATATACATATGTATATGGAAGAAGCATAGCATGAACACTGACAATGGTATCTTTTGCGAAATTGTGAGTGATTTATGGTTGCAGCTATGGTAGAGCAAGCTTTTGAGAGAGTTAGTTGTATAAATATATGTAGGTACGTGTGTACCGTGTGGATACCGTTCAATAAACTCTCAGTATAAATATTATTGCCTTATTGACATTTATTTTAGATATCGGCTTCGTCCTTTTGATAGACGCTGTAAACTTTTAAGCGATTTGTACTAGAGCTATGCTGTTGCATTAGGTGTACCTAAGTCAGTTTTTCTCTACTTTGTTTTTGTAACTCACAGGTTGTTTGAAGTGCTGCACAGAGGCTGGTGCGTATCTTCGCTGCAATAAGTTAGTGGTTTGAGTCAATGCTAGGACCTCAAAGCGTATGAACGTCTAAACCACTGAAGAGGTGTCTTTCGTCAATCACAACATGATCGATATAGTTGGTGACTTCTCATTCAGGAGACAGCCAGGTAGCTTGATGTATTCTCTTGTGCTGGAATCTAGCACTTCATGTAACCATATTTCGGGCTCCGGCAAAATCGATCAGCCTCAACCCTTTTGGGGATATTTCATCATGGATTCTGAATTTACCAACCCTCTTTGCCCATTCTGGCGTTAAAGTCGCCAAGTAATATTTTGACTTCATTGCGGGCACAGAAATGTGAGCGGCAAGGGTGGCCTCTAGCGACGAGTTTGGTGATGAAGTAACTTGATGATATTTGTAGTGAGAACTGAATAAGGGCTAGTATTGCAGCGTTTGTCGTTATTTATGCTCACTTCCTTTAGAGATGCCGCCCTTCCTATCAGCACGCTTACTGCCACCATATTCTGTCTGTGTTGTGGTCCGGTAGTCTAAAGCTTATATTGACGAAGAACTTAAAACAGAAAACTTCCTCTCCAACCTTATCCCAACATCGACCCATCTGTAAAAAAGCGCATTCTCTCCGTCCAACTATCACTTGAGCAAACAAAACGCCAGCCTCTGCGATGAAGTGATCCAAGCTTTCAGGAATGCAGATGAAGGAGCAGAGAATTTCAAAGTGTTCCGTATCGGACTTCTTCATATAACATGTTTTCCTGAGCCGTAGAGCGTGGCGATGTATCTGCCGGCAATGTCCATGAATAATATGGAGTGTCCTATTATTAGTGTAGTCCGTAGTGCCACAGAGATGCTTATGAGAGTTGCTCTTTGGGCACGTGCAAGCTTCTTAGCATGTCTAGCGTACTCAAGTGCCCTCCACCAGTCGAATACACCAAAATAAAAACATTGTTGGTTTGACTAATATTTCGTAGAGCCCAAATGCCAGCTCTTGTGAGAGTCCCCACCTTTTCGAAAGCATTATAAGGCAACCGATGCTTTTCTCACTCTCCTTCTATATTCGGTCTCACATGAAAGTTTTCTATCAAGAATAAGCATTAGGTATTTTACCTTATCAACAGGTTAAAGACTCGAGCCTTCGGCTGGCAGGAGGTAACGTCTAGCATCTTATAGCTCTTGGTAAGTAAACCCACTTCAAATTTACTTGAGTTGACTTACCGCTTGTTGTTTATAAAGTTAGATACCACATTAAGGTGCCCTTCGGTTAGCTCGTAGACAGTATTTAGAAAACAAGAAGAGCGGCGTGGGCAGCGTAGAATATCAATGGCAGGCCGCTCTTTGAGCTCTTTTAGTAGATCATTGAGCACCAGTACGCAAATGAATGCTAAAATACCCCACCCTGAAGGGTGCCTGCAGTGCCATGGTTCTCAAAATTTTTAATAATTCCTCTTTATTGTCTATTTGGTCTTTTTTATCTGCTTATTTTATTTTATTTTTTTTTGGAAAAATTTTAAGAAATTAGTTCAGTTTTAGTCACCGAGGATTTAAATTCAATTACCGAAACGACTTTCGAGAAGATATGCTCACATCTCTCCGCCGTGCATAAGCTATGACTTTTAGACTTGACCAAAACCATCACTTTCAGACTCTCAGAGTTTAAGATTTCAAGAATGCTGCATTAGCAGCAAAAACTTCATTTTAATTTCCTAAAAAAAATAACTAACAAACTTTTCTATCCAACCAGAACTCACCGAACGTTACTAAAAATCGGGATAAATGAAAACCTCATTCGAATGAATTAGTGAAGTTATCGATGAGCTGCATGCTCAAAAGCAGAGAATCACATAACTCGACACTCATACAACTCTATTCGGGAGAGCAAACATATAATTGTAAAAGTCGCCGAGGCAACCATTTACTCGCGTCACATTGAGGAGGTCACGTGCAAAATTAAACGTTTTTGTTGCAGCGCTCTACACATTCGGTTCGCCGCTACATATTTTTTCGTACACTCTCCACATCCTTAAATGCCTATGGCTTTCTATGCCAGCAAAGAAAAAAGTTGACTTTTGTTGCTTTCTTTTATTTTTGCGCTGTCCTCGTTTTTCTTAATTAACTTCTTGCGCTAAAGACAAACAAATTGCTAGAAAATTGCGGTTGATAATTAACTGCCAACTGGGTATTTGTCAACCGTGCAAGCGGCAGCTTTTGAAGTGGCTGAAACTACTCCTGCTTCCCGGCTGATTGGTGCCGAACAGCCGCGCGCGACGAGTGCACTTATTAACGCTCCAAATGCGAGCGAAGAAATCAGCCAAAGAGCAATGCGAAGAATAAATGAGCTAACAAGAAACTTTCGCAATTGACAGTTTGAAATGACAGCGTGAAGCGGCGGAGACGCATGACAATGCGTGGAGCTTAAAAGTGAAGAGTTTCTGTTGATGTTAGAAAAAAGGATTTAAATTAAATGAATAGATCATTTATACTTTTGTGTGTATCTAAAGTTATTTATTAAAAAACTTTGTTACTGGTTTCAATGGAATTTCTAGGTGTATGCCTTCTCCGATATGGCGTCCTTCAACTGCTACCAGAGTTTTAGGATTGTAGTATATTACGCATAGTAGATAGCCTCTTCATCTAAGGCTTGCTGGTTAAAGCGCGATGCGAAGGAAGTAAATATTATTCTTCTTCTTTATTGGCGTAGTTATAGGCGAGGTTACAACGGCGCACCTGTCGTTCTTCCTTTTTGGTCTGGTCTTTCCAACGGAAGTCTTTCTCTTCTTCCCCCGGCGGTTACTGCTACTCAGAGTTGGAGTGTTTTCATTCATTCGGACGATATGACCTAGCCAGCGTAGCCTTGACTATATAGTATAAATATTATATAAGTATATAGTGTACAGAAATGAGTTTTATGCAGAATATTTCTTAATTTTTTTCAAAAATAATTAAAAAATCTTCAGTTAATCTCTAAATTCCTAAACTCACTCTCCCATCAGATCAAAAGCTTCGAAAAATACTTTCTCTTCATTGGCGCTCGCTTTGTGAAACAGGGAAACGTTTAGGCTTCATACAAATGAGCAGCTTCTGAGAGTGAAAATAGCATTTGCCAAATCTTATATCCATATCTCAAAACTGGGGGATGTGACAAACGGACATGGCTATTTCGACTAAGTTCCTCAAGATCATCATTTATATATATTTGTATAGATTCCCCGACGTTTCCTTTAAGATTTTATTACACTCTGTAACAACATGTTGTGAGAATGGAAAAATAAATACAAATGAATTTTTACTTTCCCAATGAGAGAGAGAGAACGAATGACATTGGGATTTTATTCATTCTCAAGCTAATTATTTGAGAGCAAATTAACATTATGAGAGATCATTATGAATGAGAGAAAAATTTACGGTGTAAGAGATAGCAAGGTCAAGACATTTTTAACAACCACAAGTATTTAACTTATGATCCAACTAAAAAATTTATAATCCCGTCACTCCACTGGCTCCTCTCTGAACCATCCCGTACTTCTTTTGAAGTTAATCTGCGTGAAAATTTTGATCTGAGCAACCTCCGAGACGTCGTCTAGAAACCCTCGACCGATAGTTATGAAGCTTTTCCTATACAGATCTTCACAATGGCAAAGAAGATGTTTGATGGTCTCTTCTTCTTCTATTTACTGACAGCTTCCACAATAGTCTTTATAAGGCGCTCTAAGTTTATTACCTTGTCTGCATATTCTTCTATTATTCCTTTTATTTTTTGATAGTCAACATGTGCGGCCTATATACCATTCACACCACGTTTGCCTGCTTGTTGAGGCAAGTCATGGAGACTCCACCGATGCTTAGCTAAACTTATACCATATTTGTCGATGAGATATTTGCAAGTAGCCAGAGGCATACAAATTCCCGAGTCCCGGTGTCTAATTATAGGTGGTAGTCGTGGTGCCTCTTTTGGCTCATTCGTCTGCTGCGCAGTTCCCTGGAATGTCACTTTGTTCCGGGATCCCCTGCAGCTTTGTCATAAAATAGGACGTTAATTCTACAAAGGCATTCTTGGACTAGCTTATACGAAGTCTAAGATATTTTGATGATCTGAAAATCGTCTGGTTCTCTGTATATCTGAGCATACAGTTTTCTGGTAGATAGAAGGCGATTTTGATCTAGTTTAGCATAGAAGACGCTACCTCCCATTCGGTTATCCAATTTGGAGTCATATGTATGCATTATCAACCTAATGCTCTCGTGTACCTTGCCTTAATATTGAAAATTGGATTTAAAAATTTATTATTATTCAAACAACAGGCTTCAGTAATCTGTATCTCGTGTTCTATGTTATAAGTCTTCAGATTGTAATTGCTTGACGCAATACTGATTGAGCATGTGTCAAAGATAGACACCAGTAACGGAGTTTTCCTCGATAAATGCGTAATAGGAATATAGTTTGAGTTTCGTCGAAAGACAAAAATATGAATAAAATAATGAAAATCGCTGAATTCGACTGTTAGCGTCATCGTCGTGGTTGAATGGCGTTGAGCCAGCCAAAGCGGTGGTCATGCCTGGATTGACGAACGAGAAAGTTTTGCTACGAGTTTGGTGATATCGGTAGGTGTTCATCTGCTATTAGACGCTCTCCTAAGGCCAAACTTTTAGTTCGGAACTGTAGTGTCAACCACAGGAGCGTGCATATTATCTAATTCAGGCCAAAACTATTCGGTTATCATCCAGCGGTAACAATTTTTGATTCACAGTAGAGAGCCGGACGTTTCTGGTGGTCAAGCGGGACCAGTTCTTTTGTCAATTTGATCTTATAAGGACTAAGGCAAAGACAACGACCACCAATATACCCAACGCTTGAGAACGACGTGTAAGAAACTGATTTGAGTCTTTCTCAATTGATACGCTAGGAGCCGCAATATTCTCGACAATACGTTTTACACTGTGTCTGTGGATTCAAATTTTTTCACTAGACGCTCAACTGTTGACATAGCACTGCGAAAAAGCCCTTTGTTACGAAATCTGAAATTCTATATCTAACTAAATATATCCGATACCTTACACGATTCCAACAGTTTCACAGATTTGGCCCCTTTTTACTCTCTTCTGGCATGTGAAATAATTATATGCGTCAGAGACCGCTCGCAGTTTGTCACTCCCTACTCACAGCATTTGTCTACGTAACTGGCAACATTTAAGTGTTGCCCATATAAACTTTTACGCTCCTGCACTACCTTCAGCTGCATCCCCTGCGCTCCACGCGCTCCACACACTACTCATTTCTACCTCAAGTCATTTGTTTATAACAACTTTTTCAGCGCACAAAAGTGAAATGGCGATAAGTACTCACTTTTACGGCAAAGTGGCGAAACAGGCGCCATCAACAAGCTCACAGTCGTCGCGGCTTTAGAAGCGATGCTTACACGCGACCACATTCGCACATATGCGCTCACATACATATGTAGGTGAAATAATTACGAGTGGCAACGCTTGTGTTCGCATAAGTTCGAGTGCCTCTGAGAGCAGCATATAAACAAGCAGCTGCTAGGTAAGTTCTTGCTAAAGCCACTTGAACATGAACAGTACAAGCAACATGTGGCAGAAGTGCCATTCTTGCCGCTTGTTAACAAGTGCAAACTTTCGCCACCTCCCCCTTCCCATAATTTCCCACACTCTCTGACAGCGCTGCTACTTAAACGCGAGGACACTTTCTTTTTCTGCAGGCGCCTGTTTTCCATCCAGCTCAGACTTCATCAAATGTTCTTAGTAGACCAGCTATGTTAATCCTCCGATTTTATATACCGGTATGTATGTACAAGTATTTATGTATAATCTGTACATATGTATGTATCAAAAATGTGTTCTCGCAAGTGCGTGAAACATATTTTACGTGACCAAAAGCAATTAAACATGCGCTCGGCTTAGTCTAATGACTCTGTGTTGACCTCGGCCAGCATCCGCCGACACCTTCAACACTTGTTCACGATTGACAGCGAAGACATGTGGCAATTTCTCCAGCACAGGCACTTAAGTGGCCCGTCTGTCACAGCAGGATGAAAGCTCTTAAAGCATGCAAGTTAAGTTAATGCCAAAGTACTCGCTTTCAGATTTTATAAGATGCAGGTATTTATGTGTAAAAGTACCTAATTTTCAAAGAAACATACACGAGTGCTTTCTTTGAGTAATGTGCACAGTTGGAGCTCAGACTTGTGACGTGTCAAACACTTTTCGATGATATACATAGTATACCAGTTCAGTCCTCGTGGGTGCTAATCTGGCTTAAGAGATCTTACACCATTTCGGTACCATTTTTCTTAACAGTTTTGTGTTTTATATAACCTTCTCTATACCGTTAATTTCGTGCTGGCAACCATAATTATTGGAAGCTTAATTCTGTAAGACTTTTGAGATTTTCTGGTAAGGCATGAGTTTATGAAAAATATAGATTTTTCATTAGGATAAAAAACCATAAGATCCCAGCCCCAACCAAAACAACAATGAGGACTGAGGAATTTATTTATCTGATTTGCTAATCTGAAATTTTTTCTCAGTCTCAAAAATTACTTTTTTGCTTTGCGAAATGAACTACTGAAGCCAAAATGTGAAAAGTTTTAGAAACTGAGTTTCTTTCTGATGTAGTCCTACGACATTTTAGTGTATAAAAAACTTCATATTCCCATCAGTCTAAACCCCAAAACGAAGTATTCTAAATATTTCTGAAATTTATTAGGAACATTAAGCATTGGAAACAATGCTATTTTCGAACTTTAGGAGCTACCTGGTATTTAATTTTGCTGCTTTTCCTAACCCCTTGAACTACGAAGCTCCTTGATATTTAAGCCAAGTTCCAGATAAGACCCGAGAGAAGCATTGGAAATGTTCCAGCGTATTTCTCATGTTTTTTACTTCGGAGATCTTACCCATAATTGGCGATCCGGCATGGCCTTAAGGCATTCCATTTCACACTAACCCGTCTGTAAGCCTTTCGAAATATAATTATTTATTATTTTTGAAGACTTACGTATTTCCTATACTACTTTGATAGCTAGGCGAAGAGGACTTTTGGCAGTCTTATCTACTGTTTCGTTTCATGTAATCCCTTTGTGGCCTGAAGTTTAGTACACATGGAGCCACTTTTTGGCAGTCACTACATCTAATACATCCCTGCTTCTAAACACATTATGTGATATGAGCTATAGCCTTAATTGCATGGACTTCCACCAGGATGATACTGCAGTATTCTGGAAGTTTGAAAGTCACTTGAGATCCAGCTCCATGCAATAGATCTCGGCGACCGAACTATCTGCCATATCGATTCGTCCGTGTTGATATTGAAAGTTCCGCCAGCTTATTATCCATCTTCCTGGCCACAAAAATAAAGAAGATATTGCAAAATTCCGGCAGCTTTAATGGTTACATGAGACTTAGCGCCGAGCAATAGATTCCGGCGTCCACTCCCTTAGCCTTTTTTTAATCCACCGGTAGATGTTGTAACTTCCACTTGCGAACCACAAGCTCCTGCGCTATCCACTCAACTTAAGAGTGAGTTGACCTTATTTTTCTTCCATTAAGCGTGAGTATATCTTGTCTATTTTATTCAGTAAATCCTAGTTACTGAGCTGTGCTCGAAGGTCCTTATTAGGAACTCACCCAACGATACCAGTTTTGCAGCTGATTTTGCTGCAGAGCTTTCACAGCAATGCCGCTTGGTGGTAGGTCGAGTAACCTTTATAATGCAGGTTTTGGCGCTCCCGTTATACAGAGAACAGCCAGTCGGTTTATCCGCCGAAACCGGTTTCGGAATAATATAGCTATGTATATATACACATGTAGACATAAGGCAGCATATTTGCGCACCGCCCGAAACCAATATCATGCGCCGCACACACACTTATGCATATTAATATGGGTGCGTGTGTGCATGTGTGAGTACGGCACGTAGCCCGAGGACTGTAAGTTCAATAGCAGATGCTAGTCACGTACTGGATTTCCGCACGAATTCACATTGACTTCCTTTTGATCCTTTCTGCTTTGCCACCTGGCCGTGACCTCTTCGAGGCAGACGGTAATGTACTTTTTGATGTTAACAAATTTCCATCAATGGCCAAACAAATTTTCGTATTCATCTTTACTTTATTTCTTTTACACTTGTACACTTATCAATATGTACACAGTTATCTGGAAGTCTTTTTATGTATGTATATATATACAGTTCTGCTTTTACTCCCTTTATTTCTTATATTCGCGTGGCTGAAGTGACTTCTGTGACATGCGAAATACTCGCAATGTGTCATTTGTGATAAACAAATTTCTTAATATGCTTTACATACTTACACATGCATTGTCTTTGTATATAAATTGTTGTACTTAATTTAAAGGGACATATTTTTGAGTGTGTGAAATTTTAAGGTGAGATATTTTTCTACGGAGAAGTTAACCAGAGCCGGCATTAAGCTTTGAGAACATACCCCAACGTTAAATGTGGTTGGTTCATCACACTCTTTGTTTTGTTTTTTCTATTCTGCAATCTTCTTCGAAGTCAAAAATCAATATATTAACATATTTCCAGCATGATTCCGTAAGGCTCTCCAACATAGTTGGAACCTACAAGGAAAGAGAGTGAAAAAGTTTAAATTGTTATAATAGGTTGTCAAAAAAGTCTTGCGGTATTTTTATTGAATCAATTCGTGTGGCACCCATACATCGAACTTCTTAGTGACTCCAAGCTTCTTCAAATGGTTAATAACGGTTTGATGACTACTATGCCGGTCTCTTTCGACCAATTCAGCGATTTTATCGCAATTTTCGACGACAGGCCTTCCGGAGCGTGGCGCATCTTCGACCACCGCTACACCAGAACGAAAACGTTGAAACCATCGTTGTGCCGTGGAAATGGAAACTGTATCGAGTCCATAAACTGCACAAATTTTATTGGCGGCTTGAGATGCAGTTTTGTCTTTATCGTAGTAGTACTGTAAAATATGCCGTATTTTCTCTTTATTTCGCTTCATGTTTGCGACGCTATAACTCACAAACGAATTAAAAGAAACGACAATCAATAAAACACAAGCCTCTTTTGAGTTCAACTTATCACCAACAGGGGCGTTCGCCATGGACAGGCTCAGGTGGTAATCACTTGGCGCTATGTCTGAGCTATATGGTGGATGCAATAAAACCTCCCATCCGAACTCCCGTGGCTTCTGACGAGTCTTCAACGAAGTTTGTGGTCTGGCGTTGTCCTGGTGGAACACTACACCCTTCCTGTTGGCCATTTCTGGACGCTTCTGGTCGATCGCCTGCTTCAAGCGGTCTAGTTGTTCGCATAAGGTGGTAGAATTAAGCGCCTGGTCATATGGGAGCAGCTCATAGTGGATGATTCCCTTCCAACCCCACCAAACACACAGCAAAACCTTCGCGGCCATCAATCCCCTCTTGGCCACTGTTTGGAACGATTCACCCGCCTTCGACCACTACCGTTTTCGCTTGATATTTTTGTATGTGAACCATTTTTCGTCGCCAGTCTTACTCTTCAAAAATGGGTCGAGTTCTTTCCGTTTAAATAGCATATCGCAGGCGTTAATTCGGTCTAGAAGGTCTTTTTGCGTCAAATCATGCGGCTCTATGCGGTATCCAGCTTTCTGCAGATGGTTTTAAATGGTTTGATGACTAACTCCCATCTTCTGTGCGATATTGCGAGATACCACATGCCGGTCTAACTCGATGTTTTCCATGATTTGATCGGTATTAGTCACAGATCTTCCGCCGGGTGGCTTATTCATGATGTGGTTTTCACTCGCTCTGAATCGTCGAAACCATTCCTCCGCAGTTCGAAGTGATAGAGTATCATCCCCCAAAAACCATAAAATTCACGGATCGTTTTTCTAGGGGATTTGCCTTCAATGAAGGAAAACTTTAAAATAGTGCGAATTTCGGGGGTAGTGAACTCCATTTTTACACGTCTATAACTGTTGGACGCAATATCCAAAATAATCATGCATAGTATCGTAGCACCGTTGTAGGTTATGTTAAGACCTTTCAAGGATGTATATTATTGCCAAATATGAGCTCTGTAGCGCTTTATACATAGCCATGAAAATCAAAAGATAAAAAGACGTAAGAGAGATATTTGACCACCTAATATCAGTGAGTTGTTAAATCGTCAATAATTCCACCATCAGTATGTCTAAGTAAAGCGAGCTTTTTCTTATAATCCCGTCAGAATATATATATATCAGTTTTTAAGGTAGAAAGAATGGTTAGGATTTATGTCGGCAGAAAATAGTAAAACTTTTAATTGACAGTTCGCGCTCGACGACGCACCACGTCCAGAATGGCTATCATTGGAACATCGGAAGAATCAGTGGAAATTATTTTCAATGATCATTTGGGCCTAAAAGGTTAACATCTGTGAAATATTGCTTTCCCACAACCAGGATGTCACGAAACGCATTATTATTGCTGACAAGGCTTTGATCTATACTTACGATCCGGAAACAAACGATCAATCGGCTAAATATCGTGGCGAAGGTGAGCTGAAGCTGAAAAAAAAAACGTCAAAGCTGGTCAAAGATCAAGGTTATTTTGACACTATTCTTCGATTAAGGAGGTGTGGTGCGCTAAGAATTCCTTTCGACCAGCCAAATTGTCAACAAGGAATACTATTTGTGTGTTATGCATCGTTCGCGTGAAGCTATTCGTAAAGAGAGGACGGAAATATGGACCATCAACTCTTGGTAAAGCTATTCGTAAAGAGAAGACGGAAATATGGGCCGGCAACTCTTGGGGTTTGCACCACGATATTATACTGTCGCACACCGCATTGATTCTTCGTGTGTTTTTTGCCAAATGTTCAACTAATATCGTGTGTCAGCCACCGTATTCGCCTATATTTTGCTCCGTGTGACTTCTGACTATTCAGCAAATTCAAACGACCGCTCCGTGGAAACCAGATTGAGCAAAGATCATTAATAAATTAAGAATTTTAAAATTGTGAACAACGTCTTACTAGTTTTTGCTTATGGTAGTACTATATTTCATTCAACAACTCCCAAGAATGTCTTAGCGGAAAATCAGTACTCAAAATACTCAATCCGAAGTAGCACCTGTTGGCAAGAGTTATTCTGCTTTGGAATTTCTTCGCTTCTTTTCGTCTTGTCTTCGGTCAAAAATATTTATAACCTCATTAAAACCCAGAGGTCTAAAAAAAGTTAATTTTTTTATTTTATGTACATATCTAGAACAATATCCCATTGAAAAAACTATATCCATAGTCTCCCAAGTACTTACCCTAAGCAGTTCACTGAAGCGAACCTATACTAAATATATATCTATGTACTGCATGTAATTATCTATATATGAATTCATGTATTATACGAATATGTATTGTAATCGGCAACAATAGCTTAATTTCCACGTTCAACGTGGCTGTTTTACATCCATCCTTGAGCGCGGCACATAAATAGCGAAGGTATCGCGCCGCAATTGTGTTAACAACATTTCGAAAGATGTTGTTTACGCGCCACAAACTACTAATTCTTGTTGCCACTTGGCGGTAATAAGTCGACTATTGATATATTCCGACATACAGCTATTTGTACCGATGAGTCGGTGGCAGGGGCTCATGTGTAGCATGCTCACACATACTTAAACGTATTACACTCGTATGTCTAAGTGCTCCATATATCGAACATGTATACGTTTATAGGGATGTGTGAGTATTTGCCTTTTCAGTTTGATAATTATTTCAGAAACTGTGTACGCTTCGTGGAAATAGTTAGTTAGTGATACCGGGGTACCTATAATTTAGCACTCCAGCTTTGAAGGTATTCGATTCAGTATCCGTCAGTGGAAGCAGAGAAAGAGGAGCTTGAAATTCGGGCAACCATGCATTTGTTTCGTACCACATTTGCTCTAGTGGATAATGTGTATCGTCAGAGAAGCCGCTCAGTGTCCATAGAAGACGAGCCCACCCATCATCGAACGCAATAATTGGAGCTGTCCCCAAAGGATCTTGCTTTGCAGGTTAACAACTTGCCGCAGAATTGAAGCTGAACGATCATTAGTCGTCCCACGTTCGGTGAATAGGCCCAAAAGGAAATACCTATCCCGATTTTCCCAAGAAAAATTTGATGAACACAAATCATTGTTTAGAACTCGGTATATCCTTAGAAAGTCACTGTTTGGTGCGCTCAAAAGCAGAGGGTCTCATTGGTTCCGATTTCTTCAAAACTGAAGTCGGCGATAGTCTTACAGTCATTGAGGAATACTTTAGGGCCATGATTTATGAACTTTTCGTGCCTGAATTGAAGGAAGATGATGTGGAAGACCTTTGGTTCCAGCAATAAGCGCGTTATCTCGGGAAATGGCCCTCCAAGTTCACGGATTAGTACCATTGAACTGTTTTTGTGAGGTAATATGAAGTCTCTTGTTTCCGGTGATAAGTTCGAAGCGACCCTTGAAAGAGAATATTCGGAATACTACAGGAAGCCTATTGATGTCTCCGGTTGAACACTCGCACAGCTATGCTAGCACTTTTCAATTAAGAAGCTCATTATTCCTCCTCAGCAGTTTCAGATAAGATGCTTTCGTAAAAACCATCTTGCATCCGACTACTTGCAGCGGAGCAGCCTTCTAGTATCGTTAAGAGGTGTTTTCTTTATTTAGGCGACGAAATCGAACAGTACAGTACACGACTAGACGTTGGAAGCAACTAACTTCAGACTCGGACTGAGCGCCATTCACAGTGAATCCATTAACCGACTACCTCTCAGCGAATGCTGGCAGTCCAACCACCATCCCCTTCAAGCAATGAAGCTTAATTGCCGCGAAAATCCAGTGACCCTGCCACAATTTTGTTCAAGATAAACTCATACTTATCCAGAATCGATCTAGACATACCAAATATATGTCCAGCGTGCAATGAATCTAACTATATCTTTGCATTCTCATCGAACCCCATTTATCTCTCACCCTTCTTCATTTGATCAGAAACCGCATTTAAAACTTCGATATCCGAGTCAACCTCTTCGATCCAATGTAGTTTAATTGCCTTTATAAAACCCTCTTAGCTCTTTTTGCTATGAAAACATAAGTCTTAGTTACAGATATCAGTTCTCACACGGACTTTACAGAGTTGGCGTCTCAACTGACGTCTACAATCTGTTTTAATAATTCGTTACTTTTTCCAGACACTACACAAGCAACCTCTCCACTTTCAACAATTCAATAGACAACATCATCTCTCTCGATATAAATAATTTCTGCAGTTTCATTGTAGAATTCTCGTTTAGCTAAAAAGACTAAATATAAATATCGAATGTGGTTATAAACTTACAACAATTGAATATAAACGGACATTTCTAATCTCAGGCTCCACAGCTCGCCTGCTCACAGATAAACACATTTACATACACACATACCATGCACCATCGTTGCCGTTGCCACATATTTGTGTCTGCATGTTCTCATACCACACCACACGTATGACTTTATGGTTATTTGTTTGCAGGCGAACAGTCATGGCAGCGACACGTTTCGGTTTCCATTTTAATTGGCGTTGTCAAGTTGAGGGCTGTCACAGCATTTCATGGTCCCTCTTCCACATACCTCATGCCCCGCGCCACGCAGCATTTGCTGTGACAAGATCTCACTGGAACTGAGGTTTCATTCACTTTTCCACTTTTTAGTTTTTCACATTTTTAGTTAAGTTTCTAAAAAAGCGTTTGGTTACCTACAACTGCCAACAATTGCGGTTGTCACGCTTGATCAAAATGAATTATTACCGGTGACGGCGAGTACACAACTGCAATGGCATACTGACACGTCCATGGATACACATATACATATGTATATACATCTAAGGATTAGAGATGAAAGGGCGGTGTTTTGGAATCAAGTTTGTGATGCATGTCTTGTTGTCGTGTCCTATCTGTGACAGTCGCATGTGTAGATTTGATAATTTTCTTTGTAAATCGTTTAAAGTTTTCATCAAAGCGTTTTTGGATTCTGTATTTCAGTTATTATTTAGGTAATACAAGTATGTATTTTCTATAAATACCACAAGATGGTTTGGTACATTCGTTACACATACATTTTAGTGTCAGATGTCTATCTTCATATATTGTCTTTCGGTTGTAGCTTTAAAACAATTAGATGCGCCATGAAACAGAGTTCAGATTAGGGTAAATATTCGATTCTAATAGGAGCCGCACTTGAACAGCTTATAATGTCAGACCTTTGTGGTACCCATAACTCCACGGAAATTGACAAAGTGCTTTGAGTCTATCAAAAATTTGAGATGGCCAATGTCAGTTTCGGCTACGTTTCCTGGTTCGCTGAAGCTATGACTATCTAGATCTCTCACACCCAGTCTTGCAATGGAGGAGAATGTGCCTGAAGTTATCATCTCATTTTTATCCATATAACTTTGACAATTTGCATCCGATTTGATTTTTAGCAGTATGGCATCAAGGTATCTGCCAACGACGACCATGGTTTTCGCATGTATTATTTGGATCCACCACCTCTCCGAACCGTTCGATACCAAACGAGGTTTCAGACAAGGCGACTCCCTATCGTGCGACTTTTTCAATCTGCTGCCGGAGAAAATTATTCGAGCTGCAGAACTGAATCAAGCAGGTACAATCTTCTATAAGAGTGTACAGCTGCTAGCGTATGCCGATGATATTGATATCATCATAACTTTGAAGTTGTAGATAATTTCGTCTATCTTGGAACCAGCGTAAACACCACCAACAATGTCAGCCTAGAAATCCAACGCAGGATTACTCTTGCCAACAGGTGCTACTTCGGACTAAGTAAGCAATTGAAAAGTAAAGTCCTCTCTCGACGAACAAAAGCCAAACTCTATAAGTCGCTCATAATTCCCGTCCTGCTATATGGTGCAGAGGCTTGGACGAAGACAACAACCGATGAGGCGACGTTACGAGTTTTCGAGAGAAAAGTTTTGCGAAAGATTTATGGTCCTTTGCGCGTTGGCCACGGCGAATATCGCATTCGATGGAACGATGAGCTGTACGAGATATACGACGACATTGAAATAGTTCAGCGAATTAAAAGACAGTGGCTACGCTGGCTAGGTCATGTTGTCCGGATGGATGAAAACACTCCAGCTCTGAAATTATTCGACGCAGTACCCGCCGGGGGAAGCAGAGGAAGAGGAAGACCTTCACTTCGTTGGAAGGACCAAGTGGAGAAGGACCTAGCTTCGCTTGGAATATCCAATTGAGGCCACGTAGCGAATAGAAGAAACGACTGGCGCGCTGTTGTTGACTCGGCTTTAATCGCGTAAGCGGTGTCTACGCCAGTAAAGAAGAAGAAGATTTGGATCCAATACATTAAGTGGAATAAGGACATATTCCACATTGTTCAATTTCGAGATCGACCTAATACCTCTTCTGGGCTGTGAGTCCGGTACCCGCCTCCACACTGAACTGAATTTTCCATTCTGTCTGCATTCATATTTAAATCTCAGCCAACACGAGTCTCCCCAAAAGGGCCAAGTTCAATGAGCAGGTTAGAACAAATTCTAATGTCTAACAGCTTCCCTTAGTACCAGATTTAAGTCTCCGGTCAGACCTTCTAGCTTTTGCTACTAAAAGTTGAGCACCCATCAAACTCAATGACTGATGACATTTATCGCATCAAGGTCCAGTGATAACTCCTACCATTGCGGAAAGTGTTTTAAGGGCCTTTTTTGGTGTAGCCCACAGAGCAATGCAGATGCCGATATGAACCTCTGTGTGGACACATTCAAGCTTCTTAGCGATTGTAGTATTTTTCAGTACACACCACCAGAACATTGTTCACATACACCATAGAACATTATTGACTTAATTATTAGTGTTTCGTAGAGCCAAAACACCATCTTTGAAGGGAGTCTTCACTATTTCCGTATATCACATCTATAGCACTATAAGGTAACCGATACCTTTCCAACCCTCTCCTCAATATTTTATCTTCCTCAAAGTTTTCTATCAATAATTAGCCCTGGGTATTTCATCTGAACCCTTTCAGGTTGAAGGTGTGAGCATGCGATTAAGCGGACAGGAACGTCTAGATTTTTGTTAAGTACAAAAATCATGAATATTGTTTCATTCACTAAGTAATTTCTTTTGCTGACAACAGCTAACCTTATAAAAATTTTTCGCAGCCAACTTCACACTTTGAGGCTTCACAGTCCTGGAAGAAATCCAATGTGGATAAAATAAAGTCAATGCAAATCGCCGAGTTACAACTAGAAACATACTATAGCTACCAATTTATATTTGTCAAACGCAACCGTCCACAATCATTTGAAATGTCTAGGATTAATCTCTAAGCTTATGGTTCCTCATATTCTTACAAATAATACGAAATTTACTTCGTCGCATTGACGACTGTGGTTTGCTTATCAAACGTCAACAAAGTGATCTATTTTTGAAGCGCATTTTTACGATGAAAAGGAGAGTGCTAACAAGAATTTAAAGTACGATAGCCAACAAAAATGGGTTAAGTATGTTGTCTGATTGTTGGGCTTCGAAATAAATCATTTATTTTGAGCTTTTTCCCGACAATACCACGTTTACTTCGGAAGTGTATTGCGATCTGCGATCTGTTGAACGAACAAACAGAAGTGGCCAGAATTGATCAATAGAAAAGATGTGGTGTTCCACCAACATAATGCGATCCGTCATACAAGTTTGATGACTGTATTCTCAAGAATTGGTATCTTCGGACTATATCTTGTTTCGATCACTGCAAAGTTTTCGGGATGGGAGAACCTTCACCTCTACTCAAGACTTTAAAAACGGTTTCTACTAAATTACTTGGATATTTTTTGTCTGCACGAATTTAAAATAGTATGAGCGTGGAATCAATATCCTGCCAGAAAGAGAGCTATTGCTTCACAATGGAGAATATATAACTCCATAAAATGTTTTACACAGTAAAAAATTTTGTTAAAGTTACTTAAAAAAATCAAAATTCCTTAGTGAACGACCCAATGAAACCACTTCAGTTTCACGTAAGTTCGTAAACGGTTAATAATCTGCACAGGCTGTAGTCTGACTGCCTCGTTCTTAGAGTTTTTTTTAAAGGGGGGCATGAGCTAAATAAAGGGTGACCCATTTCGGTGTTCCCTGCATTTGGCGCGGCTCCGTCTCATATGGTCCGTCAGTTCAGTTAAGTTTTTGATGACTCGTTCAAGCATTTCGACTAGTAACTGGCGAATGAATGACTCGTGATATTTGCTCTCTCAATAAATTCATTGGTTGATGCGATGTGTGGAAAATGGCGCTCTTCTTCACTTTCCGGCAACATCGACCACAATGTGGGTGTTGTAAATCTCACTGCTGAAGCTTTTAGGTAATCTATATGCACAACAAGTTATAATTTTTTCCAAAGAACACCGTTTTGATGACATATGTTAAGTTCCACGCAGCTATAATACCAACGTCATTAGATGGACTTGGAATACGCGTTTCACAATTTTACAAGATACCACAATTTTCAATGAAGTTTCGTTTGAGTAACCCTTTCATTTTTATCGTCTGAAGACTACTTTACTTTCAGTTAAAAAACTCTACTTCTAACTAGTACCTTTATTACCGACATAATTCCATGTTTCACTGCGTGGTTATTAAGCTCAGTACGTACGCATCTGTGTATGTGTGTCGTAGGCATGCTTGTGGGTACCGCACTATATCTGCACTTCGATTTGCGGTGAAATGCTTGTGGTTGCAGCTTTCGCTCGCTCACCAAATCCCACTGCAGCTGCTTCAATCTCGAAGTCTTCTGCGCCTTTGAGGCATAGTTTCCACAGATACGCTTACAAATACATACACTGGTATGTTGGTGTGGATATCGCTCACGTTGAGTGTGTTGCCATGTTCATTTACAGTTATATAAGCAGATTTTCGTGAATCTATTTGTGGCTTTTTGCTTAAAATATGAAGCGTATCAGTTACTCAGTTGTGACTTGTGGCGAATTTGCGGCTCATTTACGGCTTTGCACACGCACACTTGTGTAACTATAGAAACAAAAACAATAAATCGTTATGATTTGTGAAACTGCTAGATAAATATATCTTCGTTAATGCGCATAAAATTTGTTTGTACTTTGAGAATGAGAAATTGCTCGTAAACTTATAGACGTGTATTCATGTGTTTGCCCGTAAATGTACGCGCACAAAAGACAATCGCATATGTTTTAATTAATGAAAATAATTAATTTTAATTTTATTATACTGAAATGTAATGCGTATCATTTCGCATGTCAGCTCAGTAGACACTTTGGGAGTTGCCATATTGATGTGAAATTCTTGTAAATGAAGGGTTCAACCATAATACATACATACAAAAGTGTGCGTTTGACTTAACGATTGAGTACTAGCAGGGAAAATTTAATCAGGCTATGATATTTTTACATTTTTTGTCACATTATTAAGTATATTTTTAGTAAGTATATGTTCTTTATCTTTAACCCTTTTTCTTGTTTTTTCTTGATTTTTTTATGTTTCTAGTGAGCCTCTAAATGCCTTTCACAAAATAGAGCAGATCCAAGCCTCTTAAGAGCAACGAATGAAGTCAGAAAACATATAATGTAGGCAGTTAGGTTTCATCAGTCGATCTAAGAGACTTGCACTAAGGTGATAAAAACTTGAACCTGCTAGGTAAGTACAGTCATAATAATTTTCAAAACGAGAATATGAGAATATGGATGAGGTATTCTTATAATCAAGTTTACTTCAAAGACTACTCCTGAGATCTCAAATTCTTCATATGGAATTAAAAAAAAAGCCAAAAATTGGAAGGTGATAGCTAAACTGTCATTATGAAGACAGAAAAAATATTCTGCCAGTTTTGAACACAATCCCAAAAGTTATTAAAATTTGTACACAAAAAGGATGTTTCGAATTCCGCTTATACTATAAGTTTGTGGGAAATTAATAGTATCATTATTAATCCGGAAACAGTCCAATAAGTTTTGAATACATAGTAATATTTATTGTCTATGTTTGCAAAAAAAAAAAATGGAAACATGTAGAACTGAAACTTCTGGTGACTTTTATATGAAGTTTCTTATTTATTTTCAAAATGGTGACAAGTTCAAGACGTTTTGTCGAATCTTAAAATCGAACAATAATAGCTTTTATACTTCACAAAGTATGGTCACAAATCTCCTACTGGGAACTACCATAGATCTTAAAAGTTTACTTGGTTTACCTCGGGTAAAATCGGATAACTCCATAATCTGAAAAGAAAAAATATGTATTTTACTTGAAACCTTAGCTTTGAACTTAGACTTATGAGAAAAAAAGCTGAAAATTGGATTTTGGGCTAACATTTCTACAAGAAATTTGAATTTCAGTGAAAATTTCGCGACATTTTTTTTAATAATTGTAATTGCAAAAAAAAAAAATCCAAGTCTTTAAGAATTGTATCTTAAGGACCTGTGTAAAATTTTATAAAGATCGGCTTAGTAGTTCTCGAGAAATCTTGCCAACCGGCTTAAGACGGCATACTTAGCCTAGCTAACCTCGAGCGCACAAATTCTCAAGGATGTATATCCGAAACTATTATTTGGATCATCTTGACAGTTTAAAACAATATTTAAGAGACAATTTTGCATTTTTTTTTTTTGCTGTTCATGGGAGCAGAGTCCCATATTTTTGAACACTGATTCTTATGTAAAATTTAACAGGGAATCGAACGGAAAGGTCAATTTAGAAAAATAGTTGGGAGAAAAGTACAAAAAACCGGGTTTTTGGAATAAAATGTTTTTTTTTTTGGATTTTGAAAATTTTTATAGATTCTGAAAATATTTTTATCAGAAAGCTGAGATTTTTTTACATAAAATTGGATAACATAAAAATTTTTTTCACTCAATTTTGAGGTCGTTAAAAAATAAAAGAAAAGGTATTTTTTTTGTTTGATCTTAATTTGAAGTGGGCGTCAAAAAACAATGGAGCAACTTTGACCACTAAAAAGTTAACAGATATTCTTCTATTGGTCTATATTATGATGTTCTTAAGTTTGGTCAAAATCGGAGAACCACGAGTACAAAACCATGTCGCCAATTGATGGAATGGCCCATGTATATTAGTATATAAATAGATATTTATATTTAGTAGAATTTCGGCTTTGCTGATAAGTAAGCATGTTCAATGATATTTGAACACCTTTAGTATATTAAACAAATAAGAAAATGTTTAGTTTGTGTGCAACCGAACATTTTATACTCTTGCAACTCGGAGGAATCAAAGCCATCGAAATATCTTTTCATACACTGACCGACATATGTATTCCGAATAAGGTTTGTTTGAAAAACGAAAATCGTTATATGTATGTAGTACATGAGAGTTGGGGTAGTATCGACCCCCTTTTATCTCTTAACTGTTATTGTGTACTCAAAACATGTTCCCTAGGTGAGGCAAGTACTTCACATACAAACACCAATCATATGGCGCAAATTCAGTCGTAAGTTCGAAAATCCTGATAATATTAGGGTGTCAAATGACTCCCTTCCGCCTTTTTGATCTTTATTCAATGTTTTATAAAAAGTTTTACAGTGATAGGATTTAGTTCAAATATGCACCGTTTTGTTCAATAATCTGTTTCCATCTAGACGGCAACTTCATAATATCCCCTTCTTAGAAGCCCTCTCCTTATTTGCAAAGAACTCGGACAGCCACTTTTCAAAAGCCTCTTTTCCGTACTATATGGTGGATGCGATAAAACCTCCCATCCGAGCTCCCGTAGTTTCTAACGAGTCTTCAACAAAGTGTGTGGTCTGGTGTTGCCTTGGTGAAACACTACACCCTTCCTGTTGGCCAATTCTGGAAGTTTCTGATCGATCGCCTGCTTCAAGCGATCCAGTAGTTCGCAGTAGATGGTAGAATTAAACGTTTGGCCATATGGAAACAGCTCATAGTGGATGATTCCATTCCAACGTGCAGTCGTATATCTCCAGTGCTGTCAATCTTATTGTGTCATACCATATAGTGTTGGAATGGTGAGATTTTAGGCTTCATTTAGCCAAGAAATAATTTCAGGGAAGTTGAAAAAAAAAAGTTCCAGCTGTTCAAAAATGAGTGAAAATAATGAAGAAATTCGCCATATCTTGAAATTTTTGTGAAGTTTAGGTTTAGGAGACGTTGCTATATCAGTTCGCGTAGCACAACAATGTTTCGCCCGCTTCCGTTCTGGAAATTTCAATTTACACTGATGGAACAATATGTCTAGCGGAAAAATACAAAAAGTTGTTGATCAAAATGTTAAAAAAAAAGTTGTACTTTTATTAGATATACGAAAAGATTTTTTCGACTACCCAATATACAGGAACTTTCATTTGAAAATGGTTCAAATCTCAACTTAAATATCTATCAATATGTGATTCTTATTTTTTTTAACGATATTCTATTATAAGATTTTTTTCTTAAGCAAACAAACCACATGTCATTAAAGATTTAAGAAATCACTCCACAGCTTACAATATCCTTCCTATATTTTGAATATAAGCACCGCCGCCTCATGCTGACTTTATACCGTATTTTTCTTTCAATGAGAGAGACACCTCCATATAATAAGACAATAATTATTGACACAAAGTACTGTCATATGATACCAAAAATTATTCAAATAGTTCGAAAGTGACGAACTTATGTGATCAGTATACCAATTTTGACTACTTTGTGATTCCCAAAACGTCTAGATTTGAATACTCAGACTCTTATAGATCCACGAAGCGTTTTAGATTTACCACAAATTTGTAATGACAGCTAATACATATAAACCATAGTTTCTCCGTTGGATTCGCCGAGAGTTTGTCGATTTAGTACGCCCTATTTTCACTGATTTGTAGACATCTCACTGTACGAACTGATACCTTCCGGTTCCATGTTTAGATAAATTATACCATATATGTTACATACGTGTATGTTCTATTGTAACTACTATGCCCCCTGTTATTTACCGCTAGTTTCGTTTTACTCTGCAACAGCAATTTGTAACTTTTAAAAGATTTTTATACGCACACACACTTACGTCCCATATAAAGAAGCAATTTTTACTTGCCACAACACATCATATGGCGCTACCACCTTTTTTACCAACAATTTATGGCCTCTTCATGTTTGCATTTTTATTCCTATGAGCTCTGCCAATTTTTCACCCATTTTAGCATTGTCACAAAGTGCAGGGAAATGGGATTTCCTCGCCAAAGTTACAGCTGAAGTTGCATAACGTTAAGTGCAATATTGCATGTTTCATTTCCTCGACGCAGTCTTGCAATTGCCGCTTTGTTGCTGTAGCCCATATAAAATAATACACCGAGCTTGTGACAACTCACTCACCCGTTTACTTGCTCGCTCGTTCTCTCCGCCGCTTATCGGTGAGTTTAATCTATGATCAACATCTGTTTCAGAAAGTAAGTAGCGACATAACTTGAGGCCAAAGAAAACACTGGTGCGTGGTGAGCATGACAAGCAACAGACGACTTTTTGGCAAATTCGTGGCAAAGCCACTACATTCGAGTGGTTTTTGTTGTTTCTATTATGGCTTGCCGATGTTTCTTAGCTAAATCCTGTCACATCGTGAATGTGTATTTGGTTTTGGAAATGGAAATAATATTTTTTTGTAACATCTCTGTGTGGAATACGAAAACGGATGAGGTTTGGTAGTCGCAAAATATATGGTCTTGCTTTATGCGTGGGCGACGGCAGGAAAAATCTTTCCTCATTTAAGTCATTTTACTCAATAAGTTTTTCTCAAAAAGGGTCCAGTTCCGTTATATATTGACTTATACGTATAAAAATGGCCGGGTTCATTGGTTTGTTCCAATGCTATCAGTCTACATCATTACTTCGTTAAAATCATGTATTTACTTTAAATGTTCTATCAGTAACTATTAGGGATGAACTTCATGCCCAATAGCCCAATTTGGTCTTTACAGACTCTTTAGAACTAGATAATCTACCAAAGATCAAATCAGTTCTGATCACTTCTAAGAGAACGGAGGTCGGACATTTGGTCTGTTCTCGGAATATATGCGATAAATTATTTGGAAATCCTTCCGGTTTGCAAACAACTTCATCGTAATCTTCCTTTACTGTTTCTCTTATTATTATCGACGTCGACCGAGGCAATGAAGGCTCCTTTGGACTTCCCTATAAACAATTGCTTTAATTGCCCCTTATGCTCTCAGGAGCTAACCAAATTATGCATTATTCAGTAACTCAGTGAATTAAGTAAAAACCCAGTTTTTTTACACTACCTATGCATAGTCTCTTAAACTGTAGCTTTGGTATCCGTGGAAGTTGGCTGAAGGCTGAGCATTCGAAAGGATAGTGTTCCTGAAACTCATCACTCTCCACGCATGGTCTGCATACCATCAAATCCTCGTTTCCCATTTGCTAAAAGTGAGATATTAAGGGTAGGTGTTCCTTGAAGGGCAGTAAAATTTTACTAGCTTTCATTTTGATACGAAGTAGAAACTTTTTGGTCCGCTCCCAATCAACATCACCCCAAATTAACTTTAGGTGTGCCTTGTATTACTAGTGTTCCGAGGCTTGAGGTGTTGCAGTATATATTGCATCAAAAAAGCTTTAAAAGAACTTAATGGTCTAGAGCAGCTTAAGGGAACTGTTTTCGTAGCTGCCAACTCGGCACTTTTGTTTCTTTATATTCCCATATGACTGGTTTCCCAGATGACTTTAAACAAGTTACCTACTGAGGATCTAGTTAGTGGCGTCTTGCTTTACCCATCATAGTGAGACTTATTATGGAACGGATAGCCTCAATTGGCTATCTACTAGAAAGTTTATGGACTTGTTTGCTAGTGCAGAAGCCCATTTAGTATCTTCTGTTATGTCAACAACTCCCGCCTGAAGTACTGAAACTGGATTAGTACAGAAGAAGTCTGTTTCTATTTCACGTTTAAGACCGAAAATACGTAGATTTTGCCTTTGGAACTGTCAATCACATAACCATTGGTTCTCTCGTCTTGTTTGGGAAACGAAAATTTTGTATCTTAAACCTGATAGATCTCCCTTTTCCGATGACATTGCTGATTTTTTCTGAGTTCATGAACAAAGTCGAGTATAATTCCGTTGCGAGCATGGTTACAGTGGCCTAAAATCTTGAGTCGGCTGGCTTCAGAGCCTTTGTTGACGAATTTTTAATTGCGCTCATAATACCCCAGCAAGTAGGCCCGCAGCATCCATTTCTAGGTGTAGTAGGATTATGATAAACTCAGTTGTCCAAATGGACGTATTTGATATTAATGTTCGGCATACTTCGGTAAATTGCCATCGCGATCGAATTAATTAATGTGTGGAACTCTATGTGACCAATGAGGATCCAATGAGTAACGAATCAACTGGTCTGTAAACTTTCCAATTCGGTCTATGTTACTTAGCTCATTTTAGCAACTTGTGAAGGAAGTCAAGTCCGTGTGATAAGCAAAAAAAAAACTCTTGGAAAATAATATGGAACCATGCCGGTGATCTAATAATAAGGAAAGCGACTTGGGTCTGTAACTTCTTGAATTAATCGCATGAATATTATAACTCTTTTTAGTCACGAGAAGAACATAAACACATTTGACGCAGCAAGCTCCAAATTCATTTCACATTCTAAAGGTTCTAAGATGAAAACCGTAACTATAAATATACTGTTATTTATTCCAAAATGATATCTCCATTCATATTTTGTATACTATATGCTAGGATTGCAATTGCCCTTTTATGCGAATATTGCCCCTTTTTCGACGACAGCTGCTTGACACAAAATGTGAAAATGTTGAGTGAAAATATTGTCAAACTTTTTCTAAACCCCACAATCCCCACACTAACACCCGCAAACGCATCAATATACTTTGCGCACGTCCAACGCCACACTCCAACCCAACCCGCCCGACCAGTGATGTGCTCCGCTCTAAATTATTCAATTTGTAAAGTTTACAACCGCATCAAACTTTAAAGACACAATCAACACTCTGTCATATTTCTTTATTTGTTTTTCTTCACAACTTAACTCCATAAGTTTGCGACTAGTGTATGGACCGACATAAGTGCGAGTGATGCTGCGCGGCTGGGAGCAAGTGCTTATGTGATTGGTTATGTGTGCGGTTGGGGGCGGATGGGAGGTGGGGGACGTGTGTGTTTGTGCATTTCATACTTTATGGCAAACTTTAAATAAGTTTTGGGAAAACTATTTGAAAATATGCTGTCGAAGCCTGTCAAATACAATCAGACAAAATGAGCGCTGTGTATTGCAGTTAAAACCCCGGCAGTGGTCCACATGTGAACCCCCCGCACGCCTCGACAGCTTAGTATATAACTTCGTAGCAATCTATTGATAAACATTCGCACTTCCAGTGTCCAGAAGCTGGTGAATGTTTGTGTTTATTGCGCATTTAAAGTTTGTGGTGTGTTTTTGTCGGCTCGGAAGTGGGCGGAGGCGCGCGTGTGTGCTTACGTGCGTGCCTGCGTCAGCGCGTACGGCAAGACATACTTGGCTTCTAATAAAAAAAAACTTTAGCAACACGTTCATTTGGCCATTGCATTAAAAATTCCATATCGTCTATATGCCGTCGAATAAAATCGGCAATAAAATGAGCTCACCGAAGTTTCATCAGCAGCAGTAGTAGCAGAAGAAGAAGCCCATAAACAACCAGCAAAGAATAAAAATGGTTCAGCGCTCAGAACATTGGCAAGTTTCTACTCATTCCGCTTTGGCTTGTTTTGCGTCAAGAAACTTTGACTGACCACACGAGGTTTTTAAGTTTATCGCTTTCTGCAACCCTCTCGTTGAAAAGTTTTTGCAATGTTGTCTTTCGCATTTCCCTTCTTTGGCTGTGCGTCATGTTGCGCCGTGCAGGAAGGTGCTGATGCATGACAAAGTGGAAAAAAATAATAAAAGCTTAACTCATTTTTGGTAAAAATAAGTAAGCTACCATACCACCACACCGTAATACTACTAATGTATGCAACTAGAGAATTCTCGACGGTCCAATAGTTATGTTTACATATAAGTGGAATGAATTCGAATTAGTGTTGACTGATTATTTCAAGTTTGTATTTATGTGTATATTAAAGGGGTATTCTAGCCAAGAAATCAAATTTTGGGCAGTTTTTGGAATTTTATTTAAAAAAAAAAACCAAAAAATATTTTTAGTATCCATTTTTTGTGGTGCTTTTATTGATATCTTAAGAATACAGAAAAAAAGTTAACAAAAAAATATTGAAAATTAAAATAATTAGAGGGCGCGGGGAGAGACAGGTGCAAAAAAAATGGCACATCCTGGTTATATTGATCATAACTCTCCTGGTGATCTGAACAAAAAAAAATCAAAAGAAATTCTTAATCAGTAAGGATGCTGTTATAGCCCCTACCTCAGGGAATACGATTTTTTTGAAAAAAATGGCGGCTGCCTGAAAATAAAAATCAGTTTTTACACTCTTTTTTGAAATTCCTGAATTTTTTTTAAATATTAAAATCAAAAATTTTGACACGATGTCGGTAGGAACAATAAAGGATTACATAAGAAAGGTTTACACAAAATTTCAAGTAAATCGGTTGTATAGAACTTGAGATAATGCCGGTACCGTGTGGAAAAAAGTAGTTTTCAGAAAAACGCGTTTAAAAAAGTGAGTCTACCTACCTACCGGGCTAGGTACTGCGTCACTAAAGTAACTGTAGCTCTTAAAATAATTTTAATTTTTAAAAATCCTTTAGAGGATATGTTCTTAAGGGTCTAAACTTTAAACATATGAAAAATAACAATCGAATTTTTCACAATTACCCTTAAGTAACACTCCATCTCTCTCTCTCTCTCTCTCTCTCTCTCTCTAGAATAGTTTTTAGGCTTGCAGCGATCTCATGAAGAGTTCGTCGATTAAAAGCCATATAATGAGCCGAAAGAAAGGTCGCCTGTATATAAGTTAAGGCATGACAGTGCAATCATCATCATCATCTTCTGGTACTAGAACTCCTCCTGAGTTTCGGCCTGCTGTACATCTGACATCCAGATATTTCAGTCATAACCTTCATATTTTCTAAATTTTGTATGTAAAGCTTCTTCATATATGTATAGATATCTGCGTTTATCCATCTTTTTCGCGGTCTGTAAAATTTTCACTGCTTCAAGAATTTTCCTTAGGGTCTGTCTTTCGAAGAATTACAGTTTGATTTTGTACTTTTGGATTAGAGTCCATGGATCTGTTCTGTAACATAATACTGCTGGTTTATATAGGGCCAGTTTACACACTGCCTAATTTTTAGTTTAAATTTGAACAGATGAGAGGTGACTAGAGACTCATATGACCTTTCGAGGCTTGTATTCTTTGCAATAGCGTAATGGTTGTAAAAATGTTCTGAGATATTTGTTGATCGTTCCCCTTGAACAAACGTATACTACTCCCACCCCACTTAGAAAAATATTCTCACATGAATATTCTCAATCCTCAATCCATTGAAAAAGTTGTTTTTGACCCGAGAAAACCCATGTAAACCTAATGGGCTTCCTCAAGTAAAAAACAGCTGTTTCTCAACTATTTTTTTCATATAAAATATGAAAAATTTAATTCACAATTTTTATTGTTAAAAACATACACTATTAGCAAAGAAGTTCTGAAATTTTTGGGAAAGGAATATTTTAAATTCGACTACTTCGGCGCCATTTCCGGTGACCCCGCAGAAAAAATATGCGCACGCGTTGGCAGGATAACTCCCTACAGAATCATCTAAAGTGAAAAATGCGTGTTTTAGTTGAAACCTTAACAAAGAACTTGATGAATAATAATCAAATAGTTGTAATAGAAAAGAGTTCCTTCGTCCAAGTCTATGAAAATTGTATCTCAAAGACCTGTGTAAAATTTTATTAGTAAGTTGAATAGTTCTCGAGAAATCTTGCCAACTGATTTCAAAAACACAGTTTCGCGAAAAACGCGTTTAAAGATGGCGCACTTAGCCTAGCCAGTCTCGAACGCTGAAGTTCTCAAAGCTATATCTCCGAGACTTTTATTCCGATCAAGTTGAAATTTTAGGAAAATATTCTAGAGGTGTTGTAGCACTTAATAGGACAATAAAAAAAAAAATTTTAAAACCCGTAAGCCCATGTAATCTCTTAAGCAGCATTATAAGAATTTTGTTCGAAACTAATGACGAAGCTTTTAAATGATCCAAACGAGACAAGCAAGCTATGCTGAAAAGTTTTAGACGTATTTATATAATTTAATAAAGTCTTCAAGCGCATGAAGTTACCGTTTCTTACCAAAACGGTATTAATATACAGATCGACCAAACAAGTCAACTGAACAAAAGAAAGTCAAGGTTGTTTTGTCCGAAAGTTGTATACTTAAAGATCTGTATAATTTTCTTTAAAATCTTCAGCTCACCGTTTTCAGATTCCGTAGAAGATATTCAATCTCATTCCATACATTTACGGGTTACTCTAGAATTTTGAAAAAATCGCTTTTTTTCATATATTTAAAGTTTAGACTTTCAAAAATATGACCTTGGAAGAATTTTTCAAAAATGGGATTATTTTCGGAGATACAGCCCGTTTTGTGAGGTGGCGTCCATGTTGACTAGAATTTTCTCCTAAACTTTAAATGCATTTTTCTCGAAATTACTTTTTTCCACACGGTACCGGTATTATATAAAGTTCTATATAACCGATTTACTTGAAATTTTGTGTGAATTTTCTTTATATAATCCTTTATCGTTCCAGCATCGTGTCAAATATTTTGTATTTGCATTTGTTTTTAATATTAAAAAAAAATTCAGGAATTTCAAAAAAAGCCTAAAAAACTATTTTTATTTTCAGGCAGGCGCCATTTTCCAAAAAAAAAAATTTTTCGTGTTCCCGGACTATAACAGCATCCTTACTGATTAAGAATTTCTTTTGATTTATTTCTTTAAGACCACCAGGAGAGTCAGGATCCAGGAGAGTCAGGATCAATGTCGCCAGGACGAGCCTTTTTTTTACACCTGTCTTTCCCCTTCCCTTTAATTAACTTAATATTTAATATTTTTTTGTAGAATTTTTTTTCTGTATTCTTAAGATATCAATAAAAACACCATAAGAAATGGATGATAAAAATATTTTTTTTTTTAATAAAATTCAAAAAACAGCCCAAAATTTGATTTCTAGAGTAGAATATGTATGCAGAAAGAGGTACAGAGCCTATAATACCCTCTAGGCTAGGTTAGATGGCTGATCAGAGATCGCACGGGAACTGATGAGTGTAGTCCTTTATGAAGTCATTGAAAATAAGAACTCCCGTGTTCGGACTTACAGATTGGCAAAACGCTTAGTAGCCAATACAAATTTACAAAGGCGCTTCTTCAACTTCAACAGCCGCCAGTTCGGTAGGACGTCTGAAGGTACATACGTGCTCCCAAGTCTTGACCTACCAAACGCAGGACAGTCAATAAGAAAGTGCTGGCTTGTTTCTGCCACATGTTCTTCCAAACAACTTCTGCAGACGATCTTCTGTGATCTATCTTGGGCCAAAAGGCTTTTGCGACTGCCTAAGTACCGATGCTGGCCCAGCGTTGGGCGAGCATCCGCGAGGTAGTAGAAATAGTAGAACACAAGAGGATGCAGGAGCACCGACCCGTTCCCATTATACCGATAATGATTCTAGGGTGCCTTTCTTTGCTAGCACATCAGATTTGCAATTATCTTCGATTCCACTGTGGCCCGGTACCCATACCAGTCTAATCTCAAATACTCTCGCTGCTAGAGAAAGCGACGTTAGACACTCTTCGACCATTCCTGCATGCATTGTAAGTGAGTTGAAGGCTGCAACTTTAGCCTATAAGACACTGCAATGGTCGTGAAGTCTAAAACTGGAGTTGATAGAGAGCTCCCCAAAGTATAGCCCTCCATCAACTTTCCTCTTAAGCTTTCACCCATCCGATAAGAAGCTTACTTACCTCTCCTCCAACGGCTTCTTCCCACCCATGTCTCCCTCATCGGTATATGGGCCGAGAAGGAGACTCCAGAGTTCGATATATGGTGACTCCATGATCAAGATGTACCGGTATGCAGTCAAAGTTGTTAAGGATATCCGAGTGTTCAGATACGCGTTGCTTTAAGAATCCAGATTCTCTGAGTCTAATAGGCACCCTCTCGGCTGTATTATCATACTCTCTAACTTCAAATAATTTAATTTTGTGAAAAGCTCGATGTTTTCTTATTGACCAAACAAAGGTTCCTTTTAACAATTTTCTTTGTGTTAAGTCCGAAAAAATGTAGTGAGAAACGCCGAATGTCAAACTTTCTCCAGTTAAGCTAGAATAGAATAGAATAGAATAGAATGTAATTTACACTGCGACCTTAGGTCTATTGTGCCCTCTCCTAACTCACAGGGACCCTAGCAAATCGATAAATTCTAGTATTTTCCTGGGAGCTAGTGAGTCGATGTGATCCCTATCCAATGGTTCCAAGGGCCTTAGGACCTTCACTTCCCACTCTTTCTTCCTTACGGAGCAGCTCCTTTATAGTGTGGGGGCCCACCCCAGTAAACGGTTCGGGCCCTACCATATTTGTGGAGGCTGCGGAGCGGGCGTCAGCCAATTCATTGCCGGCTATGCCTCTATGACCATGTACCCAAATTAAGTGCACCTGCTTCATTTCAGTTAGGCTGTTTAGCCGTTTTCTACACTCCTGCACTAGCAGCGATTTGATCTCGTACGCGGAAATCGCTTTTGGTGCCGCTTGGCTTAAACTATAATCGAACCTTTGCAAGTGGCTTCTATACAGGGATAGAGATTGATATGTGGAGCTCATTTTTGTTGTTTTTAGTTTATTTTTTTCAGTATCCAAGAGGTAAAAATAAAAACAAAACAATTTAATGCACTCTCACCCATTTCATATAAGGTCGAGCAGCATTTCAACTCGCTGGTTATAAAAATATGAACAATAAACACATTTTACTGTTTAAATGACGTACAAATTCTCTGCGAGCTTATTTCGTGCCTCGTCAAATAATTTATGACCAGCTGGAAGTGTTCTCCAGGCATGGCGCGTGTATTTATGGCACCTCATTCCGCACCTGGAGGCCTCTTTAGCACAAATGTGCTATAACTTCTATTTTACTGTGAGCAAATTTTTTTTTTGCTGCTACTGCCATTACTGTTGCTGTTCTTGTTGTTATTGCTTGTCGTTGCACAATAAAATTTAATATGAACGCATTAACTGCGCATTTACCGCACAGGGGTAACAAATCCCATTCACTCGCCGGCGTCACTCACCGCCGCCTCGCTCTGGTCACGATGGTGACTTTTGCTTTGCCTGCTGTTGTTGCTGTTGTTGTGATTGTTGCTGCTGTTTTAATGCGTAATGTTATATAAGAGCAGCATCGTAAATCTTTTACTAAATCAAAATTAGTTTGTGTGCTGCGAATTTCACATTAATTTCCATTAAAATGCAGGCATAATAAAATATGCACGAACTGGACGTCGCCAGCAGCCGTAGCCGTCCAACGCCACTCACTTAGTAGGTGAGAGAATTTCAGCCTGCTCCTAAGCCGGCAAGCTTAACACTTTCCTTAGCGTTATGCACATCATGCGCCATCATAAGGAGCAATGAAGCTGGGCGCATATTCAAGTAAGCTTTTCATCACTTGTACATATTTGCGCCCACACACCTGCATTTGTATATAAATGTGTGTGTGTGTGTGTGTGTGTGTACGTTGGTGTGAAGACCCATTTAAATTCCTTTAAACCCCATTTAATTTTCCATGTTTTTTATTATTAATAGTGGCACCCACAGCTGCCGAGGCAGAGCAACGTTATGGTGCTTTTAGTGGCACATAAATATGGTTAAATATGGGCGTTTACAGAAGAAGGCTCTGTATTAGTAAAAAATGTGTGGGCTGCAAATAACAAAATAATATCTGATTACTATATTCTTACACGCTTCTACTTCGCACTGCAATCTGACGTACTTTGTATTAATAAATCACCCAAGTCTACTTTGAAGTTTAATACGTTTTCTTCGTAGAACGTAAGTTTACCAAAGCTTTAGTTATACCTAAGGCTGTGAATACCCATTGAAAGAGCAAGGGTTTACATTCCAAAAGAAAATATATAGTTTTCGCTTTTCTTTGCGACCACACCTCGACAGGTGAAATTACCCTTCCAAATATGACAAAATGCTAAGCAGTACTGCCAGAGTCTGCACATAAGTGACCGTAAACTTGCAAAAATCTCATTATTTAGCATTTATTTTTTTTAAGATTATCTCTTTCAAATGTTGGCCGCGGCTACGCCTCAGATGGTCTATCCGTTGAGTCCAATTTTCGATGACTCGTTGGAGCATTTTGCCTGGTAACTAACGAATGACACGTGTGATGTTTAACTCCAAGCCATGAAGAGCTTGTGGCTTGTCCGCATAGACTCCAAACTTAACATATCCCCACAGAAAAGCGTCTAACCGTGTGATATGACACGATCTTGGCGGCCAATTGATCGACCCAAAACGTAAAATTATCTGCTCACCGAAGTGTTCTCTCAATAAATCCATTGATTGAGCTATGGGTGGGAAGTGGCGCCATCTTGTTAAAGCCAAATGTCACCGAAATCACGAGATTCAATTTCGAGCATTAAATAGTCGGTTATAATGGCGAGATAACATTCGCCATTGACGGTTACGTTCTCACCGGCATCAGGTTTGAAGAAATATGGAGCGATGATTCCACCGGCCCACAAACAAACCGTTGCTTTTTCTGGATGAAATGGCAGCTATTGAATCTTTTAATTTTGCTTTTCATCCTAAATGTGGTAGTTTACATACCCATAGAGCCAGGAATGGGCCGCATCGCTGAATAAAATTTGACTCGAAAACATCGGATCTTCTAGAAACTGTTCAGGTGCATATAGAGCGAAGCAATGTCGCTTGTGGAGGTGGAGCGGCTCAGTTCTTGCACAAGATGTATTTTGTACGCTTTCAATTTGAGATCTCGACGTAAAATGCGCCAAATCGTTCCAAATGTCAGTCTGAGTTGCCGCGAATGACGCCAAATCGACTCTACACGGTCTTCGTACACTCTCAGCTATGGCTGGTTTACTTGTATTTCCAACGAGCATTTAGCGTAACTTTATAGGAGTCGTCATTTGACAGAAAGGTGGATTAATTAACGGAGAAGATTTTGGAGAATATTATCAAGGTTATTAAGTTAGTTTTTCGGTAAAGTAAACTAAGGATCACGTCTAATGTTTCGAAGTTCTATGAAAGCAATAAACCGACAGCAAAGCCATTAGCATTGAACCTTTAACGAAAATCCCACTCCATCCATTGATGAAAGAAGGACAACTTTCGGTTGCACCAAACTTTTTGATTACATTCACAATTCTTTTTCAAATACTGAAGTCAATTTTGTAATTTCCATGAGCTTTCACATACTGTTTTTACACATCAAACTTAACAATCTTACGTCTATTGAAAATATGTTGTTCCCTTTCGCAAAAAAAAAAAAAAAAAAAAAAAAAAAAAAAAAAAAAACTCCAAACCAAAAAGCGCAACCTATCGACTGATGTGCGAGCCATTTTGCATACCTTATACATAAATAACAGTCATTCGAACATTTTGAAAAGTTTTATCTCTCGAAGACCACACAAACGATGACCATTTAATCACTTGGCAACTGCCAATGGCAATGTTCCAGCAGCTGACATCACGCAAAGACATTTCTTTCTTCAGCTGCCTTGTTGCTGCTGCTACTGCTCGGTGGTATCATGTTGCACGTGATCCTGCCACAATAAAGTAGTGTGACCAGCCCATATCATCAATTTTGCACGAGGAGCCACATTCCAAGTGCGGCACACCGAAATCCAGTACTGCCACATACGTCATTTGCTGCAACAGTGCTTTGCCAATAATGTTGTTGTTGCTGTTGTAAACAAAGACACTTTTCGTAGAATGCGGCTGTCCTATTCGTATTTGACTTCTTTTGTTGGACGGTTGAGAAATTGAAATTGTTTTGCTGGTAAATTCAAGTCTTCCTTTTTTTATTCTGTTGTTGGGGTTTTACATTGACACTCATTGTGCCCGGGTTGACAAGCGAAAATGGTGGTTAGAAAATTCGGTAAGGCAAAAGAAATATGACTTTTCGGTAGCTACTCACTTACAAATGCAACGGAAATTTGTCCAACGACGAAGTATGTGTAAGTCAAGGCCAAGTCAGCGGCAAGACGGAAGAACGCAGAGAGCACGCATATCGTCAAAAAAGTTGGAGAAAATGTTAAACCGACTATGAAGTTTTCTGAAAATCTTAGTTTAAGTTAGGTTAGGTTAAAATGTCGATCCCAACAGGGATCTCACCTGCACAGCTTGGAACGCCGGTCAATTGTGGTACCTAAAACTCATATATTATAGCTGATAGGGCCCCAAAACTTCGAGCAACCTCTTTGAGCCTATAAGGTATTCATTGACACGAGTAATGTCAGTTTCAGCAATGCGCTACATTTCGCCAAAGCTATGTGGATACAAGGCAATTACTCCTTCTGACAAGCTCATCAGCTTTGCAGTTACCAGCGATTCCGCAATGACTTTGAGCGCACAATTAGCGAATTCAAGCTATCTCTGTTGTCGGTGTGATTGCTCAGCTCCTTGAAAGAGGTTAGAGTTCTTAGCCGTACGTGCGGCTATCTGTCTTAATTGCTGTCATCTTAATTGCAGTCAACTCTGCCCGAAAAACACTACAACGGTCCGTTAGGTTTAAGCTCTAATTCGTGGAGAAGGCCCTACAGAAATATCCCGTGGAAATGCTCACAGCGACCCCTTCCCATCCTTCTTCGATATGTGAGTCGAGAAAAATTCACTTCTCATAGTCTCTGCGTTGTACTGTTCCAAGTTTTCAGAAATACAGTTGAAGGAGAAGACAATTTTGGCGAGCTTTAGTTCGGACCTCTTTAGATAAGATTAGACACAATTGATTTTTTGTGGTTGTTGCTGCCCAAGAACTCACGAAGTCATACTATATCAACCAACTTGAGACCCAGTATGTATTATTAGATAATATTCGACCAAATAGGCCACGTCCAGCACGCGGGGAGTAAATATAGCAGCCATAGCTGGGAGTGTACATGAAGACCGTGCAGAGTCGGTTCACCGTTCGCAGAACAGACGTATGCAACGACTTGGGGCAGTTTACGTAGATATCCTAAATTTAAATTGTACAAAAAAGCTTGTTCAAAAACTGAAATCGCTCGCTTGACCTTCAAAAGCGACATAGCTTCGGTCTATAGACTTCTGAAAAGTTCCAAGAAAATCCATCGTTTTCGTGCCAAATTTTGTTCAGGGATGAGGCTCATTTCTGATCCAATGGGTATGTAAACAAGTAAAATTGTCGCATTTGGGACGAAGAGCAAGCTGAAGAGATTCAAGAGCTGCCATACCATCCAGAAAAATAATGCTATAGTCTGCTTTGTAAACCAGTGGAGTCATCGGTCCAAATTTCTTCAAACAGTATCCCGATGAGAACGCAATCTTCATTGAGAGAACACTTCGGTGAGCAGCTAATTTCATATTTTGGTCCGGTCTTATGGCCACCACGATGGTCAAGAAAACCCTTGGACTTTTTTATTTTAGGATATGTAAAGTCTAAAGTCTATGGGGGCAATCTCGCTTCGATTCAGGCCTTGGTGAAAAACATCACGCGTATCATTCGCCACTTATAGTCGAAATGTTCGAACAAGACATTGAACAGAGGACTCAATGAACAGTACATCTAAGGCTAAGTCGTAGCCAACATCTGAAAGAGATAATTTTCAACAAAAAAAAAAAAAAATACAAATAATGATCTCTCGAATGATAATAAGCATTTCCCAATAGATTTGATATTTCTATGTTTTTTCTATATCCAAATGACCCAGACGAGGGAAATAATTGACCTCCGGATATGTGTCCGCTCATCCATCCATCATTTTCTAGCGCTCGACAGTTGTACGGAATTAAGCGGGAAGTGACGTACTAGGAACAGAGAATAACGCTGAAAAACAAGGTATTGAAGATGTACGTGTTAAAGAGTGAGCTTTGTCGGGACTTCAAATAAGTTTATAAGCATATAAGTAAGACAAAACTTGCTGAAATCGGTCTTTACCTTTACCAAACACGCATATGCTGAATACGAGTTCTTCAGTCCTTCCAGTTTGCCATTATCTATTAGATATAGAAGTCCTGTTGAACTAATTTAAGCGAAAATGAGTAATAATGGTTTGATTTCGATAAAAAACTAACTTTTGGTCGATAGAATATATGACCCTCAGAATCTGCCGGCGACACCCATATGCAAGTATACATACAGACCCAGACTAGTATGTGCCAGCGCCAACGTATTAAATGCTCGCTGTCGTAATGCCGTCGTGCCACATAAGTGTAGTCATAAATTTTCTGCTTTGACACTTTTTAGTTGATTAAATTCGCAGATTTACCACCCGATGTAAGTCCAACAAAAAAAAAAAAAAAGAACACACGAAAATACAAAAATACAAAAAAAAAAAAACGCTCAAAAATGCAAAAAGAAGTCGAATTACAGACAATTTTATTTATATCTACCTGAGCATATACATATTCATATATATACATACGTACCTATAGAGAAATGCGTATGTGTGTTGCACGTCCGCGCACTCACCACTACACCTGTAAGCCGATAAGACACACTTGAGGCTCTTACCACCAGCAGTACCCCCCCCCCCCCCCCCACACACAGCAACACATCAACTCTGTTGCTGTCCGCTCGTCCGTCTGTCAGTCTGTGTGGCTATGCAACGTATTGACACCCGAACCAAGAATTGTTTGTCCTTCAACGGATACGGTTGACAGGCGACGTAGTGTTTGAGCATGTGTGTGTGTGTGTGTGTGTGTGTGTGGTGATGGGACATCATAGCCATTGGCGAAAATTCAACCAACTCAACCGAATACTGAAAATTAATCAAGCAAAGTGCACACATATTGACTCTGCACTTACACTTAACACACACGCACGCGCACACACCGAATACAACTACATATGTTTACCAACAAAAGTTTACAATAAATTGTTACCAGCACACACGCGCACACACTCCACCACAGATACACTGACAAGCGCTCGTGTAATGCATATGTATGCAGGAACCATTAACTCTTTTGTGCAACAAAGTTATTGACTTTTACAATATACGAAATTGCTTTTGTTGTTGTTGTTGCTTTTTTTTTTTGTGTTGTTGGAATTTCTTTGCTATTGATTGCATTGCAGTGAGCGCTTATGCTCTGCTGCTTGTGTGTTTTTGCGTGTGTGTTATTCATGGCTGCTTGTTGTTGCGTTGTGCAATCACATATCTTGAAGGTAAATTATTAGTTTAAGCTAAAACCAACAATCAACTCGATCGCGTGCATTTTCAAATTGATTCGCTCATCACTTCACTCAAGTGCAAACAGACATGCGCTCGTTGGAAGATGAATTAAACAATTTTAAATTAAAAATACTATTTTAACCATTAGTACTTGCGGTCGATGTGGAAACAACCGTGCGTATGAGTAACTTTCGTTGAAAATACTGTAATCAAGGGGTTGTTGTTTTTAAGAAGTAAAAAAAAGATATGCAATTTTATTTTTGCTTTATTTTAAAAATAAAGGTTTCTCATTATGTTGTAAGGAGTTATCCACTGTTAGATTACCAAAACAAGCGATTTTTTTAGATTTTTTTTTTTTAATTTTATTGATCCAAAAATGTATACATATATTGACCTCGTCTAAGAAAAGGGGGCTTAAGTGTCAAAAAAAAAAAAAATAAAAAATGTTAAAGAATGACCTATTTCGTGGTTGACTTCTTTCTAAAGAAAAAAATACACAAAATTCAAATTTAAGGGAAGATGTTTATTATCATACGAAAAAAGCATTATTTGGCATTTATTTTTCGAAGATTATCTCTTTCAAATGTTGGCTGCGATCGCGATAACGGTCGAAAGGGTGTATACGTTCTTACCAACATCATTTTCGAATAAATATGGACACATGATCCCACCGGCCCACAAATCACACCAAATCCTGATTTTATCTCGATGAAATGACTGATCTTGAATCCCTTTAGGTTGCTCCTCGTTAAAAATGCAGCAATTTTAACACACAACACACACATACATTGAACAAGAAATCGGTCTAGGAAAAGGGGGCTTCGGTGTAAAAACAAATAATAAAATAAAAAATAAAAAAAAAAGTTTAAAAAAAAATAAAAAATTAAAAATTAAAAAAATTGATTTTTTGACACCTAAGCCCCATTTTCGTAGACCAAGTCACATATCTGTATCTTTTAACTGTGTTTTAAAATTTATTATTATTAGTAAAAATATTTATATGGTAACGAACTACAGCTGATCCCAGGGAGCTTCCTTCAAAAAATACGTTTTGTTGTGGTCACTATATCTCTGAACAGGATCCTCTGAAATTAAAAACTCAAACAGATTTCGGTAAGGATTTTGGGCAAGTGACCACCGCAGATGACGAGACTAATATCCAGCCGAGACTCAATCGCCGGTTATTCACTTACAAGGCGTCAATCGGCTCGTGCTTTTCTGTGTGTAGTAACACCTTCACATATCCTCACAAAATATTATCAAGTGGCGTTATATCAAGCGATTTTCAGCGCCATCTGGAACAAAAAGTCGTCGACAACAATAACTTCTTATTCTTACTAGTACGACACTCTCAAAAAAATTTTTTTTTTACTCTTTCGATTGTTTATACATTCAAAATACGTCTTTTTCGAAACGACAGTTTTCGAAATTGCTGACATCATAACTCAACGAGAAGTTGACCGATCGACTTCAAATTGAAACTGGTTACAGTTGAATACATTTGCTATACATTTGCTATCAAAAATTTGATTGGTTGAAAATTGTCAATTTGGCATTAAAAAAACGTCCATTTTTTCGTAAAAAAAAAAAAAAACGATTTTTTTTTTTTTGAAAATTACGCCATTTTTTTTAATTTTTGATGTTTTCGTAGGTCGTAGTTCACTGTATAAAAAACTAGCTGACCCCGCAGCCGTTGTCCTGCGTGAAATTATGTATTTTGAAATGAAAAGAATGTTAAATTTATCATTTCATTTTTTTTTTTTTTTTTTTTTTTCAATGTAACGCAGCTTCACAAACAATATTTTTTGGTTTCTGTTCAGGTGTGCAGAAAAAATGGTCTTCCAACTCGTGAGCACAGCGTGTACACCTGGCCGTGTGAAAAACATAGCAATTCCAAATTTATTCCTCACACTATACGACTATCCTATTGATCGTCATCTCAAATTCCATTTTCAGTGGAAATGGAATACGTTTGAACTGAAATGGGAAATCGTTAGAAGTCAAAGGAACTCGTAGAATCAAGCATTCTCCTCCTTGTACTTGATAGGTGCGTCACAATTAGTCGGGTTCCATTACACAGTTTCGGCGCATGAAGATTGCGAAACATAATAACGACCGAGCAAGTCTCCCGGAATTTGACTTTGAATCTTCCAGTTTAACAATATCGGTATTTTTGGCAGCTAACATTGCGCGTGCACTTAAGAAATCGTAGTTACGATAATTTGGCCAATGTTCGAACATTTGTGATGAGTTCATCTTTCGTGAATTGAAAAAGGGAAGATGGAATTGATATCGAACCACCGGGAGTATCAAAAGAAATTGTACCATTAATTACAGATGTCGCTTGCAGTTTGTCGTGCTCAATGTGTTCAGCACTTGACTCTTTGACAAAACGCAAGTTTCGGCCATTGGTTGACCGTGACAACGGAGATGCGAAAGAAGCGTGCGACACTTGTTATTATGAATGTATGTACATATATGTATATGTAGATGGCTTGCATTTGCTTTCGTAAACATACAGACAAATGTGCCAAAGAAATAATATATGTACATATGCATGCATATAGAAATTCTGTCGGTACAAATATGGAAATGATAACGAAATAATGCGAATATGCATATTTCATGAAGGTCATCAATTTTCTTCTTCACTTTTTAATAGTCAAAATAAATATAATTTATTTGAAATATTAATTTATTTAACAATTAAAGAATTAAATTAAATAAAAATAAAATTACAATAACGTTTCCTAATTTTCGCGATTTTGTAAAAATAATTAAAATGTTTACCATTTTCCAGATAACAATGGTTCATATAATATAAAATAATCAAATAATCACGCATATGTGACTCAGAGAATGCTTTGTATATTTTTCTTCAAAGCATTTCTCTTCATTTATTCTGGCATGAATTCAGTCGTTTTACATATATTTTTGCCACTGCAGGTGCTCAATTCTGCTAAATAGCAGGGACAACGTCGAATTCCTTACTTTGATTCTATCGGCTCTGTTAGCCGCGAAATCGAACATCATACAGAATTCAATTTGCACCTTCTCTATAATGTACATTCTCTGGCCCGGCGCGCTTTGCAGAATGCATCGCAAACAACGGCCACGGCGCTATGGCGGTTTTGTTTACTGTTTGAATTTTTTAACTCGTAATATCTTTTGAATGGAAAGTCCAATTTAAATAATTTAAAAACTATATTATTGGTAGTTAAATGATCTTGACCATTACATAATTTATTTAGATAAGGATTAATATAAACACATGAATAGCATGGTTTGAATTTAGTTAGCATTTTCATTAATCTTTAAAATGAAAAAAGTTGTTGTAGTGACATAACTACAATAGTTGGACATATGCTACCGCGGAGTTTTTTGTAGACATTATGATGTTCTTCAATATTGTCGTACATTATTTTGTTCTATCGCTAATAGTTTCGGCAGCGCATTCAAGGAAAGACATTTTAAGACTCATTTTTTTACACCATCGGTTACATTGTTCAAATTTTACCAAGGATCCTTAATTTTTTTTTTAAACTGAAATGTAGCATATGTCAAGTTGGAAGAATGTTGCATTCTATTGGTGAAAGAATTTTTTAAATCGGCCCAGTACTTTTTGAGCCTATTCATTACAAACATACAAACGTACAAAATAGGTACAAATCTTTCCTCTTTATAATATTAGTATATATAATATTAGTATAGATTACGTCCATAGAATGTTGAAACATTCAATCTAGTATTTTCTTTTAAAAAAATTCACGAAAATCGCCTAAATTTTCATGCGTCACACTGGTATAGCCCCTTAGGTATAGCTTAAGCGTGCTCCCCATTGACAGTAACATTATGGCCTGCCAATTTTGTATAATTACTAAATAATGATTCCCTCTCCTATTGAGCTAATCAAGCTATGAAATCCTTTTTGAAGGTTTAACGACGTCTCAACAATGGATTTTGGATTAGCATCACTTCAAGTGAGATAATTGTTTATTAACGTACTTTTTAATTCAAAGGTGAGCATTTTCCTGAAAAAAAATTTTTTGTGAAAATCGAGACCAATGCAATTCGTTTTGGGTCGCCGCAAAGTCGGCTGCATGCACGATTTGAGTTCTGTTATCTCGCAAATCAAGATCCTTCAGCAATATTTTACATAAAGCAGTTTGTCACAGCTCTAATTGTTGCTTATGATGACGGATGGATTCGACTCTTTTTCGATTCTTTACCTCACGGCAGCAATAATGTCTTCAGTGAACAATATACAGCGGCTCTGAGGATGCCCACTAGAGTAAACGCGGTGCGAAACAGATACATGATTGCTAAGCGATTATGTCGTCCAAACATTGCAACAGATAATCACTTGGCGAAAGTTCCGGAATATAAGGTGGATGCAAAAGAACCATCAACCAAACTCCCGGAGCTTCTGGCGAGTTACTTACGATTTATTTTGGGCTGGCATTGTCTGGATGGAACACAGGATGATTGCCCTCTTTAGACGGTCCATATTAAGAGTTTGACCAGAGAGAAGTAGCTCATAGAAGATGATTCCCTGGCCAATACATCTGGCATATGGTAAAACCTCAGCCACCATTAGAAATAAATCGCTTTTGCAGTGATTTGCTGGCTTAAACTCCATTTATAACGGGTGATTTTTTTGAGGTTAGGATTTTCATGCATTAGTATTTGACAGATCACGTGGGATTTCAGACATGGTGTCAAAGAGAAAGATGCTCAGTATGCTGTGACATTTCATCATGAATAGACTTGCTAACGAGCAACGCTTGCAAATCATTGAATTTTATTACCAAAATCAGTGTTCGGTTCGAAATGTGTTTCGCGCTTTACGTCCGATGAGCGATGAGGCTCATTTCTGGTTGAATGGCTACGTAAATAAGCAAAATTGCCGCATTTGGGGTGAAGAGCAACCAGAAGCCGTTCAAGAACTGCCCATGCATCCCGAAAAATGCACTGTTTGGTGTGGTTTGTACGCTGGTGGAATCATTGGACCGTATTTTTTCAAAGATGCTGTTGGACGCAACGTTACGGTGAATGGCGATCGCTATCGTTCGATGCTAACAAACTTTTTGTTGCCAAAAATGGAAGAACTGAACTTGGTTGACATGTGGTTTCAACAAGATGGCGCTACATGCCACACAGCTCGCGATTCTATGGCCATTTTGAGGGAAAACTTCGGACAACAATTCATCTCAAGAAATGGACCCGTAAGTTGGCCACCAAGATCATGCGATTTAACGCCTTTAGACTATTTTTTGTGGGGCTACGTCAAGTCTAAAGTCTACAGAAATAAGCCAGCAACTATTCCAGCTTTGGAAGACAACATTTCCGAAGAAATTCGGGCTATTCCGGCCGAAATGCTCGAAAAAGTTGCCCAAAATTGGACTTTCCGAATGGACCACCTAAGACGCAGCCGCGGTCAACATTTAAATGAAATTATCTTCAAAAAGTAAATGTCATGAACCAATCTAACGTTTCAAATAAAGAACCGATGAGATTTTGCAAATTTTATGCGTTTTTTTTAAAAAAAAAGTTATCAAGCTCTTAAAAAATCACCCTTTAAAACATCCAAACATCGTGATTTTTTCCCTTAAGTATGTATTAAGTACACTCCTAAAAAGCAGAATTATTCAGGTTATTTGTCTGAAATTATTGCAGTGACATCTTCCTTAATTATATGTGTGAACGGCGTTACTTGCAGTAAAATTCAAAATATTTACATCTCAAGGTTTAAACTTTTGAGCAGAGTTCAGCTAATTACTTGGTAGTTGGTCTTTATTTCTACTCCTCTTTTCTATGCCGTGTTTTTCTAAGGCGTATTTTTTTCTACCGCGTCATTTTTGTTTACATTTATGACAAATATTAGTATTGCCACATTTTGTGTCATAAAAAAATAATAAAAATTTTTTTTCTTATCATCTTATTATTGTATTGCTTGTAGAGCGACCGGGAGCCGCTAGTGCGGAAAAAAGTTCGACACAAGAGAAATCTGTTGGCCCGAATAGGGTTATTTTGTGAATGTTTGGTTCAATGTACAAGGTGAGCTCCAACGTAAACAGGACTGTTTGAATCTAGCGGTTCCTGGTGGCGACTGGTGCGTTAGAATCTGCTAATTTTATCGATTGTCCAGTGTTTCATGATATTTCTTTGATTGGAAGTGAAGTTATTGCGTTTTAAGTGTCAGTATATTTGTGTTATCGGTAGGAAAATGAGCTTCGAACAAAGAGCAAACATTAAATTTTAAAATTTTTAAAATTGGTAAAACGAAACGCTTCAAATGATGAAACAAGTTTATGGCGATGATTGCCTATCCCGTAGCAGAGTACACGAGTGGTTTCAACGTTTTGAAAGTGCTCGTAAGAACATGAATGACGATCAATATGTGGACCAATCAAAATCCGTAATCACCGGAAATTCCATTGAAACTGTGGGTGAATTCATAAAAAATCTGCTGAAATCATCGTTAAAATTCATGGAAATGGAATTAAAGATCTCCAAAGCATCGATTTATCGAATTCTGACCGAACATTTGGGCTTACGAAAGGTGTGTGCACGGTTTGGTCAGCCGCACAAATTGAATGACGACCAAAAATTGCTCAGAATCCAACATTCGATTCGACGCTTGTTACCGATTATTTGACCAAAAATCACATTTTAACCATTAAACACTCCCCGTGTTCACCTGATATGCGACCATGCGACTTGCTCCATTTCGGAAAAAAACATTTGCCCATGAAAGGAAAGCGTTATGCAGGCATAGAGGCCATTCAAAAGGCTTGCACCTTCCAACGAGCTAAAACACTCGTTCGACATGCTTTTGGACCGTGCAGAAAGCTGTATTGAAGCAGAAAGAGACTATTTTGAATAAAATACTTTATTTGGAACGCATGCCAGTCTCGTTAAAAAAAAACCTAACCCAATATCAATCCGCTTGACGGTGAAGGCAGATTACTATAAGACCAAGAGGTCAAACAAAACCGAGCAGTCCATGACATATTGATTTGTTGTCCTCTTAACAGCTAAAGTAGAGATTATTACCGAAAAGAGTACATAAATGTTACTATATAAAAGAACTTCGTTTCGCCTAATTTATTTGTGCTTTATGTGGGATTTGCAGAGTGTATCCTTAATGCAATAGTAATATAAATTGAATCAAGATCTTATGTATAGAAAAGGTAGGCCTGCTCTGTGTTAAAAACAAGTTATGAATTTAATCACGCGGAAAGTGTGCGATTATTATTTGTAGTATTATTGATAGCATAAATTGAAAGTAAAAGTTGCTTTTATTCAGAAAAATATATCAAATCTGTTGAGTAACTCTCCAATAATTGCATGTCGTCATTTCATATCATGAATAACAAATATTTATGTGACTCTCTTAGTTTTAGATATTTATTAAAACCAACTATCTCAGCAAATAGAAGAACTAGGATTGACTTTATAATAGATGGCTACTGAATATTCTCCATCCAAGGACTTTATCTTTGTATATCTTTGAAAGTATTTACTTTTATAAATTCTAGTAATATTAAGACTTATATTTGAAATCAAACTAAATTTTTGCGTCAGCTGCATTTTATCCCTTAAAAAGCGATATTTTATCAACACGGAAAATTTCTTTTTATACATTTTTTTTTCAAAAAAAAAGTTGCTTCACTCAAAATGATGCAATTCAGAGGCTAATAATCCGACAGCTGTCAAATTTAAACACGAGCTTTTAGCAGGTTAGGGGTAACTAAAAATCATGTGGATTTAAGTATAAATAGTATCGCCACTTATGTGTCAGGAAACTTTTGAGCTGTTGCTACACACTAATCTAAAACAAGAGGGACAATTAGGGCTTGCGATATTTTCGTATGGATTATAATCTTACTTCCAGAATCCATTTGAAAACAAATACTTCATTTTTGACGTTGTAGACGGTTTGTTAGTTGTCTTGTTCACTCTCTTCTCCTTCCTTCGGTCTTGATTGTGTGTCTAGTCTTTGAAACCTATCTTGTTGTATCTAACCCAATTACTTTAAAGTGTCACAAGCAATTTGAAAGTACGAAAAAAAAAAAATATATATTCTTCAAATTAGTTTTGCAAAGATATAAAAAAGTTCGTTAACATTTCATCGCGTGCAAGCATTTTAAGAAGATACAAGCATGTTTCGTAGCTGACCACATACAGTTTTCTTTAGTTGAGAGCTTTCAGCAACTTCTCTCGTTAAATATGCGCGAAAAATTACAAAACTTTAGGCGAGTTCTGGTAGTGAATTTGTCGTATTGCTGCGCTGGTGGATCGATACACCACACCGCAACGAAATAGTTCATTCACTCACTGATGGCGTGGGTTAATTAATGTATATGTAATGAAGGAGAAATCTAATTAAATGTCATCGTTGAAGTGGCGGCCTGATGATGTAATGGCAATCGTATTTACTAAATAATGAATTACCTGTCTTGTTAAGTGCACCGGTGTGCCAAAACTAATTACTTTGACATAATTATCTCGATAAAGGCCGCTTTGAAGATTCACATCTACATGTTTACTTATAAATTTATATACCTGTATTAAAGCCAACAAAAGCGATGTTTGTTTGTAAATAATTTTCTGTTTATGAGTGCATTTTATTTACTTACAATTATCATCAATTTATTAGAAACGCCAAAAATGATTAAGAACAAATCGTAGGGCCTTTAAAACCCACATCAAAGTGCTCTATTATTCGTTTAAGATATTGAACATAGTCGAAAAGCAACTTTTCGGAAAATTTTATCTTTTTTCAAAAACATTCAGTGAATACTCTGATACCTTATCAGATACAAGACTGTTCATTTTGAAATGGAAATAATCCAAGCAACAGCTGTCAAAAAGACCAACTCTGCAAAAAGTCTTGCCTCGTTGAAAACAACACCTCTAAATCTGGCAATACAGTTTTGGCATGGTACCCATGTTGGAAGTCATCTTTCTTCCTAATATTGGCGAGATCTGCTCTGCTGGTATGCATGGTTGTGCTTACGACGACAATTTCACTATAGTAAATATCGGGTGATACAAGTAGAGCGCTTCACTCTACTTATGGTCCACAAAATTAACCTACCGAGTATACTGTTCGCAATACCATTAGCAATCCCTAGACACAGCATTCATTATTAGATAATATTCAAGCGAAGAGACCACATCGAGTATGCAGTGAAGAAAATATAGCAGTCATGGCTGAGAGTGTACACGAATACCGTGAAAAGTCGGTTCGGCGCCATATGCAGTAACTAGGACTGACGTATGGAACGATTTAACGCATTTTACGTCGAGATCTTAAATTGAAAGCGTACAAAATACAGCTTGTGCAAGAACTGAAGCCGCTTGACCTCCCCAAGCGACATCGTTTCGCTCTATGGACTCTTAAAAGGTTCCAAGAAGACCAAGTTTTGTTCAGTGATGTCTTGTTCAATGGGTATGTTATCAACCTAAATTTCCGCATTTTCAACAGCAACCTTACATATTCAAGAGCTGTCATTTCATCTAGATAAAAGCCGGGTTTTGTGTGGTTTGTGAGCCGGTGGGATCGTCGGTCCATATTTCTTCAAAAATGATGTTGGTGAGATCGTATAGACCCTTTCGACCGTTATCGCCGCATAATAATCGACTCTTTGATTCCTAAAATTGAAGCTCATGATCTCCACGACATTTTCTTTCAACAAGTCGCACACCGAAAATTGGACTCAACGTATAGACCATCTGAGTCGTAGTCGCAGCCAACATTTGAAAGAGATATTCTTCGAAAAATAAATGCCAAATAATGTTTTTTTCGAATGATAATAAAAATCTTCACTTAAATTTGAATTTTGTGTATTTTCTACTTCAGAAAGAAGGGAATCTCGAAATAGGTCACCCTCTAAAATACAGGGTAGGCCATTTAAAGTTGACCCATTTGCCCATTTGCCAAAATTAAGGCGTCGCGGATAATCAGCTGGGTTTAGTTTTTGTGCCATTTGAATTTTATATGGAAACATCTTCAAATCTTTATGAATTATGCGTCGGAGAGTGGTGCGAGAGATGTCTAATTCCTGAGAGCGGCGATAACTCGATGTCGATGGAGTCTCCTCAATACTGGCTCGTACAGCTTCGATATTTTCATCAGAACGTCTTGTGCGTTGTCTGGATGCATGACTGGCATTACTGAGATTACCGGTGTTCACAAATTTTGCGTATAAAGATTTAATTGTGTTCTTAACTGGAGCACTTTTCACTTTATTTTTTTTGCGAAACGCACGTTGAGTTAACACAATTGAAAAGTTATTTTGAATATAAAGCTGAACAATTTCAGCGCGTTCTTTTGGAAAGTACTGTTCCATGGTATAAATTGTCTTCGAATGACGCTTCTAACGCGGTATGACATTAGCCGATTTGTCAGCGCTGTTAAAAGTTACAGCGTTGCCAGATGGGTCAACTTTAAATGGCCTACCCTGTATTTAAAATATTTTCTAGCGTACCATTATTGATTATTTTTATTTGGTTAAGTTTCTGTTATGCTAATATTGCGGTTAATATGAGAACTGACTTCAACACAAGTTAGGTTAGGTTAGGTCGTAGGATTGATCCAAAATCGGTGAATCTCATTTAGACAGATGTTTGACCTTTGTGTTACTCATAAACTCCCAAAAGTAGATAACCAGATTCTCATAAATCAACGAAGCGTTTTGAGCCTAAGTTGCTTCTATCGAGATATTTCAATCACATTTTGGCAAAGGCAGCACAATACGGAAGCGACAAAATGACTCCAACTCCATACAGTTTTGGCAAAGCTATATAACAGTGTCCAATCCGAACTCCTGCCATTGCAGCGATCCAGTAGGTAGAAGAGTATAGTTCTATTTTCTTTTTCTGAACTAGTAACAGGGCTGGGTCTCTATCGATCAAAAATTTTTGCCCTTCAAATTTTGGCTATCATCCGTATATTGAGTATTTTGAGTCTGACTTTATTAGAGAAATAAAAACGATTATTTAATGTTCTCGTTACTTATCGAAAATACCAAGAAATTGGTCTTGAAAGTAAAGCTCTATGTAAGGTGGTGATAATTTCTATTGAAGAAATGTATCATAAAGATTATGGCTCGGTTACTATGAAAGCTATCTTAACGTAGATCTTTTAAGCTCTTGACAAACGGGTCCACTCTAATCAAGAGAGGGTGGAAACACACATGAACAGAAGAGAGGAATGGAATTGAGGTGCGATGGTCGTTTTTAATGAGCTGTTCTTACTACTTGAATACACACACACAATAGAAGATTTTTTCTGATGACGATCTTAAACTGATTATAACTTTCGATACAATAGCTACAGCAATTTTTCAAGGTTTTTGATTTAAAAGAATGCGCCTATTGAATTCTTTCGTTCACCTGTAAGTGTGCGTCGGTTCAACGCAATTTCTCAAATATTAAGATAATGCAAAGAGGCAATGGAGGATGAAAACATGTGTAGAATGTCCCCAATGAAAGGGATACAACAGCCTCGGATGAGAGATCCCCCTTTTCATGACGACCACTACAAATTTATTAATGATTACAATTAAGTGGGAAGGTGTTACTGTCCAGCTGGTTGATGTCCTCGTAAGAGTAAAGACCGACATCACTGACGTCTCAAAAGTGCGGTGAACGAGACAGGAACTAAGACGGCTAGGTCTTTTTGGTTATCAAACAAAGAGTCGTCCCACTCGCGGCTAGGCACTCACGTCTCTGTTGATAACCCTGACTTCGAAGTCGTAGATAATTTCGTCTTTTTGGAACTATCATAACTCCAACATCAGAGTCAGCTCCGAATTTCAGCGAAGAATAAGTCTTTCCAACAGGTGCTTCTTCGGACTGAGTGGAAAATTAAGGATTAAAGTTCTCTTTCGACGAACAAAGACCAAACTCTATAAGTCAATCATATTTCCCGTCTTGCTATGAGGGTTGGACGCTGACACTAGTAACTCAAACATTTCGATAAGTCCAGTAATATCTCGAAAGATGTACAAGTATGATTAAGGGCCCATTTGAGTGCGTAATAAGACAAACAATTTAATTGGAGTTAATGCTCAGGCATCCTTTGAACACACCTTTCAATCAAGTCTTCGATCACAGCGCCTCCTACTAGGGAAAATGTCACTTAAACTCGGATAATGCTAAGCTTAAGTAGCCACTAAAATATAGCGGTTAATGATTTAACTATCAGCAAAGTTTCGATATCACTTCACTGAACTGATATCTTCACCTATTTAGAAGAGCTCATTTTCATACTGACATACTATGTATATTGAAAAGAGTTGCGAGTATCGTGCTTTCTTATGAAATATATTGAAATCAATAAATCAGCGATTTCAATATTATTATTACTATTGGTATTATTTTCTCAATATCTAATTTAAAAGTTTAGTCCCTTCCCATTGAACCATTTTCTCCAACTACATTTATATACAAGCATACATTTATTTACAAACCTAATTTTGGCTGGAAGTTTCGCACCGCTTTCATCGGTCAAATATTTTGGCTTACTGACATTTTCTTTTCTATTTGAAAGATAAAAGTTTCTGAAGAACTACTCTCGGCAGTTCTTGAAAAGCTATTTGTGTTGATTCGTGACAGCAAACGAAAGTTACTGACTTACTATGCACGCGCATACCCAGGTGGGGTGTGTGTCAAATATTCATCATCGAAATTAACTCCTCAGCTTTTGCTGCTGCTGCGCTTCCTTTCTATTTCTGTTCGCAAATATTGTTTTATGTTGAAATAGTTCAACTTTGTTTGGAGTGGATATAAGTACTCAAGTGTTGCAGCAAACTTTGGAATTATTTTTGTGGTTTGCTAGCAATCAATATGGTCGCAGAAGTAAGCCAAATACTCAAATATAGAAATCTACTTGACCCTTTGTGCTTTAGATAAGATAGTTTTGATTGCGGTCCCCAAAGTAGTTATTGTTGATTGGAATTATATATAGGTAATGCAGTAAAAGTTTCTTATTTTTAAGCTGCACGATTTCTGTCTTTATATTATACAATAGTTGTCAGCTAAAGAGAGGCTGAGCTAATTTGTTTAGTGAAAAATTTTGCTATAATCATTTATAATAAAACTTACGTGAGTTTACAATGTCCTCGTTATTTCTTCTGTGTTCTTGAGGCTTAATAAAGATTGGTCTTTCAGGTATAGCCCAGGTCTCCATATGACTGCTCTACCACCAGCTGATGCTCCATAGAAAATTTTCATAGTTCATTAGCTCATTCCATACTATAACCACTTTCAAGTTTGTAAACAAAGAAAAGTCTCACCGGATTAAGTCTGAAGAATATAGAAAATAAAGAATAGTTCGAAGCATAACTTCATCGAGTTAAACTGGAAGACCACATTTTTCTACGCCAAAATGTTATCGTTCTTCTACTATTCCGGCACATTCAAGGCTAGTGATCATTATTTATTAGAAAATATGGTGAATACCTTTATGGCTTATAAAATGGTCTTTTTGAAATTAGATTGCCGTGTAAAATCCGCTGCTTCTACAGTTCCCTGGTTTCTGATGTTTACCAGTAGAGTCATGTTTTGTTGACGGTCTATCATCTCACAGTTGCGCTTGTGGTTGGTGTGAGCAAATGTTGTTGGTGTGAACCACGACTTTAAAAATATTCCTCGCAGCAAATGACTCACGTAGTTTTTGATATACAGTTGACTACTCAGCTATCCAAAGCAAATTCAACCAACAGTCTGACAGTACAGTTCCGCATCCTACGTGATTTTCACTGCACTTGGGCGTGACGCATCAGACCCGACAGACGACCACTTTACAACTCAATAGAATTGTTTAACATGGCCTTTAAAGAAAGATACTAGACGCTATTACCAGCTTCTTGATTCCAATGTAAGATTGGCTTGGGGGAGATGGCTTTGGGTTGCGTTCCTCATAAATCCTTAGTGTCTATAATATAACACGCAACATTTCGGATATTTCGGCGGCATTCAATAATTATTCGTGCTAACAATCTATGTTTGAAAGCTTAACCAACCTGTAGTTCCACATCGTAGGCACTTTAGCCGAGGCAATCCCAGTTAGTCAACGGTATCGTGAACTGACTTCGTGGAAATCTAATTTTAGTACAAGTATTTGCTTAGTCATCCTATTGAGCTCTCGCTTTATGCTTCTAGCTACCAAGAGGGATCTACCTCCTCGAATAAAAGTTAGTTTCAAAATGTCAAGTTTGAAAGCACACCAGTAAGTGTCCGTGTATCGATAAATCCCATTGCTCTGGACCCTTGAATAATGGACTCCGAAGAGCAAAATTTATCTGAGCTTAAAACGAATTCTTTGATAGAAACCACGAGGTAACTGCTTCAGTGGGAGATACAGAGAAAGAAACGCCTCCTTGACGGCTACACAAAAACATATTTTAACATAATACATTTGAGTACCCAAGACGTACAAGTTGGAATAATTCTGGACAAAACAATGTCCTCCTAATCAAAGCGTTAAAGGTGGCAGTAATTCAGAAGTTACTTGGGAAACTTTGTTTAGAATAAGTTTATAGATTCTTAGATCAACATGAGGCCTGTCATCTCTTCTTATGCATTGGTGTTACATGCCGACGGTCAAGCTAATCTTTCTTTATGGAGCTTTAGTGTGGTAAACAGCTGCCTTTGAGCGAATACAGTGGTTCGCTGTTCACTAGGAAAATTTTCCACAACAGTTTTTGGCACAGCTCGATAGGCAGAGGGTATCAGGGAGAGAAGGCTTCAAACAATGCTAAAAGAGAGTAAGTGCCGCAGAGGTACGCGACGCACCAGCGGAGCTTTCAACATCTACTCGAACGGATCAAAAATGGCAATGGAGTAGACTCCCGGCTCCATTGCGCGGCGCTAAGTCTCAGGCGACCCTTTCAGCTGCCGGAATATTGCAATATCTTCCGCATTGAAGTATTTGTAGTCAGAAAAGCTGTTGAGATAGATAGCAATGTGGGAATCGCAATAAAAATGTTAAAGACGTTCATAGCCAAAGAGGCAATTAAAGATATAATCTCCCAACGCACAGCATCAGAGCATATCCATCGAAGCAAGGAGGCAGTAGATATAGTGGCTTCCGGAAAACGTCTGCGTATACTGAATTACAAGCCACAAGAACGTTCCAGAAAAGGAAATAGCTGATAAGATTGCCAAAAGTGCGATCCGCATTCGATAGCTATGACAGTTCTGGAAACACACAAGTCGCTAAAAGCGATACACATTTATATTTCTGATAAGGCTGGATCAAAGTGAGTTCGAATACCATACGGATATGCAGCATCGCCAATATCATGAGCGAGGGAACGATGCAGAAAAAATTGCAGGACGGTTGTTGGCCTAGTCACAGACCACAGCTTACTAACATCACTTGCGAGCCGTATGCGTATTACAAAGTGCAGGGAGATAGAAATAAGAGGGACGTTGAAACTTTTGCTCTGCTTGTGTGTGGACTTATCTGGTATTCAGCTTAGATATCTAGGAGCTTCGCAGTTCAAGGGACTAGAGAAAGTATCAAAACGATATATTTAACAGACTCAATATCTCATTCTGATACTTCCTCTAGTAACTTAAACTTCGTCAAAAGCATTAACGTTGAGCTCGTACTAAACTGAAGCTGTATAAGGCATTACAAAAAGCCTACGGATCTAAGCATGGCCTGACAGCCAGCCAGTGTAACCTAACTTAACCTACATAATTCAACAATATTTATATTTAAATAAATTATTGAAATAATTTCCATTCTGTGTAGGTTATTAATTTAACTTAATTAGAGCCGTAATTTGATTATTGAAAGATCCAAATTTTGCAAACAAATTTTCAAAGAAATGCAACAATTAATTATGAAGCAAACTTACAAAATCCAAATAAATAACAATATGTAGTTTCCATTCTTTTGGATTTGTAAAGATTTAATTGATTAATTTTTAATGAAAATAATCATTTAGTAGAAATGCATTTGCAAAGAGTTTCTGGCATATTGTCGGTATTGAGATAACTGATTCTTACCATAAAAAGAGAGTAAGTAAATAAACGAAGCTACGGTAATAAGCGCTCAAAAATTTTGTTTTCGTGAACTGGCTAATTGTTATATGAAAGAACAATTGTAAATAACGGTTATGTAATCTATAAATCTACCAGATGTTTTATATATTAATTTGAGAAAGGAACTTGAACTGCATTTTTTGCATATTTCGGCATATTTTGTATTTTTGAGTTATGATGCTCTTTATTTGTGTGGCAGTTGTTAGCTTGCGTAGACGGCAAATGAAGATTTCGTTAAGTCAATTATTTATTTGTTAAACTTTTGTTGTAATCCCCTAATAAATGTGTTAGCTTACGTTGAGGTCAAAGAATGATAGGAAATTGAATAGACATAAGTGTATGCGCTTGCACAGCTGAATATGCAGATGTTTTGTTATCTATTTTAATAATTGACTCGAAATGCAATATGAATCGCATCCTGATTGAATTCTCCAAACAATCGTATTAAACTTTAATTACCACAAATAATGAAAACAGGAAGAAGTATAGTGAAATTAAGCATTAAATCTAATATTTGAATATTTTAGTCTATTAATGCAATTAGTAACATAAACAAGTAAGGAAGGGCTAAGTTCGGGTGTCACCGAACATTTTATACTCTCGCATGATAAAGTGATAATCGAGATTTCATTATCCGTCATTTACATATTTTTTTATTTTGCTGTAAAATTAAGTAGATTATTAGTTCCTGTGATATGGTTTTTGGTCCATAAGTGGCCGACGCCACGCCCATTTTCAATTAAAAAAAAAACCTGCGTGCAGCTTCCTTTTGCCATTTCTTCCGTAAAATTTAGTGTTTCTGACGTTTTTTGTTAGTCGGTTAACGCACTTTTAGTGATTTTCAACATAACCTTTGTATGGGAGGTGGGCGTGGTTATAATCCGATTTCTTCCATTTTTGAACTGTAAATGGAAATGACTGAAGGAAACGACTCTATAGAGTTTGAGTGACACAGCTATAGTAGTTTCCGTTTAGGGGACGGGGCCACGCCAACTTTTCCAAAAAAAAGTTACGTCCAAATATGCCCCTCCCTAATGCGATCCTTTGTACTAAATTTCACTGTAATATCTTTATTTATGGCTTAGTTATGACACTTTATAGGTTTTCGGTTTTCGCCATTTTGTGGGCGTGGCAGGGGGCAGATTTCGCTCATCTTCGAACTTAACCTTCTTATGGAGCCAAGAAATACGTGTACCAAGTTTCATCATGATATCTCAATTTTTACTCGAATTACAGCTTGCACGGACGGACGGACGGACGGACGGACGGACAGACAGACATCCGGATTTCAACACTACTCGTCACCCTGATCACTTTGGTATATATAACCCTATATCTGACTCTTTTAGTTTTAGGACTTACAAACAATCGTTATATGAACAAAACTATAATACTTTCCTTAGCAACTTTGTTGCAAGAGCATAGAAATGGATGCAACTTATTTAATTTTTTTCATATTTTAGTTTTGAGTTTTCTTCTCCCACGACATACAGTTACAGTTGTAAGGTTTCAACGAATTATCCCTCATCCCTCTGCTGAGCTACCAGTTTATTTTGAGCTTTGTGTCACGACTGCAAGAAAGTTTGGGAACGAAAATTGTCTGGTAACACAATTTCATTAAAAACAAGAACAAATGCAAGTGCAGTTGTGCCGATGTTACAATACCTTTCTTGAATACAAAAGATTCTTTGAACTTGATTTTTCTTGCACATTTTGTATGACAGCTATAGACTATATAGATCTCAACTGAACGATTTCTTCTGAAATGACACTATTGCTTTAGACAATAGGTTAGGTTAGGTTAGATGGGCGATAAAAAATCGCACATGGACTGCTATATGTAAAGCCATACAAAGAGAAGAAATACTTTGTTCGAAATTAAAAAATTAGCAACACCTTTAGTAGCCAATACAAAATTCTACAGGTATTCTTGCCTATACGGTTCGATATCTGACGATATGAGCTAGCATGTGTTTAAATCTTAACCTCACAAACGCAGGACAGCCAGAAGGAAGAGTTGAAGGCTTTCCACCTCATCTTTTTCCAAACAGCTTCTGCAGATGGTGTCTGCTAGGATTCCCAGCTTTACTGCGTGGACGTCAATAGAGCAATGGCCTGTTAAAAGCCCCACAACTAGGAAGAGGCTAGTCATACTGAGAGCAAAGAGATCACTAGATATCTTGCGATTGGTTTTGGAACAAAGGGCTTTTGCGACAGCGGACGTACCGATGCTGAATCAGCGCTGACCAAGTTTCCGTGAAGCCCAGCTATCTAGTAGTAGAACACAAGAGGATACGGGAGCACCGACCCGCTCTCATTCTACCGATAGCGGTTCTAGGCCGCCTTTTTTTTGTTGGCTTATCAGCTTTCCAATTTTTTGCAATTCCGCTGCGGCCTGTCACCCATACCAGTCTTATCATAAATACACTCGATGGAATTGATAGCGAGGTTAGGAACTCCTTGACCAGCCTGAACGCCTTGGTAATAAGTGCAAGGATAATATAACCGCTCTTCAATCTGAGGGGATGGTCACTTCTCTGATGGAGGCTGCACTCCGGAACAGTAAATCTACTGCTCCCTTAATGGCTGCCACATCGGCTTGGAAAACATTGAAATAGTCAGAAAATTTGCGGCTGGAGTTGATAGAGAGCTCCTTCACCAACCTTCTCCCATGGATTGACCAATTCCTCGGTCGTATATGGGCATAAAAATGGACGCCATAGCATCAAACTACTTTTATCCGACTTGTTTAGGTGCTGGATTACAGCGAAATCGCTGAAAACTACAGATCCATTGAGCTTGCTAGTCCTTACCACAATTTCAGCAGATTGATAACGATTGATAACGTACTCCGCTATCCTACCTGCCATTAAAATCCAAAACTTGTGTGGCTGCGTTATGCTTCTGTCCCAAAGTTATATCCATGAGATCCTCTAAACTGTTTTCTCTTAAAAAGGTTCACCTCACCACCTTGGTCGACGTTCTGATTGGATACTGTTTATTAAGCCCTCATTCGGTAACACAAACTGACAATATATTACATGGAAGAAAGCGAGGTGGAATCATTTGACTCCTTCTTCTGTTTAACTGTGAAATATCCATATTTTGCCAGACTTCTTCTTTATTGACGCGGACAACGCTAAAGCCGAGTTTACAACAGTCGTTCTTTCTTTTCACTGTTTGGTCTTTCCAACGTAGGGGAAGTCATCCTCTTCCTCTGCTTCCCCCGGCGAATACTGCATCAAATACTCTCAGATCCAAACTGAGGTTGAAATATCACGGCAGACATATTTTCGATGTACGTTTAGAAGTTTTTGTCATTGATATTAGTCGTCTTAGCAAATTTGCGATAGGCTCAAAGAGCTTCTTGTATCTACATACAAGTATAAAGGATCCGTATCTAGGCATGTTTGGAATCATAAAGGATCACAGTTCTCAGCTATCCAAATGAGATTCTACATATGACAATTTCGAGGCCTTTAAGGGGGTATTCTACTCTAGAAATCAAATTTTGGGCAGTTTTTTGAATTTTATTTAAATAAAACCAAAAATATTTTTGCTATACATTTTTTTATGGTGTTTTTATTGATATCTTAAAAATACAGAAAAAAAATTTTGCAAAGAAATATTGAAGATTAAAGAAATTAAGGGGGGGGAAGAGGGGGGGAGACATTTATAAAAAAAAATTGGCGCATCCTGGTGACATTGATCCTGACTCTCTTGGTGGTCTGAAAAACAAATAAAAACAAGAAAAAACGTTAACTTCGGTTGCACCGAAGCTAAATACCCTTCACAGGTGCATTTCTGTTAGTAACTATGTGTCCAGTTTGTATAGAAGCTATATGCTATAGTAACCCGTTCTGATCAATTTCTTCGGAGATTACATTGTTACCTTAAAAAATAATCTATACCAAATTTCGTGAATATATCTTGTCAAATGTGAAAGTTGTCCATACAAGAACTTGATTCCGATCGCTCAGTTTGTATGGTAACTATATGCTATAGTTAACCGATCTGAACAGTTTTCTCGGATATTACATTTTTGCCCTAGAAAATAAATTGGTGAAGATACATTGTCAAATGCGAAAGTTTTCCATATGAGAACTTGATTCCGATCGTTCAGTTTATATGGCAGCTATATGCTATAGTGGTCCGATATCGGCCGTTCCGACAAATGAGCAGCTTCTTGAAGAGAAAACGGCGTTTGCAAACTTTCAAAAGGATATCTTAAAAACTGAGGGACTAGTTCGTATATATACAGAGAGACGGACAGACGGACAGACGGACAGACAGACGGACATGGCTAAATCGACTCAGCTCAACAACCTGATCATTTATATATATACTTTATAGGGTCTCCGACGCTTCCTTCTGGGTGTTACAAACATCGTGACAAAGTTAATATACCCTGTTCAGGGTATAAAAAATTCTTAATCAGTAAGGATGCTGTTATAGTCCCTAAATCAGGGAATACGAAAAATTTTTTCTTTTTTGAAAAATTACGACTACCTGAAAATAAAAATCATTTTTTACGCATTTTTTTTGAAATTCCTGAATTTTTTTAAAATATTAATAACAAAAATTTTGACACAATGCTGGTGGGAACGATAAAGGATTATATAAAGAAGGTTTACACAAAATTTCAAGTAAATCGGTTTTATAGAACTTGAGATAATGCCGGTACCGTGTGCAAAAAAGTAGTTTCGAGAAAAACGCGTTTAAAAAAGTGAGTCTGCCTACCTACCTGGTTAGGTACTGAGTCACTAAAGTAACTGTAGCTTTTAAAATAATTTTCATTTTTAAAAATTCTTTGGAGGATATGTTCTTAAGGGTAAAAACTTTAAATATATGAAAAAAATCGAATTTTTCAAAATTCTAGAGCAGAATACCCCCTTAATTACCAAATATCCGAATATTTTCCGATCTATCGATTAATTGGAAATGAAAAAAAGGTCAGTAAGGTAATTAATTTAGGACCTATTTCACCACATCTATAAGATAAAATGGTACAAGAGTACTCAACGCTATTTGTGAATAAAATAAACTAATAAGAAATACTGGTATCAAAGGCATTCAGAAGACTGTACCAACTTCTGTCGAAATGTACATATTTCCACTACTGTAGTAGGTGACTTCTAACTTCTACCTGAGATATTCAGGTTAGTTTGTGGTGAGGCGTTCAGGTTGAAAGCTAACTCCAAAGAAGTTAAACACAAGGTGTCATAGGTCACAATGCAGGTGTTGGTGTGACAAATAGTTATACAAAAATACTAGTTTTCTTATAACTGAAGTAACTGGCTCACTACAACGAGCACTGGTTTCGCTTCGTATTTCACATTCCTCTTACATTATTTTCATAAAAATTTGTTTAGGTAAACAAAAACTTTATCGACATTTGTTTACAAATAAAATGGCAAGGTTTATATGGCCAGACCGAATTTCACCACAGGCATATTAAAAAACCGACCGCTAATGTCTTTAATTTCAACAAGTTAGCTCTCACGCGCCTAGTTGTTGGCTTTTTTAAGAGCAAGCCTTAGTACTACATAGTAATGCTGTGCACTCTGAGAGTGTGAAGTATTCATGGTGAAAATACCATTACGAGAAGCAACTTTAAACTCTCGTTGGTGTATTGCATTAGAGACGCTATGATTCACTCGTGAGAGCATTTCCAACATTTATTGTGGATTTTAAATTAAAATTAGCTTCGTCAACACAAAACTATTTTCTTTCATAAAATAAAAGAATAAAAAAAAGTAAAATAAAAATTCAGTTACAAAAAATTCAACTTTATTTCTATTCGATTGAGTTTAAGGTAAAATTAACATTAACATATTTCACCACAGTTATCCTACCACAACTTTTGTCGCTTTGTCGCCTGCTAAGTTGGTGTGAGGCAATGATAAATTTCTGCTTTTCCCATAATACTGGGAACAGTTTTTATTTGGAGCACAAATTGTGTTGAAATTAAAGAGAACAACGACTCTCTTTTCCCTGAACAGTGAATGCCATGAAATATTCGTTATATTTTCAAATGTTGTGCAAGGTCTGATGTCTTATGCGTAACAAGGGATGCAAATAAAATAGTAAAATTAAGTTGAGTAAATATGAGACTAAAACGGTAATTTGGTGTAAACTCTTGTAACTTTTGTGTTAAGTTGCTAACAAGGCTCAGTTGCGACTACCAAAAGTATTGTATATAAAGAAATTTTATTTCACAGGTCTTCAAAGGTAAAGTCTATTGAGCGCAATACAGACTTTTTAGCATCCTTCTCAATGACGGGAGATAATCCCTCTATAACAATTTTCAATGTATCCTTCAAGCGAATGACCGAACGTCATTTGTATTTCTCCATGTTGTGAAAACTCACTTATTTAGAACGATATGAGCTTTATATTGTTTTAGTTGGGATCGCTGAAAGCATTAAAAGAAACATCCAAGGCTACTCAGTAGTAGTATAAGGAGGCATTCGACATATTTATTATGTGTTTTCATCAAACTTTTGTAATATATTTGACGAAGGAGGTACATCACTGTTTATTCAGAAAATCCATAGGTGTTGTAATTTTCTTTTCTAAAAGAGAAGTACTACGATGTGTCGCTTGTAAAGCCAATGGGACTTTGTTGTCACTGGACTACGGTAGTGCTTTTTGTGTGTGTAACTCCGTCGCTAAGAAAACTTTATAAATTTTCTCTACCGTCTATACTGCAACTGAATACATACATACATATGATGGAGTCCATTAAAGGTGACTAAATACGTCTTTACTTACTTTGAAGGTCTCACATAAAAAAATGTGAGCTTCTAAGTGTTAGAAAGATAATTCTGGTTGCTTGACTCAATATTGTATGAGCGATCGTCAAAGATGGACTACGGTCTCGATGGCCAAATGTCAAACGATAAAATAATATGAATCGGCGTCCCCAGTCATTATGAAAGTACTGCATTAATTGCCTATATTGCACAAAAACCCATAAATGTTTCGAATTTATCTAAGGTAGGACAATTAGACGAAACACAATGGGTGCCCGAGCTAACACAAAAACTTCAAGCATCAAGTTTCTACGAAATGCTGCTATATACTAAACGAAGCTCGATCCATTTCTGAAGCGGATAGTTACTGCTGATGAGAAATGTGTCAATTACGACAATGTCTACCGATAATAGTCGTCGTCTAATCGCGGTAAGCCGTCACAAACGGTGGTCAAGCCTCGGATGACGGTTAGGAAAGATTGATGTGCATCGTAGGTTTGGTAGAGAATCGTCTAGTATGAGCTGCTTCCTTACAGCCAAATTTAATTCATTTAATGCAGTTGTACTGTTAAAAAAAGCAGGCAATAGCCCGGTACTCGCCAGCTTCGGGCTATAGTAGAGAGATTCTGTTCAACTAGGACAACACCAGGTCACACACATCGAAACTAACTCACCAGAATTTTCAAAGATTTGGTTCTTAGTACATCTACCTCATGCTCTCGAAGTGACACCAAGTGATTACCAATCGTTCTTCTATATTGCGAATGAGTTTGCCGGCGAAAAATTCCTTTTAAGCGAAGGTTGCTGAAATTGAATGTGCCACTTTTTGGTTCACAAAGGACTTGGGTTTCTACGAGACTGGTCTAAAAAATGGCAACAAGTTATAGAACTAAATTCAAACAAGAAACTAGTCTAAATAAAACCATCAATAATGGATTTATTTTACCCCGAATAGCACATAATAAGTTTGCCACGATGTTTGTAACACTCAAATGGAAAGGTCAGAGACCTTATAAATTATATATATAAATGATCCTCGCCACCAGCTGAATTGATTTAGGCATATCCGTCTGTATATACGTGAAATAGTTTTTAAATTTGTGAGATATCGACTTGAAATTCTCCACATGTCTACATAGGTTACGCTTAATATTTCGGAATTTGGCGACCATAGCACTGCAATCTGGCAACTATACAACTTTATCGTAAAGTTTAGCATTTACATGTAATACATACTCAGTATATTTTGGCATACAAGCGTTATTTGTATTGTTTACAGTAACCTCAAATATTCACCTCGACCAAAAAGTGGAATGGATCTCCAAGAGACATTCAACATCATCTGAACATTTGAAGACGAATTTCTTGCTGGTCATCCAAAATCCAAGTACTTGTTCCGGACACTGTTGATGGTGTGCCCAAACTGATATTGCAAGATCGTCGTGCGATCCATCATGAAATTGTGGCAACTAAAGCCACTAGGACTAAAGTAGATTCAATATTGCGTGAACATTTCATAGTCGAGAGAAATGATAACGTCTTTACGTCTGACAGCGGTGTTTGGAAACACGTCTGTGACAACGTGTCATGTAATGAACCTGAAAGTAAACAGCAATGGACTGTATCGGTGTTTCAAAATAAGCGAAGGAAAAAACTTGTTCGCGCACGAAGTACTTCCAAGCAAATCGTAGCCTGTTTTTTCCTTTGAAAAAAGTGGACATGCAACAACCATAGCACTAAAACAACATTGAACAGCAAATTTTGAGTGGTATACAACCATTTGCTTGCCAGTTGTCATAAGATATCAGGAAAACAAACCAGGCAGAAAGATCTTTCTTCATCGTCGACTAAAACAATTGCGGTTATGAGCACTCAAAACAACGATGTGATTAGTCATCCTCCATGTAGCACTGACTTGGTACCGAATGACTTTTTTTAGTCCTGTGCGAGTTAAATAAACTAAGAGGTCATGGTTTGGCGATACCTGGAGAAACGGTTGATGCTTTTAGAACGCCTGTTTTCGAGATAACTCGTTCAAAGTGGCAAAAGTGTATCGACAATTTGTTGAAGCGCATCTGAAAGAGTATAAAAGCTTGTTTTGAGAACATTTTAAAATTTGTTTTATTCTCTAATACCGAAACATAAAAGTCAACCTACGTATTTCTCCCCAAGAACCTGCTTACTTGTCGCAACCGCTGATATCGGACAAATATAACATATTACTGTCATATAAACTGACCGAAACAGCTCAAGCTCTTGTATGGAAAACTTTTCACTTGACAAAAAATTATTAACGGAAGCCCCTCTATAATCTCCGAACATTCTCCTGTGTCCAATAATGACATTTTATTTATTTATTCTTCCAAATCAATTTCATCCCCTTCAAAGTAATCCCCTCCCGATGCAATGCACTTATGCCAATGGATTTTCCAATCTTCGAAACACTGGTTGTAGTCACTTTCCGGGATGGCCTTCAGTTCCGTCTTCGCTGCGGCTTGAATCTCATCTATCGTGTAAAAACGCTATCCCCAGAGCGGTCTTTTGAGCTTGGTGAACAGCCAGAAGTGACACGGCGCCAGGTCAGATGAATACGGTGGTTGCGGAACGATATGGGTTGAGTTTTTGGCGAAATGATCACGAATTACGAGGGCAGTATGGGACGGTGCATTATCGTGGTGTAAAAACCAAGAATTATCTTTGCTCAATTCCGGCCTTTTTAGGCAGATAGCGTTACGCAAACGACAAACAACGTTCAAAGAATATTCCTTGTTGACTGTTTGACCGGTTGGAAGGAATTCATAATACACAACACCACGATAATCGAAGGAAACAGTCAACATAACCTTGACTTTTGAGCGACTTTGGCGCGATTTTTTTGGTCTCGGCTCTCTTTTGGCACGATATTTGCTCGACTGATCGGTTAATTCGGGGTTGTAAGCATAGATCCAAGTCTCATCGCCAGTTATAATGCGTTTCATGACACCTTGTTAGTCGGAAAGCATCGTTTCACACACTTCAACGCGACGCCTTTTTTCCAAAAAATTCAATATTTTCAGTACCAGTCGAGATTTGACATCCTTCAAAATGGTATTGGCTGAGCCTTTCGATATGCCAACTTCATCAGCAAGGTCTTTAATTGTGAATCGACGGGTTTTTTAACACCAAATCTTTGATTTGTTGAACGTGAGCTCCGTCGGTTGAGGTTGAAGGTCGCCCTGGACGCTCTTCGACTTCGACACGTTCACGACCGGCTTGGAACTCACTATACCACTTGTAAACATTTTTGTTTAGACATAGCCTCACCACCAAAGGCTTTCTGCACCATCTTCAACGTATCGCCAGCAGAAAATTGATTCCGCAAACCAAATTTAATGCAAATTCTTTGCTCAACAATTATCGACATCGCAAAAAACGAAAAACTCACTTTTAGCAGCTCACAAAACGATACGTATCTCAAACATTAATGAATATTTTGACATGAAATTTGACATAAATGTGACTGAAAAACATAAAAAAAAATAATTCTCTAAATCCTTCAACGCTCGCAGTTTAAATTCAAATGTTTATAGTATCACACTATAGCATTTGGCTGCCATATAAACCGACTGATCGAAATAAGGAAACAGATCTATGTATACACTTTTTGCTTTAAAAATTCATCATTCAAAATCCATGAAGGGTATTAAGCTTTATTGCAGCCGAAGTCAGTATTTCTTCTTGTCTTTAATAGACTCTATGTTTAAAAGAATGCATTATAGAGCACCAATCAGCAACTATTATGCTACTTTGGTTATGATAATGTAAAGAAGTTACTTGCACCCCAGTCTGCTGTCCATTTTGTTCTCGAATCAGTTGGTGCAGAAAGCTCGTAGCCAAGTTTGACCCCATGAACTACCGTAATCCCTACCATTCACCAACAATACTCTTTCCTTGCACATGTATTTACACAGAAGCCAAGTATGCACACGTCAAATGTATACAAATCGAAATTGTTGCCATTTTTTAATGGTTTGCGAAAAAGTGTTTTTTCGATCGAATTTACAATCAACAATAAAACTCATTTGCATATCTTTCGAACACCAGCTGGCATATTGTATGCATTGCTTTTTCTCCGCTTAGCTCATCCATCATTTTCGAGCATTTGTAATAATTTATAGTACATAATTTGTTTTCCTGCAGCAAAATGTCAAGCAAACACACACACACAGACGCACACGCACATACAAACGTCAATATACAAATATATGCTTGTTTATGGCGCTTGAAGCCCGCAGCAGTGATTTGTTTATTTATTTTACTTTTCCAATAAAAACAATTAAACTTTTTATTTGCATTCATTATGCGCATAATCGCAACAGTTACTCACCGCTCCGCCACACCGCTGTAGCCGATGAATGAATGAATGAAACCGGGTCATCAACAAACATCTTTAATAGTGGCAGGAGCAAGCGAAAGAGGCGAAACAACAACAACGAGAGCAGAGCAGCAGCAATGGCAGGATCATCCATCATCGAACGCATTGAACGCACGCAACGAAATTGGTGGCGGACGGATGTGGCTGCAAGCCTACATACTAACTATACATGCGCATATATATTGAGGGTATATACATATACATATGTATGTGTGTAAGAGTGCCTATATATGTACATTGGGGGGTAGCTTTTAGACACTTCATACCTACAACTTTGAAGTACTAACTATGACATACACGTGATGCACTCACTCACCAATGCACCAACGCACCTACTCAAAACATGCTATTACACCAACTCACATATATGCACACACATACACACACTCACTCACATTTGTAATCACACAAATTCATAATCCTGTCAGCTCAACTCTCTGACTGCTTGACTGACTGTCAGCTAAATGTGTTGTTCGCTAGCAGAAATAAAGAAATAAGATGGCTACAAGCCCTCAGCTCTCGATCTCCCACTATGCATGTGTATGTATTTATGTGTGTGTGTGCGTATTTGCAGTTTCCTAAAGGGGTCGGTGGACACTGCGCTGTTGCTCTTACTATTGCCGTCGCTTATACACATGTGGATGCTCCTGTTGCTTGTTATTGTCGTTGTAGTTGTTGTTGTCATTGCAGCACAGCAATTGTCAATCTCATCAATCACATGATTGACATTTTAGTTATTAGTGTTTGTACAGTTAGGAATTGAATGCCAGCAACTGACTTGACAAAGCACATACTAACTACTCTCCAACTTACCCATACACACACACACGCACGTACATCCACACAACCCCATCGAGCGGGCACAACTGATTCGCAGGCAAAATGCTACAGGCAATTGATTCTTTGAAATATTACGAAAAGCAATATTGCAAGCAAGGAATGCGACAGACAAAAAAGCAACGGCAACAAAAAAAAACAAAAAACAATATATTTTCGCATTTTAGTTTTAGTGTTCGAAGAAGTTGGTTACGCCGTGCCATTTACTGACAAGGCAAAGAAACTAGTGGGGATGTCTTCATATATATTGACATGTGCGCATTACAGCTGGAATATACCCCTAAGCAAAAGCATAGAATATTGCGATTTAGTCTGCTTTTTTTGGTGGGTCTCAGACAACCACCGATTTTAAGTTCGTAAAATTGTGAGGAAAGCAAAGAAAACATTTATTTTACTCGATTAAGTGTATTTATAAAATTTTTCTAAAATTTTGTATTTTTAACCGAATTTCGTGTGTGGAATGGTAGCAAATTTTGGTAAAGCTGATTCATCCAAAAGGAGTTTCATGCAAAATAAAGGCCTAAGAAATGGTACAAAACCCCACCTCTCGTGAGTCCATTCGATTGATGTTGCTAAACTCGTCCCGATGGAGAGCAATATAACTGACACGGAGACATGAGTTTATGAGTTGGACAAGGCAGCAAGGCGAAACCAAAAATATCACGCCAGAGCCGCTCAAAAATCAGGGTGCTGCTCATTGTTTTTTTTCGATATTCATGACTTGGTACATCATGAAGTTATTATGAAGGGACAGACCGTCAATAAGAAGTTATTTGGCCGTCTTGATTGGTAACGACAAAAATTGTGGAAGAACAGTTCGCGGATTTTATACCATGATAATGCAACTTCGGATCGAGCACGTATGGGAACGAATTTAAAACCAAAAAAACGCAATGAATCCCATCGGTCAACCACCATATCCACCAGATTTGGCTCCGTGTGATGTTTTCTTGCTCCCCAAAGTGAAATTGCTGCTGCGTGAAACCCGTTTTCAGTCGATCGAAGAGAGCCTTTTAAAATAAAATTCGTTGAAGGGGCTGAAGGTCATCCCGAAAAGAGCTTATGAAAATTTTCTCGAGGACTGCAAAAATTGTTCGTATACTCGTAAGTATATTACATCTGGGTGGGATTACTTTGGAAACGACACAATTATTGACAATTTCGGATACTTTTTTGTCATAATGTGTTGCAATATGGCAGAGAGTGTGAATCCCTAACAACCAACTTCAATCCGACAAGTTGGAGTTTGTTCAAAAACAATTTTTTCTTTTGGATTAGGGCATTTCCGATAGGATTCTACATAGGTTCCTTCTTCCTCCTTACACTGGTAGTTAAAACTTGCAAATCTACTTGATATATACATAATTCTTAATGGAACAGTTGGCTACTAAATTTAATATCCCTGCTTCGAGTCAGCTTAGACCCTTCTTCTTCTTGTTTATGTGCAATCAACCGCGAATTGTGATCTTTGTTTGGAAGTTTCTTGGTTGAAAACGAACGACCCAGAAGCGTTTCGAACGGACGTTGAATCAGTCCAAAACGAGATGGCTAACGATCCCAATTTTCCCAAGAAAATTTTGTAACGCGAGGCAGCTCACTTCTGATAAAATGGGTGAAAATAAAATTATCGCATTGGAGTGAAGATAATCCATTCTAGAGCCGACCTTACATCGTCACAAAGTCACTTTTTTGCAGTACTTTTAGCGGTGTATATTACCTCAAAAATGAAGGCGGCTACAATGTTATAATCAATGGGATGAGCTATTGCGCTATGTCGAATGAATTTTTCGTGCCTGAATTGGAAGTTATTGATGTGAACGACTTTGGTTCCGCCAATATAACGCTACAAGCCTTACAGTGAATGAAACCATCAATTTATTGAAGGAAACTTTTGGTGAGCGCATTATTTGACATCGTGAGACTGGGCGTGGTCTTAAAAATCGTGCGATTTAGCAACACTGGACTATTTTTTGAGGAGTTACGTAAAGTCACTTACCACGCAGATAAGCTCGAGACGATTGCTGCCTTCGAAAGGAATTTTCTGGGATGACATAGGGTCTCAATAGCTGCGAAAAATTTTCGAAATTTCTTTTCGCATGGCTGAAATTTACTTGATCCAACCACCTTGGTGACTTGCCTGAAACTCTTAATTTATAATAAAGCCATAATAAATTGTAAGTTATTAAAGTTTCTTCAAGAACCGCCTTAATATTTCCTTTAAAAAATCCGTGCGATTGTTCTTGCTTATTTGCTTCGTAGGAGTGTTTTCACTGTATACAGTTATAGTAGGATTATATTTAATTCTTTAACTGTTTAATGAAGCATTGAGTTTCTCAGAGTTTTTAGTATTATTATTATTACTTATGTGATAGCGCTGCAAACAAAGCGAGTAACGACTTTTCGTTTCCTTAATTTTTCTGGAAACAGTTACGTAATGTGTGATGCAAGTAGAAGTAGTTTTTTCAATAGCCTTTCTTTGACAAATCACGCATGAGTCGTGTCAAGCTGTCATGTTATTGATAATAATATAATTGATGTCTTGAAAGGACCCATGAGCCGGTCGATTAAGGGGGTATTCTACTCTAGAATTTTGAAAAATTCGATTTTTTTTTTCATATGCTTACAGTTTAGACCCTTAAGAACATATCCTCTAGAGGATTTTTAAAAATTAAAGGTATTTAATATTTAAAAAAAAATTCAGGAATTTCAAAAAAAAAGCGTAAAAAATTATTTTTATTTTCAGGCAGTCGCCACTTTTCAAAAAAAAAAAAAATTCGTATTCCCTGATTTAAGGACTATAACAGCATCCTTACTGATCACGAATTTCTTTTGATTTTTTTTTTCAGACCACCAGGAGAGTCAGGATCAATATCACCAAGATGCCCCATTTTTTTTACACCTGTCTCTCCCTCCCTCTCTTATTATTTTAATTTTTTAAATTTTTTTTGTAAATTTTTTTTTTTTGAATTCTTAAGATATCAATAAAACACCATAAAAAATGGATAGTAAAAATATTTTTTGCTTTTTTTTAAATAAAATTCAAAAAACTGCCCAAAATTTGATTTCTAGAGTAGAATACCTCCTTAACCACCAAGATCGTTTGATATCACGCCGTTAGACATTTACTTGTGGGGACATGCAAAGTATAAAGTCTGTACAAAAAACCCCACTTCGATTCAAGCCTTGCAGCGAAACATTACGCGTGTCATTCGGCAGTTATCAGTCGAATGGATCGAATGAGTTATCAAAAACTGTATTTAACAGAAACGTTGCGGCCAACATTTGAAAGTCAAAATCTTCAAAAAATACGTTCCAATGAATATTCTTTCAAATAATAATAAACATAACCCATTAAGTTTGAAGTTTTTGTGTTTTTTCTTAAAAAAAAAGTATAGATATTTCGATCGATTGCTGTGTAATGGAAATAAATCCTCTCACTTTTTATAAATACTCAAATATGTACTTTATATAGCTTATTTTGATATCTAAAAAATTTTAAATAATTTTTAATTGCAGATACTTTCCAAGGGAATTTTATTCGAAAGTAAAACTTCCACCAAATCGTATACTTCAATGAACTGAGCTTTTGTGCTAGTTTAAAACTGAAATTTAACTCATTTAAGGTAAGACAAGTTTTAAGTTGCACAAATAATTCAGTCAACAATATTTTGTTTATTGGGTATATGCACCCAAACTTGTTCGAAGATACATACATATGTGTGTGTAGAAATAGGAATAGTTGATGAATAATGTCTTTGTCGAAAGTTGGAGTTGCATATGATTGATGAGAGACCAGTAATGGCAATGAAGATTGTCACAAACACACACATATATGGTAAAGAATATACACGTCAAAGTAGAAGACAGCAAAGATGACGATAGAGATCCAAATTTTGTCTCATAATTCAATTGAATTTTAATTATACCGAACAAAATGGCTTTAATTCTAAGCTTCAATGACGTAGAGAACAACCGTACAAGCGTTTAGTGGCTCATTATGTCTACAATATTACATATATAAGCTTATAGAAATATTGTCACATATACATATATAATTGCAAGGTGTATATTAAGTTGCATTAACAATTTAGCCCAGCATTCTGCCATGGTGGTACTCCTACCTAGATGTGTTAGTAGTTAAGTGTGTGCGCCCATAAAGTGTATCCTCATGTAATCTGGGGTGCAACGCATATGTAAAGGTAAATGCTTCGCGCCACAGCGCCTTTGTTCCCATTTTGGAAGTGTGCAATTTTTAAGCCAAGAAGCGCTCTTTAGAAAATTGCACCAAATGACGACAATGACGGAGAGGTAACATACATCTTCAACTTTCAACTACTTAAGCCTTACATGCGTATATATGAAGGAAAACATACATGCATACATCCAAGCAGTTATTAGAGATGACAGTCTTTAGTGTAATAATCGGTATAATTTCGGGAAAAGTATACCAAATAACAAGCTGAGCTTCTATCTAAGATCACATAATTTATTTTAAATTTAATGAAAATTACAAATATCTCCTTTTCTCAATGAGTGATTTATTCTTTATCATTTAGCCATTGAACTGATCAACAGCTTTTATTCTGATGGAGAGGAGAAAGATGGTATTTTCAGACAACGTTTCATTGAAATAGTTCATCATAGGTTAGGTTAGGTTAGTCTTGTAAGCTAGCATAATAATGCCAGATGAAATGCTGTTACCCTGTTCACGATCTTTCAGGGCCTTTCGGCGCTTTAGGTGAATTTCATTTCCTGCGAATTCTAACAATGTGTCACACCATTGCTACCCCATATGCTCGAATCGTTGCCTTGCTGATGTAGATAAAGTGCACAAGAGATGATCCGTAGATTCCTTGCTGCCTTGCTCTTAACGTTTCCTGCAGTCATCTCAATCAGTCTGACCCATTCTGCAGGCATTTGCTGCCACCAGACTGTCGCCGGTGAGTATTTCAGTCATGATCCCACATTCCATTATATCAAAAATTAGTTAGAACTTTGTGTATTTTAGATTTAAATCCACTGCTTTGCATATGGATTGTGGAGTTTTGCATCTATCCGTTCCATTACGTGAATCGTCATTTAGTAACTCCTAGTATTTTCGTATTCGTATTTCCATAATTTCTAACTGGAAATGCTAGTGTGATTTTTGGCTCTCGGTACTGCCATCTCTAAGAGGTAAGCTAGTAAACACAATCGAAATATTTTACACACAAACGAGCCACTTAAGTGTTTCACTATGCGTTGGCAGCACCAAAATTGTTCTCTTGTAGAAAAATATACCAGCAAGTATCCAAAGTTATATACATATGTGAGTCTACCACGTACGTTAGAAAGGTCGTTTACGCATACCCAGCGAACAATTCCAAGGTTTTTTAGCCATTCGGGTCGCGTTAGCGCACTCTTGGCGGTATTCTTCATTCCCGAAGTCAATGAAATTCGTGTATGATGCTTTCAATAGTGATCAAAAACTGATTTCAATAAACGAAAGTAGTCGCTTTTAACACACGAACAGTATCACGCTAGTATCGCTAATGAGCCTCCTTTCGCTACTCCCATACTCCTATGAATTTCCTCCTGTTTTCTTCCGACGCAGCGCTGTTCGACTTGTACTCGTAGACGCTCGAGCAACTAATCATTGGAGACTATAGTCTTCCCTGACTACTTACTCACCAAAATGAGTGAATTTCATCTCATTTTTGTTCACGAATGTTCACTTCTTTTTCTTCATTGGCGCAGAAACCGCTTACGTGGTTATAGCCGGGTTTACAACAGTGCGCCAGCCGTTTTTTCTTTTCGCCAATCCGAGATTCCAGGTGTAGTCAAGTCCTTCTCTACCTGGTCTTTCCAACGGAATAGGGGCCTTCCTCTTTTTCTGCTTCCCCCAGCGGATACTGCTTGGAATACTTTCAAAGTTGGAGCGTAAACGCTATCTCAAAAACTCGCTGAACTATGTTAATGTCCTCGTGTGTCTCGTACAGCTCATCGTTTTACCGAATGCGGTATTCTCTGCTTCCAACTCCAAAAAGACCATAGACCTTTCGCAGAACCTTTCTCTCGAAAGCTCGTAACGCCGTCTCATAAGATGTTGTCATCGTCCATGCCTATGCACGACAAAGCAGGACGAGGATAATGATGAGAGAGGACTTTACTTCTTGCCTCCGTCCAAAGAAGCACCTGTTAGCATGAGTTATTCTGCATGGGTTTCGAGGCTGATATTGTTATTGTAGAAGTGACAGCTCTTAGAAGTTTGTACTTCCTCTATTCAGCTCTGCAGCTCGTCTTCCAGAAGTAGATTGAAGAACTCGCACCATAGGAAGTCAACATATCTAAAACCTTGTTTGGCATCGAACGGCTCGGAGAGGTACTTCTCGATCCAGACGGAGCTTTTGGTATTGCTGAACGCCAGTTTAGACAACCGTATTAGTTTTGCGAGGTTCACGAATGTTCACTGGGTCGTATGTATATGTATATACAAAAATTTAAACTCTGCTGCGCTGCTTCTCAAATTGCTTGAAACGACATGCGGGAACAAAAAGCAACAACATTGACAACAAAATCGGTGTCACAGTGCACACATTTTTGTATGGAAAACACAACGCAAACATACAACAATTATTATAATAATAATAATGGCTGCCGCGCTCGTTAATGCAACGCCACTCAGCGAAGCAGCGCCAGAAGGGCAATGCAATCACAGCTGCTGTAACGCAAAAATTGCTGGAAGAAAGCTCATAAGCGTTACCTTGACGACAGAGTGTATATGCAGGGGGTGCAGGGGGTGCACGAGTTGAGTGTAGGTATCTTAGCACTTAACGTAACATAAAATTGCATTCAATTCATTTAAGAGGTGCATAATTTGTTGTCGCCGTGTTGTTGTTTATTAAATTGCCGTCGCTGTAATCGTTTGCGTTGCAAAAGCATGTGCTAATGAAGATATTGTTGCCGCTGCTGTTGATGTTGCTGTTGGTGTTGCTATTGCTGTTGGTGTTGGCGTTGGCTTTGCACTCGCGACCTAAATTGCTTGCAATCACTTTGATGTCTCTACTATTATTACGCCTCATCCTGCTTTTGTCCCTGCAAGTAAGTCGCCCATTTTGCGGAAGGGCAAATAAATTAATGTAAATTACTTTATGGTTGGCGAGTGTGGGAGTCTTGCTGAAGATACATATATACATGTGTAAATTTATCGGTATGTGAAAAAGAAAAATATTTTTGTACTCTGTGTTTATTATGTATACTAATACTCAATACGAAACTGAAGGAGGGAATCTAACTTCTAAAACGCCCATAAGATAAGTCATAATGTAAAATAATGGCTTACAAAGTTCCTTATAAAACTTTTATAGAACAAAACAATGTACTACGACTTTGCAGTACATACAATTATCTACAGAAAATGTCACGACAGCATATGTCTAACTGTTATAATTACGTCACAAATATCCTGAACTTTGCGGGAACGCCATTACTCATGAAAAATTTCACAAATTTTCCTTTTTCTTATCGTGAATTTCACATAGGAAAAATCACCCAAAATCGAAAAGTTTCGTAAATCTCAAATGAATTTTTTGTATCGAATCTATGAAATCGCAAAATTTTTAGTTGGGAACAACTTCACATGTCATTGATAGTTGATAGCATACCTTAAAAACATATACCTGATTTCAAAAACTTTGTTTAAGAACTAGGGACTATTAAAAATAGCAAATGGCGTTTCTGTTCAAGAGTAAGACCTTATAAAAAATTTGTTTTTTTTTTCAAAATGAAAACAACGAGAAATTTAATTAAAAATTAAAATTCGTGGAAAGGACTTATTCATGATAAGGTTAAATACTCAATTTCTGTTGCTGTAAAAGCTCTTTATTTGTACCTTAGTATTAATACTTATCAAAATTATTACTTTATATAAATGACTGCTTCAAGACCTTTACTGACATAACTTTCTTTAATATACAATTTACTAATTTAATTTATTTATTCATCGTCTAGATAAGGTCCCCTTCCCCAAAAAGGTATGGCATTTTTAGTGATCTGCTAGTATATAATATTAGATTGTCAAAAAAGTCATGCGGTATTTTCGCTAGTTGGCGCTGAAAGCGCGTAGTTCTAGTTTTATTCGTCGCATCGGGTCATGCAAACCTTTTTGGAAAGCTCATTTCATGCGCTAAGACGTGTTTGATTGATTGTCGTTTCTTTTAAGTCGTTCGTGAGTTATAGCGTCGCAAACATGGAGCAAAATAAAGAGAAAAGACGGCATATTTTACAGTACTACTACGATAAAGGTAAAAATGTATCTCAAGCCGCCAATAAAATTTATGCAGTTTATGGACCCGATACAGTTTCCATTTCCACCGCACAACGATGGTTTAAACGCTTTCGTTCTGGTGTAGAGGTGGACAAAGATGCGCCACGCTCCGGAAGGCCTGTCGTCGAAAATTGCGATAAAATCGCTGAATTGGTCGAAAGAGACCGGCATAGTAGCAGCCGTATCATCGGTCAAGAGCTGGGCATGAGTTATCAAACCATTATAAACCATTTGAATAAATTCAATAAATCATTTAATAAAAATACCGCAAGACTTTTTTGACAATCTAATATGTCGTTACTTTATTTTAGTTTTCTCAATAATATTCGCTTCGTGGATGTATAAGGTTCTAATGATAAATAACTGGGAATTTTTGGAATAAAAACCTTGCTCATTAACAGTTACTGTTACATAAAATGACTCGCTCTGGGTGAAATTCCGTCTCGTGGATTATTTCTGCTTTTAATTCATTCCACATATGGCAATTTTTCTTGTTTATATTTGCGTTTAAATCAAATTAGGCCTCATCAGACATAAACAGGCAATTTATCAAGAATAGGCAAAAGGGTTTAAAGAGCTTAACTGTCCGGTTATTTGAACTTTGCACGGAAAAAGATTTAAGTCGTCATGAATTATTCGTTTTGAGACCGTCTGCTAACTCCAAGTTGCAAGTCGCAACTCTTCGATTTGTCTAAATTGACGATGCAAAAGCCGCGATTGTTTCTTGAACAAGATCACGGATCCAAAGACTTGGTCTTTTTGCGATATTTCGAGACTCGGCAAATACTACTGTGATCAAATTGAAAAGTGTATTTTGTCAATTTCATCTTCTTCAAAGTAATCTCCTCCCGCTGCAATACACTTATGCCAACGAAATTTCCAGTCATCAGAGCACTTGGAAAAATCCTCCGTCGGGATGGCCATCAGAGCCTTCTTCAATTCAGCTTTTATATCCTTAATTGGGTCAAGACTGTGTCCTTGGAGTGGTCATGTGAATTTACTAAATAGCCAGAAGTTATATGAAGATAAATCAGGCGAATGCGGTGGTTGTGGCACGATATTAGTTGAAAATGTGGCGAATTGATCACAAATAATCAATGTAGTGTGAGATGGTGCATTACAGTACTACCAATGTACAAAAAAACAAAATGATCTGGAAAACACGCAAAGTATAAATTAAAAATTACCTCTCAATATGATCACAGTAGCATACACACATATATTGAGCTATACACACATTGTAATAAGCTCTTGATACTAAAAGACGATGTTAAGCAAAAAAATTTTACTTACTACTGTAAGCTAAACGGCATGCTTACCAATACTTCAAGTTTTTAAGAAAAATATTCCTGCTTTTTTTGTTGCGAAGCAAACATCTACATTGATCTAGTGGAGGTGAAAACGCAAAATTAACTGTCATTGAAGGTATGGTTCGATTAGGTTGAGACATAGTGTACAATAGGGTAGTTGATTTGGTGAGGCGTGCTAAGAGTTGTTTGCCATCATGCGGGAAGTCTTGGCAGACAGGACTAATGCTAAGAATATCAGGATTAATTACTGATAGGTAGGAAAGTAATCTACTACCACAACCAGAACTAAGATACGAAAGTTTACTTTGATATCACACATCAACTTACGAGAACCCTTTGTCCTTTAGTGGGGGATCCACTAAACTACAATTTGGCTTGCCGCAATCGTAGGAGATTTTACTGGACATTGACCTACAAGCATTCATGCAGAAAGGCTGATAATGAATAATATCCAGTCACTTTTAATTCAGTTGTCCATCCTTTTTAAGACTAAAGTTCAAATATCTAAGCAGTCACACTTTTTGTGAAGCAAGAGACATAGCCGAAACTGACATTAGTCGGCTTGTAATTTTCTCAAACCGCTTAGTCGACTTATGGGTCTCTTCTTAATGAATCAATAGGTCTTCCACGCACAACAATGGATCGGCTATAAGCTGTCCAATGGAAATACCTCTTGGGATCGATCATTTAACATATTGCTGATGAGAGCTCACTGTCTGCGATAGGTGATGTTTGAACGTCAAGGACGCCATTTACTCAAAGTGGGATAATGTAGATGTTACAGGTTCACTATGAATGGTGCCGAGTATTTTCATATAATTAGACGAGTCAAAAATTGCATTGTAGGAAATATTCCTAAAACGCGGTTCCACTCTAGGCTTATTACTACGCCAATGATTTCTGCGAATGGCAGACCTTTTACGGATCATTTTTACTCGTTTTAAAACCCAAGTTGTTCTACATAATACTAAGGAAATTTTATTTACTTTGAAATTGGTGGCACCAATGTACAAGAAATGAACAAATCCGTATATATTAACTCAATTCTATCTAGTTATACCCACTCCATACTCTACTCTAAAGTCGGCGACTCTCTTAAATATTTAATTTATATCAGCGTAATGATCTGGGCCGATTTGACCATTCCGTCAATTTGCATATACACGAACTAATCACTAAGGTTTTAAGTTATCAAAGTGAAATTATTCACATGTCGTTTCTCTCGAAGATGCTGCCCACTTGTCGGAACCTCAGATAGTGGACTACTATAGCATTCATGTAACTGCGGTACAAACTGACCAATTCAAACAAAGTTATTGAGATGAAAAAATTTTTTATTTGATAAGAAAGCTTCACGAAATTTTGCTTATCCAAAGCAAGAGTACAATCGCCAAACAAATTTTTCAGATCGGATGACTACAGAAAATAGCTGCCATACAAACTAGTTTAGCGAAATCGAATAGGAAAGTGTTTTGTCTTTGAAGAGTATTAACCAAAATTACATCTGTGCTTTTTTCATATATTTTTTCATGCTCATTAACCAGGTATATATCACTGCTTCCACTAGAAAAATATAGTTTCACTCAAGCGGTGTTTTATTACTGCCAAAATTTCGGTCATTATAACTTCACAACAGCTATTTACTCTTTACATTGCCACATGAGTATCAAAATAGAAAAATATCGGTTTCAAATAACACAAAATATCAGAAAAACCACTCGTTGCCAAACCGAAAAATGCCAAACGGTATTCATTTCATTTGCAAACACACACAAAAAGAAAATTTGGTTTAATTTTACATTAAAAGTAATAGAATAGTAATAAAGCTACCCGTCACCGCAGTTGGCTGCACTCTATTTGTTATAAATAAAATAATACTCATTTAATGCCATACTATTCAAAGTGAATTAGTTTGCAAATTTTGCTAATAAATATATTTACTTTATTATTTATTGTTGTCTGCATTTACGAATGATAAATATTTGCTGGAAATTTACCAGCACACTGTTAGGGTTTGTTTTAAATTAAGTCGCCTTTGTTTGCCTTGCGTGTGCAGCCAATTAAGTACCAATTAATAGTTACTCATACGCCATGGCGGTTAGGCAAACAAACGCGTACTGACCATCACATGCGCACAGAAATAAGGTAATAACTCAATTTTAATAGCCACATATTTTAAAAGTATGCACAAACTACATAAATACAAAATACAAATGGCTTTAGGCTTATCGCTTGCGCTTACACACTCAACATTATCTAATATTGGAAATATTGTAATTACATAAATGGGAATCAGGGAAATTTCGGCAAATTATGCAAAGAGACTTTTTGTGGGATTTAAAAGCACATTCGTAATAGTTGGCCGTATTTTTCGGTTTTTGGAAAACGAAATTATAATATTTTACAAATATACTATGTAGGCATGAAAATTTTATTATATATGTAGGTATATGTATACAAAACTCTATAAGTATGAATACTCGTATATGTATGCATGAATATATAGTTAAATTTATGCTTTTCACTCATACAAACTCATAAAATTTAGTGTAAATGTAGCGTATGGCTTTTTCGCTTTCAGTAAAGATTGATAAATATATTTGTTACAGTTGCCACTTGTTTCAATTTATTTCAATTTTTTATTCAAATTTTTGCCAACTGTAATGTATGTGAGATATCTTTTTAAAACACTTGAATCAAAAAAAAAAAAAATTACAACGGAGTTGCCACCTTATAATAATAATCCGATGAAGCAATTATTTTAGAGCACATAATACAATATAGTATCTTAATTAACTAACCGAGGCTATTTGCGAAAATATTATATTGAGCAGCTCCAAAACCGAGTTGCCACTTAAATATAAAAATATTCAGAAATAAATATCGGTATACATATATGTATATGTATGTATAATTCCTATAAAATATTAAAGTACTTAGCAAAATATATTCCAATTTTCAAAATATTCTAAACAGAGCTGCCACTAAAATAAAAAAAAAAAATTATAAAATGTACATACTTACAAAGTTTAAGTACTAAGCAGCACGTAGACTTGCTAATATTTACCGAACAGGGTTGCCACCTATTTATAAGAACAACAAGAAATAGAATATGAGTACACGATTCTTATAAAGAATTATAGTATCCCATACGTTATAATTTGATTTGTTAAAATATGCAAAACGGAGTTGCATGATTCTCATAAAAATATAGTATCAAGCAGAAAATAAAATATTTAAACAGAGTTGCCACTTATATATAAAAATAATTCAGAAATAAAGTATCAGAATTAAATGATTCGTATAAAATATTATAGTACCAAGCAGAACGTATTTGATTTGCTAAAATATGCAAAACAGAGTTGCCACATAATTACCAAAAATTAATTAATTATATTTCATATCAAACATAAAAATATTACTGCCAAAATGAAAGTGCTTGAGAAGGCGTTTTCCTGAAAATGTTTAAAAACAGAGTTACCATCCAAATAAACTTAAAAAAAACTTATAAAAAAAGATTTTAGTTTTAGTTTTTTTTATCAATATACAAATTGAAACTTTCTCATTATATTTTAACTGGGTCTTATTCGAAAAAAGCATTTCATGTTAGAATCAAAATGTCTGTTAAACATTTCTGATTAGAGTCACCTCTGCATTGGTTATCAATAATCGATTACAGTTCTACCACAATCCATATACTTATATTTTCATTGATATATCGAAACTGAATAAGAAAGTATACCAGATTAGCAACTGACCGCTGTTTAAGTCTGCCGTACGCATAACAAATTGTTGTAGTGCTGAAAGAGTGAGCTCAAGCCGCAACAAGCTGCCCCATAAGTCATAGTTGAATAAAAATTTGTACATCAGAGTTATTTCAAGTTAAACAAATCCTGGTTTTTAAATTATAGTCTTCAGTCCTACAGAAACTCAATTCAAATGTAACTGCTGTAAGATCAGTGTTCTTGGTTTTAATATGGAACTTAAAAGAAAAAGCACAAAAAAATCTAGAGAAGTGCAAAAGGTACCAATTCACTGTATTTTAACTGAAAAATAGTCTGATATTTATCCTTTAACCAGAAAAATCTAAATTATTAAAAGTCCAATTCAAAAACAGTCAACTTTTTATGCGAACCTACTACTTTTCTCAAATCATCTACCAACCCAGTTGATATGGTGAATACTGGTGTGGGAACCCATTGGGTAACATAAAATTTACTTAGAGAAGGCTCCATATTGAGCTTTGCTAATTGTTTAGCTAGTTTTTTGTTCACCAAAAGCCTGCTGTTACTTCTTATTTGAGCTAGATGTTAGGTTGTTAAATACATATCTTCCTTCCGCTTTTTGCTCTTTATTCAATGCTCTATAAAAAGTGTTACAGTGATCGGTTTTGGTTCAAATATGCACCGTTTCGTTCAACAATCTGTTTCCATCTAGACGGCAACTTCGTAATACCCCCCTCTTAGAAGCCCCCCTCCTTATTTGCGAAGAACTCGGACAGCAACTTTTCACAAGCCTCCTTAGAGTTCAACTTTACGCCAACAAGGGCGTTCGCCATGGACAGTAACAGGTGGTAATCACTTGGCACTATGTCCGTACTAAATGGTGGATGCCATAAAACGTACCATCCGAGCTCCCGTAGCTTCTGACAAATCATCAATAAAGTGTGTGGTCTGGCGTTGTCCTGGTGGAACACTAAACCCTTCCTGTTGATTAATTCTGGACGCTTCTGGTCGATCGCCTGCTTCAAGCGGTCCAGTAGTTCGCAGTAGATGGTAAAATTAAGCGTCTGGCCATATGGGAGCAGCTCATAGTGAATGATTCCCTTTCAATCCCACCAAACACACAGCGAAACCTTCCTGGTCGTAAATCCCGGCTTGGCTACTGTTTGAGACAATTCAGCGGCCTTCGACCAGGACTGTATCGAGTTCGTTTCGTTTCAGCAGCATATCGCTGGCGTTGATGCGGTCCTGAAGGTTTTTTCGCGTGAAATTATGCGGAACCCAACCATCAAGCTTTTTTGTGTATCCAGGCTTCTGCAGATGGTTCAAAATGGTTTGATGACTAACGCCCATCTTCTGGGTGATGTCACGAAATACCGGTCAAACTCGATGTTTTCCATGATTTGGTCGGTAATCGTCGTCACAAATCTTCCGCCGGCTGGCTTAACCATGGTGTCGTTTTCACCAGCTCTGAATTGTCGGAACCAGTCCTCCGCAGTTCGAAGTGATAGAGGCATCGGTTCATAATCGCTCAGCAAAATCGGTGATTCCAGAAGTGATGGATCGGTTTCGGCAAACGTCAAGCAGTTCTCCCCGAACACACTATACATAGTTGATGTGGAGCACAGTATCGAAGGAGAACCGAATGTGATATTTAAGAACTTTTCTTGTACAAAAATTGAAGCCGTATGATCAACAAACGCTTCAAACGTTCAGTGAATGGGCTCAAAACGAGATGGTCATCGATCTCTATTTTCCCAAAAAATTGTTCAACGACGATGCTCACTTTTGGTTGAATGACAATATCAGTTAAAAAAAATTGTCTCATTTGGAATGATGATAAGCCACAAGACATTGTTATTGTTGAGAAGCTGTTACATCGTTTAAAGCTCACTTTTTGGTGTAGTCTACGGGCAAAGGGAATCATTCGTCCATACTCCTTCAAAAATGAAGCCGGCTATAATGTTACGATTAATGGGGAACACTACAGAGACATTATTAACTATGTCTAATGACTTTTCCGCGGCTAAATCTGAGCGTAGCAATGTGAAGGACCTTCGGTTACAACAAGATGAAGCTACGGGTCGTACAGCCAACGAAACAATCAACTTTTTGAATGAAAAATTTAGTCGAGCGCTGGACCTCGAGTCGTGAGTTTGAAGTCACTTATCTACACAGATAACCATGAGATGAATGACACCTTGGAAGAAAATTGTTGCAAATTGGTATTTATTTTAGCCACAGAGATCACTATCCAAAAATCACTTTGTTAATACCCAACAAAGATTTTTATCTACCTTACCGCTGGTGGGGGGATTTCAAAAAAGTCTTTAGTTGAGCTGAGAATATTTCATTCTGATTTTTATTTAGTATTTTTCTTGCTTATATAGAATTTTAAAAACTATCTTAAATAACTAAATATATGTGTATGTGTGTATATTTTTATGTATTGCAGCATATTTTTTATTGCTGCTTGACATGGGGTTGATTTCAAGTGTACAGTTTATTGCAAGTATGTGTGTGTGTTTAATGTTATCTGTTCTGTAAATTTATGACTTGTGTCCCCATGTATTTTTATTACTATTAGATGTGCATTGCTTGTAAATGCATTATGTATATATGTATGTATGTAAGTATATTAATATATAAATAGATATTTATGTTTAGAAGAATTTCGGCTTTGCTGATAGTAAGCATGTTCAATGATATTTGAACACACTTTTAAATCACAATGGCAGGCTTTTGTCTTTGTAATAAACCTAAATTCATAGCAATAAATTATATGCGTTTGATTTTTTCTTGAATGCACAGGTCTGAAAAAATACCATTGAGTTAGCGAAGACTGCTATGAGTTTTAGAAGTAAAAAATCCAACCAATAACCCAAAAATATTATAAAATATTTTGCTTGCTTTCTTACAGAACCTTCAAGTTCTCTAATTTCCCTCTTTACTATTATTCCCCCAAGCACGCTCGAATTACCTGCCATTAATTATTAAATCCGCTCGGAATCCACTACTTTAACGGCTTTATCATAATCTCGATTGCTTTCATTTCCGTTTCAATTGAAAGGTGGTACAAATATTTATGTTGAAGTGCAGAAGACTACTGAAGTCTACAACAGCAACAACAACAACAACAACACCAACAATCAAGCGCTAACCAAGTGCTTAATATCCCTACAGCAATGCCACTGCCCCCCGCTCAATTTATTTGCCAACTACTTTACCGCGAAGCAGAGTTTAGTTAACCGCGGCATTGCGTTGTCCTATTTGGCTGGCAACAAAAGGAAACCGAAGTGAAGCATAAAATTGAAATCAATTGTGCTGCATTTAGCTTGTGGCGAATGCGCTCAACCAGCGTGGTAAGGCGCCAGCGTCGGCCAAGTGGAGTAAAATGATGAATTTTTGGTGGAATTTACAAGCGCACCACCGCGACACTGCTGGCGTAAAGGAGAGAGGAAGGAGCGAGCGGGCCTGTATCGAGTACGGCTGCGAAAACCTCAATGCGATTTAATGCCGTTAGCTGGTAAATATGTATGTGGCTTTTGTATACTTATATACATACATGTGTATTATCTGAACATATGCCTGTGGGTAGCCATGATATCCGCTCCCTTGAGTGTGAGAGTGTGTGTGTGTGCATTTACGTAGACACTTGAAGTAAGTAATTGAAAATCGCGCAAGCGTAAGCTTGTACTGCGAAAATTCCTGAACGGCGAATAGGTATGTGCAACCGCAACCGCCTTACCCCCAGCCATGCGCTGTGCAACGGCCGCCAAGTCAGGCACAACCGCAAAGCCGCCGTGACTATCTACCTCGACGCCGCAGAATGCCACTGGCAATGCTACACCGCAGTGTTCGGTGATTAATCGCTTTCGTGAAAACTGTATACGCGAATATCGTAAATAGAAAGATATAATTGTACATACAAATATCGCGCAAACACACACACACATATAAATACCAGTTAGCTCACTGCTCCCATACAAATTAACCGTTGAAATTCTTCCCTCGCGTGGTTTGCGCCCTCTTCCACTGCTGTTGGCAGGCCTTAGAAAATACTTCGGCTCTGCCGTTATCGCCACTGACAAACTTCCGTTAGGTTGGCGTGTTTTCCAACTGCCTTTCGCATATCTTGTTTCACTTATTTTCGCAATCTAAATCTAAATTAAAATCAAGCGCCAATTTGTTAGTATTGTGCCGCGTTTGTGTGGTGTGTTGACGTGTTACTGTTCCGGCGGTTCGCCGATTCGCCTCAGTGCAGGTGATAAATACCCTGAATAACTCGATGCTTTTAGGATCTCATTATTTTTATTATACGCTCGGGCAGTTTCGAGAATATTAATCAGCAGTTGAGTGGAGATGTGTGGTTTTCGATGTCGGTAGTCAGGTGTGGTGCGTGCTTGAGTGGTTTGCTTATCATTTCGCCATATAAATATAAATAATTTTTTCTAATTTAGCAAATTATGAAAATTGCTTGATTTTAGAAATCTGTGCTATTCAAGATTATTCTTAAAATATGGATTTCCATTGAGAACCAGACAAAATATTTATAAACTGGGTGCAATCTACCCCGGATTCGTCGAAGGTATGGCAACCGAGATGCATCTACCTTAATCTGGGGAAAGTAAGTCAGTTCAGTTAGCACAACTATCATTGCGGTTATCTGAACATCGCTAACAGCTAGTAGCTCCATCGACCTCTTGTGCTCCATTCTTGGCCAGAAGGCTTTCGCAATCCCAGAAGTGCCTTTTGCTGAACAACGCTTACTGAACTTGCGCGATGCCCACAAATCCAGCGCCTAACCGCACGAAGACAAAGGAACACCTGCCCGATACCATCGTCAAGGGATTTGCGTATGGGTGCTTATCATACCAGCTCAGCGGCTTTTCAGTTGCCAATTTTCGCAGATTTCGCTGTGGCCAAACACCCAGACAAGCTTAATATGGAAATAGCTAGATGCTACTGTTAGTGGGATCAAGCAATTTTTTGCTAGCTTTAAGCTGACTGTCAACACGTTCAAGGCCTGTATGACATCTCTTCTATCGGAGTGGGTGCAAACGTCCCTAAAAGAAGCTGCACTTCATAGAAGTATATTTGCTGCTACCCGAATGGCTGTCACTTCTGTTTGAAAAATATTACAGTCGTCTGGCAGTATGAAGCAATAGTTGTCTGAGAGCTCCCGTTTAGAGACTCTCTCTCCAATCTTCGCCTTGAACCCTGACTGATTCGAGAAGAAGCTCTCTGCGCCTTTTCTCCAACAATTTCGCCAAATCCTTCCTCGGAGGTCCGTTTGCGGAAAAGAAGTCGATAAAAGTAAGCTTCACGGTGCTGTAGTCTAAGCTACCAGGGATGCAATGGAACTGAGAGTGGATTTCGGTAAAGTTAACTAAAGATTAGATTGAAACGATTATTACCATTAACTGGCTACATTGGAGTGTATAACGTTGCAGGTTTTGTGACTATAATACAGCCTTCTACAATTTGCTCATCTTCTTTTTGGCTCCTTTTGCTTCTCTTGAATTACAACTACGCGTCAAAGTACCAAACCTGTACCATTACATTCTACAATTTTATTTTTAATGAGACTTGACTACTATTTTAAGAACCATACACTTAGCTACTTTATTAGGCATACAAGAGACCCATGCAATGGGAAAATTAATATCGGAAATCTAAGTTTCCCAAAAGCCAACACAATTTCTCTTCTGGAAAAGACGGGTTTCCTCGCTGAGAATCCGAGTCAAACGCAAGAAGATCTTTCTTCAGCATTATGTGTCATCCGCTAAGCCATTTCAAAGCGACTAGATGCATTATTCAGAAACAAGCAACTGGGCTCCTTATGATTTGAAATCAATAGACTTTTTTTCCTGTGAATAATTGTTCTACGGCAAAAAAAGAAGGGGTTTCTGCATCGAACTGCAATGATGAAAAGTGGATTCATTACAGCAAACCGATGATCTTTGGAATTGTGTCAATTGAGGTATCGACTTCTACTGATGCGATTGAACCTACTGCCCTAAAAGCGCCACAATACCAGGCACGAAAAAGTGATTCTGCTGTATTACAACGCTTGACCTTCTGCCAAATCTGCTAAAACCTACCATTAAACGCTCAAATGCAAGATGATGATCCACATCAGCTTCTGTAGATGATGTCTGATAGGATACCTTGTCTTACTCTGTCACGCCAATAGAGCAATGTACTGTTAAAAGTTCCACAACTAATCTAGCCTTAGTGAGGGTAATGGCATCGCTAGATCTCTTGCGGTGGATCTTGGGTTAAAAGGGTGCCTTTTCTTGCTAGCTCATCAGCTTTACGATTTCCTGCGATTCCGCTGTGGCCTGTCACCCATACCATTCTTATCACGAAGACGCTCGATACTATTGATAGCGAGGTTAGGCACTCCTTGAACAGCACTTAATGAACTGTTAATGAGTTCAAAGCTAGCATTGCCGCTTTGCTATCTGAGTGGTTGGTCACTTCTCCAAAGGAGGTTGCATTCCGGAGCTGTAAGCCTACCGCTACCTTAATAACTGCAACCTCAGCTTGGAAAAATTTGCAATAGTCAGGAAGTCTGAAGTTGAAGTAGATAAAGAGACAGTAAACCCCTCCACCAAACTTTCCCCAAGCTTTGACCCGCGTAAAGGATTCCACTGTCCTCTGCTCCAACGGCTCTTCTCACCCATAACTCCCTCATCGGAAAATGGGTAGATAAGGTGTCACCAGAATTCGGTTTTGCGACTCCATGAAATCAAAGTGTGTGACGATTTCCGAGGTTTCAGACACCTGTTCTTTTAGGAACCCAAATTTTCTGATTTTGATAGCAACTTTCGCAGACATACACTTTCCGACGATTTCTTAGGGCAATATGTGGCGTTAAGTGCCTTGGTTGGAATGACCTACAATCACTATTCACAAAATACTTTTTCTGAAACGTGTTTTTGCCTGCCATTGATTCCACCCTTAGTGATGAATCTCTAGCTAAACTTTTTAAAAATCGAAGTTTTTTAGTTCAACTTGAACCTCAATGAGTGACATCATTAATATTAACCTTGTTAGCATCATCAAATTTTTCACCAAATTGGCAATTTTCAGGGGGCGCGAAGTTGGAAATTCGAGAGTTGTGTTTTTCCACCAAAAGGGCTAACATTACTCATTAACAGTTTTTCAAAACATACCTTTATTCATCTCTTTGCCACACTTAGCATTTAAAGCGCTTGGCAAATTCGAGGAAAAAAAAAAGAGAAAAATAAAATCAATGTTTAAGCCAGCTTTTGCAGTACGTGCCGAATCGCAGCCGAATGAATTGGTTACATTTGCTTGTTTATTAATTAACGCTGTTTTTATTGGCAATTGAACCGTGACATGCAACTGGAAAAGTTACAATCACTGCACTGCAACAGTTACGAGTGCAATAGCAACACTTGGCGCTCAAGTGGATCTTCGTTGCTCTTCGCTTTTATTTCCGAACACTTTTAAGTGCATTCCAGCGGAAGTCAACTTAACAACGCACAACGAATACACACTCCAATTAGGTGCAATTCAAAAAGTTCCCTGAATGCGCCATTCACTTGGCCCATATGCCAGTTGGTAGAGGGAGGGTTAGCAGGCTAAAGTAGATAGAACTGGGGGAAAAAATTTATGCAGACTAACAAATGTATCTATGTATAGCTCTCTGCGTATGTATGTTTGTATATATGCATGTATTTTGTGTGTATTTGTGCGTACTGTATTATGGAGTATCTCGCATTGTTTGTGAGTGGACTTATGTTAGTGGTACGAGGATGGATGTGGAAAAAAATTTCGCAAAAATTTAATTTCCTTCTCATCACGGTCTCCTTTTAACTCTATTCTTAAAACCTCGATACTTCGACTTCATTCTTCATATGAGAACTGTTTTCTGCAGGGTTTCAAAGTAGCCCCCCATAGTGATCTCAGTCTCCTCGTGCGACCCAAATGTTTTCCCGACGAATTAAATTTTTCAGTTTGGGAACAAAATGAAGTCGTTCCGAGCAGTGTTTCGTAGCTTAGATCGAGCAATTCTACAAAGTCGTGGTAATGACCTTTTGACTTTCTAAAAGTAAGCGATTTCAGTAAGTAGAACGGCTCTCCCATGACGCATCTGGGCCTTTATGACACCTCCCACTATATTCTCTATTAGTTCCTCTCTGAACCATACTGTGCTTTTAGTGAAGTTCATCAGGGTGAAAAGTTTTATCTGAACAACTTCTAGGACGTCGTCAGGAAACCCCCATAGTAGACATTTAATAGTTTACTCTTCTTTTACCTCGTGATAGCTTCTAAAATAGTCGTTATAAGTTTCCAGTCTCCTGGCGCTTCTGCCTATTAGACAGTGACTTGTTAGTACTCCTACTAGAATTCTTTAATAGTCGGCATGTGTCGCCAGATGTATAACATATTTGTGGACTAGGTGTCTGTAAGACGGCAGAGACATAAAAATTCACTATTTTCCGGAGTCTAATTGTAGGGTGGTACCTGTTCTGACTAACAACTTCTTCACAGTTCGCTGGGATATCATTACGTTCAGGGATCAACAGCAGGTTTAACTTGGAATACTCAGAGATCAAGGCATTCTTTCAATAACTTAGACGAAACCTAAGACACATTGATGATCTCAAAACCAAAAATTCAGAGAGCTAGTATGTATAGATAGATTCTTAGTTGTGAGCTCACTCCTTGTCACAACAAGAAGTCTTTCCTTAATTACTGTGATCTCCGCTGAGAAGACACTGAAGTGATCTGTTAGACGGAATCCGATCTTGGTTTATAGTTCAGCAGAGAAGATGCCACCTCCCACGGTTATCTGGTTTAAGGCCATCCGTATGATGCTTAAATCTGCGCCGTTGTCTAACTCGCTCTTTACGTATTCTTTTCTGGATTAGAAGGCAATATTGTGGAGTAATCGATGTAAAACGCCAAACTTTTAAGAACATCACCTTACCGACCGGTAGAAAGTCCAGTGTTCCTCGTTTCCTCCACGATCAGAAAATGACCTAGAAAGTCCTTCAGACTGCGCATTAACAGAATGACAAAAATACTCAAAAGTGTTCTCCCGAATGAAAATGTGGTTTGAAGTGAGCAAAAGTCATACCCATCGCCACAACAGATTTCTCAAACTGAATGTGACACTTAGGGTGTTTTTGATTTGCCTAGTGACTCAGTGATCTTGTTAAAGTAGCCTATAGTAGATGAATTTTCAAGGCATCCGACGGTTTACTTTAAATGAGGTGAGAGGAAACTTAGGATTCCGACTCGTATATTGTACATATCGAACCTCTCTTGTGTTAGAAACGCTGTCGGATGGTGCTGTTAAGTCATTATCCGACCGACCGCGTACAAATTCATGCGTCGCTACGCAAAAAGCCTCAGCAAGTTTGCTACAGTCTTGCAGAACCTGCTCCGTACTTGCATCTTTTAGTTAGAATGCAACAACAACCACAACTATATTTGTTATTTACTAAAAGAAAAACAACAAAACTCTATTCGTGCTCAAAGTGGAATTTTTAATTGCCGCCAATAATTGAAACGAATAAAACTCGATTACCTTCGTAATGAGCGGAAGATGTGCAAGCAGTGCGAATGCCATCGAGAAAACGGGTCGAAAGGATTTTGTAGCATTTTTTGCACTGCCACTTGACCACAACTAACATTTAGTTGCAGCAATTAACGCCATCGTACCGAGCGCCCGCCTTTAATGGCTGTGGCAACAGTTGCCAATTTGACTTTTGTTTTTCGCTGCAAGCATTTTTAGCCATTTGCACTATTCGCTCCATTGGCTTGATGTGATTCTGTCTGCCGTAATGCCGCTTTTTGTAGCCTCAGCGCGCGTATGAAATGCGTTGAGGTTAGCAAACGAAAATGAAAAGTAAAGCAAAGTCAAACTCATTAAAAAGGAACAATTACACAAGCTTACATTGTACAAGTATATATGCATAACTAAGGCTTTGTGAGTCGAAATTGGAAATGAAACTTTCATTTCGTAAAAACTATACAAAAATAGATCTGATTCCGCATAGCAAAAACAAAATGAAATACTGAGAATTACAAACCTCAAGGTGGAATTGAATAATAATAATTCTCGCTTTCCCATCCCCAAACCTTCGAACAGTCGCAGTTCTTCAACAAGAGTCTTATCGTGTCTATTCTGGGTTCTGTCGAACTATTTCGCACTCCACTTATGGCATAACAGGTTAATTGGGGTGACACATAGTTGACAGTAGTAGAATAAAATACATATAATTTTTAGTTGGCAGTAACCTTCTATCTGTCCAGCACTATCTAGAACTCGACTCAAATATGTAGAAGCATCGGAGTTCAAAGGACTGGACTTTTCAATTTGCATGTTTCATTGTTAACTCAGAATTGGCTTTGGCCTTCTTACAGGTTCCAGTGATCAATATATTATATTGTCCTTTTACATACTAATTCCTTGAACCGATGTCATATCTCATAATACTCTCGCCAAATAATTCAGGAAAGAGTTTCCACTGATTGCTCGTTTTTGCAAAAATGATATCGAGATGGTTCACGATGTGTGTAACACCCAAAAAGGAAACGTAGGAGACTCTATAAAGTATACGAGTAACTAAATGGTCAACGGGACGTGATGAGTCAACTTAATCATATATTATATACAAATTAGGGTGATTCAAAAAAAAAATTTTTTTTTTTTTTCGATTGGTACTCGAAAAAATAGGTTCCTAGACACTTCTAACAAAGCCTCTCCAAACACCTATGAGTTTCATCATTCATAATGATTTTTTTCATTGAGTTATAAAATCCGTAAGAAATAAAAAATTTTCCCAAAAATAATCAAACCTTTTTTTAAGGCATTCAATTTCCTTCCTATAAAATCTAAGGAACAACATATTTTTCCAAGTAGTTGGAAGCGAGATATAAATTTTTCTCTCTGATAATATGAAAAAATAGAAAACTGTATGTAGGAAGGACCTTCCCGTTACAATTAAAAACTCACATTTGGAGAGGTTTTCTTAGAGGTGTCTAGGAACTTATTTTTCCGAGTACCAATCGAAAAAAGAGAAGTTTTTTGAATCACCCTAATACACATACAAGGTGCGTTCCAAAGTAAACAGGAATGAATCCAGCACGGCTTGGTGACGCCATCTATATGTCGACCGGTGCGTTAGAATCTGCTAACTTTATCGATTTAAGTGTCAGTATGTTTATGTTATCGGTGCGAAAATGAGCTTCGAACAAAGAGCCAACATTAGATTTTGTTTTAAAAATGGTAAAACTTTTACGGAAACGTTTCAATTGAAGCAACCAGTTTATGGCGATAATTGCCTATCCCGTAGCAGAGTGCACGAGTGGTTTCAACGTTTTGAAAGTGGTCGTGAGGACAGAAATGACGATCAACATGTGGGCCAATCAAAATCTGTGATCACCGGAAATTCAAAAATCACATTTAAATCATTACCCACTCCCCGTATTCACCTGATATAGTACCGTGTGACTTCTTCCTTTTCGGAAAAATGCCCTTGCCCATGAAAGGAAAGCGTTATGCAGACGTAGAGGCCATTCCAAAGGCGGCCAAATCGGCCTTTTACTATTACACTATTTTGAATAAAAAACACTGATTTTGATGCTTGAGAATCGACGATTAATAGTCAGAGATCTCACCGAAATTGTTGGAATATCGGAAGCATCAGTGAAAACCATTTTGAAAGATCATATGGGAATAAGAAAAGTAAAAGCACGAGTGGTTCTTGAATCATTATTTTTGTTTTTTTTTTTTGTGAAAGAATGCTTTCCGACTACCAGGTTGCCGTGAACCATATTGTTAATGGAGATGAGTCTTGTATCTATGAATACGACCCAGAAACAGATAGCTCAGTCGGTAGAATATCATAATCGTTTCAGTTACCTAGTAATGTATTAAAATAACGGGTGGGCCATCTAACGTTTTAAATTTGAATTATCTATATTTCCACATTGGAAACGTCAGATACCATTCGGAAAGTGACAGATATTCAGTAAAAAGTCTAAAATTTACGAAATGGGTTGCTTTTCACTAGAAAAAAACTGGGAAATATTGAAAACTTTTTTCCAAAGTGGTGAGTCTTCACCCCAAACTGTGAGAAATTTTGCAAAAAAAAATGGACAGACAAAATGTGCCATCAGTTCAATTTGTGCAACAATTTGTCAAGCGTGTGGATAAACCAAAACGTCAACGTTCATTTCCCGCGCGTTCAACCGAAAATATTGCGACTGTGGCTGAAAATGTTAGTGAGAATCCATCCACCTCAACTCGCCGTCGATCGCGAGAATTAAACATTTCGCGAACAACTTTGCGACGAATTTTGAAAAAAGACCTCGCTATGAAGCCATATAAAGTTCAAGTGGTGCAACAGCTGAAGCCATTTGACCACCCGAGCCGTCTACAGTTCGCAGATTGCGCAGAAGATCGTTTGACCAAGGATGGTCAACTTTACCGATATTTTCGGACGAGGCTCATTTCCACATTGATGGTAACAAGCAGAATTTTCGCATTTGAGGCACAGAAAACCCATACGTAATCGTCAAGAAGCCAACGCACCCAGCACGCATCACTGTATGGTGCGGATTTTGGTCTATTTTTCTTCGAAAATGAAAAAGGAACCGCCGTAACCATCAATGGTGAGCGATATCGCGCAATGCTAACCCAATTTTTCTTCAAGCAAATTGAAGAGGAAGACCTGGACAACATTTGGTTCCAGCAGGACGGCGCTACGTGCCATACAGCAAACGCTACACTCAATCTTTTACGTCCTATCTTCGAAAACCGCATAATCAGCAGAAGAGGTGATGTGAATTAGCCTCCCAGAAGCTGCGATTTAACTCCGCTGGACTATTTTCTGTGGGGAGCTGTTAAATATAAATGTTACGCCAACCATGCAGAAACAGTTCAAGATCTAAAGTACGAGATTCAATCTGCTGTAGCTGCCATAAGGCCTGAAACCATCGAGAAAAGACGCCAAAATTGGGTGGATCGGATAAGCTACTGTAAACTCAGCCGTCGTGGTCATTTGACCGAAATTGTTTTCCACAAATAAATTTCATAAAACAACCTTTTAAATAAATGTTAGACCTTTGAAAAATATCAAGCCGTTTATGCTACAGTTGACATATCCCGTAATGTAATAAGTCAACATACAATGTAATCATATAATGAGCTCTCTGTTTCCTCTAATTGTTAATCAGTGTCGTCTAACAAAACGTGTTATATTTTATTACAATTTTTTTCTGTCGAGAGCGTGCACTTCTGATTTAATTATGTACAGTACAATAATGTCAAATTATTAAAAATTAGTAGTTAATTAAATTTGAACCACCATTTCAAGCAATACAGTATGTTTCAATTAGCAAAATTATGCAGAATACACGTAGTCGCTTACACATACAACATATATATAACTATTATGTCAAATATGTCCCTTGAAAGTCAAATATGTCCCTGCTGAAAAGTGAACCAGTTGGGAACCAGTTGGATACTAGTTTCTAACTCATATACAACTAGTTAGTCAGAATCAAGAAGGCCTGGTTCAAAACGATATAAAAAAGAGTCAGAGAAATATATTAAAGTTTCACGTTATTTCTGTATATAAAAGCTCTCTGTAGATAATTCGAAATTGTTTCTTGAGAATATATGAAATTATGTTTAATAACGAAGTTGAAATAAAAATTTAAAGAAGTTTTAAACTACATCGCAGTCCTTAAGTTTACTGGCTAGTTCGATTTCACTGAGGAAAGTTTCTGTCTGCCGGGCAATAGCAACAACAATAGTTCCGCTGTGTAAATTGAATAAAATGTGCATGTTGAATTTCAGAAATAATACCTTTTTTCTTTCTGGTGGACATGCATACATATAATTTGACACATACTTAAATATATTTTTTAGTGTATTTGGAAGCTGTAGAATATTTAATGTGCGAACTTAAAAATTTGACATAAAATAGAATCTGCCACTAAGTTGTAGTACTAGATATACAAAACTGCTGGTTCATTGCCTAACTCCATTACGGATACTTTGCTGAATAAAATAAACAAAAAAATAAAAAAAAATTATTCAATAATTATTTATTACTCATCGATTTTATTTAGAAACATGCAAGAAAAATGTCGAATCAATCAGTCAAGCCATAATTTAGGATTCAATTCACAATTCCTCTGCTCGCTTTTGCTCTCTGGGCCACAAAAAAAAAAATAAATTGTTACAAAAAAGTGCCCTGAATTTGTAAATAAAACAAATATATTTAAATACTCAACAATATTTATTTTGTCGTATTCAAAGGAATCCTCACCAGATGTATCAAATTTCTTTTCGAATCCTCGAAACACTTTTCATACGTACTTTTTGAAATGGCCTTCCACAATGCGGCAACAAGAAAAAGTCATACGGTGAATACTTTGGATGATCGATGGTACCTATGTCTCATCGACAGTTATAACATTCTGCATGAATATGGTATCCGAATTCGCACGACCAAGTATAATCCAATGAGACCTTTTATGATACTCTTTTTGAAAAATTCAGCTTTATCGGGAGGAGTAGAGCAAGAACCCATTTCGTGACCAAAATTATTCGCGGGAGCTGTCGAGCTCTTTTGCGATCTCTCCAACACTTGTCTGATGGTTTTCAAGCACCATATCCTTCACTGTTTTCATCAGTTTAAGAGGTATGTCTTCAAGGATCTCTCGACTGTTTTTGAAGGCTTTGTGCAACCCGTAAGATTGCGTTTTTAATAAAACTGATAAAATTGCAATGATTCCGCACACGACATTTTGTTAGAAATACAAAAATCGCAGCGCACTACAGAAGCTTAATCTGCTGCTGTAAAAAAACTGATTGACAGATCGCGCTCATATTTGGTATACTCGTAGTAATTAAGAACGCTCCCACCAAAATAAATTTTTTTGCTGTATCTTTCACCCAGGGAATTTAAATTGTAATTTCCGGTTGCTTTTTACGATGTATTATGCTTAGAATATATAAAATCGGGTGAAAACTCACCTTAGACTCCATATAACAGGTCTTATGTACTAGAAGATGGTTCCCTTGCAAGTTGTAAGAGTATTAAATATTCTGTTATTCCCGAACTTTATTTTCCTTAGATGGCTTTATTTAAATTGTTTAGAAACAAACTTTATTGTGACTAAAAATTAAAAAAAACCCTAATTTTCAATGAAAATTTTTACATCAAAATAACAGATTTTTTAAAAGGTCAGTTTGACTCATGTTTTCTGCTTTCTGATGTTGTAAAAAATAAATGAATTAGTGTTGCGGTTTTTCTTCAGAAAATAGAAAAAAACGAACGCACTAAATAGCTGTTAATATATAATAAAAATAGACAGGAGAAAGAAAATGGAAGTTTGCCTTTCATATTTCGGAATTTGGCAACCCTAGAGTTGAAATCAGATAAATATTATCGCAAAGCTTGTAATTTTTGAAATTCCACAATCTCAGAACGCTTTGACATAAGAGCATTATTCATATTGTTTACAGTGACCTAAAATATTCATCCCCGCAGAAAAATGAAATTAAGTCCCGTACATTTTCTCGCGAATATTTTTCACAATTTTTGACATGGGTTACCTGAGCAACAATGTATCGATGGACCTAATTCAATTTTAGGCGATGTAGCTCCATCAAGTACCAACGTTTAGCGATGGTATGCTGGACTCAATCGATGTCGTAGATCACTCCTAGATCAATGTCGTGAAGGTCGCAACCACCGTATAATACTGACTTGTCACTTTATTACTTACTTTTATTTTCGTACGTAAAAAAAAAGATGTCAACGTTTTCGACACCTGAGGAACTGTTTATCAATGATGAGAGGCGACAGTGCTAACGTAGGAATGGCCAGCTGTTTGATTATGTCGTTGATATGGATTGAAACACAGTTTGTTTCCGAAAGAGCTTTAAAATGAACTCTCTTCCACTTCTGATTTTTATTCTTTTGTCAAAATCTTAAGGGGGTATTTTATTCTAGAATTTTGAAAAATTCGATTTTTTTCATATATTTAAAGTTTAGATCCTTAAGAATATATCCTCCAAAGTATTTTTAAAACTAAAATTATTTTAAGAGCTACAGTTACTTTAGTGACTCAGTATCTAGCCCGGTAGGTAGGTAGACTCACTTTTTTAAACGCGTTTTTCTTAAAACTACTTTTTCCACACGGTACCGGCATTATCTCAAGTTCTATACAACCGATTTATTTGAAATTTTGTGCGAACCTTCTTTATATAATCCTTTATCGTTCCTACCAGCATCGTGTCAAAATTTTTGTTTTTAATATTAAAAAAAAAAAATCAGGAATTTCAAAAAAAGCGTAGAAAATGATTGTTATTTTCAGGCAGTCGCCATTTTTCAAAAATTTTTTTTTCGTATTCCCTGATTCAATTTTTTTTTCTGTATTCTTAAGATATCAATAAAAACACCATAACAAATGGAGGGTAAAAATATATTTTGGTTTTTTTTTTAATAAAATTCAAAAAATCCAAAATTTGATTTCTAGAGTAGAATACCCTGTTAAAAGTCACTCATACGCACGGGATCCCTACGCACAGCACAAACTGTACTTTTCTGCACTTCCACAGAATATTTATGGCTGCGGCACGTCCATTAAAATCAATTACTGCACTAAATTAAATGCAATTGTAATTTGAATGAGGTGACTGAGGACGAGAAAAAAAAACTTACTATAAAAATGTTTTCGCGAAAAAAAAACAAAAACAATTAATTTCATTGGAGTAAAATGCTGAAATATAAAAACGAAAAAAAAATACCCGAAATCACCAATCACGCGTGGAAATGAGCGCTGAAGATCAGAAAAACAGAAAACAATCAAAATGCTGAAATCAACCAAAAAATACGCGGGCCGTATGAATAAATTAAAAAATAGGAAAACAAGCATATAAACAAGACAATATATGCGATGAAATCAATTTAAATTTTTACATTATTGAGCGAGCAAGGATTGTGATTTTAACAAATTTTGACGAATGCGTCGCATGTGGCTGCGTGTATGTCTGTGTGTACGTTAGCCGCGTGTTCGTGGCGCTCAAGAACTGCATGCAGCGCCACACTTGCTGAATGATTTCGTCGTTTTTTCGCCGGAATTCCATTCTTCGCATGCTGATTTCGCACACACACACACACACACATACTTACAAATCTATATCTATGGCAGTTGCATGCACTGCAAGCCCTAGGAAAACAATAAAAAGGGATAACGCGTTTGGCTGCCGAGGCAGTAGCGACGAGCGACGAGTACGCTTCGCTGCTGCCCAATCCAATTAATTGGTTTGGATTCAATTGAATTCAATTGTGTTGGTATTAAGTGCATGATGCATGTAAATACGCGTGTGTATATATGTACATATGTATTCATGTATACATGTGTGTAGGACAGCAGCGACACAACGATTGCGTACGCGTTGAAGTGGCCTCAATTTCTCACCCACAAATGAAAATTGTGTCTTTAGTATTATTCTTATTATTTTATGGATATACACACTCACACACGGTGATATACTAAATGTACTATAGTGCGCAACTCAGTTGGCAGATTCGTTTGCATTTTTCATATTTTTAACAATTTTTTTGTTATTGTATTTTTTGGAAACTTTTGCCCGCTCATAATCGCCGCACAGCGCAATTTTAAACCGCAAAATTCGTCAGCGTGGCAAGCGCCGGAGTCGGTGCTGCCAGAAGTCAGCAGTTGGATAACTGTGTGACACACTGTGACAATGAAAAGTCTAAATGAGACTCATCTGGAAAAAAATTGAGAATGAATTCGAAAATAAATGTAAAATTAAAAGTAGATTTACATTTGAGGAAATTAATACTATTTTTTGGTTTTTTATCAACCACTACCGTTGAAACCTGTGCTGTATATCAGTGCTTCAGAGACCTCCTCAGTACAATTTCAATATTATTTTACGTTTGTCAATCTTATCTTACATAAAGTTATGGATCCACAAAATCATCCGTGTTTTATTTCTTTGTCAGGGCCTATAAAAGTGTATGTATTTTAGTTTGCATATAGCATCACTGAAATGGCCTCCACGGCTTCTTTTGCAGGAAAGAATTCGATGAACCCTAATTTTCGATTACTTTTTAAACTAAATCAACTGTTATCTCATGAATGGCTCGTTCAATATTGACTACTAAAGCTTGGAAAGAGGCTGGTTTATTACTATAGACCAATGACTTCAAATAACCAAACAAGAAGTAGTCTAATTGTGTTAAATCACAACTTTTTAAAGGCCACTCAATGTCTTTATTTTTTGAAAGAATTCAATCTTGAACCTGTCTTGTGCTGTATGGCATTCCTCCAGCCCCGTCTTGTTGCAACCAGATGTTGTCAAGATCGAAGTCTTCCAATTGCGCCCATTAAAAGTGGGTTATCATCGATCTATACGGCTCTCCATTGGCAGTAACGTTTTCACCAGCTTTATTTCGAAAGAAGTACGGAGCTATGATTCCACCAGGCCGAAGCCATAGTAAACTGTCAATATAGATAAATGTAACGGTTGTTCTTGAACAACTTGTGGATTTTCTTCGCACTAGAATCGACACTTCCATTTATTTACAGCACCACCGGATAAAAAATAGTATCGTCGGAGTAGATGATTTTCTCAAAGAAATCGTAAGCTTTTTCAAGTTGATCTCAGGCAGAATCAACAAAATCAGCAAATTTACGTCGTTTACGGTGATCCAATGGCTTTAGTTCTTGAGTGAGAACCATTATATACGGATGCAACCCCACAACCCCTTTCTCAAAATCAGCCAGATTATGATTTAAGGCAGTCCCAATTCTTCAAAACGTCTTGTAATTGACATTTTGAGGTCTTCAGTAATTTGCTTGCCTTATTGGATGTTCTCAACAATTCGACAAGCAGCTAGCACAGGTGAACGATTATTGCGAACATAACATGACAAAAGCGCACAAAGGGTTGCAATTTGAGAACAATCATTTTGAAAATCAAATTAAATTGAATTTCCATGATTAAAATGTAAAAACTTCTACACACAATGAAACAAAATTATATATTAAAAATTGCCGATAGAACAATATTGTTCTCTAATGGAGAACGCGGTATATATTTTCATCAGCCGAGTCATAATTTTGTCATTATAACGGTCAAACACGTGAGTTGTAGTTCTCCAAAGTTTTTGAACGCGTTAAGACTGAGCAGAATTATACCATATATCAAAAAATAACGCTTTCGTACTTAAGTTCTCTGAAGATTTTCAATCACTTGTTTAGTGTCTTCATTGTTTATAGTTTACATTACATCAAATTTACTGACACCGTCTGTCAAACGAAAGAAAATGGTTGCCATTTATATTGTATATTGTGGATGAGGAAAAGTGAGATTTGTACTTGTCAATGAAGGTGATTTTAATGCCATCATAATTTAGACTTAAAGCCCTTAAGGAGCTTCGGAAATTACTATTGCCAATATGTCAGTGAATTTGACATAATGGAAGGCATTGCTGATCATAATGCCTGTAGTCAAGAATTTTAATACCACGCCGACCAATTGGGATGACCTGATTTGGACAACTTGTGACGTCCCTGCTTTTTACGGATTTTTGCCAAATTTTGTCAGTGTGTTCAGTAAGATTTGTCATTACATCATGTAACTTTTCTCTTAGGTACAAAGCTTGGAATTTGTTAAAGAAATTACAAAAAATCAAGTTCGCCGATTTTCACAGATGAAGTTCATTTCTGACTTAATGGCCTCGTCAATAAACAAAATTATCGCTGTTGTGGTGAGTCAAATCGTCGTGTTGATCAGATAACACAATTGAATCGCCAAAAATGTACAAATTGGATCAGGAAACACAATTGCATCCCCTAAAATTGGCCATTTGGTGTGAATTGTGGCATGTCTGCATGATCGACCCTTACTTTTTTTCCAAATTAAGCAGGAAATACGGTTACCATCGACCATTATAACACAATGTTTATAAATTTTTTAATCGCCAATCATTCATGTTTCCAATAAGACGGTGCCCCACTTCATGCTTTCCTTCTAAACATGGACCCATTGAATGCAATGTTTGGCAGCTCGTTAATTTCAACAAATGGCCCTGTCAAATGCCTGACAAGGTCATGCGATTTAACACTTCTCTGGGGCTATGTTAAATCAAAGCCTTCCGCCAATCAAACGAATACAAATCAGAAATGGCATGAAATTATCTCCCCATGTAACGGTTTTGTTAAAAAATACTAAAATCTACAAACAAAGACACCAGACCCATAAAGTTGAGCAAGAACGAAAGGATTTTATAGTATTGTTGAATTTCAGTGATGGGTGTGACACCATCCACATTTAGTTGAAAATCCATATCTTAGGACATCCTCGACTGATTTCAACCAAATTCGGTAGATAATATAATCCTGATATTCCTAGATCGCGTTGTGAAACTGAGCGAAATCAGACGAAATCCACGCATACTTGCCATAGAACACATTTTTAAATTCTATCCGATCGCCATATTTTTCAGTGTACAAATCAAGAACCAATCGAAGTAAACGGATGTAAGTTTTCTTAATAAAATGAGACAGAAGAGAAGAGAAGAATATGTGCTGAGTTTATCTATTTTCTAAGGATCTTCCAATATAAAGAAACAAAACTTCTTGTTAAAAATTATCTTCATTAAGTTGTCTCACACTTATGTAGTGTAAACTTTAAAGGCAACGGAAGTTTTAAGCAAAAGTTTTCTGCTGAAAATCGCTAAAACAATAGGCATGCTCCTTCCCAGCGCTTAAATCATGAAATTCCTATTTGCCATTTTCCCTACAGGGCATATTATATGCACATGACGGGCTTTTACATAATCCGACCAACAGTCGCAGACTGCAGAGGATTAAGCTCATTTCATTTCAGGTGACTCGCACATTCACCGCAATACATATTCGTACACACAGTCGTATAAAGTGGCTACAGCAGGTGCTTACCGGCTCTGATTCAAATAGTTGCTGGCTTCGTGTGGAGAGTGGCAACCACAGTGAATTAACTATTATAAATATTCATGGAAAAATATGAAATTGAAGAACTGCAGAGTTGTAGAGTTCTACATGAATGCACAGATTTCTCTTGCGAGTGACAAAAGTACTGAAAGAAGCTTCAGCTGGACAAGTAATTATTCACGCTAGTTTTCTTAACACTCGCCTTTGCAATTTGCTATAATATTATGAACTGCAAAATGATAAGCAGATCAAAGTTTTATTACAAATTTATTTTAAATTAAGGACGCATGTCGTGTGCTAGACTGAAGATTAAGTACTATCGTTATTTATTTGAGAAAGCACATATACTGACCGTTTTAAGTAAGTTTAGGTCGTTGAAACAACAGTAGCTAAAGTTCTAGTCAAATCCGACGGCATAGAACTGTTTTAACTAGGGCCCGAAGAACGTAGCAGCTTAAGGGGATATTTTAGTCCAGAAATCAAATTTTGGCAGTTTTTTGAATTTTATTAAAAAAAAAAAAAAAAAAAATATTTTTACCATCCATTTTTTTATAGTGTTTTATTGATATCTTAAGAATACAGAAAAAAACTTAAAAAAAAAAGATTAAAAATTGAAAGAATTAGAGGGCGGGAGAGACAGGTGTAAAAAAAATGGCGCATCCTGGTGACATTGATCCTGACTCTCCTGATGGTCTGAAAAAAAAATCAAAAGAAATTCTTAATCAGCAAGGATACTGTTATAGTCCGGGAATACGAAAAATTTTTTTTTTTAAATGGCGACGGCCTGAAAATAAAAATCATTTTTTACGCTTTTTTTGAAATTCCTGAATTTTTTTTTAAATATTAAAAACAAAACTTTTGACACGATGCTGATAGGAACGATAAAGGATTATATAAAGAAGGTTCACAAAAAATTTCAAGTAAATCGGTTGTATAGAACTTGAGATAATGCCGGTACCGTGTGGAAAAAAGTAGTTTCGAGAAAAACGCGTTTAAAGTTTAGGAGACAATTCTAGTGAACACGGACGCCACCTCACAAAATCAGCTGTATCTCCGAAAATAAATCGAATTTTGAAAAATGCTTCCAAGGTCATATGTTTGAAAGTCTAAACTTTAAATATATGAAAAAAAATCGAATGTTTCAAAATCTAGAGTAGAATACCCCCTCAAGCTCTTGTATAACCACCTTAAAGCAGGCATTCCAAAGGCACATCCATACAAAGATAAACGCTTGCATGACACCACTTCTTTGGTCCGACTCTACCGATCCAGATTGTGTTCTAGATGTGAGGACTCAGCAGACTTAGAAGTGACAAATAATATTCTCACCGCTAAGTAGGGTTTTAATTGACCGTTAATTTAAACCAAGGACTATCTGAAATCAATAGAAATTTTTGGGTTCGCTGAAGGTTCGATGAGTTTTGAGTCTACGGAGTTAACCATTAACAATAATTGTAGAGCTAAGATTAATATGGATCATTAAGGCATGATTCAGTCTAAATTAAAGTGTTTCAAATCTTGAAATTTTCTATGCTGTCGATTTTATTTATAAAAATTTATCAACGACAACTTTCTATCGGCAAAGAGACAATTTACCAGAGAGATCTACTGACCAGCGAAAAATAAGCTGTCGAAGAAGCGTCAGAGAGGGCGAAAACATCGTTAATTTTGTTGAGGAATTATATCCAATTGTAGCACAGAAAACATGCGTTTTTTTTTAAGGAAGAGATAAGTTCAGTTGCAACCGAACATTTTATAGTCATTCAACTTTTAAAGCCCGGGAAATTCCTTCAATGGTGGCAATATTGAAGAATGTGTGAAAAGAGTTCAACTTAATTGTTTAACGAAATCTTTAATGGATTATAATCAAAGTGAAAGTTATAATAAGCTATACCGGAAGTTTGAAAATCTTTGCATTAGGTATATAGGAGCTAAGAAAAGATTGACCCGATTCAACCAATTTTTGACATTCAAACCTACTATCGTAAGGAATGGAAGGATTCTCACTGAATTTCAATTATACGAGTATATCTTACACATTCACCGGTACTATCGGTAAAAGATAAACTTTAGGTACCGATGTCTATATATTCGTTACTTTGATGATTACCAAATTCGGTTCGATTCGAAAAGTTTTAGTCATAAGATGTCACATTTCAATGACATCAATTTTCAAAGCAACTTATATTCCTACCATTTCTTCTATAATTAATTATCCTAACTGATAGCACTATTCGATTTCATCACGTCAGTTGCAAAATTGAAAACAGATTTTTGTAATTCTGGCTGCTCAAGAAAACTCGATAATACAATTATTATTGCCACAATATTGAGTGCCATTTCATTTGCTTGTATAATCCGGCATTTATTGCTCATTACTCATTGTAACGCTTTTCGTCGTCATAATTGTGAACTATTATTAACCAATTATAAATTAATTATAGCCATTAATTTGCAAGCAAGTACACATGCAATTATGTGCATAAAATGCAATCCATTCACACACCCACACACATACACATTGACAATAATTAAGCCGAAAAACACGGCAGATGAACTTAATGTGCCGGTGGCGGCAAGCGAATGTAATATGAGTCCATATATAAGCTGTATTTGATTCAGAAGAGAGTGAAGGTGAATCGAACAGACAGCTGGTACAAATCCGGTAAGGTGGTATAATCAAAAATATAGAGGATGGCAATTGATTAAATACTCTCTTGTATACAATAAGCTGGACGAGCTTGTTACTTTGAAATATGCATTTTTTATGAGGAGAGCAGAGCTGAAATGAGTGGCGAGTAGCCGGCAGTTATTGTATCGAAGACGACTCTCATAACATACTACTAGGGTACTATTGAAATCTTTGTACTTTTTTCAGTATAAACCCTTATGTATTATCCTAAGAACCAACTAAGAACTATCAAGTTATCGTAGAGCAGTGTTCTTTGTGAGACAGTCACTTTAGGACCTTTTGAAGACCAATATTAATTTGGAAGTACCGTGTAGTAGCAGTTTTTTTAGCCTCAATGATAAAAATCCTCACTAAAATTGACTGAAAATATTCTTCCAGCGACTTTTCTTTAGGTGACGAGGCAGTAAAGGTCCGGAATAAAAAGAGTATAAAAGAAGATAAAGTGTATAAGTGGTTTCCAGTCTCATATATACATATATATTTTTCAAAAATATTTAAAATATCTCTTTGAAAATGCAGTAATACTGGACCAAAAGATATTCGAAAACTTTAAAGACTTGACAAAACCTAATATTTTTACTTGGTCGGTCGGTATCGCGTTCTTGAATTGCCAAAGTAGCTGGAGATCTGCTTTGCAACACCAATAAGGCTTCAAGTATAACACTACAATCTACCATAAGTTTCGGATGGTAACCATACATCTCTTCCTCAATGGTTGTGGTGAATGTTTTGACATATCAGCGCTATTTGTGTTGCTTACAGTAACTTAAAATATTCACCTTAGCCATAAAAGTAAATTAAATTGCAAACAATTGTTTTTGTACAATTTTCGACAGCAACAGTGAATCATAGCATAATTCAAAATTTGGCGCTGAAACTCTATCAAGGAGCAGTGTTTATCGAGCGTATGATAAACACTATCGAAGTCGTAGATCACTCCAAAACGAATTCTTAGAAGGCCGCCAAAGATAAGATAATATAAAAAGACGAGGATTGCACCGTGACCTTAGATCTATTGTACCCTTTTCTAAATCACAAAGGCTCGCCTGTGTGATCCCTATTTGTGAACATGGATACTATGGAGTTAGTGGGCAGGTGTTCTGGAGTCTCAGGCTCCCTGTCACTCAACCGGCAATTTGCGCAAAACGCTAGGACCATGCTAAATAAGTGCTTCTTCAGCTTGCAGTGACCAGTGTAGAATGTGACAAGTAACCTGAACTAGTTCTTAGCAAGGTTGATTACATATTTAAACCTGCCGAGTTATAACACCCCTTCAGCAACTTGGCATGTTGCCTTGGAGTTGTTGCCAATACCTCGGTCTGTCTAATCATTCTTCTTTGCGGAGCAGCTCCGTTATGGTATGAAGACTCACCGTGATGAAGGGTTCACGTTCCACGATGTAAGTGGATGCTGCGGAGCGGGCGAGCTGATCAGCCATTTCTTTCTTAGTTATACCTTTGTGACCGGGCAACCACTTTGTTATGTCAGCCGTTCTCTACAATCCTACAACAGTAGCGATTTGATTTCTTAGGCTGGGATTGCTTTCAGTGTCGCTTAAATTTCGCTAAGTATGGTTAAACGTTCGTTGCGATAGTTGCGTTCGAGGTTTATCTCTACGCACTGAGTTATGGCAAAGACTTCTGCCTACAAAATGCTTGGGAAACTTTCCATCGATATGGAGTGTTTAGCGGTCTTGCGGCTTCTACATCAATTCCCTCCTACGTTTTCGAGCCGTCGGTGTAGCATTTGATTGTACAGTCTCTAAAAAGTAGCACGAAAGTGGAATCATTTCTTTCAGCTTTGCTGCTAAGGGTAACCTTGAACTTCTTAGCAAAGTTCACCCTTTTGCAATTTTATCCCTTGGGAGAAGAACCAATGGTATTATTACTTACTTAATTCTATTGCTAGATGAAGTGGTGGAAGCTCAAGCAAGACATCGAGTGCTGCTGTCGGATATGTGTGCATTGCACCCGACTTGCAAATGGGGAAAGTCTTTTTTGCGAACAGTGTGAGGCTGAGGCTACGGCCACGGCCACATACGATATTATAGGTCACACGATCATGGTGTACAACCCCTAAGAGTCGTTGGCTTGAAGCCCTAGGATTTACCAGCTATTTGATTGCACACCATTAGTGCTTTAGTTGCTTAGTCCACCATGCTGCTTCCACCGTAGAGTGGAATCAAGCGGGAGACCGAGATATTTGATAATGTTGATCATCTCTACGTCTCTCCCACAAGGGTTAGGCTCGTTAGACCGGGCAAGCACCTACGTCTAGTAAACGACACGATGGTCGTTTTAGAAGGGTCGATGTTCAGCTCAACCCCACTGCATCATTCTTTAGCCAGGTTGAAACCCCTTTGTATTAAGGTCGCTCATAATCAGTTGTTCTTCCGTAAACTATTGATGCTGTGCGCAGACTGATATTGCACGATCGTCTAGAGACAACTATGCGTATAGAACTTAGTGGGACCAGCATATATTCACTATTGCACGAACATTTGACTGTAAAAAAATGTGTTCAAGTTGTATCCCACGCAATTTGTTCATCGCTCAAGCAACAGCTGGTGTCGTTTGGTCGAGAGAAATGTGAAAAAAGTGCGAAGAAGTGAAATTATTAAACTATTGAGAGAATATCGATCATTTAGAGGATAAGTCATACCACAAACACTACATGACAAATTTGAAAAAATATTTTTTATGTTGTATTCTCATAACTGTATACAACATTTTGAAAAGAAGATGTTAGTTTGAAACTATGAAACCATTTAGAATATCATTCGAATATTATACTTTACAGTTGGTAAGGTAAAATAAAACAAGTTAGAAGAAAATATGGTAATAACACTTAACATCAGACATCTACCTATGACTGTAAAAAATTTTACGATGCCTTTTCAAGGTCACAGATATCAAGAATGAGGCTCACTGTGCCAATTTGACTTTGCAGCTAAAATAACAGTCCACTTTAAAGATAACTTAATGAAATTAGCTATGATCCAGCTTTTTACTAATAATGTGTTTTTGTATTTCCGTTTGCTATAATACATTTAATATTTTATCTGTCTGCGTCACTAATATTGCTACTAATTATTCCCTTAATTTTAAAAAGTCAAGATGCCAGCTGTTGTGCTGAAACTTTATGATTTAGTTCTTCCTTTATCCGTTATTATTTCGTATTATTTTTAATAATATTATGCCTCTTCCTATTATATTTTGCTTCGCAAGCAATTTCCTGTACTTTTCTGTATTTTCCCTTAAATAGAATCATATAAAGTATGTGCATAACTGATTTTGTTATTGCAAATCGTGCAACATGCAACACGCTCAAATTGTCAACTTTAGCAATAATTCCCTCGCTGGCAACAACAACAATGAACTACACTTCATTAGGCGCATTGCGGAGCGGGCAGCGACAGCTGGCGCAGGCAGTGATTGTCAGCTTGCAGCAGGGTTGCGCCGATGCAGGGGTGCCCAACGCCGCTGCGACAACGGTACGCGTATCAATTAAGGTTGCAATAATAACATTATTTGCAATCGCGCTGTCGTCGTTGCTTCTATGTTTATTTGTTTTAATTCTTTGTCATTTAATTCATTTTATTTTATTTTATTTTTGGTTATGTTATTTGCAACAAATGAATAAACAAACAACGACGCATTTGCGTTGCAATTATAATGGCAAACGCCATTTTGTATGATTTTTTATTTTTATTTATTTTATTTTATTTTTGTTTTTTTTTTTTGCTTTAATTATTATTGCAACTGTCGCGCTGACATATAACAAATACGCATGTATATACATATACGAATATGCATTTGTGGCATTAAGCGGAACAATGCAATGTTGCAGCAGACATTTAGTTAGCAACAATTGTCGTATTTTGTGTTTTTATGACAGACCAAAACCTCGTACACCGAGCAAAAGCTCTGAATGACCCTCTCCATGCACAATATAGTACATATGTGTGTTTGTGTAGTAGGGTGGGACAAAAATTAAACTGTCGAGTTGATATGAATTCATATAGAAACAAGAAAAAACGTTAACTTCGGTTGCACCGAAGCTAAATACTCTTCACAGGGGCATTTCTGTTAGTAACTATGTGTCCAGTTTGTATGGAAGCTATATGCTATACTAACTCGATCTGAACAAGTTTTTTAGAGATTACATTGTTACCTTAAAAAATAATCTATACCAAATTTCTTGAATATATCTTGCCAAATGTGAAAGTTTTCCTTACAAGAACTTGATTCCGATCGTTCAGTTTATATGGCAGCTATATGTTATAGGGGTCCGATATCGGCTGTTCCGACAAATGAGCAGCTTCTTGAAGAGCAAATGATGTCTGCAAAATTTCAAAAGGATATCTTAAAAACTGAGGGACTAGTTCGTATATATACAGACAGACGGACAGACAGACGGACATAGCTAAATCGACTCAGCTCAACATACTGATCATTTATATATATACTTTATAGGGTCTCCGACGCTTCCTTCTGGGTGTTACAAACATCGTGACAAACTTAATATACCCTGTTCAGGGTATAAAAAGACAAGAAAAATCGGCAAACCCTTCACAGGTGCACTCTTTACAGCATATTAGGGTATAGAAAGCTCTTTCGTCTTGATTTTGATCTGCCAGTTTGTTAACAGCTATATCCTATAGTAATCCGATCTGAACGATTATTTCGTAAATAGCAACACTACTTTGAATAATAACTTATGCCAAATTTGATGATAATATCTTTTCATTTGAAAAACCTCTTCATACAAGCACTTGATTCCGCTAGTTCTGTTTGTATGGCAGCTATAAGTAATAATGATCTGATATAAACGATTTCTTGGGAGATTACACTACTTTCTCAGGCAATAATTCGTGCCAAATTCCTTGAAGATATCTCGTCAAATTAAAAAGTTTTCCATACAAGCATTGGATTCCGATTATGCAATCTGTATGGCAGCTATATGCTGTAGTGGTTCGATATCAGTGATTCCGACAAGTCAGCAGCTTTTTGAAGAGAAATGAGAAATGGGTGTGTGCTAAATTTCATAGCGATAACTCAAAACCTAAGAGGCTAGTTCGCGTGTAAACAAAGAAACGGACAGATACATAGACGGACAAAAAATTATCCGGAAATTGTAACTAAAACGAAAATATTTAATTATTCATCAATATTTATTTTTTCGTCAAAGTAATTCTCACCAGATGTAATACACTTATGACGACGACTTTTCCAGTCCTCGATTGGGATGGTCTTCAGTTCCTTCAGCGAATTAAGTTTGATCTCTTCGATCGATTGAAAATTGGTTTCACGGAACGGCAATTACAGTTTGGGGTAGAAAATAAAACAAAAAAAAACCAAAACACAAGGATCCAAGCCTAATGAATATGGCGGGTGATCTATGGTATTCATTGCGTTTTTGACTTTAAAGGCACAAACGTGTCTCGTTACGAATGCGTATTGTCATCATGTAAAATCCATTAATTGTTCTTACACAATTCTGGCCGTTTTCGACGGATGTTCTCACGCAAATACCTCAATATGGCCAAATAGAACTTTTTATTGACCGTCTGTCCCTTCGGCGTTTTCTTTGGTTTTGGCAACATTCCGATGATTGTTGACTTGCTGGTGCGCAAACTCAAAAAACTATGTCTCCTCGGTAGTTTTAGTGCTCTCCAGGAATTTGGGATCGGAATTGGTACGATAAAATATGTCCAAAGAGGCCTGTTTGCGGCATTCTTTTTGAAAAAAATTTTGCTTTATCGGGACAAATCGAGCGAAAACGTGTTTCTTACTCAAAATATCACCATTTTTCGCCACAATGTGTGTATAATGTAAGGTATCCGATGTTTCCCACTTGATCTTACTTGCTTTGTTACAAAACTGAGATACCCTGGGTATGCATGGTTGTATTTTAACTTACTTTATAAACTGATCTTGAGATGATATAAGTTTTCATCTTTTTACAAACTTTGGAAGTGATATGTACTCGTATATGGATTCATCGATAGGTTAGTTGTGGTTCACCCTAATGTACAGCAAATGTGTATATAGTATGTACATATTTTGGTGACAAATACTATAAAAGCTTTCAATGTACAATTGAAACATAAAATTTTATAAACTAGTGATTGGAAACTTTTTATTTGGGACATTTGTGTATTTAAATTTTAATTTGCGCAAATAAGTAGTCAAACGTTTTGATTTTTGGTATTTCCATCAGTACGACATGAAAGTTAATTGAATTAGTTATGAAATTACAAAAATTGTATTTCAATTGAAGCGCATGAAAATGGCACGCGAGGATTTTTAATGAAAATTTTATTGAAACTCACATTAAGTAGAAATGGCCAACATGTTTGCAGAAACATTACGAAATTATTTGAATTTTAATTGAAACTGAAACAAACTTTTGGCCATTCAGAGCAAGCTATGATGCCTCAAAAAGCAAGATACCTGAAGGTTTCGTAAAATCGAGTAATTATTTTTAATAACACAAAAAGCTATGTGATTTAACCTTCAACCATGTTGCCGCCTGAATACTGCAATAAATAAGAATTATTGTAAACTTAGATTTAAAGAGATGAAAGGAACCTAGTACTTTCCAGAATGTATTCCCTGAATAATTTTAGAGCGGCATTTTATTTACAAAATTTCTTTATTCACAATTTTTTACAAAACAATATAATGGATGGTTAAATTAGAAATACTTGTTTTGATTCACAATACCATCTCCCATCTTGAGACCAAGTATTCGTTGCTGGATAATAGACCACGCTCAACACGCTGTGAAGAAAATATATCAGAAGATCGCGAGGAGTCGATTCGGCGTCGTTCGCAGCAACTCAGACTTACTTAGCGCATTTTACGTCGAGATCTTAAATTGAAAGCGTACAAAATATAACTTCCGCAAGAACAGAGCTGCTTGAACTTCCCAAGCAACATCGCTTTGCTCTATGAACTCTTGAAAAGTTCCAAGAAGATCTTACGTTGTCTAGTTAATTTTTGATAGTATAAAATAGTATGTAAAAAAACCGTTTGAAGTGGTATGTGCGCCGGTGGAATCTTCGGTGTAAATTTCTTCAAAAATGATGCCGGTGAGAACGTAATTGTCTATGGCGACCATTATCGCGCCATGATAACAAACTTTTTGATACCTAAAATTGAAGCTTGTAATGTCGGCGACATTTAGTTCCAATAAAACGACGTCACTTCCTACACATGACACCAGTCAATGGATTTATTGGGAAAACACTTCGGAGAGTAGATAACTTATGGGCCGATCGATTGGCCACAAAGAGCGTGTGATATCACACCTTTAGACTTTTTTCTGTATATCCCTACAGAAGCCTAAAGTCTATGTGGACAATCCTGCTTTGATTCAGACCTTGGAGTAAAACATCACACTTGTCATTCGCCAGTTACCAGTTGAAATGCTCGAACGAGCCATGGAAAATTGAACTCAACAGATGAGCTATCTGAGACGTAGCCGCGGTCAACATTTGAAAGTGATAATTTTTCAACAATAAATACCAAAGAATGTTCTTTCGAATGGTAATAAACATTCCTCATTAAACTTGAAATTTCTGTGCTTTTTCTGTAAAAAAAAATAGGGAACCTGGAATTGAATTACCCTTTATCCCGCTTAGTGTTAGGTGATACATATAATTGTTAGGTAAGGAAAACTATTATACTGTAACAATATGTTGAAAGAGACTCCCATCTAAGGTAGTGTTTTGGCTCTACGAAATCGTAGTCAAGTCCGGTGAAAGACGCTCGAAAAGGTTGCACTCGCTAGGAATCTCGAGTCCAAATGAAGACTCTCGTCTGTATCACCGGCGCACTAAGAATTACATAACAATAGCACTTAATGCCAATTTAGGATCTCATAGCTCCAATGAACATTGCCGCCAGATACACTGCTGCGAAATGCATTTTAAGACACAGAAAAGTTGGGTATGGGAAGGAGTCCAACCAAGGACTCGCTGAAATTCGATCTTTCTTCAACTGCATTCCTGAAAACTTGGATAACTGCGTCGAAAAGGCTATGTGGACACTTTTTTCTCTTCACTATCCGAAGAAGAATATTTGGATGAGAAGGGTTCACTCGAGAAAAACTGCAGTAAGTTTTTTCATGGATGCGTCGATGCTAGCAAGGAATCCGATTCAGTCCGATGGCAGAGCCGCACCACTAACGCTAAACTTGCTTACTGTGCGCTCACAGTTGTGTCCCGCTCTCATCGCAATCAGAATGAGTTGGATCTCCATTTTCGTCTTTCGCTCTAGCACTAGACCAATGAAGCTCGAGCGCGCTTAGTAGGTTCGGGTCCAGGGCTCGCTATTAGTTACTGCAAGTTTCTTTGAGCCTAGAGTGGAACACAAAAGCTCCTCTGAACTACTTGTTCTTAGCAAAGTTCATCATGCCGCAATCGTAATAGATCTTACTGAACATTGTCGAATTGGTTCACATGCTGAGCGGCGAAATATTAGGTTGAACGTCCTTTGCCAAAACTGTAGGTCAAGGATATAGAAATTTACATTTCACCCCTCATCAATTAGTCAATTAATCAGCGATCTTAACCTCACATATCCCGCCTTGTTATGCCGCTTCCAGTCGAGAGCCAGTAGAATATAATTTATGGAACTCTTATTGATTTATTGTCATGCAATTTTGTTTGTTTGTATAACATATAATATGTATAGTATATTCACATACGAATATATATACAAAGATAGAGAATAATAGCGGTATAATTTTCGACAAATTTATACGCTTCATTTGCCAATTTAAATTCTTATTCATTTGTGGACAGCTGATTTGACATTTAAGACCATTTGAAATGCATATCAATTGTCAAACGCTTTAATGTATGTATATATGTATATGTGTATATTTATATATGTATTTTCTCTCATTTCAATATTTATGCCACAAAAACATTTTCATTACATGCTTGTCAAGTGCTCAGCAAATATGGTTGCCATCGACGTTGTAATCAAATTTGATGTTGACGTTTGCACAGCCAGCTGCCAGCACTGGCAATAACAAAATCCAACTCAGCGCTCACTGCACGCTGATAGACGCACACACATACTTACACACATGTGAACTTTCAACGCATGTCTGTGTGTGTGTGTGTGTGTGTGCGTATATGCTGCAATCAGCAAATGCAATGACAGCAAAAATTGCAAATCAAATGTGACTGCTCAGTGAGAATTTAATTGTAAACGTAAATTAAATGATTTCAGTTGGAATATTGCTGCTGGTAGCAAGCGAAATGAAATTGTGCTCTGAAATTCAACCGCCTTCTCACACTCACCCACACACGCGACATACATACAGATGCAGAGCAGATTTCAACTCATTTACAGGCGTTGCCGGCAAGTATGAGACGGAGAGCTGAGTACCCGCTGCCCTAATCGTATTTACTGGCATGTGGTTGTATGTGTGTGTGTCTGTGTGTACGTCGTAACGGAGGAACGCAACTGCCTTGGCGTGGAGCCGGTGGCGTGCTGTTGAGGAGGTGTGGCTTGATGTAGGAAATCAGTGCGGCAAATATCTTTGCGCATTTTTGTTTGCAATGCAATTGTCGTTGCATATTTGCGAAGATATTTTGCAGCAGCTCAAATGGATTTTCTATAATGTGATTGACAAACGTTTGACGTACAGACGGCCAGCAGTGACTTTGTGCAGGCAGAAATGTGCAAGCCCAGCAGTGGTTGGAAATACTCGGGTGATCCTTAAATGTTGGAAGACAATATTTATAGCTATTTCGTTTCATACTCCTTCTACAACAAAAAAACCCGTTAATATTCCCATCACAGGCACATTTCTTATACCACAAGAGCGTAAAACAGATCATTATCTGGATTCTGGTCGATTAGTTTGTATGGTAGTTATAGGATATCTTTAGCAGTCCGATCTGAACAATTTTTTCGGAGATTATGTTATTATTTTAAGCAGTAATATATGTCAAATTTTGTGAAGATACCACGTCAAATGCGAAAGTTTTCCATAAAAGTCCTGGATTCCGATCGTTCGGTTTGTATGGCAACTATAAGCTACACTGATCCGATCTGAACAATTTCTTCGGAGATTACATTTTTGAATTAGAAAATAATGCATACAAAATTTCGTGAATAGATCTTGTCAAATGCAAAAGTTTTTCATACAAGAACTTGATACCGATCGTTCAGTTCGTATGGCAGCTACGTGGTCCGATATCGGCCGTTCCGACAAATAAGCACCTTCTTGAATAGAAACTGACGTTTACAAAATTTCAAAAGGATATCCTAAAAACTGAGGGACTACTTCGTATGTATACAGACGGACGAATGGACCGACGGACAGACAGACAGACGCACATGGCTAAATCGACTCAGTTCAACATACTCGACTCAGTACTATACATATACTTTATAGGGTCCCCGATGCTTCCTTCTGGGGGTTACAAACCCAGAACTTCCATACAAGGACTGGATGTTGATGAATCAGTTTGTATGACAGCTATAAGTTAAACTAATCGGACTGTAGCGTTTTCTTCTACAATAATCTATGTAAAATTTCGTGAACATATCTTGTCAAAAAATAAAGTTTTTCATATCAGAACTTTGATCCGATCGTTGATTATGTGCACATTCAGGACTAAGTCGATTTAAATAAAATTATGGAACCAATCGTTACAATTCTTTAAGAACTTTCACAATTGGCTCCTTCTGCGTCGATGCAGCGTTGCCAGCGCGATTTACAAGCATTTAAGGTGCATGCTGCTTATATCCCCTCTGTCGACTCAAACTGCTAGCTTTTCATCAGCATTTTCAGGCAAGGAAACAAAATACGTGGGACCACATCTGGACTATAGGGCGGCTGCGGAAGCGTTGGGATGCCGGCTTTGGTTAAGTAGCTGCTCCCAAGAAAGACGGTGTGAGCCGGGACGTTGTTGTGGTGCAACTTTCAATCGGCTGCGATGTCTTGTCGGACCTGATTGACCTTTCGTTTGAGTCTCTTGAGGACTTCCACGTAAAACTTGACGTTGACGGTTTGTCCAGAAGGTAACAATTCATAGTAGACGATGCCTTTAATGTCAAAAAAGAAAATGAGCATCGTTTTCACTTTGGATCTTCTCATTCTTCCAGTCTTCATCAGCGACCTTTTCCCGGCTCTTCCTAGTGCCACCGATATATATACTCATATATATATGCCTGCTTGATCATATCAAACGTCTCTTTTGCAGATTTACCGAGTTTCATATAGAATTTAATCGCGTTCCTCTGTTCTAACGAACGCTGAATTTTTGGCTTGCACCACTAACAGAAACAAGTCGCGGGAAAATGTTTGTCTTGACTCTCCAGGTGCTTGGAGACAACTGACCAGCCGCTCATTTGTTAGCTAGAAATGCCCTCTACTGAATCCAGTCGATGCGCGCACGGTTCGAAGTACAGTCGCAGTTGAAAAAAATCAGTCCTATTACTTTTCGGACAAACCCTATATTTCTACGTCATAAAAAATTACTTATGTATATGACAAGAAGTTGCTATGAAAGACTCTCGAATCGAATAGGGTTAGGTAGGATTAATCTCTGCGGCCTCACTACCGATACCTCCACCAGTGTATCATACCGCGTGGACTCCAAATGATTACAGCGTAGTCTTGTCAATGCGGGACAAGTTCACAAGAGATGTTCTAAACATTTCCAGCAGTCGTCTCGATCTGTCAGCCCCTTCCTGCGGGCGTGTGTCTCCACCAGACAGTGACCAGTTAATATTCCCATTATGTTCCTACAGTCTCTTTTAGGAATGTTATGTATTTCCGATCTACTGTTTTGCACATAAATTTTGCATTTTATCACTCAGGTAGCTCGTTCAATCGGGTTTAATATCGAATTAAAATAATTATTGGCCGAGACTAATGACAGATTTATGACAAGGTTGCAACGGTTGACACAATTATGACAGCGAAATAAACATTTTTCCTAAGATTATTAATTTTATCTTCCGCTTAGTAAAGTAAAAAAAAATTTGACCGCTTTTTCTTCTAATGTTACAAAACATGAAATTTATTTCATATTAATATGAACCAACCTAACGCATATACATACCTAACCGAAAGTGTATAGTTGTGTGTGAGCAAAATACAAAATACTAAGCCCTAAATGTGTTGCAGTGCTATCACGGGAGGATAACGGGCAGTGATGCATGGCATCGACCATAAGCGGCAACGCTTTGTTAAAACTTAAGTGCAAATCGATTGTCAGTTGCCTTCTGTGCTGCCGCCAGTCGTGTGTTTGGGCGTCCATGCTGTAACAGTGAGCAACAGATCGTAGAATATCGTTGACGTTCGCCAGCAATCTTCCTTTAGATTCAATGCGCTTTTTGCTCACATCGTTATTGTCATTACGGGCATTAGGTTCGGTAATGTGTTGCTCTAACATTCTTAATATGTATATCGAATGCTATGAAAATGTTTCGAAATTCCTGTATATACAATTATGTGTGATGTGATGTGCATTTGTGTTGCAAAAGATACTCGTTTGACTTAATTCCTCCTCTTTTTTGAACTTAATTCTAAAATACCAGAAAGACAAAAATCTTGTTTGCCATGATAACCGACTATTTGATTAGTGAAATTGGAGGTCATGGTCTCGCCAACAATTGGTTTCAACAATTTATTGAGAGAACACTTCGGTGAGCAGATAATTTGACGTTTTGGGTCGATCGCTTGGTCACCAAGATCGTGTTATATCACACCGTTAAACTTCTTCCTGTGAGGATATGTAAAGTCTCAAGTCTGTGCGGACAATTCCGCTTCGATTCAGGCCTTGGAGCAAAACATCACGCATGTTATACACCAGTTACTAGTCGAATTGCTAGAGCGAGGACCATTTGAGACGTAGCCACGTCCAACATTTGAAAGAGATAAGCTTCAAAACAATAAACATTCCGCATTAAATTTGAAGTTTCTGTTTCTTCTTTTAATAAGTAGATATATCGAAGTGGCTTACTCCTTATAAGTACATAAGTCAGAAAAAATCTTTGGTTTATTCTCGATCTTGAGATCACTCATCTAATGCTTAGCTTTGGGACGAAATATTTTAACTTTTCTTTCTCTTGTATATTGCATTAGCAATCCAAGAGCCAAGGTCTGTAAATCGTTATCACTACTCATACACAAGTTATAGCTAAACACGTGTAAGATACGTTAGTAAATCTCAATTCCGACTTTTATTTTTCGGATAACAGAAAGTGCCAACTTTGCTTACGTTCTAAGCAGCAAGTCTATAGACCTTCAAGTGGATAGCCCATAGGCTATTAAAGCTATCCGTAGCGGCTTTACTAAGACTCTCTTCGTTGCAATACTCTCAGTGGATAAAAGAATAAAAATAAATGAAATGGCAGACGAGTTCGGCTGATTGGGGGCAGCTACGAACACAATTCCTTTAAGCTGCACTAAAGCAATCATTTCATTCAAACGTTGTTTGAAACAATGGACTCTAGAGAAACACCAAAGTAACTTTGTGGTATTGTTAATAGTGGGCAGACCAAAAAGTTTCTAAGGAGACACTGGAACCTTATCTTTGCTCAAGTCAAACTTTTAGCCAGTTGATAGTGCATCTCTTACATGACTCCTAGGTGGAAAAATATCTGGTTTATAAAGAAATCCACTAAGTTGGTGGTTAAGGCTTAATTTGGATAGCACCCGGGAGCACAAATGTCCTAAGCGCAACCGCCTGGTTCTTCTCCGTCTTCCTTCCAATCAACAAAGATAATCGTAAGAGTAAAATGGAACATAAACCAAACTCCAGTTCGACAACAGTAGGATGAGAGTGCCTTTTTTGTCTAGTTCCAAAAGCTTTCGGCATCCAAATATCTCTTAACACGATATACGTTCGCATGATTGATTATGAGAGTAATTACTGAGTTGTTTGTTTCGAACGCACAGTAGGTGAGCTCAAAGTTATCCGGTGCAAAGTGGAATAGACAGCGAAAAATTGTCTTCTCTACGTAAAGCTTAAGTTAACCTTAGTTATATTATTGTCAAAGAACTATTTATTTCTTAAATTACTGCGTTTGTTATCAGCTTACTTTTTATTCTCTTAACTTAGTACGAGCATATGTTTATCCTTTTAATCTACTTCTTCTATTAATTTGTATTAGAATGTGCAATATAGTGACGTACTATGTCCCTAATCAAAGTAATGCTTGCATTCCCAAAGGTGTATGTGTTAACTGGGTCAGAAAGTAATCGTTTTGCATGTTTATCATCAAGTAAAATTAAAATTTTCTTCCGCTGCTTTGCGCTCACACATGGGACTGCTGCCAGACGCGCAGCAAAAGCCAGGTGGAAAGCAACTTTGGTAAATGAGCATGTTTGAAATGGTTGACATGCTAACGTTTTAATAAGTCTAATGCATTCACAGCTGGATTAGCAATTGTAAAAGAGATAGTTTTTACGTGTAATATTATATGACAACAGTTTATTTGTCTGAATGTCACTAAAGACAAAACGAAAAAAAAAAAAAAAAAATAACAAACGTGGACTAAAATACCCTACACATGCGCATTTTTGTAGTTTAAAAGGCTATACAAATATCTGTTTCTTAAATTTTAAAATGTCTATGACTTCAAAAATTAAACACAGCATGTCCATAGCTTCATCAGCATCATTCACGCTAGTCACATAAATTGACTTATGTGAAAGGCATAATTAATGCTCAGGTTTAACTAGTAATCAGTTCTTAATACTCCGGCAAATTGAGAGTACTCAAAAAAGTTCATCACAAACCTTCTCTACTCTGGTTTCAACTGCAGAGAGTAGTGGTGATAATATTTCACCATACGGAGTGGCTTTCTTTGTGCCTTATCAACATAGTCAGTCTTTGCAGCTCTGACGGCGTTTAGCACACTAGATTTCCCTGAGCAACTTCTATCCGCGAACTCCAAATGGAAGCAGTAGTTCTAAAGAATTCATAAATTTTTAGGTAGACTTATAGTATATCGAGCGTCCAGCACGCTGGGCAACCTGAGCAACTTAGTTTGAGTCTCGGCAACCAAGCCGTGTGGAGCTCATAGTCACAGATAAAAGATGAGGATACTTATTGGGTCTATTCCGAAGTAATCGAGTTACGAGCTTGTGAAGGTTGCAGCCTCATTATACGAGGTGGTGCGGCGGTAAGTGAGCATTTGTCTTAGAGCAACGGGTTCATTACATAAACGTGATCAATGCCGTAAGAAAAGAAGCGAAGAGACCCAGAAGATGGAGGCAGAGGAACGTACGTGCAAAGAGAATTTAAGAAGTTAAGGCAGCAAAGAAATGTTTTGAAGCTCGGACGCGTCTTCTGTAAAGAAAGGAATGGAAACTTCATAACAGACAGCCAGAGTACACCCCAAATTTGCAGCGGACATATTTCAACACTGCTAAATGATGAAAACAGTGCAGCGACGGGTAGTTGGATTGGATTGGATGAATGCATGCCTAACGATTGAAATTTTAGGGTACTCTGTCCAATTCACAAGAACTGAGATCCTGCAGTAATTATCGCGAAACCACCTTCTTAAAAAGGCATATGATGTTCCTTCGACAATAGCATTTTGTATGGAAGACTTAAACTCATTGTAAATAAGCTAATTGGACCTTATCAATGTAGCTTTAGAGCTGGGGAGCATAGGTCGCATCGATATCCATCAGTTTGTTGTCGGCTTCAAAGCCACTTTCGTCAGCACTGACAGGAGCTGCCTAATAATCATCAATTCCGTTAAAAGCGGATAGGACCTCCTCAAGTCATTCAATAACAGACGAGGTTTTATGCAGTGTGATAGTGCTGCAAAATGTAAGATGATACTGACATCATAGATCTTAACAACAGAGCCATCAGCGCAGTCTTTTCAGCTTTGAAAAATAAACAAACGAGGTTGGTCTTGTGTTGAACGAAGGCAAGAATAAGTACTTGGAGGCCACACACAAAAATTCCTCGCGTTTTAAGAACTAAGTCATTGTTAGTCTTCGTTCTGTTGCCCAGCATTTCCGTCCCATTATATGGCTCAGAAACATGGATAATTTCGAACCGCAATGAGAAAGTACTTGGAGCAATCGAAAGGACTGTTCTTCGCAAGGCTTATGAAGCTGTTCACTTGAACGTTGAATATCAAGATGATGGAACCACGAACTATATGGACTCTACGGTAACATGGCGCATAAAATTCCAGTGAGTAGCTTGTATAGGCCACGTCGTTTGCATGGAAGATGATGCTCCCGCAAAAAACTTCTTCACTTCAAGAGCCACGTGTGGAGAATGGATAAGAATCAATATATTAGATATGAGAATGAGTATATGTAAATGACTGACTCTGTAAATGATAGGAGCAACTGGCGCACTGTGTTGCGGCTAGTGGAAAAGTAACTTTTCTCCAATTATTTTTTTCAGTGTTTTTAATGATGCAATTTTGTCACAGACATTCTAAGTAAACAAAAAACACATAAAGCTTATTTTTATGTTGGCCTGTTGATTTTTAATTGATTTTAGAAGTCAAATATGCAAAATTTTCACGAAAATAAGGGATTTCAGGGCTGTATTCAAAATGATCTTATTTGATTTTGGTGACAGATATTTTGATTCGGAAAAAAATCTGTCTTCGGACAAGTATTTTCTGTAAAACAAAGGAATGTTGTTTGAGACATTTTCATACGCACCTTTTTTAGAGCGAAAACCCGACTAAAGATCCATTTTTCCTTTAAATTTGGGTTAGGTAAGCAATATGTAAGAAGTCCCAGAGAGTCCCAGTTCCAAACCACTACAGAAATGTTACATAATTTGTTTTCAACGAACTGTGAAAAAATCAGCTGCCCATACCTGCCCTCCTGGGAGTTATAGCGATTTTAGTATATCACTCTCAGTATTTATTCCATAGAAATAGAACGGAAATTCTCGGAATCACTTATTGAATAATTTAATCATATTGGTTTTCGGGTGACTTTCCGTCATCCCACGCAAGGCAGGGGAAACAAAGAGAACTAAGCTTAGTGAAGATGAGAAGATTGTTAGAGATCAAAGAAAAAAGGAAGTTCAACAAAATCTGAAAGATCAGCTCCAAGTAACTGTCAATGCTGTGAAAGAAGGAAGTGGAACAACTAATGACGGTAACACAGCAAGGAAATTCTTTAGTTATACTGAGGAAACCGCTCTGGCCACAGGAGTGATACCGAACTTATAAGAAGGATAAGTTCTCTAAGTATGGAAAAGAAACTGCTGGTCTCTTTTTAAAAAAATATTCGTGCCATTATATGCCACCAGCTGTCCACAAGGCTCTTATTCATGGAGTTGAAATAATTCGTTCATTTTTGGTCCCCATTGGGCAACTGTCAGAAGAGGCATTGGAAGCAGGAAACAAGGACTTCAGAAACACAGGGCTTGATCATGCGAGGAAAACATCAAGAAAAGATAATTGAAAAGACATATTACATTATCTGCTCGCCAATTCTGATCCCGCAATCACAAGTAGGAGAATACTGAAGGAGAAGAAACACCTGAAATTATCAGAGGAAGCAATGAACTTATTGGTAGATGACTGATAATTTGTAATTTTTCTGTAGAATGCAATAAAACATGCCTGTGTTATAAAATAGTATCTTCAAATTTATTTTTATTCTACATCTATTCTAGCACTCCACAAAAATGAGCATAACTCTCTTAAAACTGAAGCTATTGACTTCAAACCGGTATCAAATTAAAGCTTTTATTGCCACCTTTCAAATAAGAAATGAAATATATTTTAGTTTTATATAAAATTTCAGAGTTTTTCAACAAATATTGAAAAATCATGAAAATTTAACGTTTATAATTGTTGTTCGGACCACCCTATACTTTATTTAAAAAACTAATCATAGCGTATTTATCAGAAATAAAAGAATAATTAAAATACATTTTTTTTGTAAATTTTTCGAACAACTTTTTTTTTTTGACTTTTGTTCAAAATTTGACCCAACAATTTTTTTCGGTGTAAATTTTTTTTTCACTCATTCTGTTTGGGACTTCATTCTGACCAATCTGTAGAAGTTTCTCATCGATACAATTAAAATTACAGTTTAGGCAATATGATTTCAAAAAAATTCCGGTTTCGCAACACTGTGTGGCGCAGGTTTGCGTTCTTGGCTCTAACCGACTTACGCTTGTAAAGTCAGAGAAGAATAAGTGGAAAGTATAGTATTTATTTTGGTTTTATATAACAAGCTTTCTCTTCTTTCTTGGGGTAGACACCGCATTCGTGCTTATAGCCAAGTTTACAACAACGAACCAGTCGTTTTATTTTTGCACTGTTTGACGCTAGGGAGTTTACAAGTGTAGCCAGGTCCTGCTCTTTCCAAAAGAGTGGAGGTATTCTTGCTTCCGCAGGCTGGTGCTGAATCGAATACTCTCAGAGCTGGAGTGTTTTCATCCATTTGGACGACGTGACCTAGATTTGCAGAATTTGGCCTTTGTGCGTCGAGAGAGGACTTTACTTCTCAATTGCCTACTCAGTTTTAAGTAGCACCGGTTATGTCACAAGTGCTCTTCCCTTTATTAGGACACATATTACTGTCTCTACTTTCTCAAGGTTATAGAGTTGTAAGCATTGCAACTCTTTTATAAGGCAAGTTCCAATTTTTAAATTATTGGTTTTGGATCTCAAGTATGTTTAGAGACACTCACATACCACTGCAAGTGCCTAAAATACAATTTTTCATTAACTTCAACTAAGCGCTGTGACCACGACAAACCTTTCCGAGATTGGTTGGTGGCATTCATATTGCTGTTGTTGTACAACCACAACCACAACGACTACGACAACAACCACAGCAATCAGTCAACTGTTTTTTTACATTTCGAGTCGCAATTGACAGAAGTAAAAGAAGCAGCAGAATATTTCTGTGGAATATGAATGCCATAAATGCAGCAGATAACGGGTGTTAACTTATAAATATGTATGCATATCGACAAACACACACACGTGTATACACAGGCACCGAGTTGCCAATCAATGTGCATTTAATGAAATAGCTAAGTGCTGGTGTTAGTGCTGCTGCGGACATCAATAAATAGCGCACACACCCATCGAATTGAATGGCAACCACAACAAAGCATTTGTGGTCCAAACGAGCGACGGCTACACCGTTAGAATGGGCGTAAACACACACCACGCATACATGCATATGTACTGCTGGGCAATGGCAGCGATGGCACTGTGAATGCCATCAAATCGTAAGCTGTTGTTGTCTATGTTGCCGGCTGCTGCTGCTGCTGCTGCTGCCAATGCCAATGGTTATTACCGTGGTGACAATTGCATGCAAATCATCGAATTTTCGACGCACACCCAGCAACGGCACTTCCATCAGCACCAACACCAACAGCCGCAGCTAACAGCAGTGGAAGCGGCGGCAGCGGAGCACGGCGGCAGCAACACAATTGTTTGGCGCAGCAATATGCGGTGGTTCAAACGGTTGCACCATTGTTGCTGTGCGCTACAGTGCGGCATTGCCATAGACTATTGCGCAAATTGGGCACACAACACCAGCAACAACACCAACACCAACAATAACAGCAACAGCATTTGCTCGTTGGCACTGTACGTTGGTTGGGTCATTGCTTGCGCGCAGTGATGTGTGATGGTCCCTGGACAGATTTGGTTGCGCAAATTGCACATTTCGATATGGATGTGGCATGCAACGTGTCACCGTTGTTGGCCGTTGTGAAATATAGCGTTGTGAGCAAACATCAAATTTTACCAATTTTGCATCTTCGTTTGTATGTATGAGTGCGCGCGCAACACTTTGTGTGTTTGTATGTATGTGTTTTTGTGTGAGCGTTCGTCGTATTTGTCATTCGGGCAAAGTGTTGTTATTGCCGTGTAAGCTGCTCTGTTGCGCTTAATGGTAAATGTCGCAAATGCCGGGTGTACATTGCTTGATGGCTTGTGCATGGCTTGTTGTTTGCCATGCATTGCCAGCTGCTGCTGTTGCTGTTGCTGTTGCCCAGCAGCATGCAGCAGCATTTCTAACGACTTGTATAAATGTAAATGCAAATATGCCTATTGTTGCAATCATTGTTGTGCACATAGCCACAAAATGTTTGGGTTTGCTGCTTGAAATAAATTTGACATTACCGTTATAGTAACGCCGGTCAGGGGCGTATATATAATTGAAAATTCAGTATTGAATATCGGAAGCACAGACACACACAAACACACATTTCAAATGTTGTAAAATATGTTCAAAAATTTTTGGTGTGAACATGAGTTTATGTGTATGTGTGAGTAGGTGGTTTAAAAGCATGACGTTTATTTAGTTAGATCACATAGCAGTAGGAGTGGGTGTAGCTCATTATGGAATAATGGAAAAAATTTAGTGCTAGCAACCGTAAATTATTATTATTTAGTAGCACAATTTGTATTATTTTTGGTTTCTGTGTTTCATGTTTCATAACAGTAAGGTTAAGAGATTGTCAGCGCAGAAGTTGAAGACCAGCTGAATAATACTGCAGGAAGTTTGAGAGGAGGCATTCTTACCCAGCTTGGTGCAACAAGTTCCGGAGTTAAGGGGTTAGGGGTAGTTAGAATTTTCAAAAAATATTTTTTTTTTTTCATTTTCGTTAAGTGTAATATCTTAAAAATATTCCCTGAAAATTCCATTTGATCCGATAATTAGTTTTTGAGTTATTCGAGAAATAAGAAAGAGAGCTCGGGCACTTCCAAGCGCTAGTGTGTAACTTTAAACGCGTTTTTTTCAAAACTATGTTTTTTGAATCGGTGAAAACTGTAACTCGAAAACCGTTCAGTAGATTTTAATGAAATTTATAAAGCTTTTAGAATACATAATAAACTCGGGCCTGATTGAAGGATTTTTTTCTCAAAAATTTCGATTTTTTAAGACCAATTATCTGTTGATTTTTTCCCGAAAATTTAAAAAAAATTTCCTGAGGCCGCCATTTTTTTAATTTTGAAAACAAAATAAAATCCTTCGATCAGGCCCGGGATTATCTATTTATGAAACTAATTTTTTTTTGTCCGATTGTTTTTAGATGAGTCTCCAAGGACTTATGCTTGTCACCGCAAGTACCTTTTTTGGAACAGGGTCAGCACAAACAACTATAACTTCGGAAATAAGTTTTTTTTTTTTGAAATTTTCGTGACTTCATGTCAACACATCTTATAATAATGTCATATTACTGCTTTTGCAAAATAACATGATTTAGTAGCAAGAAAAAAAAATACTGAAAACTCTCAGTTTTTCGTGCCTCTGACTACCCCTAACCCCTTAAGGGTTTAATACATAGGCGTACTGTTCCGCAAGTCCAGTAAAATTAGATAATACTCGTACTAACTGGGTGTGCTTCCGAAAGAGATGCATCCTTGGCATGCAATATGAAACGTGAAATACCTTTCGGCAGCATTTTTGGAACTTTATCTTTCCGAAACCACCAAAAAAAAATTATTATAATAAAAGTGAGAAAAATTATTCATTTTTGAAGCTTAGATAACCCGTTTTCAATCATTCTTATTTGCCTTATTTTTCTTCAACCCAAAGAAGGCTGTTAAGTGTACCCCAAGGCTTGAAACACACAAAACACGTTCCAGATCCTATACAGTACATTTGTCCGGAAAGTAATAGGACTGATATTCTTCCACCGTGACTGTACTTCAGAGCGTGCGCGCAAATATAGGATTCGGTAGAGGGCGTTCCTAGCTAACCAACGAGAACAAACATTTTCATGCGACGTGATTCTGTGAGTGGTGCCAGCCGAAAATGCAGCGTTCGTTAGAGCAGAGGTAAGCGATTAAATTCTGTTGAAACTCGGTAAATCTGCGACAGAGATGTTTAATACCATCAAACAGGCTTACCTTGATGTTGCTTTAGCTAGAAGTAATATGTTTTGAAAGCATCAGGACTTAATGGAGGCTCTGGAAGAAGTTGCTGATGAAGACCGTGCTGGGATATCTACGATTTCGACAAACACAGACTGCGGACAAAGTATTCGTTTAATTGCTCAGATGTTAAATCTATTAAAATATGTGGTTCATGACATAGTGAGGGAGCACTTGAACATGCGCAAGGTGTGCGCGAAAATGATCCCAAAAGTGCTCACTGACGACCAGAAATCGCCGCGAGTGGATGTGTGCCAAGAAAATTTGAACACGTGTGAAAGTGATCGCTAATTTTTTAATACGGAGTTATGGATATTTGAGTATGATCCCGATGGAAGGCAAACATTTTGAGACGACAGAGTGGATTCAAGCAGCATGCACCTCTGCTCTCAAGGCTATTCCGGAGAATGCCTTCCGTGAGCATATTTTGAAAGTTGTTTAAGAATTGTAACGATTGGTTCAATAATTTTTTTTAAACCTAGTACATATAAATTCCCAGCGCAACGAGTTGATTTGAGTTTGCTCTGACCGTCTGTTCGCCCGTCTTTTTTTATAGTAGGAAGAAGCATCGAAAGCCGGTGTGCGGAACTGCATTTCGCTAAACGCAACCTTCTCAAATCTTATGTCTCTCCCACGGGACCACTGGACTAAATATTACTTCATTGGAGGGAAGAATACATTTATGTCTCCTCTATTGTACGAAATGATTGACGCTTAATGTATAGTAAATGTTTCAATCTTGTTATAATTAGATTTGCTGCTTCCTTGACAGCTTTCCACTTACAAGAGGTCTCGCACATAAGTGCAATCCACTGCAATTTTCCACTGTTAGATTACCAAGAAGTGAGGCTTTCAGCTTTTCCCTTATACTTCTAAATCGAGGGTAATGACAGAGTACGTGTTCGAGGCTCTATACATTCTGCTTACGTCATACAATATTGACTAAATTCTTGATGATATTTGTAGCTTCTAAAGCAGCCATAGCCACTCGGTATTTGGGTTATGTGGAAATCAAAGTACCCATGCTATCTATCCATCTACGAATGTATGTCTGAAATCAGTGTGTGGGTCCTGCTGTAGAGGTCTCTGATAAGTTGTAATTGTATATGCGCAGATTCGCTTCCCTGTATGTCGCAACAGCGTCGTTTGATTTGGTTCGGAAAGCACTTATCTCACAGAAAGTCTATTCACTGCGTTAGTTGGTCTAGCATATAACATTATGTCTATCTATTGTACAGGGTAGGCCATTTAAAGTTGACCCATCTGGCAACGCTGTAACTTTTAACAGCGCTGACAAATCGGCTAATGTCATACCGCGTTAGAAGCGTCATTCGAAGACAATTTATACCATGGAACAGTACACTCCAAAAGAACGCGCTGAAATTGTTCAGCTTTATATTCAAAATAACTTTTCAATTGTGTTAACTCAACGTGCGTTTCGCAAAAAAAATAAAGTGAAAAGTGCTCCAGTAAGAACACAATTAAGTCTTTATACGCAAAATTTGTGAACACCGGCAATCTCAGTAATGCCAGTCATGCATCCAGACAACGCACAAGACGTTCTGATGAAAATATCGAAGCTGTACGAGCCAGTATTGAGGAGACTCCATCGACATCGAGTTATCGCCACTCTCAGGAATTAGACATCTCTCGCACCACTCTCCGACGCATAATTCATAAAGATTTGAAGATGTTTCCATATAAAATTCAAATGGCACAAAAACTAAACCCAGCTGATTATCCGCGACGCCTTAATTTTGGCAAACAAACAAATGGGTCAACTTTAAATGGCCTACCCTGTATCTATATTGGAGCCGCCTACAGTACAACTGATCTCAGCTAATAAAAATCGTTGGCTGAAACTCATACAGCCTCTATTTGCCATCATCTTAAATAAAGTATTATAGATTTTATTTGCTTTCCATGTTGTATGTTACAAGTGCTTCACACTGAACGATCGGAATCAAACTTTTTCTTCTGATGAGATGTCTTCATTTTTGTCCAAGACCAATGTAATCTCTAAAGAAACTGTGTAGATAGGACTACTAAAGCATATAGCTGCCATACAAACTGAACATCTTCAATAAATATGACACAGATTAATGTCCAAGGCAACGTTAGAATTGCCGTATAAGTTTTGAGATCGAACTACTTTTACACATACTTAAAGTTAGGTCGTTAAGTTGATCCTAAATCTATGGATCTCGCTTGGGCATTTACTTGTGCTTTCGGTTACCCATAAAGTCCTAAAAATGGATCACCAGATCCTCATAAAAATACTAAGCGTTTCGATCTTACAAGCACAAGTTTATTAAGACGGTTATCATCGATCCCAGCAATTTCGATTGGTTCGGTATTAGTGTGTTTATCGAGATATTTCAATCTCAGTTGAAGAAGGAGGTGACAAGATGATGCCACCTCACCTTCCGCCATATATTGACGTATTGAACAGTGTACAGTCAGAACACATACAATTGCGCCTAGATAGTATTTACTAAAGGCCAATAGTGCGTAGGTCTTCTTATGGTTTACTCACACTTACTCGCAGAAAATATCCAAAAGTCCGACGTCAGATCGTAATAGAACATGGGACAACCGACTCGCTTCCAATCGAATGAAATAAGGAAAGGGTACCCTCCTTAGCAAGCATATCGGCTTTGTAGTTTCCCGCGATTTGACTTTAATCGGACACTCGTACAAATCATGTACTCCTGGACTAGTTTTGAGCGTACATTTTGAGCATAAAGTCAAAATAGCACACATCTCTGAAAGAAGCTGCACTTCGTATCAGTACTTCTACTGCTACCTCGATAGCATCCACATCAGCTTGAAAGATGGTAAACTGGTATGGTAGTCTGGGGCTAGAGTTAATAAAGAGCTTTTGACAGAAGATTCCACCTTCAACTTTTCCTGTTAACTTCGAACAATGCGCAAGAAGCTCACTGCCCTCTTCTTCCACGGCCTCGCTCCCCACAAGTCCCTCGCAGGTTTGAGAGCTGAGAAGAGAACACCAAGAGAAAATTATGGGATGCACTGATCTATATTGTAGGGAACACAGTCGAAAAAGTGTAGAATTTCAGTCTAATAGCATCCTGCTTCATCTATCAACTATATCTACAGTTGCATCATTGTCCTTAGTACATCACAGATTTCTATGAGGTCCGCTCATTGAAAATGCTCCAGCTGCTTGCGTAGTGTGATTTTTTCGAGCGTCATCCAGCAGACAATGAACTCATAACACGGTTTCATAGAGACCACGGTCATTGGTGAGAGGCCCTACCTCTTCTCCTAGTCTATATAACTTTCTTTAAGGCTCATCTATTTCTCTCTGCCTGCTTTGTTACCACATTTATATTCCTTTGGACTTACTATATTATAACATTTAGCTGCCATACACACTGACCGATCCAAATCGAGTTATTGTAAGGAAATCTCTTCAGGATAACATATTTTTCCTGAATTTGGCATAAAACGAAATAATCTATTATTCTTTCTTTTCTTACTCTTCTTCTGTATAGATACAACTTTCTTATTTTCATCTTTTTTAACATCTTCTTTTCATTTACTTCCTTACTCAGCTAGCTGCAACTCTAGATACCATAATATTCTTCATTAAGACTCCTCTCTCCCATTACATCTTCTTTATTTTCTTTGTCTTTTTTCGCCAATTTAAGAAGCACAGATTTCTATGGTAAAAGTCTGACTTCAAGCCGGTCGGTGGTTCTTTAGATCATTTAGAAATTCAGAATTCAACATATCTTCAAAACCTCGAAGTATTTGACAGCTCGGTGTAATCCATATTCAATTCTTAAGTGTCCCATTACGCATTCTTAAAATCCAAAGGTAGCTTAGACTTCCGCTCAATCAACTTTTCTAATGCATCAATAAATTCGCATAATAGCAAAATGCCGTACGCAGCAATGGAGAGGAAAGAAAACGGAAAATGCCAAAGCGCTCGCAAGCGTATTTCCCAACGGTCATACCTTAGCGTTGTTGGAATGAAATACCGACTGCGTCAGTGCTGCTAATAGCAACTTTGGCATCAATTGCGAAATATCAATGAGCTGTCGGTGTTGACGTTACAAAATGTTTGCTTAAGTGTAAATAAATCATACACGTCATTGAATAAGAGTACGGCTTTTATTTGTGGATTAAAAATATCAGGAGAATGAGTTTTATGTGAGTGAGAATACCGTCGGTCCACAGCTCTAAGATCTGAATTTTAATTGCCGCTCAATGACGTGGTGAACATGGCTTCAATGCCCAAAATAGTTAAAGACCGGGTTAAAACCTTTGATAAAGAGCACTGCCATAGATTCAATGCAATGAATCTAAGCTCCTTATTTAAAGGAAAAAGGGCTAGCTTTATCTTGTTTCCTGTACATATTAATCGAGATCTGCTCTGTGACTCGCTCTTATAGCAGCCGGGAAATCTGATGTTTCATAATAATATAAGCATTCCGGAGCAGTTTACTTAACACAATCTTCCTGATTATACTGGAGTAAAATAGCGCAAGAAATCCGCAAAGTATTTTGATCTAATAATGATAGTGGGAGGTTCACGAAGAAACCAAGAAGTTGCTAAAGAACTCTGACTCTGTATTATTACCAACCACTAAAATTACATTTTTGTTATAAGGAAAGTCATCCAAAATTGAAAACTCAAGCAGACTGACTTGCTTATACTATTGGAACCCTCAAAATTTAGTTTTTTTACGGTTATTCGGTCCATCCGTGATGAAATGGCCTTTCTTCTAAGTTTAATATAAGAGCAGGACCGGTGCCAATAAGAGTTTCCGGCTGATATAAAGATACAGTCAGGCATGAAGCTCTTTAGATAAAGTTATAGATATAGATATAGATATAGATGTAGATATAGATATAGATATAGATATAGATATAGATATAGATATAGATATAGATATAGATATAGATATAGATATAGATATAGATATAGATATAGATATAGATATAGATATAGATATAGATATAGATATAGATATAGATATAGATATAGATATAGATATAGATATAGATATAGATATAGATATAGATATAGATATAGATATAGATATAGATATAGATATAGATATAGATATAGATATAGATATAGATATAGATATAGATATAGATATAGATATAGATATAGATATAGATATAGATATAGATATAGATATAGATATAGATATAGATATAGATATAGATATAGATATAGATATAGATATAGATATAGATATAGATATAGATATAGATATAGATATAGATATAGATATAGATATAGATATAGATATAGATATAGATATAGATATAGATATAGATATAGATATAGATATAGATATAGATATAGATATAGATATAGATATAGACGTAGATATAGATATAGATATAGATATAGATATAGATATAGATATAGATATAGATATAGATATAGATATAGATATAGATATAGATATAGATATAGATATAGATATAGATATAGATATAGATATAGATATAGATATAGATATAGATATAGATATAGATATAGATATAGATATAGATATAGATATAGATATAGATATAGATATAGATATAGATATAGATATAGATATAGATATAGATATAGATATATATGTGAAAACATATAAGACAGGTATATGGATAAACATAGGGTTTGAGGTGTAGACGAATATGGAAATAAACCTTTATAAAAAGGTTTCGAAAATTGGCAATCAGTCCATTTCCTTTCGAATGTTTCCATATTCCCTACTTTCCGTTAAGTTCAAGATAACTTAGCAATATTTTACTTTTTATTTATACTGCACTTTTTAACATTCATCTCAAACAATTTTACTACATTGTGTCCACTTGAATGACAGTGCCGTTCTTTTTTACTTTGTTGTTTGCCAACTCCTTTAACTCTTCGCCGCTATCGCTGGATTGTTGCAAATCCTTTTTCGTTAATGTTCTTGCGGTTCTATTTGATGAGCGCCGCGATGAAGTCGCTATACTCGCAGTGGGCGTGCAACTAACCGGCTTCCGATTATTCCATATACGCAATACGAAACGCATTTCGTTCGTTAAAATCTCCTTAAAACGCAACTGAAAGCATTCATAAATGAGTATGAGATCTCAAATTACATAATACTCGCGTCCAGTGCAACACTCACCCCTTCCTCGCTGGCTCTGCTATGGCAATGCATTAAAAATTCAATGAAACCCATAAGATAAGCAGCTAGTAAGCCAAGATAAAGCGTATAAAATATGCCACGTACTTCGTAAATACCCAAGGAATCGTTATCCGCATCATCATCATTGTCCTCGCATTCCCTATTGTCAATCTTCCACCATTTATTCTTCAGTTGGAATAATTTACCTGTCTCGCTTAGTTTTAAAATGTTAACACTTAAATTATAACGGTATTCGGCGCCTACAAATGAAAATGAAAATGTCCAAAAATGCACTTAATACACTGTTCTTCATAATACTTACCGAAGGGTACCGCTATAGCGTAATGCTTTTCACCGAACTTATCGCCCACACTACGCAGATGACAGCTGCGCTCGATATTGTATTCCAAAGCCGTCGTCTCCATAAGAAACATATACGAACCGTTATTTTTAAGCACTCTATCTACACCCTCTTTGTTATCCTTTGTAAATACGGAGGGATCTTCATTTTTCATCATATTGTATGCCAATCGATATACGGTCTCGTTAGATTCGGCAAACAGCGTGTATGTGCTGCCACCTTCTATAGTGCCAAACTTAATATCCACCTGTTCGACGAGACCCTTCAGATCCTGGACGGTGGATTCCATTTTGGAGCTTGTCAAGAAGGCAGCCAAATTGGCCGTGTAACAATTGGGTATGATAACGGCAATTATCCACCACATAGCGGTAAATGTACGAAATGGCGCACTTCTGCACAAGGAATATATAATAAGTATGTTTGTATGTATGTAAAAATATTGCATTTTAAATGAAACGAACGGTAATTAAATATTTACTTAGGCAACATGTCGCAACCAGCCTGCATTATGGAGGCCGCTGACAAATAAAAAGTATTGAATAAATCCCACTTGTTCTCCAGCATATCGGGATCTTTGTTGCAAGGATGTGGATTTTCCCATTCGTCTTCGGCGATTCTGGAAGTATAAAGACGTTGAAGTATGAAAAATATATGACAACAACTGGAAAAGCTCACCTGGCGGAGATCACAAGCAGATAGGAAATCACGAATATGGCGACAATGACGCATATCCACACTTCGCCTTTTAAGGGATCAAGGAAAGCCAAAGCATACGATTCTGTTACCTTTTTGTAGGACAATATACTAACACCGAGCTGCATGAAAGGCACTGTGAAATCGACAACAGTACGACGCGCCTGTGTGATGGTCAAGTCACATATACCCATGTGGGCATCCTAAACATAAAAATAGAGAAAAGCCAAATAGAAAAACAGATAGTGAGAAAGCGTAATCGAAAGGAAAAGCAGCGCTGATTTATATGACGCAGGACTCTTAAGTTTCGTTGAATAATCTATATAATAAAAATTTGCCACGATCTCTCGTTCAAGCTACAATTGTGTCTTAAAATTACTCTTAAATAAAGTGAAAATGATAAAGGCTGGTTTAGTCAAAGAATGTAAAGTATTATATTACTTTACGTTCTCTGGTTTAGTGACCAGTTTCACACATACATATTATAATAAAATGCTTTAGAAAAACGTCGCTGACACTATAGTTACTTACATTGTTGACAATCTCGCCGATAATACCATTCCATTGTTTAGTCTCTGGATTATATCTTCCGTAGCCATTATCCGCAACTGGCACGAATACATATTCGAAATTCATGAGTTCCGATAACTCTTTAATGAAATCGACTGCATAGCCCATATACCGTTCATTACCAGTAACATTCTGCTCGACCATTTCGGGTCTAGAATAGTTAGCATAAATTTTATTATATTTATGTACCCTTCTTATATGTTCCTAACATCGAGGTTCTAACATCAAGGCCTAACATCGAGGTCCTAACATCGACTCGAACCACTTTCTTGTTGCAGCCAAGATACGCACCCGTCTCTGTCCAAAGCATACTAAAATTATGGAGGGAACACTTTTTCAGTCTGCTGAATGGCAGTGAAAGCAAACCGCCAGAAGAAGGCAGATAAGATTCCCTAATCAATGATGAACGTCTGCTCCGTTCCATTGGCCGATCGTGAAAAAGTTCGAATAGCAATTAAGCGTCTAAAGAAAGCGGCGGCGGACGATGGTTTGCCGGTCGAGCTATTGAAACACGGCGGCGAAGAACTAATAAGGGGCATACATCAGCATCTGCGTAGAATATGGTTGAACGAAAACATGCCCGACGATTGAAATTTAAGTGTGCTTTGCCTAATCCACGAAAAGAGAGACCCCACAATCTGCGCCAACTACCGTAGGATAAGCCTCCTCAGCGTCGCATATAAGGTTCTATCGAGTTTATTGTGTGAAAGATTAAAGCCCACCGTCAACGAACTGATTAGCTTTAACCTGGAAAGCCAGCAACCGACCAGTTAATCACCATGCGCCAAATCTTGGAAAAGACCTGCGAAAAGGGAATCGACACACACCACCTCTTTGTCGATTTCAAAGCTGTATTTGACCGCACGAAAAGGAGCTGCCTTTATGCCGCGATGTCTGAATTTGGTATCCGTGCAAAACTAATACGGCTGTGTAAGCTGATGGTGAGAAATACCAAAGGCTCCGACGGGTAGGGAAGGACCTCTTCGAGCCATTCGATACCAAACGAGATTTCAGACAAGATGACTTCCTTTCATAGGACTTCTTCAATCTATTCTTGGCTCAAATAATTCGAGCTGCAGAGAGAAAAGGTCCAATTTGCTATAAGAGTGTACAGCTGCTAGCGTACACCGATGAGATCGATATTATTGGCCATAACAACCATGCCGTTGGTTCTAGTTTCTCCAGAATGGTTAAAAAAAAAAAAGAAAATGGGTCTAGTGGTGAACGAAGGTAAGACGAAATATCTTCTATCATCAAACAAACAGTCGTCGCACTCGCGAATAGGCTCCCACGTGACTGTTGACAGTCATAACTTCGAAGTCGTAGATAATTTCGTCTATCTTGGAACCAGCATTAACACCAACAACAATGCCAGCCTCGAAATCGAACGCAGAATAACTCTTGCTAAAAGGTGTTTCTTCGGACTGCATAGGCAATTGAGAAGTAAAGTCCCCTCTCGACGAACAAAAACCAAATTATATAAGTCACTCATTCGTCCCGTGCTTCTATATGGTGCAGAGGCATGGACGGTGACAACATCTGATGAGTCAACGCTACGAGTTTTCAAGTGAAAGGTTCTGCGAAAGATGTATAGTCCTTTGCGCGTTGGCCACGGCGAATGTCGCAGTCAATGGAACGTTGAGAAGACCAGCTGTAGACGGACCTGGTTACACTTGGAGTCTTCAACTGGCGCCAAACGGCGAAATGGAATAACGACCCGCGCTGTTGTAAACTCGGCTATAACCGAATAAGCGGTGTCTACGCCAATAAAGGATAAGTGCATTTTTGTCCTTAAAGTGGACAAAGTCGGCTGAAAACTTTCCCTAGACCTCATATAACTTCCAAACTTATGCAGTTGAAGGTATTTCGTTTACACCAGAACTTAGCCCTTCCTTTTTTTTTGTTGTATTATATAAACTTACATCTCCATGAAGTATGGCTCACCAATACGCGTTGCCACACGATAAACCAACTTCTTCGTTATGTTCACCTCCACGTGTTGCGGCGTAATTTGCCCCTTTGTATCCCAGAAGGCGATACCATAATTTTCCAGCGGTTCAAATATTTCAATACCGAAATTAGTACGCTGTCCCTCCTCATCAAATTGCAGGTCACTCGTGCGATAATCCGTGTTATTGACGCCGGATGTCTGGAAATTCAACAAGGCTAATGTAGTAGTCAAATATTTGCAGTGTGGCGAAGTGTTAACAAATTACCGCTAACATCACGCGATAGATGTAACGTCCCATGGGCCACGGTTGCATTTGCTCATACTCATTGAAAACACAGCGTACACGCGGTGCTCGTATCTGATAATTACGGCTGACATTTCGTAATGAATTCGCGAAGACATGCACTGCGTCGTAAAGTAAGTCTTGTAGAAGTCTGCGTCCAAATAAGGGATCTGTGTCATTCATAGTATTCGCATACTGTGTGATGGGAGGTAGACGATTGTGTGTGAAAGAGAGGCTTTACTTTTGAAAGTTTATACATTTGTTATATATTTATTATCGAACTCACGGGAGAATTCCCATCCATTTTCAGACGTGTCGCTGTGATATTGACCGCAAAGGTGACATTGTCCCGCAATTCCTCCAAGTTGGCATTATGCGTTTCCAGATTGGTTAGCAGCAAGTTCTGTAAGTGGTAAGTGTGTAGACCATATTTGTAAATATTTTTAATATTTTTATACAAATGTTCAAAATGAGTTCACATTTTCGAGGAACGCATATATCAGCTTCCTAATATAAGAATCAACGTCCATTCGGTAGATTTTACTTCACATTTATATATAGGAAATTAAGCAGATTTCCTTTAAAACAGATGGTATTAACAATCTTATTTCCCATATATGAAATAGTATAGTTACTAACAAGGTGGACTTGATACTGTAACCATCAGTTGGTAAGGGCCTCTTTGGCGAGCTTTAGTCTTTATCTGCTCCTCAATACAAGACGGTCCTTTAAGAGGGAGGTTGTAGCGACTGTTCACGTAATAGCGACGGCTAAACAAGCATTTTAAACGTTTATATTTTTATGGTAGGTTCAAAACCAAATAATGGCCAATCAGATAAGATTTTTTATATATCGGCTTAAATTTTAGAGATATTAATAGAACTAAACCAGTAGATTTTACTAAGCAGGATATTTACTAAGCCAATTTCCACAAAAGGTTCTACGATACCGAAATTTTCTCAGATTTTATCCGGCCTAGGGACGTACTTTTGAAAATCTCACCAGTGTACAAGGTCTGTGGTATGAATTTTTAGAAAAGTCAAGGCAATTGGTTCAAAAGTTCTCATAAGAAGGGATACTGAACTCAAATGGTAAGACTTGTATATTTCAGAAAATAATAGGACCCCCAGCCTGTCACATAGATGGCGCCATTAGAATTTAACCGACATGTTTTTTAGTTACACCTAACCTTTAAAAGGCGCGTGTATAAATTTGATAGCTGTCGGAAGATTAATTTGTGAATTTTATCGTTTGGAGTGAAGCACCTTTTCTTAATACAAAAAAAAATTGATTAAAAGGAATTTCGCGTTTTGATAAAATATTGCTTTTTGAAGAGAAGAAATACAGTTGACGCAAAAACTTAGCTTGATGACGAGGTTTCAAACTCAGTCCAAGGACTATAAACCATCGAGAATTGATATGCCAAGTTTAGACCTGGTCAAATGAACACCGAAAGCGGTGGACACAGTGGACGCCCAAAAGAGATTGTTACCGACGAAACTATCAAATAAGTGTAACCTATCATTCATGAATATTTGGGCACGAGATAGCTCTGTGCAAAGTGAGTGCCGCGTGAGCTTGCTTCTGACCAAGATCAATGACGAATTCATGATTCGAAGCAGAGTTTGGAGAAGTTCAGACATAATAAACCCGAAGTTTTGGGTCGATATGAGGCAATGAATGAAGCATGAATCCATAATTTTTCTCTGAAGCCTAATCGACAGTATTCCGAGTGGACTGCACACAATGAACCCGCTCCAAAGCGCGAAAAAATGCTTGTCGGCTGGCAAGTTTAAGGTGTCTGTTTTTTTGGCAAGCACATGGAATAATTTTCATTGCCTACTTTGAATAAGAAAGTACCATCAACCGCAACTATTACATAGCGTTATTGGATCCTTTGAAGGACGCAATCGAAAAAAAACGACAGCATTTGAAAACAAAGAAAATGCTGTTTCACCAAGACAATGCATCGTGTCACAAGTCAGTGAAAACAATGTCGAAATTCTTTTAATTAGGCTTGGACAGCTACTCTTTTCTGTTCTCAGATCTCAAGTGAATGTTCGCTGGGAAGAAATTTCCATCGAATGAAGAAGAGATCGCCAAAACTGAGGCCATAGCACAAAATGTCATTTAAATTAACCTCGAAAAAAACCGGCGAAATCTATTTTCGAGATATTGTTTATCGTTAAATCAAGAAATATTTGTGTGAAACTTGAATCTGCTTACCTAATATTATAGTCAGAAATCGCACAACCTTCCAAATCTCAACACCTAAGCAAACCTTGGTATAAGTAAAAACCTGGTTTTAAATACTCACATTAAACTGTCCCATCAAATTGAATTCGATGGAAGTGTTCAGCAGATCAACAAGTAACTCCGGTGCACAATCCAACACAATGCGACGTTCACCTTTTATACCCTTCCATAATATACGGTAATCATCATCGCGTTTGAACTTGCGCACGCGCACCACATCGTTGTGTATACCGCGCAGCTGGAACAGATCCTGCAGGCGTGCCGGTGCTTTTGCTGTATAAAAAGAAAAAAAAAAAAACTCTTAAAGAAGTTGTTGTTGTATAATAAGTAATGCCGTTACTTACGATCTTCAGCATTGTAGATAATGGTAAATTTACGCCAGCCATAGGTCTGTACGATATCCGCGTAGGCCTTGGAGAGCATCTGTTGTGTGGGGAAGACATTCAACGACATCTGATGATTGACGCGCTCCCGGTTCGTCTCCTCATAGCCCATGTCGAACTGTAGATGCGGTATGCCGGTTGCATTGCAGATCAGCGAAACAATGTCTAGCGAGAGCGCAAAGTAAATGAGAGCAATCGAGAGCAGCTAAAATTAGACACACATGCGCGCACATACAAAATATGAACTTAAAAACAAAAATATTAAAAATAGCTGACGGCACGCGTTCGCAAGTAAATATATATACTTGTATTTAGTATATATTTGAAATATTTTCTATGTCTAGAATGCCTTTCCGCAACACAAAACACCCCCACCGCTGTCACGCTGTCATACACACCGCCACTCACCGCTGTCTGCCTGCGCGCTTGGTCCAAAAATAGCCAAGACACCATTATCAATTAGATCGCACGCTGCAAGCACAAAGTAAATATTTATATTATTACTTTCGATCGTAAAAAAAAATTGAAATTTTTTGCCAACAAACCTTCGCGTTGCAAGATCATGCTGCCATCCGTTTCACTGATGCGTCTTATTAATGGCAACATTTCGAAGTTGTTCACTCTCTCACTGTTTATACTCTCCACGGTAGCGATGAAATCTTGTTCCAAATCAAATTCATTCTCATAGAAGATTGCACCTGAATATATTTTTTTTTATTTTGCAATTTTGAACTCTTGCTTATTTTAATATATCCTAACCTTTCTCCTACTTACCGATATTAAATTGTGGCAAAGTAGATGCATTCTTCGCACAGAGCCAAGTCAAGACCACAATAATCCAATATTTCATATTTATATTCATTGCTTTATATGCATTTACTTATTTTCGAGAACTCGTAAATTTGTTTGTGGCATTCTAAGTGCTCTGGCGATTTTACTGTGCTGTCTGCTTTCGTCCGCACAAGTTGAGATCTTCCATGCGACTAATAATTTCGCCACTCAAAACAATAATTTTCATACAGCGTACTCACGGAGAAGATCCACATACATACACATACTATACATATATGAAAATATATATTTATATCTTACCAATATTATTAAAGCTCTTCGAAAGCTTTTTTTTTAGCTTCATGGAAATGAATTTATTTTTGGAAAGCAATGCGCCACCGCAGCGAAATATTTTGGAAATTCGAAAAGAGATGTGACAGTTCATTATTGTCAGACTCTTCGGAAATTTACAGATTTAAATGTCTGCAAATATATGTGACCTGGTCTACGAAAAGGGGGCTTAAGTGTCAAAAAAAAAAAAAAAATTGATTTTTTGACATCTAAGCCCCCTTTTCGTAGACCAGGTCACATATATAAAAAATGTATACTTCGCATTTTCGCAAAATCCTTTACCGCGCACTATCTAGAATTGTGACCGATATCCAAATGAAGTATTTAAGCTTTAAGGCAACACTGGGTAGTTTACAGGTGATATGAGAAGCTGTTTTATGGAGCTTGGCCTCTTGAATTAACATGTTTCTTAGATTTGTTGGTTGAAAACGGAAGCACATAGGCATTGAACCGCATACGGTCGCACTTAGGCCATCGTTTTTTTTCACCCGGGCTGCCCAATGTTTCTCAAGTAAGAGTATTGGAAGCCTTGATATATTTCCTTTCTCATCCGACAGAAATCTGGACATTCGCAGAGATAATGCTCCATAATGGGTCTCACCGTGTTCCGTGCGCGCTCTGCCCACAATTATGGTTTGTAAGGCCGCATGTCAAGGCTCTTTTTCGATAGGGCCCTCCACCACACCGCGGAGCCAATGGATCGTTTGGGGTTGTAAACACCTCGAAATATTTGACCGAGCTTGAGCGGGATATGGTTCTACCCCTTAATGAGGGAAGATGGAATTGCAAAATTTTCATCTTTCTTGTAAAGAGACAAATTTTCAAAATTAACAGTTAGTCTGTGTCTATCCAGCCGGCGGAAATCTCCTTTTAAGTTAAGGCTAAGACTCAAGCAAACACAACCAGATCGTTCTCTTAGCAGCCGTTCTTGAAATTCTCACTATCAAGGAGATGTAATAATTCGTTGATCTAGATGACCGACGGCAAGGAAAATTGGATATTGGGTTCCTCATATGATCTGGTGCGTAATTTTTGTACCTTGCCCATAGTATATAGCTTGTCTATTACTTACCATATGACTCAACCCGGCCAACAAATTCTGATTAATGTCAAAACAAGCAAAATCCGATAACAGTGTAGCCGTGTTAGCGTTGTTGAATGCATCATCGACTCGGACTGACGTATGGTACGACTTGGCACATTTCACGTTGAGATTTTATTTTGAAAGCGTACAAAACACAACTTGTGGAAGAACTAAAGCCACGCGTCCTTCCTAAGCGACAACGCTTCGCTATATGGGCTCTTGAATAGTTCCAACAAGAACCGATGATTTCGAGCCAAATCTCATTCAGCTTTGAGGTCCATTTCTGGCTGAATGGATATATAAACATGCAAAATTGCCACATGTGTAATAAAGAGCAACCTGAAGAGATTCAAGAGCTGTCATTTCATTTGGGAAAAATAATCGCATAAGAAAAATAACAAATAATAATTTGTGGACCATTGGAATAAGCGGTCCATATTTCTTCAAAAATGATAGAATGCAACCGTCAATGGCGACCGTAATCGCACCGTGATAATCAACTATTTAATGCCTGAAATTGAAGTTCGTGATCTCGGCGACATTTAGTTTCAACAAGACGGTACCCTAAGAGAACACTTCAGTGAACAGATAATTTCACGTTTTGGCAAGTCGTTTGGCTACCGAGATCATATGATAATCGTGAATATCGGAATCAAGTGCTTGTATGATAACTCTTTTCTTTGTCGAGATTTCCGCATGGAACTTGACAGAGATTATTTTGCCAGCCATCCTTACAATATCCGCAGTAATTTTTCAGATCGTGAAATTATAGCATATAGCTGGCAATCAAACTGAACGATCGGAATGAAATGTTGGTATGGAAAAATGGGAGAGATATAATCAAGAAATTCAGCATGGCTTATTGTCCAGGACAATAGTGCAATCTGCGAGGAGAATATTTTGCATATGTGAAGGGTACTTTAGCTACGGTGCAGCCGAAGTTAACGCTTTTCCTATTTACACTGCAATAGAAATTGCAACTGAAAGCCATTAGTAGCAGAATAAATAGAAATCGTTACTAATAAACACATTCGTTGATAACCGTTATTGCTTAGACGATGTTACTTTGAAGTGCCTGCCGCTCAACCGCAGATTTTGCTCAATATTACCGCTGCCCTTTGCTCATGCACTTGGCGTAGCCTTATGTTGCACATGCCACAGCTGCTTAAATTATGCAATTGGTGATTTTTTACTACATTTTTTCTTTCTTCCGAAAGATATTATTACTGTTTTTGTTTTCCCAGTGGCAAGCAGCTGGTAAACAGATGTGTAATAAAAGTGGAAAATTACCAAACTCATAAATGTTACAAACCGCAGTGGAGGTGGAGCTTAAGCCGAAGAGCCCAGCGTTGCGCCACCACACTGTGTGAATGGTCGCATACGATTTCATATCCACAGCAACAACAACGATGTGCCACACATTGCCATATTTAGGAAAGGTCGTCGTTGCTTGTCTTCGTGCTGTTGTTGTTGTTGCTGTTGTGGCGCGCTGTTCGGGCGGGCGGCCAGCGCATTTACTCGTGCAATTCCGCACACGCTCCATATTGCTGCCATTAAGCGGCCTGTTAGCCCGGATTAAAGTTTGTCCGCATTAATATGAGCTCGTCTGCCAGCTTTGCCGCAGTGTAGGATATAACTGTGTATTTCCGCTCTTCCATACGAGCACACAAGTATTGCGCTCATTTGTTTTGTTTTGTGTTGCCTTCGTTTTTATTCCTTTTACTTTTAGCGTGTAGAATAGAGGCTAAGCTCATGTCAAAAAAGGTAAATGGTGCAAGGTAGCAGATACAGTCAAAGAAAAATTGGTGCCACCTCCTACTCACGTGTGCATATGAATGCCGCAATGACTATAAGTCGCCGACTTAAATGTTGTTTACCGTTATAAGCTGCATGTGATGAAAGTCATTGCTACATGTTGTGGCAAGGCAAACAGTTTTTTGTTTTTTTTTTGTTTCTCTTACTGATTAAATGTAGTATGCAAGGGATCAGCTCTCATAAGCAAGTGGTGTATTTGCTCGCCTAAGCCTTGCTGCAGTGTATTTTTGTTTTTAAGCTTCCGAGCAACTTCTTTACAATCTAGGCTCTGTTTGCGGTAAATGCATATTTTGAGAATTGAGCCACAGTCCTATGGCTGGATATCGCAGTCCTCTACTGCACTGCCTCACCAAAAAAAGCCGACGCCCACTTCCATTGCTTCCGTGTTAAGCATAGTCGCCGTGACCTCTGCATTCGTAGAATCTTTATATACAGACCCTACGGAAACCGTCTAATTAGATATTCTGAAAAAGGTTTTGATCAGAAAGCCTTAAGTCTTTTAGCAGAACGCTACGTGCTCATGAACGATTTAATAATAAATAGGATCTCGCACGGCAACTGAAGCTCATTCTCTTTCCTTAATGGTATCCTAACTTACGCGTATGTTGCTTACAAGAAAATAACGGACAGTCCAGTCATTAAGTAAGTTCACTTCGGATTTCGATATGTAAATATACAAGTATTTACAGACATATAAATGGGTATTTCGAATTCCGAGATTCTTACCTAATTTAAGCTTAAATAAGAAATAAGCTTAAATAAGAATAAGAAATAACTTTTAGCAGACTCTCTGTAAATGATCTTAATTTCAGCTTTTTCGCATGGGCTTCCATCAGTGTGTCTACAGAGACTGGGTTTTCGCTAAATTACTAGCATAGCTGCTAAAAAGAGACGCTCCGTCTGAACGTATACAAATCATGTCAATAGTTTGGTATTCTGCCAGGTCTGGAACTGCATCGTTTGTAACTGAACACTTCTCGGTCCAGTAACCAGTATTTTGCAAGGTTTGAAGTTATTTCGTCCTTATCCTAATAATACAGCCGGTGTTTGGTTCGATCTGAACATTCTTCAAACGCATTTTATTACTCTTCTGTCCAACACGGTGTAAGTAAACCAGCAGGTTAGGTCAGATTTGGTTCTACTCGTACTGGACGGTTCATATACCATATGTAGAACTACAGGTACTTAGTTATGCCAGTTTGATCTTCAATTAATTTTGAGTTGAAGAATTCAGCATAGAGGACGTAAACGCTTTTTGATTTGATATCTAAATCTGATACTTTTACTTATGCCAGATTAAGCCAAAGTATTCGTCACATAGGATGTCGACGCTCCTAGACTTGATGTCTAATTTTGATACTGCATCAGCTTCTTGAACTGCAAATCTCATAGATATCTAAAACGAGTTAGAGAGATTTTCTGCCTTATAGAAGAATATAAGTTGTTCCACCATCTCTCTAATGCTTACTTCATAGGACTCTCTGCGTGTATCGTCCAGACCAGAAAGTTGTAACCAGTCATAAGCCTAAAGAGAAAACACCTAGTCTTTTTTTCTTCGGAGCTCTTGCAAACAATCTCGGCGATTTTGCGTGTTCTGAAGTCAATCCATCCCGCTTTCACTCCTTTGGAAAATTTAGTTTTAAGTATTTAATTTTTAGTGACTCCAGTGGTTTCGGTATTGGTTCGGTAGCTGGACGGATGGCACATTCATCAAATTCATCAACTACTTTGTTTTACGAAATTCATTGGCGAGTCGTATGCCTCCAAAAGACACTTCTTACTTCCTATATCCTATTACTCCTCTGTTCAGTGCCGGGTCTTGTAAAACGTCTAAACCTTCATTTAGACGCAGTCTCGTGTAGAAGTTCACGAAAGTGAGGAAAGTTCACTGTTTGCCATTCACTTGGGAGTGGCCAGAGACGATTCTTTTAGATATAACTCAAACAGCTCACGACTTCCGGTCCTAAACCAACTATTTTCTGATTAACCAAAGAACATCCGTAAAGCTTTATTATCTGGTTCATATTAGTCTCTGGTGAATATATCGGAACTGTATTATTTACAGTCAATTAGTAAACCGTTTTAAATATTGAAAAAAATTTCATTCTCACAGGAGCGGGTCGTTGACTGGCGTCTGCTGCACACGTGAGGCACATTGGTCCAGTGCTAGAATGTAAGATGTCAACTCGGTACCATTCCGATCTGAGCAGAGCATCTTTATCCGCGAACAGCAAGCACCTACTCATACTCGGCATCTAGCAATCGGCATGTGCGGTGCTGTATGGCATCACTTCTGCGGCCAGAAGGTACTGCCTGGAAAATACTACAATATTCCAGTAGGCTAAAGCTAAGATTGAAGGAGAACTCTAACAGAAAGCATCCCCTCCCAACTTCGACCCATCATCAGTGAAAAAGATCACTTTACCCGCTCTTCAGCGACTCCTCCCAATTCACATATCCCTCGTTGAAGGGTGAACAGATAAAAAGCTACCACGAGTAGCCTCTGCGATGCAGTGATCTAAGTTTTCAAGAATGCAGTTGAAGTGGAAAATTATTTCGGCCACTCCTTATTTGGACCCCTTCATTTTATCAACTTCCCTATGCCTTGGAGCACATTTTAAAGCATTGCCTTTAAAGAAACATTGCTCTAAATTTTTAGTCCCCGTAAACATCTCATAACCGAAACATAGCTTAAAATTATAAAAGCATTGCTTATTTTGAACTCTTTTTTATGCATTGTTTTTGTAACTGTCGTACACTCGAGATGACTTCCTTGGACCGTCATTATTCATTTTTATTAAATTAAATATAATTTATGCCGAGTGGTGAAATATGTTGATGCCTTTGGAGGCTTGCCAGCAGCTGCTGCACAAATATGCAAATATACATACACCCAAACACACATACATACATACATATATATGTGAATTTGTATGCGCGCAGCAGAGATTTTAAGCCTGGCATCATGCAACCTTAAGTGCTCGCCTTCAAGATGCCACTTTTACTCTTCCAGGCTTTAACTCAAACAAAGCGAAGCGCTCCACTTGTGCGTGTATGTGTGTTGGTGTTTGTGGCATATGCATAAGCGTGCATAAATTAAATGTTGTCATTCACAAAGCAGGTGATTTATGCGCAGCGACTTTAATGGCGCTCTGGGCGCATCTTTGCCGTGCTACTTTTCGGACATTCTTTTAAATGTTGACAACAATATTTTCAACGGGATTAATATGCATTTTGCAAATATGTGTCCAAGAGACATTTTACAAAAGATTTTTTTAAAGGATGTCAATTATATTTTTTAAGAATTTTCCGTGAATGGGGTATGTCGGCATTTAGGAAAGGCTCCAGTATGAATTATTTCAGTATGCTTTGAAATTGAGTGGTAGTAACAAAATAATTAAACAAACTACTCAAGCAAAAGATGTTGTGGATTCCTTTCTGAAATAGTTTCCTTATCTTCTCTTTTATACCAGTTTCTTTGTGTATACCAATTGTCTGCTCGATTCGCCAATATTTGTCGAGTATTATGAGAGCGTTATTATTCCGCCTTTTTCCAGCTTTTGGCTTGCATGTGATTTGTATACCTAAATATATTTTCAGCATGCCGTCGATTTTCTCGTTATTGGTCTGATAAAACTTCGGGTCCTTTAAAGTTACGTAGAACCGCCTGTATCTATAGTTGTTACAATTTCAGTTCCGACAATTCTGCTTTCAGTTATATAGTTTCTTGTACCAACGAAAGTCATTCTCTCATTCTCTTTTCTTTTACTGGATTAGCAATGTTTACCTTAGAAACATTTATTCAGAATCCCGCCCCAGGCATCCTCACGTGAGAATAGTATTATTAATTACTTAGACCTTTTTCTATCAAATAAGTTAAAGAGTAAATCCCATTTTTCACTCAAAGAACTTAAAAGCGTTTTTATGCCTTGCAATTTTTTCCAACCGTATTGAAAGCAATGTGTCCTTGGTTTTAGAAAAAGTTGTCTACGATTCGTTACAGTATCGAAATTCTTTGCAAACTTCTTACACTTCTTACACTTAGATGTCGCTACTGGAGAAAAGTTCATATGATTTTTAGTTAAAGTGGAAAATACCTTCCACGTCATCAGAGCTTTCGTCACAGCAACGGTATGTGCCACTTTCCGCCTCTAAGGAACCACCATCGCCCACCCTGGATCCGCGTTTGAATTACTACAGGGTGGCGTTACATTTTCATCATTGAGAGACTTACATCTGCGTACCTGCGTCCAGGTCCCGATCTTTTCGGCGTAGCAAAATTGCTACATATTTTTGAATGATCTCCTTGTTTTTTCGCTCTCCAGCTTGACACCAATTAAATTGTCCACATTTATTGAGCCTGCGTTTCGCATGTCGTTATATGGCAATGAAAGCTCTTCAACTTTACCCATTCTATGAAGGTACTTTCTGAAATATCCCTGTTCGAATAACAGCTGTGTTGTGTAGAAGTCGACTTCTCCAAAATTTGCGACATATCCATAAGTTATAATCTTCATGGCCGTGCGAGTATCTTGCCTTTTTTAATTCGATCAATTGCGCTCTAGTTATTTTCATCTGGTTTCTTGGGCGCTCGCAGCATTACCATTTGTGATCAATATTGAATCACCTGAACTGCAACTCTGTGGACTGTGATGCGCTACACTTTGGCCAATACCTTACGCCGATTTTCTATTCTTAGCACAACTGCCCATATCTACGCTCATTATAGTAAGACGCTGGTGGTTGTTGGCATTAAGAGCGAGCTGGAGGTTATGTGAGTCAAGCCATGTTTGCGTCCGAATCATCAACTTATTCAGCTTTTTTCAGGCTTCCTCTCTGTACCGGGCTGTCATTACTACTGCTATGTCGTCTACCATGGATGGACAAGATACATGTCATTGAAAATGATGAAAAAAATTTATAAATTCGGCTGGGAAGGAAATTTTGTTGAATAAAGACGTGATCACCGAAACTGAGGCCACTTTTGAAGCAATAAACCAATCGTACCACAAAAATGATTGGATGTCCGAAAGTATGCGCTCCCAAGTGCTTAAGTCTTGAATTCCCAAACGCGGGACATTTAAAAAGGAAGTCTCCAGATGTTTCCACCCCATTTGCTTCCTTAGAGTTTCTGTAGATGGCATCTGGTAGGATTCCCAGCCTTACTGCGTGGACGCCAATAGGACAACGGCCCGTTAAACGCCCCAAACCTAGGAAGAGGCTGGCATTACTGAGGGTAATGTGATCACTAGCTCTCTTACGATGGATCTTGGTCCAAAGGGCTTTTGCAATAGCGTATGAATGTATGGTGGCCCAGCGCTGATCAAGCTTCCGCGAAGCCTAACTATTTAATAGAACTAATTTTACGAATTCAGTTTTATTTGAAGCTTACCTTAGGTGACGCCTTGTTACAACTTTAGTTTTAGTACTCTTTGTGATGTAGGAAATCGTTGAAAATGGGAGATTTCCTCTATTCCGTACATATTCTTAAATCGATTCGAGAAAAATTCTTTCCAAATTGAATATATAATCTTATGTTATGTATATTTTAAATTCTTTTCACCTAAAACCCAAACATTATGACAGTCGAGGAATGAGAGAAATTGTCAAAAGTGCAATTCTAATAATATTTTTCTAGTTTAAGGGAAGGAGCTAAGCTTATTATCATCCAAAAATGTTTAAAAAATATATGAAATCATACTCTACTAGTTTCTTATTTGAAGTTATTGAGGTATAGATTTAAAATTCAGCATAAATTTTTTACTCTTCAAAAGCCTGTTCTTTTGTCGGAAACACCGATGTCGAATAATAAATAAACTACATGTTCCACAAAGTGATCGAACCAACTCAAGGCCTTGAGAACAACTTTTTTCTTTGACAAGATAGTTTCACCAAATTTGAAAATTTGGAATTATTGTCCAAAGCAAGGCCGCAATGATTAAAGTTATTTTTTAGATCGGAACTCCTATACCCGAACTATAAACTGGTCATACAAACTGATCGGTCAAAATCAAGTTATAGTATGAAAACTATTTGTGAAGAATATTAAATCTTCGGTACAGCTAAAGTTTAAGACGAAATCTTTCTTTTATATAAATTACAAATAAAATCATTTCTCATTAAAACGCACTCAAGAAATTTCCGGCAAATGCATTTCAAAGAAATTACTCTCTTGCTCAACTTCTGCGAAATATTCCTATTATCACCGTTTTAATTTTTATACCAACTTCCAGCAAGTATTTTCTCGGCAAACGTTCGTGTGTATGTGATTAAATGAAATCGCATTAGTGAATGCATTAGTGGAATTGCCGCAGGTGCCGAGAAAAATAGCGTTGTCGAGTCAATGCAACGCAACGCAGGTACTTACGATAATGAGCGAAAAGCTTACGACTTGATGCAATTTGTTTACGACTAACTGCATCAGCAAAAAGTTGCGTATGTTGTGAGCATGGAAATGTAATGAGGTGGTAAAATGTGAAAAACATTGAGAAATGAGTGTAGGAGCAATTTACTTGATATTACTCATACGCCATGACATGCATGTAGGTTGCTGCAGTTGTCATAGACACAAAGTCGGGTAATGGAAACTTTTTGTTATTAATGATAAAAAAAAATTATTTTAAATGAATTAAGTATCTTTGTGTAATTGGTTTCGTTTAATAGTTTATTGTGAGAGGCGGAAATGTAGCGTTTTACCTTAAGCTATATATGAACGCTTGATAAATTTACTTTATACCACATATGTATTACATACTAACAACGACTACAAAATTTTTTTAAAAAATTATTCTTTCTGATCTCGAGATACTTTATCTATATTGGCTTCCAATAAATTTCAAGTGATATTACTTCGGCAGTCGCTGTGAGCAGAATCTTTTTTTCCTAAAACAAAGTTTTACTGTTCCTCCATATAATTACTAGACTTTTGGAGTCTTAATATCGAACATGCTTTTGTCCTCTAAGAAATTTACCGCTTATTGCTGAAAGTCCATTGAGTCATTGATAATACATAAATGTACAATTCCGATATTTTGTAAGATTCTTTATTAACTCTGCTACAGCTTTACCAGAAGTAATTATCACGAATCCCTTATCACGAACCCCTAGTCTAAACATCATATACAGATAGAAAACTGTTCTGCATATGCTTGAAATATCAGTAATTTTTTTAGCGAAAATCCTTTAGCTTGGTTCACTTTATCAACTCTCTTATCCCGTATCAACTTGTGGCAAGTTTTAATAATTTTATTCTGAGTCATTTTGTTCAAAAATGTTGAGTTTTTAGGTGGAAGCAATGACGATGTTCTTTGAGAATAATGCCCGCCTAAGCATGTTAGTCCATAATTTGCGAATTTTTCAAAAGTTTCATACTTGGCAGTAGGCATTTGATATATAATACCATCGTCTCAATGACCTTTTAAGTAATTGCTTGGCATCCACACAGAAATAAAGCGCTTCAGTCATATTTAAGAATCATAACAATTATAGCTATACACACATAAGTATATTCAAATAATCTTCTCTTATATTCCCTAGAGCAGAAAATCTTCCATCATATCAGAAAAATAATGGTAATTATTTTTATTTTTATCAGCATCTTAAGAAGATCAATAAATAAAATATATATAAATATAAATCATGAATCATATACATACGCATATGTACCACTCAAATAGTATTCTTTGTTGACAGTGGACGGAATTCAGAGTGCACCACAGCTCGACGATTGAGTCTTACTATGTTTTGCTCACAGTAGTTAGTGACCTCCAGGTATGTTAGAGTAGCTGAGTGAAATATTTTGCTGATGTTGAATGTGTTTTTGGCTATTTTGGCGTTCATTAAATCAATATGATCCTCCATTGGCTCGCCGTTTAGTGACTGTGATGACTAATCTAAATTAACAATCTGGTTTTCCTTTTTCCATTGAGTAACAAATCTCTTTACAAGTTTTGGATCATTGTCTTCTTATAATATCCAATAATGGTTATTTTTTCCACACAACATTCCAGTTAACTTCAGTAAACTCCTTCATAAGATTTCGTAATTCCCTGTAAAGCATCACAAACCGCTAAAACCACAAACAGAGCAGCACCCGTGAGTATGCCTAATACCCTACTACTGAGTAATTGTTTGTCCTTTTCTTAACAAACACGTTGTGCAGTAAAAAATTAAGTCATCTGTAAATATTTTAGTACATTGCTCCAATCATGGTTAGTGGTTTCTTGTGCCCAGTGCAACCTTTTATCAATTTATCTTTTTGAAAGAAGGAGCATGATCACAATACTACTTCGTTTGTGGCAGATCTCTGAAGTCTGTCGCATATTGTATTTAGAAATATATTTAATATTTTTTTAAACAAATATTTCCGTACCTTCTTTCTTCTAGAAAAGGAGAACAAAAACTTGGTTCTAACGTTTAGATGTCATGTGATTACTCACTCTACCTGACTTGTCAACTATGTTTACATTTTCTACATAATGGTCAGACCACCTCTTCACAAATGCAGAACTCATATTTAAATAATTTTCAATTGCTTTAATAGCTCATTTGAGACCTTAATGACGCTGCGTTAAAAAAGCTATTTCTAAGCACTTCGTATACTCAGCAAAGATATTTTTTAATACACAGCACTACGTGGCACATTAGGAAAATTGGAAATTACTGACTGAATTGTACTCATCAGTGATCGCAATTGAACGAAGGTTAATTTGAAAAGAGTTAAAAGAAATGAAATTAGAGTTCCGGGAATTGATCGACCGAAGGAAAAATGCTATTTCTGGAACACACTGTATTTGTATAATATAAACATACGAGCACATCTTTTATAGCCAGACATAACAACTTTCAGTATTCCCAACCTTCCATGTGTAATGTTGTAATTTGTCCTCTTCCTTGAAAGCGCTGAGAAAAAGTGCGCATTTGTTTGCGATAGCAAAGCTACTACGAGGGCTGCTATATATATTTCTGGCCTGCTAAAGATGAAAATAGGCATATTTATCAACGAAAATGGTTTTTTTTTTTCGTTGGATTTAGCTCGTCTTGGAAGACCCACTCGGTCGATTGCTGTTTTGTTTCGAGCTCATACGCATAGATCCATGATTCGTTACCTGTGATGATCTTACAAACGTCTTTTGAAGCACCGCGATCGTATTTTTTCAGCATTTCTTTACACCAATCCACACGAGCCTTTTTTGAGCGATTGTCAAATTGTGCGGGATCCAACGAGAACAAACCTTTTTTATGGCCAGGTGTTCATGCAATATCGAATGTATGCTGGTGGGAGAAATGCATAGGTATGCCTCCATCTGAAAGTATGTTGCATTATCATTTCACGTACGGCATCGGTGTTTTCTGGCACAACGGCTGTTTTTGGACGACCTTCACGGAATTCGTCTTTGAGCGAGCGTCGGCCAAGATTGAATTCGTTGTACCAGTTTTTCACAGTTCTATAGGATGATGCTTCATAGCCATACAAAGATTTTAGTTTATCGATGCACTCTTGTTGTGATAATCCATGTCGAAAGTTGTGAAAAATGATCGCATGAAAATGTTTACGAGTTTATTCCATTTTTTGGCCGAGATGAATTTTTTAATTCCCTGTAAATAAAACAATTCACTATTAAATGGCAAAACGTTCTGAGTGATGTTATGCTAAATAAACTTTCCAATGGAAATGTCAGATTGCACCTAGTCCAGAAATATATATATCAACCTATGTATAATGGTATGTTTTAAATAAAATATATATATCTAACGGAGAAAAAATTTAAGAGTTTTGTACATTGTAGAAGACACTCTTCGGAAAATAGTAAGACTTCTGTGCCAAATTTCGCATCAAAATAGTCGTTAATGTTTAGTATACGGTTGTCTTTCTTTAACGATTAGAGAAATTATTCAACACAGAAGTTCCATTAAAGTTTGTGTGGAATCACATTTATGCTGCCGAAACGTTCAAAACATTAGAAGCCTTCAGTGATAATTATTTTATGCCAGCAAGTGTTTTTGATTTGATTCGTCTAAAAGGCGTAGACACCGACCACGTCCACTATGGCCATCAACATAAACTGATGACCAACACGTCAATAAAATAAGGGAACTGGTGCTTGAAAAGCGACGATTATTAGTCAAAGATATCATTGGCTTGGTATGAATTTCGGAAGGATTAGTGAAAATTATTTTGAAAAACCATTTGAGCCTAAGAAAAAGCGAAGGCACGATTTGTTCCAAAATCACTCAATTTTTTCGAAAAAATAGCGTCGCGTTAATGTCTGTGAAACAATGCTCTTCGACAATCAGAATGTCATGAAATGTACTATATTATTACTGGCGATGAGTCTTAAGTCTATGTTCACGAACCGAAGACAGACGATCAATAAACCGAATATTGTGGCAAGGAAGAGCCGAAGCCAATAATACCACGTCAAACGAGGCAAAAATCATGAGGTTGGGTTTTAAAACCGTGGCCAACTGTAATCAACCTGCAAACTCACCACGCCTCCAAATACTCTTGTAGGTATAACATTTTCCCATACAATTCCTTCAGCTATTTGTTCCCTGAAAGTGAAAGCATATATTTTTAGAAAATTGATACATAAAAGCAATAAATGGATTATCTAGCCGCATTTAATAAAGGAGAATAAGTAGGCAATGCTTAAAAGTAGCACAACAACATATTATTCTCTCGCCTTCATTATATTTAGAAATTTTATATATGCGATCCAAAGAAATAGTAGTAAATATATTTAAATTTTCTTTTAATATACATACATACATATGTACGTACTCTGCTCTTCGCTCCGCTCAAAATTGCGACACATTACGGAAAGGGCTCATTGTCTCTTCCTGCAATTACTTCGCTCGTGCACTGAGTTATTAACACACTTTATTATTTATTATGCGAAGGCTTTTGTAAATATGAAATAATAACTTGAAGTAATTTAAACGCAAATACGCTGGCTTCTGTTACACGCTGTACATATCCCTACACGTTTATAGAAACAACAGCAACAACAGTGCTGTGATCCTCGACGACAATATTGTCAATTTTCCATATTTTGCCTGTCAAAATTCAATTTGCATTTTAATAAAGCAATAGCAATTTGCTCGCCAATATACTAAATCGTGGAAGCCAGAAACCAACAACAACGGCAAAAACAACAACACACAATATGCATGCACACGACAATGTAACATGACACTCCACGAACTGAACACGCCTCACATAACCACCAACAAAGCTTACGCCCACTGGTTGTCGGCACACGCACACACACACACACCTTCACATTTGTATAATGTGTGTATATGTGTTTGTATGTATTGAGAGGGTCGCATGCGAAATATGACAAATGTCACTCGCATATTATGAAAAATCGCATTAGAGTGACAGTTCGCATCCCCACAGATTGTACTGTTAGCTGTGAGAGACTCGTCACACTTTCAATATTCCTAGCCATCAGTTTCAACAACGTGCTGTTGCTGCCGCCACTGTTGGCGCATGCAACAGCTGTGCCACCAACAAATGATTGTGCTACACCCGGCTAAGGCTGCAGTGTAACATTGCGGGCAGTAAAAAAGAAAAAATCTAATTTACAAGTGGACATTTAGTAATAAAATGACGAACTAGACCGAAAAACACTAGTTTATGACTAGTGTCAGTTCTACAATTAAAAAACCAGACTAATTTGTGTGTTTTTCGGCCTGTAAAACAACTGGTAAATACTGTAAAGAAACTGGTCCGAAAAAAACTAGTTATGTCTAGTCTCAATCTGAATAGTGGTTATTTAATTAAATCACAAAACTACAAAAAAAATTATTAGAAAACTAGCTGTTTACGAAAAAAAACACAACTGGTCCGAATAAAACTAGTGCGGTACTAGTTCTGAAACGATGTTGTAACGAACTATAATTTTATTTGAGTAAAACTACCCGACAGCATGGCATAAAATTTACGACTTAAATTACTGGAATTTCATTGTTTTGAACGAAAGTTAGTGGGTTTCCGCTGAACGGAAGCCTATTTAAAAGAGAAAAACTCTATATTTTCAAAATTGGTAAGAATTTGGTATATTTCTCAACGAAGTTGGAATAAACGCTGATTTTTTGTGCCAAAACACATGCACACTGGCATAAAGTAGTTACTCTTCACACCAGTCGTAAACTGATTTAAAATTAGTCCACTTTTCCAACGCACTAACAGCACATTCTTCATTCCTAATCCATCTTGTTGTTGTAGTGTTTTGTACGTGTTTCCACTGCATAAATATATTTACTTATGCGCTTAAAACAAATAAAGGACATCAACGTCAGTGACAGCTGTAGAAGACACAACACTGTGAAGCACCCAAATCAACGCTGGAAGGGGACGCACTTGTGCGATCTAATAATGTTGAATGCATATGTATAAACCGGTAAATTCATAAGGCATATATGTATGTATGTGTCTATAATAAAAATGGGTAATTTTTGAGCACATATAAATACATGTACATATATATAGTTAAATGTTTATTTATGATTATTATAGTGCTTGTCGTGTCAGAAATTTTAAATTATTTTTAAATTATTAATTCATCATATCTTCATAATAATGATAGGTTATGCACTCCGATGTCGATAACAGTAACGCTCCATTTGAACTATATCTTTGAGCATGGGAATTCAAGAAAAAAAAACAACAACAAATATAAACATGAAATGATTTCAGGCAAGTGACGACCTTGGTTGGCTCGAATGAGTTCCAGCCAAGAGATCCAATTTCGATTATTTCGTACTGCAATTGGGGCCGTAGGTCAACAATTGTACGCCGACATTCTCTTCTGAATGCCTACGGCTTATCTGCGGAGACAAGCGACTTCACTTAACCATACAAAAAATAGCCCAGCGCTGTAAATCGTTCGAAGGCACGCCACTGGCCGATGACACGGGATAATATGCCCATCAAAAGTTATTTCGTTGGCTAAATTGGCTATAGACCGCTTAGGTGGTATCTAAGCCATGAAGAAGAAATGGCATGTAGAGGGTTTGTCCAGACTGATTCGGTTTATAAAAATTTATTGAACCAATCGTTGCAATTCTTTAAAAACTTTCAAAATAGCCTCCTTCTGCGGCAACGCAGCGCTGGCAACGCATTTTCCAAGCATTGAAATCGTCACGAAAGGCATTTTCTGGAATAATATTGAGAGCCGAGGTGCATGCTGCTTGATTCCCCTTTGTCATCTGAAAACCCTTGCCTTTCATCGACCTTTTCAGGCAAGGAAACAAAAAAAGTCCGGTTTGGCTACATTTGGGCTGTAGGGCGGATGCGGAAGCGGAAGCGTTGGGATGCCGGCCTTGGTTAGGTATTGTGAGCCGGGGCGTTGTTGTGGTGCTACTTCCAATCGGCTGCGTTGTCTTGTCGGACCCAATTTTACCTTTCGTTTAAGTCTCTTGAGAACTTCCGCGTAAAACTTGGCGTTAATGTTCGTCCATGAGGAATAAGTTCATGGTGGACGATGCCTTTGATGTCAAAAAAGACAAAGAACATCGTTATCACTTTGGATTTGCTCATTCTTCCTTTTTTTGGGCTAAGAGACGCCGGCGTTTGCCACTCGGAAGATTGCCTCTTTGACTCGGGCTCATACGCAAAGATTCATTACTCGTCATTTCTGATTATGTTATTTAAAAATTGAGGGTCACTTTCGAACATATTCAAATTTTCTTGGCATATTTTCACCCGCCGCAATTTCTGGTCGTCAGTGAGCACTTTTGGAACCATCTTCGCGCACACCTTCCGCATGTTAAAGTGCTCCGTCACAATGTCATGAGCCACAGATTTTGATAAATTTGGCAACTGGGCAATTATATGAATACTTAGTCGACGATCTGAGTTCAAAACTTTGCGCACACGAGTCACAAATAAATAAAAGTGGGCTTCATTTCTGAAAAATATGTCTTGTTAAAATAGGGATCGGTGGCCACTCGATCTATTTCGATTGACCGAACGTATGATGCCCCTACTGGTTATTTGGTTTCAATTCTTGCACAAGTTGGATTTTGTTAGTTCACCAATCAAGGTCCTTCCGCAAAATCTTCCAAAAAATGGATGGATACAATGACAGTTGTTGCGTGTGATGACGAATGGACTCACACCCAAACTTCCACCTGAGTTAGTTAAAAAATATGAAAAATCTAAATTTTATTTAATAGTGCTTGAGATGAGATCAGTGTTTTAAACCTAATGTCTCCATGAAGTGAAATTATTCAAAAAAACCTTTAAAAGTCAAATGTCATATCATGGAAAATCATTCAACTTTAGGGGCTCTATTAATTAGCTTATATAATGGGAATGTTCCTTTATTTCTATTACAACTAGTAAACAAGGTCTAGACCTTCGAATGAAATCATTGAATCTACATTAAAATCATTTTGAAATTTCATACATTAAACCACTAATATAACCATGCGATTTAAGACCAAAATTTGGCTCTTTGAATAAAACCTTTATTTTATTAATATTGAAATACTAAGTCCCCACATACAAAACCATTTGAATAGGTCTCTTGTCACAATCAGTGGCAAACTGAAAGCTTTGATTGCCTTTCAAAGCACCACACGATGTATATAGAGGGTGATTTTTCTGGTGCTATATTAGTTTCATTTCAAATAAAGCACAGAAAATTAAGTTTAGAAACCGATATTTTTAATAGGTTGGGCATTTTGATCACTCTTCGATTCAAACCGTTTTTCCACTATAGACGGCCTGAACTGGAGAATAACGTGGTGAATATTGATACCCGATTTTTTTGTCGGAGCAGGTTCAAAGACTTAGCTCATCGGCTTGATGTTACCTATAGAAAGTACCCTAACCGAGTCAGAACTCATAACTGGGTTGTTAGTTGACAGACCTATTTCCTGATAGAGCGGACATAATTTATATTGATATAAAGGTCGTCAATAATTTGCCTGCAGCACTTACAACAGCGATATAGTGGGGTTTCTGAAAAAAATGAGACAAATAAAGTCTGAGTACTGCTAACTGACGATAAATGTCGAACAGATGTATTTACTTTGAAAACTAATTTGACAGCTGTATACCGCTATATACCCCTAAAAACTGAAAATGTATACTCCTCAAAATAAACACCCTTTGAATACATGTATAATATTTCTATGTACCATTATGGATGCAAAATAGAAGACTTCAATAGCAAAGTAGGCCCTTATGCACTCTCAGCGCATAGAAAGTCATTTAAATGAAGCCAATTAGTGGAGCTACCATAAAAAAGTGACATGGGACGACTGTGTCAAGTCCTGCAAGCCTTTTTGTTTTCGCTTGAATGTGTCAAGTACGAGCGATTTAGAGAAGGGCGGAAGTGGTGGTAGCTGAAGTGAAGTGCACTACTGCGACATGAAGGAGGTAATCTCTGTGGATGAAATGACATGAAGCGAAGCTCTTTTCAATGTAGCAATTAATACACTTCGTTGCACTAACAACATCAATGGAAAAGAAAAGTAAATATGACGACGAGCTTAAGAATGACATTGACAAGTGTGACGTTAGAGCTTGCTGGAGAAGAAGGCAAAAAGATGCAACAGAAGCAAATAAAATGTGCATTGAAAATTAATTAGTGTGAATGGACAGCTTTCTTGACTTCGCCATCATATTCCAAAGAAATTGTGTGATTAAAATTGGCAGTTTCACAAGTTTATGCTGCTTGTAGTCTATCATTTATCTTTGAAATAAATGTAGAAGATTTCCGGATGAAATCAAGGGTGAAAAGCTAGAATTATTATTACTATACTTTAAAAAAGGACGAAAATATACTTTGTATGCTTCCAACTCATATCTCATATACTATATGCCTTAGTTTTTTCATAAGTAGAGCTGACGCTTCGCTGACAGCTTTCCATTTACCAGAGGGCTGACACACGAGTGCTGACAAATTTTTCACTGAAAAACTATGAACTCGGAGAAATAACGGACTAAGGTCGTGATGGAATCGAAACAGATAGCTGCTAAAGCATCCATGTTTACTCAGTATTTGAGTTAGATGGAAGTCTTGGTACACGTGTTGTCTATCTATCCACGAATGGATGTCCAGGACTATTCTGTGGATCCATCGTCATTTGGTTGAGGGTTTCCATGGTTGCTGCTTTTGGTTATTTTCTCTTTTTTACGCTAGACGCCTCTTAAAGCTGGTCCACTTACGCGAAGTCGTCTTCTCAGATGCCAAAGTGCTATACCAGCCATAGCTTCAGCAGTGTCCCTTGATATCATTCGGAAAGCACATGTTACTCGTATAGCAGTGAGCCTATGCACTGTGTTTATTTGTTTTGCATATGATTTGATATCTACTCTTGTATCTATATTGGTACTACATACAATATTGCGGAACTCCTTGCTTTTGCTATTAAAGCTCGCCGGATAGAACGCACACAACCCCTATTGGTCAGCATTCTTGATAGCGCATTACTTTACCGGAAGAATACGATATACATTGCGGATGTGAAATAATGTCGCATTCCTCTTTGGTGAGTTCTTCTACCTTCCTAGTGCTTATGAGCAAGACTTCCGTTTCCTACTCGGCCAGCTCTAAATTCATGTTAGCAAACCATTGACGCAGACCACGCTGGAACGACGAGTTTATGAGTTATACGACGACATTGACATATTTCAGCGAATTAAGAGACAGCGGCTACGTCGGCTGCGGCATGTCGTCCGAGTACTTAGATAAAAACACTCCAGTTATAAAACTACTCGACACAGTATCTGCTGGGAAGCAGAGAAAGAGGAAGACCTCCACTCCATTGGAAAGATCAATTGGAGAAGAACTTGGCTGCACTAGGTATCTCGAATTGGCGCCAAATTACGAACAGAAGAAACGACTGGCACTGTTGTAAACTCGGCTATAGCGGTTTCTACGCCAGTAAGGAAAAAGAAGAAGATATTAGGTTTGAAGTTTGTAGCTTCGATTAGGCGATCATCATCCAGAAGAGCTGAGTCGTTTAAGCCATATTCGAGGGTCGGTGTACTTTTCTCCGAAAGGATTTGACTATTTACCGAAACCGCTGGATATGTAAAATTTGTTAGTCTTCAGGAAAGTTGGGACAAATTATTTTCCAAAGCATCGCTACAAGTTTCAAAGAAAATATATATATCCGGCCAGAATAGCATATAGCTGCCATACAAACTGAAAGATCGGAAACAAGTCCTTTGTTTGGAAAACTTTTTTATTTGACAAAATATTTTCACGAAATTCAACAAATTTTTTTTTCCAAGGTTATTCTTTAATTTTGGAACTAATTATTTAGACTGAATATTTTTTCTTCTTTTCAGAATTTTTTAAAATAAATCTCTACTTTTATAAAGACATTCTTTAATGCCACGTATTAATTCATGGTTTCAGTCATATTCAAAACAAAAAAAAAAACTCAATACCGCAAAATTCGAATTCCTTGCACATGTCACACATAACCACAATACCACGAGTTATTTATTACTTTCCAATAATAAATGTGTTCTTATTTAAATTTATTGGTTCTTTAACCTCTTGCTGAAATATGGCACACCATCTTCATAATAAACAAACACACACACCAAAACGTATAAACGCATTAGTAAATGAATACTTCACATTTGAACTTAATGGAAATGCTTTGGCGTATTGAATAACCCTTCGAACACCTCATTTGTTTAACCCTAAAAAAGGCGCATTAGGAAATAGCAAAGAACGACGGAACATATTCAAACAATAATTTCGTGTGGCGCCCCAACCAGCGCTCTCGCCAGCTGCCGCCGTGTAATTTGCATAAAATGTGCACACAATACAAGCAACAACAAGTACAATAAGCGCTAGCGCATTGAATACAATAGAACCTTTTGATTGTCATGCAAGTCAAATGTAAAGGACGCCCACACAGCAACGCTCGAACTACTTGCTTCCGTTTGCACAATTTCTTTTCAATTCGGCCCCTCCAAAGGTCGCAACTGAAAAGCTAAAAAGCATAAAAGGAAAATTAAAAAGGAGCACACAAAAAAAGAAAACATCTCGTATAAATAAAATCGAATTGAAAAAGTTGACTTTGCATAATTTGAGTGGAAATAAATTTGTCACACATTTCAAAGCACACACACACACACACTCGCATACAAACACCCAACGGGCAGCGCAGCGCTGCGTTCCGCCCACATTCGCTTTGTGGTGGCCACAAACAACACAACGGTACATTTGTTATTCATTCATTATTGATTTGGGCTGCTTCCTTGCGGCCTGCCCGCCAACACGCGTGTGTTTGTGTGGCCGTGTGTGTGAGCGTTGTGCGGCGCGTTCGCTGAATAAAGTGTACCTTGGGGAAATTTTGTCAAATCGACTGGAAATGCATGTACACAACAACGACAACAATAACAACAACGACAACAGTTCAAACCGAATCGTTTACATATCTCCAACTCAAGTAGACTATTGTATTTGTATTATTGTTGTTGTACATCTACTTTCCCGAAGCGTTCATTTGTGACCGCTTAGCTTTATTATTTGCGGTCCGTTGGTCACATATGCCAAAATGGACAACTTTTAAATATTTGCACTTGGACGGACAGCCCGCAGAGACATTGCACTCGAGTTCGCACAAACTTTTGCACACATGAAGTTCGCTAAAGCATAATTTAGAAAGGAAAGTAACACAAAATAACTTTCGATAATTGCTTTTGTGCATTAGAGAATAGCAAATATTTCTGAAATTATCAGTAAGCGTTTTTAAATTTAGTAGAGGACTAATATAATCTATGTTTGATATTAATAAAGAAGCAAAAAATAATTATAAATGCTTACGGGGACTACGGGGAACAGAAGAAATACACAGATCGACTATTTGGTCAACTATTTCAACCTAATTTTATGAAAGATTCCCATTATAGTTATATTCTCTGTGTCTCTGATTTTTGCTATAAGTCAGTCTAATCAAAAGATAAATTTCAAATATTAGATGATTTCAAAGCTGCTTGGCTGTCTGAATATATAAATATATTTCTTGTTTTTAGCTTACTCAGCTCAGGGCGTTGGTATTCGGAAAACGATTTTGTTTACTCATTTTGTTAAAAAGACAGCACAGCCCACTTACCTAGACCGCTTTCACTGATCTGTGACACGATGGCAAACATCCAAAGATTGGTCTTCGACATCCACCGCATTTTCTAAATCTGGTTCCCAGCGACTTGGTGAATCATACTGTGCCCAAAAAAGGTGACATTTGAATTTAAACTGCGCGCGTCGAAGGATTTGGAGAATTATTTTTTTTTTTTAGGTTGGTAGTACTGTCAGTCACATTTATGTCAAATTTCATGTCAAAATATTCATTAGTGTTTGAGATACGTGTCGTTTTGTGAGCTGCTAAAAGTGAGTTTTTCGTTTTTTGCGATCTCGAAACTTGTTGAGCAAAGAATTTTCATTAAATTTTGTTTACGGAATCAATTTTCTGCTGCGGATACGTTGGGGATGGTGCAGAAAGCCTTTGGTGATGAGGCTTTGTCTAAAAAAAAAAAAGTTTACAAGTGGTATAGTCAGTTCCATGCCGGTGAACGTGTCGAAGACGAAGAGCGTCCAGGGCGACCATCAACCTCAACCGTCGAAGCTCACGTTCAACAAATCACAGATTTGGTGTTGAAAAACCGTCGATTAGCAATTAGAGACCTTGCTGATGAAGTCGGCATATCGAGTGGCTCAGCCAATACCATTTTGAGGGATGGTTTGGGCCTCAAGCGCATCAAATCTCGACTGGTATCGAAAACATTGAATATTTTGGGTGTCATGAAACGCATTACAACTCGCGATGAGACTTGGATCTATGCTTACGACCCCGAAACAACCGATCAATCGAGCGAATATCGTGCCAAGAGAGAGCCGAGACCAAAATAATCGCGCCAAAGTCGCTCAATAATCAGGGTCATGTTGAGTGTTTTTTTCGATTATCGTGGTATTGTGCATTATGAATTCATTCCAACCGGTCAAACAGTCAACAAGGAATATTATTTGAACGTTATGCGTCGTTTGCGTAATGCTATCCGCCTAAAAGGACCGGAATTGTGGAAAGACAATTCTTGGTTTTTACACCACGATAATGCACCATCCCATACTGCCCTCGTAATTTGTGATCATTTCGCCAAAAATTCAACCCATATCGTTCCGCAACCACCGTATTCACCTGATCTGGTGACGTGCGACTTCTGGCTGTTCGCCAAGTTCAAAAGACCGCTCCGGGGACGCTGTTTTTATACAATAGAGTAGATTCAGGCCGCAGCGAAGACGGAACTGAAGGCCATCCCGGAAAGTGACTACAACCAGTGTTTCGAAGATTGGAAAATCCGTTGGCATAAGTGCATTGCATCGGGAGCGGATTACTTTGAAGGGGTTGAAATTGATTTTGGAGAATAAAGAAAAAATTTTCAAAATAAGTACAATGTCACCTTATTTTTTGGGCACAGGTATACGCCATAATTTTGTTAACCTGATGATGAAATTTACCGAAAATCACTGAGGGACATGTGCAACCCTTTCGATGGGGACGAAACAATATACTGTTCAAGAATCCACAGAAATTCCTAGTTAAATTTTTTGAAAATATTTGTTTTAAAACAGGTTTATAAAAAACTATCGCTTAAATATGGCGTCTTTTACATATGTATGTCCTCTGCGTTTTATAGAAGAATGCAGTTTCTTCACGATCGTCATCTATATCGCTACGTCATTTAGCTGAGGGAGGCTACCAGCATGAAGTTGGTAATGACTTCGATATTCCACTGTATCAGTCAACATTTTGTTGCATCTTATAAGAAGATGAACGAAACACTTGGTTTTTTGAATATAGTTATGTTAAAAAAACTCACAAAATGAATTATAAATTTCCAAAAATTAAAAACGGTGTTTATTTGTACAAGAGATGCTGGATATGTTCTAGAACCATGGTTAACGATACCTTTTCGAACCCTTCTCTTAAGGGGTTAGAGGTAGTTAGAATTTTCAAAGAATTGTTTTTTTGTGCATTTTCGTTAAGTGACATATTTTAAAAATATTCTTTGAAAATTTCACGTTGATCCGATAATTAGTTTTGAGTTATTCGAGAAATAAGAAAGAGAGCTCGGGCACTTCAAAGCGCTAGTGTGAAACTTTAAACGCCTTTTTCTCAAAACTATGTTTTTTGAATCGGTGAAAACTGTAACTCGAAAACCTATCACTCGATTTTATTGAAATTTATACAGCTTTTAGAATACATAATAAACTCGGGCCTGATCGAAGGATTTTTATTTTTTCGAAAATTTCGATTTTTTACGACCAATTGACAATTGATTTTTTCGCAAAAATTTAGAAAAAAAATTCCTGAGGCCGCCATTTTGTTAATTTTGAAAACAAAATAAAATCCTTCGATCAGGCCCGGGATTATCTATTTCTAAAACTAATTTTTTTGTCCGATTGTTTTTAGATGAATCTCCAAGGACTTATGCTTGTCACCGCAAGTACCTTTTTTAGAGCAGGGTCAACACAAACAACTATAACTTCGGAAATTAATGTTTTTTTTTTAAATTTTCGTGACTTTAAGTCAACACATCTTTTAATAATGCCATATTACTACTTTTGTAAAATAACATGATTTAGTAGCAAACAAAACATACTGAAAACTCTCATTAACTCTCTTTTCGTGCCTCTGACTACCCCTAACCCCTTAAAAAGCACATAAGAGAATTATTATAAAATACATACAAAAGCGAGAAATATTGTAGAAAGGACAATAGGTGTTTTTAAAAATGATTTAGATGTCTTCTGGATGTTCGTGAGCTTCACTACGAGCCATGGAAGGCATATCAAATCTCAAAAAAATCAAAATCTGCGACAGCGTTACAAAACGTTTATATTCACTATCGCGTAAATGAGGAAATTTTAGAAAATATCCCCGATGGACTACTAAACCACCGAACCGATTTTAAGAAAATTTAGTATATTGTGTCCAGTTCGAACCAACTTAGAAGATAGGATAGTAAAAAAAATCATACATAAAAAATGCAGTGAAAGCTCTATCAAATGGGCGCTCTCCATTAACATATTGATCGATTCCACAATTTTTTGCTGTTTATTCAGTAGAATCGATCAAGTGTACAACTCTAACAACAGGACAGAATGCTGGTCGTAAGTGTCTGTTTATGAGAGATTTCACTGTATATATTTCTAAACATAGGCATGTATTCAAAATCCCCCAAAAATTATAATACTGTTGAACTTCCATAACTCAAACTTCTATAACTCGAACCTCTCCAAGACTTGATTTAGTAGTAGAAGTCAAATCGCATACAATTTTCCGGCCCTAACTAGATGTTTTTTTGTGGATTATGGTGATTCGAGTAAGGAAAGTTCTACTGTAATTATATTTTTCAGTAAACTGCCAAATATTAGGAAACATTTTCTCAATGTCTGGTTAGCAGCCATTTGTCAGTTAAGTTCAGGTAAACTTAACCATTCCTTCCTTCGGTAAATAATCTTTTTTTTAACTAGAACTGACAGATGCTACTCACCTAAATGAGAAAACTGCCTTAAATTTGAATTTTTTCCATTGAAATCTATTAAAATGAATATATTCAAAATTAAAACTCACGTATTTGATTGGTATACCAACAAAAACCTTTTCGCCCATATTCGTAAATGAAACTTTCACTGTATTGAATAGTTTATTATGTGAACAATTGTATAAAATATACACCACAGCAACGCGTTGCCGGATGCACTAGTAGCTTATATAATTTATTATTTTATTAATTATATTTTGATATTGCTAATAATTGTTTTTTCTTCAACTTCCAACATTTGCTGTTTAATTGAATTCTTAACAGCAATCAAGTTCTCCACAGCTATGCTGTACCTTCCAATTTCTTCCACTTCCATTTTTTTCAAGTTCCTTTGCTTTTCAAATGCTCTTCCTAATCGTCGCATACCTGAGGAAAGATCGTCCAACCTATCGAGAATTTTTTTTTTGAAATTCTTTCAACTAAAATATTTTCTTTTGCAGACTCGCCTGTACGTGTATTGAGTGGCCTAAGAGTACGGTTTGGTAGTGCTGAACTGCAAGTCACTGATGGCATTGATACGTCGGCGTCGGTCTCATTGTTAATATCGGCTGCTTTAGGTAAATTCATGCTCACTTTGTTCTGAATTCCATTTGTACTCGTCTGTAATGCAGATAGTGTTATCACAGCTTCCTTCAATTCATTGAAAAGGTGCTGTCTCTTTCTACCGCCAACTACCCCTTTTTATTCTCAATACCTAAATACAATCAGTCAAACAAGCTTTGAATTATCCTGTTTTAACATTAAATACTACAACTTTAATATATTACATTCTTGGAGCTAGAAATATTTTTGATAGTTGGACCAACATTGTTCAGTTCCTGGGCCATATTTTTGTTTTTTAGTCAAAAGTAAGCTCGCACGGCACCTGCTTTACACAGATCAGTTTCATACACAAATATGTGTGAACGTTCAGTTGATATCTTTAGATTATTGCTTGCGTGCTCTTTTAAACAATTTTCCCCTACGGTGGTCCAAATTATTTTGTAGACTTTTTGGAGCCTTTTTTCACAGATCACGCACAAGTTGTGTCAAGCTGTCATGTTATCCATGTGCAGTATTATTTGGCATCTCATCATGGGGAGATTCACCCCTGAACAACGTATACAAATCCTTTAACTTCATAATGAAAATTCACGTTCTGTAGAGAATGTGATTCGCGCGCTTCGCTCAACTAATGGTCAACATAATCGGCATACTGAGCGGACTATTTGCAATACCAACACCCATCTTGAAACCCTGCATTTATTATTGGAAAATATTTGAGCGAATACCCAGTTCAATATAACAGCCGTTGCTAAGAGTGTATACGAAGACCGTGGAGAGTCGATTCGGAGCCGTTTGCAGTAAATCGGACTAATGTAAGAAACGGCTTGATGCATTTTACGTTGAGATTTTAAATGGAAAGCATCCAAAATGTAGCTTGTGCCAGAACTGAAGGCGACCGAGTAACATCACTTCGCTCTATGGGCTCTTGAAAAGTTCCAAGAAGATGAAAGTTTTATTCAGCGATAAAGCCCATTTCTGGCCCATTGAGGGTATGTAAACAACCCGCATTTGGGACGAAGAACAACCTGAAAAGATTGAAGAGGTATCATTTCATCCAGAATAAACAGTTTGGTGATCCAGTAGAGTCATCGGTCAATATTTCTTTAAAAATAATGCCGGTGAGAACGTAACCGTCAATGGCGTCCGTTATCGCTGAAATTGAAGTTCGTGATCTTGGCATCATTTGCTTTTAACAATACGGAGCCGGTTCCCACACATCACGTCAAATAATGAAATTTTTTAAGGAAAACTTGTGTGAGTAGGTAATTTTACGTCTTGGATGGTCGATCGGCCACCAAGATCGTGCGACCGTTAGACTTATTCCTGTGGAAATATATAAAGTCTAAAGTCTGTGCCAACAATTCACTCAGGCCTTCAAGCACAACATTACGAGTGTCATTCGTCAGTTACCAATCAAAATGATCGAACGAGTTATCGATAATTGAACTTCACGAATGGTCCACCTGAGGCATATGTAGGCGTGGCCAACATTTGAAAGAGATAATCTTCAAAAAATAAATGCCAAAGAATATTCTTTCGAATGATAATAAGTATCCTCCATTAAATTTGAAGTTTCTGTTTCTGTTCTAAGGTAGAGAAACTCGAAAACACACTTTTTATATATTTATATCATGTATAGAAATTGAAACATTGTAGGAATGTACCTAATTTATACCACCTTTACGCCAGCTTAAAAAACTCTATAACTGTTAAATATAGACTTTAGTGCATCCCGTAAATTATACACACATTCACGCATCCAAAATTTAATGGGAAAATGGGCTTTTAGGGCGACCTTACATACTTTAGTCTGTTGCCACCGAACAAAAGTATGCATAATGCGATTTCCATGTCAACTCAGCTCAGATTAGTGTTTGGTATAAGTAGGCATACAGCTATTCATTCACTTGCTTGTTACAACAACAGCTGCTATGCGCCCACACGCACACCAATTTACTTTGATTTAAAGGCAACTCTGTGTTGGAGTTGCCGATGTAAGTTCGCTTCCAGCGTTTGTTTTGGGTGAGCTCCATCAAAAGCTTACATTTTCAGCCACATTTAGCATATTTTTAAATGTGTATGTGTGGGAGTGTGTGTAATACAGCCCACACCAACCAACAACCAAGTGGGGGTAGCTTAGATTTTCACCGAATAAAGCAATTAAATAAATATTACGTATACGCCATGACTTATTTATTTTCCGCAACGCGACAAAGTTGATGAGCTAAAAGCAAAGATGTGTAGCATTTGCAACGTATAATGAAATATCATGTTTAAGCGCTTAAACGAGCACACGCACACACACATATATATGTAATTATTTGTATATATATATGTGTATATATATGCGTATTTCTGTTCGTACTTTGTAGTTTGAGTCACCCTTGTCCGTTGCCAAGCCACCAACCACATGTCACCGGCAAACTGACTCATTTGTTATGCTATATTATAGCGGAAGTATTGCCACCACAGCATAAAAACGCCAGATCGTATATTATTTATATTGTCGACGTATGACTAAATCCCACGCGCTCTTAGTTTCTAATCAGCTTTCGTTTTCGCATTTGCCGTCATCCGCTTCCACTTTATGTTTATGCGGATTAGTGTTTGTAAAGTGTATATATATACATATATATGTATGTGTGTGCATATTTATTTGCGTATGTGTGTATATATACATGTTGGTCTGTATGTAGTTGTGTGAGTGGTTGTATCTGCGCCCACCCTTTGGCTTTAATATTCCCTCTTTACAACTTTATTTATATTGAAATGCGTATTGAAGCAAAAGCTACCGAATATACCGTTACTCACTTCTGCATGCTCTACACGAGAACTTCTTGCGCTGAATTCACTCACACCACCACGGCCGGCCAAGCAGACCGTCGCGCAGTCCTGTGGCAACATTTCACTTATTAAAAAATTAATTAGGCCGCTTTGAGTTTGGTGTTGTTGTTGCTTTACAGTTTTGTCTTTCGTGTCGTATTCGTAACATTTGGATACAATTTACTGCAAAGTGACTTCAATGCGAAAAAACAACAACAACAACAAGAGCAACACAAATTGTAGCAACAACAACAAAAAAACAGCAACAACAACAACAACTAAATATTACAACGGTAACAAAAAACAACAAGAAACCCTACAAAAATTACAACAACAACAAAACCAGCAACTGCATAAAGCTACAAAAATTACAACAACAACAACAACAACAACAACTTTGATTGAAAAAAAGAAGCGAAAAACAACAAATGCGGCAAAGCGCCACAAACACACATAAAGAAGTAAATTAAAATGTGAAATATTAACAGCCGCCTCTTGCTGGCGCCTTCTTCATATTGCTTGCATATCTCTCACGTCCTCACCTACCACGTAGGTGCCTGCGGGTAACGATGCTTTAGCGTTTTTCTTGTCCTTCGGCCAGCTAAAATTTCATCAGCCGCTATACACCTCCAATACTGGCTGATGGCGCCCGCAAATGGCTGCGGTCATGGCTACTCCAGGGAATTATTTTTACCGTTTATTTCACAACCCACTCATTTTTTGCACCGCACCCCCCTTGCTGTTTTTAGGCTTTTTACTTGTTTGACGCGTACATTTGCCGCTCTGTTTGCTTAATTTGACATTTTTTCGTGCGGCATCTGCCTTTTTTGTTTTTTTTTCTCGCTCTCTTTCAACATTTTTCTCTATTTTTTCTATTTTTATACCCTGAACAGGATATATTAAGCTGGCCACCAAACCAGTAACACCCAAAGGAAAACGTTGGCGTTTCTAGATCTGAGCCTCCATAAAGTATATATATAAATGATTACCCTAATAGCGTCTGTCTCTCTGTCTGACTATTCGAATTCGTTCTTACATATACCTTGAGTTACAACAAACTCACTCAGTTTATGTGATATCAACCTGAAACTTTGCACACACTCTTTTCTCTTCAAGAAACTGTTGGTAGGTCGGAACCGAGTATATCGGACCACTATAGTATAAAGCTGTCATACAAATGGGACGATCAGATGAAGTGCTTGTATGGAAAATTTTTTCATATGATTAGATTTATTCATGAAATTTGGCAAGAATTCTTGTCTGAGGAAGTTACATAATTTCCGAAGAAATTTTTGAGATCAGATCACTACAACATATAGCTGCCATACAAACTGACCGATAAAAAATAAGTTCTTAAATGGAAAACTTTTTTATTTGACGAGATATTTCCACGAAACCTAGTAAGACATATTTATCAAAACAACAGTATAATATCCCTAGAAATTATTCAGATCGGCGCACTATATCATATAGCTATCATACAAACTGACCGATAAGAGTCAAGTTCTCATATGATTTTTTTATGTGTGAAGGGTATTCCAGCTTCGTTGCAAGCGAAGTTGAATTTTTTCTTGTTTTACTTTTTTTGTTTGCCTTCTTTAACTTTTTTTGTGGTTTGTGTCTTTTTCTTTTTCTTGTTATTTTTTTTTTTTTTGCATTGCCAACCGCTACAAATGAATTCGCTTTGTTGTGGTTTTTATTTCACAGTAGTTTTTTGCCTTCTTTCAATTATTTATTTGTTTTTGCTTTCTTTGTAAACTGACACAGCAAGCGCCCTCCTCGGAATATACACGTAGTACGACCCCACACCACATTTCTTTTACACCGTTGGGGCCGCCGCAGTTCAACTTCTCACAAATTCTCATTTAATTTTGTTACGCTCTCCGCTACACATACAGATACATACAAACAAATTTTTCGTGCCCCATATTGCCGCTGTGTGCGCAGCCTAAGTGCTTGCCTGCCTGCCTGTTGTCCTGCCTGTCTCAATGTCGCCGCACAATTTTCAGTCATCCGTCTACGTGATTATAAATGTAGCTCATTTGCACCGCATGGTGTGGCACCCTTGGGAAATTTTCATGACATGTTTCTACGCAACACTGGCTGCAGTCGCGTCCTTCCATGGGCCTCGCCATTGGTTCGTTGGCTCCCGACTCGTGTTCATATCGCGAATGTGTTTCGGCTTCTGTTTGACTTGCTTATTTAAATTGTGTATTGTTGCTTTTATTGTTGCCGTGCTGCTTGTTGTTGTTGTAGGTCCAGTAATATTCGTGACACAATAGAGTCATTGGTTGTTGTTGATTTTTTGTTTTTGTTGCTTTTCACAGCGCTAATTATATGAAATTTTTCAAAAATTCAGCGGCACAAACGGCGGCGCTTGGACTATTCTGGCAGATAATTGCAGTGGGAATTCGCTTAATGTGCGGTAGTTTGACTGGCTCAGTGTTGCCTTCGAGCGCTGAAAGCAAGAAAGTGCAAAATGTCTGTTTAAGTCTTGCAATTTTTATTCGTCAAGTGCATAAAGCTCGTAATTAATCAGTGAAGAAGTCACTTACCTAGCTCCTTTTGTATTAATATTGAGGTTTCAAGACAAACTCAACTGAGTCAATTGGTTTAAGACTAACTCTAAAGCAACCATTATAAAACTCTGTTTCTACTATATAACAGAACTTCCGAGTTAGGGTTAATTTTTTAAGCTCATGCTATCTCCTTATCAAGGAATCGAGAACAAAATCAACTATTCTATCCATTATGATAGCCAGAAGTCTTAGGTTTGATGAACCCAAAATCAAAGCACGAAACATCGACCCAGACTATCGACAACAAGACACAAGACAGTATAACATCTATGCCGCTGTACTTACATGAGACTTACGAGCCAACCGCACCACAATATCTTATGAAAATTATTATGAGTTATTTTGAAAAACAGGCAACAATTATATGATGCTGATGAATACACCAAAAGTTACTCTATTTCGAGTGGAGTACCGCAAGGCTCGGTTCTAGACACTTTCAATGGAACCTAATATACTATTTTATGGGGTGTCTCAATGAGTTTAGAACTGGCTGAGCACTAGAAAAAATTGTTCATAAGTATAAGAAAAATGGAGTCAAGTATATCTCTCACCACAGCCACAGCTAAAGTATCCTGGAATACACTGCAGGTAAAGCGAATAAAATCCTAAACCGCTTATCAGAATGGCAAATAAAGAACGCGTGCGTTCGAGTAGCCAACTTTTGCTCGCAAAGGTAATGAAATCAGAGCCGTATATGGGCGCCAATATGGATCCAGGCTTTAGGCATTTAAGCATATACCAGCCAAGTAAGCACACTGCGCAGACAGTCGGCAGTATGAGTTATCAGTGCTTTCAGAAAATTATCAAGCAAAGCTGCTGAAGTAATAGCCAGTATGAGGCTCATTGACATCCAGAGTGACGCATACGAGCCGATATGCAAGTTATTAGAGCCATCTATAGGAGCCGAAATAGAGGAGAGAGAGTCAGAAGCTTAACAATACAGTTACAAACTTTTCTAAAAGAACGTTGGACCTGCAGACTAATACCGGACATCCATTCGTGGATAGCCAGTCTTAGATTTTCATTTAACCAAAATAAAAAGTGATCATGTACGCTTTAGAAGCTACCTATATAGATTCCAGCATGACATTAGTCCGAATTGTCCAACATGTTCAGATTGCTTTGAAAAGCCAGACGTGTATTCTTTTATAGCGCTCTTTTTAAGCACAAGGGAAAAACTTAGAACTACAATCACTCGTATTACTGTGGAAAATTTTACAACACTCACTGAAAACTTGAAAGTAGCCTCAATTATGACAAAACTGAGCCGTATAGAGCAGAAGAGGCGTCCGTGCCAAAGAGTAGATTTAAATGCATTATAACTCCCACGAAGTAATATAAAATAATAATCAGGTGGTTCCGTGGGAGAGTTTGGAGTTGAAAGTAGGTTGGGTTTAGCGGATTGAAGTTCCGCACTCTGACTTTTGATGTGGTCCCCTTCTTAAAAAAGCCAACTCTTTCATTCTGCTTGCGCTACTCAGCTACGGAATATAAATAAGTCCTGTAATGACATTACTTGTACGTTTTCGAGATACTTAAGGTAGTAGTCCGGTAACTTGGGTTCAAAAATTCTAAAAATATTTTTTTTTTTTGCTTAATTTGAAAGTACAAGTTCTTTAGAATATATTGTGAAAATTTCAGACAGAAATTCGAAATATTTCGGGAGTTATAACGAATTTCTTAGAGCGCCTCGGAGTCCTCTCTCTCGGAGTTGTTGAGCTTTGAACGCGTTTTTCTCAAAACATTGTTTTTCTGGTCGGCCCGGGTTCTAACTTTCTACTGAACCGATTGCTTTCAAATTTTAACAGGCTATTCTACACACTTTTAGTTCTCGTCGGAATGGAGAATTTTTTTCATCCCTTACTTTTTATTTCACAACCCTTTCTTTGCTAAAAAAAATTAATTTTTTTTGTTTTGTTCAAAGTCCGCCATTTTGTTATTTACCCTTGAAATTTAACTTCATTAGTTCCGACTAGAATGCCTTGTCTATAGATTAAGAATAAACAAGAATATTTTATTTCAGATAACATCAATAGACAAAATCACCGTGGGCGGCCCCGTACATTTTTTTTGAGGTACCAACTTTGAGTGACAATAATAATAGTAATATAATTTTAAATTTTTTCAAATACATTTTTGTTTTTTTATATTTTTAACATGTAAGTAAAAACACCCTAAATATTCAAGATAATTCATTTTTATTTTCCTATAAAAATTACCCTCCAAAGAAGTCATGAAAAAAGGCATAAGTTACCAGACTACTACCTTAATAGGATTCTGGTCCTATTTTATAAACCGAAAAAATATTCCTATGAAAATTGGAACCACTATTCCAGATTCAAGACTATCACCTCAACAGCATTCTTCAAATATTGCTTGGAGAATTTTTTTCTGCTGGAATACATACGTATAAGATTGACATAAAATTAAAAGTCTCACTAATCTTAATCTGAGCTTTTGGTAGATGGGAGGAGTGTGCTTAAAAACGAGTGATTATAGACAAAAGGTCTCAGGAGCATAGTCAATTTATGTAAAATAAAAAAAAAACAAACATGTTCATTGAAATCTCAATGAATAGTATTCCTGAACTTTTACCTCTCTCTCCAAACTTTCGAACGAAGAGCATACAAAAGCAATTAGATACAATGATATACCCTAATTGATAGTCCGATCAAAAATATTTACATAAAGCAATTAAAATTCTGAATTTCGCCAAATTTTTACTTGATGGACTTATTCTAAAGGAGTCAACATTATTTTCCAAATCAAAACAACTTCAGAAATACTGTTTGCAGAGATTCTTCTGTAAGATTTTGTAGCCTTCCATATTCACCCACAACTATATAGAAAGAACTTCACACATTTCAACACATGTGTAAATATACCGACACCATATTATTTTAATATTTTATTATACAAGTGGCTAAGGAATATATTCATTTTGACAACCGAAACAACTTTTGTCCAAGAGTCATATGATTAAAATGACTTCCTGGTAGTTGTAAAAACTCGATAATAAATAAACCGCTTTCCATAGCTGAACATATGTGGTACGCTTTATTCCGACAGTTTGGTACTATCATATCTATTAAAGCGAAATATATTAACATTTAGCTCCACTATCAACAACATTTGCCCGGTTAAAGGTGAAAGTTCAAACAAAAGAGCTTTGATGTCGCTGCAACAATTCAATTCACTTTTTTCCGCAGTTGAACTTTTTTGCCGACTGATTAGTCACAATTTCACAATGCTGGCAATAAATTGGAAAACTTTAAGCCTTGAAAATAGAAAAGTTGTACAAATTTGTTGTACAAAAATATTGATGCGGCGCACAAGTTATACAACAATCGCTTCAAAATTTACGCGTTGCACTCGCTTTTGTCGCTGTTGCTGCCGCTGTCGCTATCATGTCGCAGTTGCCGCCACGCGTTGGCCATAGCTTTTCCGCCATTGCTCCAGCTGTCAATTGTCATCAATGTCCGCTTAAGCCGCCATGTTTGATGTCCACACGCAGCTGAGCTATAAAGTTTTGCCGCCTGTTGATGCGTCGCCGATATGCAGAAATGTCTGCAATGTGTGCTTTTATATTTAGTATGTATGTGTGTTTATGTAAGCGTAATAGTTTTGAACCCGGCAGTGAAAGTTACAGATATTTTTCAAAACTAACAAAAAGTATGTAAAGACTACCGTAGCTACTTCCCCGAGAACTATTATGTGGATCTTATGAGTTTTGGTTAAGTTGAAATAAATTATTTTGGCATAAATCAAGAACCCTCAGAAAAAGGTCCATTTTTTCCTACTCTACTTTACTACGAATCCCAATGTCCAATGAATGTTATACCGACGGGCTGCCACACCATATTTAGATCTAAAGGTCCTTCGCTATGGCAAATGGAAGTAGATGTTAGTATGAGTTGAAAATTCGCCGTGAAGGAAGTTAACGATTTTTGCAAAGTTTAATTGAGAGTTTATATCTAATTCTGATATTTCATCTAGTCACTTTAACTGCGAATCTCTTAAGCTCTAACCCGTCTTCTAGATAAGGCCGTACAGAAGGGGAAGGAATGTTCCAGCGTCTCTGTCATGCTTACTGCCTAGCATCCTCTGCATGTTTAGTCATTAGTAAGGCCTTTACGACTCTCATGTGATACCAGTAAGTTGAGACTCAGCCCCCATTCATTAGTTGGTCGCACATGCTATCCACTCTCTTCTTTGACTTGAAACCTTCTCTTTCATATCAGACGTGAGGGCCTATTTTATCCACCGACCCTCACTTAATGCATTATGTCCGGAGGTTATTATGGAAAAATCAATCGCCAATCTTTGTCGATCGCGGACCTTTGTAAAGCGAGATTGGTTTTGAATTCCTAATCTGCTTTATAAAAGGTCTATGCAGAACGCCCTCAATGGAATACGGTTAACATCAGAACTGGGTATTAAAAATTGTTTTGATACATTCTTTGCCGTCAAGCCAGGACAGTTGTTTTGGGTTGGAATCCATGAATTGCCAGTAAGATAGGAAAATGCTGTAGCTTCAGAAGAACAATACGTTGGGTTAAGAATGCTTAGATTATATCAAGGCTACTTTGGTCACTCCAGAATTACCGGATTGTTAAAAGAACTATAACATTTAAGGACTGTGGTTAATATATAATTCGAAGCGCGTGAGGAACTTTTCAAATTGATTATTCAACTAAATAGGTTTCTGTCTAAATTTCGTCGTAATATATATAGTCGATGGCTTAAGTCAAGGTGGTAACAGTTCAAACCAGTTCTCAGCAAATTGGGTAAGCTTAAGTTCTAGTGAATGTTAAAACATACCATTTCGGCAACAAAATTCTTCATCCCAGAAAGTAGTGTTCTTTTGGGCTTAGTCTAGAAAGTAGTGCAACAAATTTTTTGCGATGGTTTAGTTTTTAAAATAGTAGATTTTTCGTTTCAACGAATTGATCTTTCCTCTACTTCATGTATTTACGTAACAGATTACCAGTTGAGAAAATCACATGAGGTGCATGGCTGAAATATATTATCAGTCGACAGAATCCTTGAGTGTAAGAACTCTCATTCGAAAGCTGCAAATGTTGTTTCTTCATAGGCTAGTGGGGCTTCTCTTTCCATCAAGATACATTTCCTACAGCTGGAAGAAGTAAATGAGGCTAATACCTCTTTTTGTAAAGATACAAGTGTTAATTCTTGGATAGTTGTCATGTTCCATACCTGTTTTCTTGGAAACAGATTTGTTCGTTGACTTTCAAGTAAGTCGCTATAGAGCTTGAGAGTCATTGTAACACTCGGATAATGAAAAATATTTCTACTTTAAGCATATATTTAAACATTTCCATATCTTTACGTACATCTGTGGCATTTTTTTTTGCTTTTTCCTCACTTTCTTCCACATCAGTTCAATCGCGGAAAGAACTACTACTTCCTCTCTCTGAACCACTGAGCTCGACTGCATGACTGTCGCCACATGCTGCCTGCTTTTAGGCATGAGCCATTGTAAATATGCCGCACCGGGAATGTGCATAAATTTTGTCATTGATACGATTTATTGTCATGGCTGGCTGATAAAAAAATCCGCGTGGATTTCCGAGCGTGACTTATGGTAAACGCTGAAGTTTGCTTCATGGCAAAGGAGTAAAATTAAAATTTTTCGAAATAAATTCCAATAAATATTGCACATTTTAAAGCGCGAGCGAAGAGCTAAAAATGCCACCGGAACAGGAAACATTCTAACAAAATATAAAAATTGAATATTGTTGTAATAAAAAGTGTATTTGCCTACTTAGTACAATGCTTTTACGGCTTTACGATTTATGCGCAAATTAAACAAGACAAAAAATTGCAATTTTTTCCAAATTGCTCCGAGTAATTTTTAATAACTAAATAGTTCCAATTTACATGCGCATGTGTTTGTTTGTTTGTGTGTGGCATATATGTGTTTGTGCGCGTGTGCATATGGAGAGTTATTGCACACATTTCTCTTCGGCTCACGCTTTGTTTCCATATATTTCTAGTTGAACAGCGCCGTAATTCATTTTTATTACAACGCAGCGAAGTGCAAAACAGATAAGGGAGGCCTGAGTTTCGGTAGATGCGGAACTTTTAGTGCTCTCACATTCTGCAAAACTGGAAGAAAATTGTAATACAACGAATTGTCTGCTAGAATTCGCAAGAGAAATGCGTTGAGGGATAGACGGGATTGTTAGATATCACTACAAACCTTAGAATTAAGGAAGGTATCCGAGACCATTTTTTAGAAAAAACACTTGATATTTTCTATTGAGAAGTTCTGAATCACTCCAGTTTAATTTTGATATAAAAAGTGGGCTATACATATTTCAAGTGTTTTCATAGGTAAACTGTTCATCTAAGGTTTAGGGGAATGTATAGGCTGATATCAAGCGGAATTCATAACATTGGATATATGGAGACTAAAAGAACATGCAAAATGACTTCAACTGTTTTCGGTACCAAATTACACCAGCTTAGCACAACACGTTCACTTTACATACTATCCAATGAACTATGATCTAAATTCACTAGGCCAATACAAATGTATAGCTTTCAATGAAGCAAAGCTCTTTTCGACATGAGTCTTTCTAACAGCTGTTAGTTGATTTATTCCCAGGTTGGTTTTCCACTTCATAATGAATCTTAAAATTTATTTTCAAAATAATTGCAGAATTCACGGTTGCTCGAGATCGGTTTCGCACCATGCTTGCTCTAATGGATAATGCACCGAAAACGCTATTTCTGCTGAGACATGATTAATGATTTTTTTTTGCCTGATCTAAAGGCGACCTTCGGTTGCAACAAAATGCCGCTATATGCCATACAGTCACCGAAAATATCAATTTATTGAAGGAAACTTATGGTGAACGCATTTGATTTCATCGTGGGCCTCCAGGATCACGAGATTCTACACCGCTAGACTAACAGACAATTGAAAGTTCACGACCTCACACATAGATGGCGCTATTAGAAATAAATCCTTACAATTTTTAGTTAGCTCTAACTATCAAAAGGCAGCTGTCGGATAATTAGTTTGTGAATTATGTATATTATTTTGAAAGAAGCAACTTTTGTTAAAGAAGTAAAAGTTCACGCGAGTGAGGAAGGTTCTTTGAGCGTCATTCAATTGGGAGTGGCCCGAAACGATCCTTTTATATATGGATCAAGCAGCTCATGACTTCCAGTCTTATACCAAATATCCTCTGGGTAGCCAAAAAATATCCATTTGAAGAGGAACTAAAGTGAGACGGCGAATCATTCCTCCCCAGGGTGGACCGCTCGGTTTGGCACCCGCCCTAAAAAAACACCCTAACGAAAAGGAAAATACGGCCACTATTACATAAGACTGCACACGGTGAACCTACTCTAAGGGATGGAACAAATTTTATTGACTTGCTTGAAGAAGTAAGGACTATCAACAGCTACTATAACATAGCATTATAGGATCGTTTAAAGGCCGAAATCTCCAAAAACCGGAAACATTTGGAGAAAAGAAAGTGCTGTTTCACCAAGACAAAACGCTGTGCTACAAGTCGGTGAAAACAATGATAAAAATCCATGAATTGGGCCTTGAATTTTTTCCACATCCACCGTATTGTTCATATATAGTCCCTAGACGACTACTTCTTGTTCTCATATCTCGAAAGAATGTTCGCTAGGAAGAAAGTTTGGGCGAATGAAGAACTGATCGCCGATAATTCGACCTAATTTGAAGCAAAGAACAAATCGTTCGACAAAATTTATATAAAAAATTTTGAAGGTCTATAGCGATAAACTTTTTTTTTTTTTTTTTTTTTTTTTTTGGGTTTTTGTTTCCGAAGAGAGAATCTTCCAACGATACTGCCAGGGTGAAACTGGCAGCATGCATGATTTATATTGTTAGCTAGAGTACACCTCTTTTGGGATCACGCCCAAACAATATAACAAAACTATGGTGGACTTGCGAAACAGTATGCCTTCGTACTAAGCGCTTAACTCGCTGCTAAAGTTTGTATTTGGATCTGCAAGACTGGTATTATGAACTACCTCCCAGGACCAGCTGGACGATGAATGCCTCCTCACATCCTACCTCTAGGGTTATTCATGTGGTCTTATGCTTCTCTTGTGCTTTTCATTCAGTCTGTATTCTCGGAGCGTTATTGCGGCCCACTCTCGCAGGTTAGCCCACGCCAACTCTGATCGCAGCATGTGATTCATCATGTTGTCGGGCATCATCATTTCGTTTGTTACTTTTTCTACGGTAGTTCTCTCCACTACATACCTCGAACAGGAGAAAAATTTGTGATTTGCGTTTTCTGCGGCATTTCCGCAGAAAGTTAATTGTGTTTCGTCATCGTGGACAAATTTTTCCATATCGCGATAAGAATTGCATATAGTAAAAGTCTGTCTCGCCGTGTTGTCTGTCAATCCAGGCTGATACATTCTTAATTAGTCTATATGTCCATCTTCCTTAATCTGCCGCATATCATTGCTTCTGCCATTCATCGAGACTTGTCTTTCTCGCCTTCTTGCTCTTGTCGGCCGTTAGGCGTGTACTCATGGCTTTTATGTTCAACAAAAAGGACGAATTTTGCAAATAAAATATGTTTCGCTAAGGTAGGCCGAGATTCTTCAATTTACTAGTTCGTTTTTGTAAGGTTATGTAAAATCGCATGTCTAAACAGATTATAATGATAAGATTGACGTCTTAGAAAAAAAAATATATGACGCGTTATTGCTGGCATACGACCAAAATGCTGTCCAAACACTCGTTTGGAATTTATTCAAACCAGACGAGGTGGTCTCTTATCGGAAATCATTTTAAAAGAACAAACCGTTATACTAAGGCTAAACTCTTTGCGATAATCTTAAATAATATGCGTTTTATATATTCCTGCAAACCACATGTCTAAAAAACACCCTTTATAAATATATGATCTAAAGCTTTACAATTCTAGTTCATTTAATTCGCTACGAACAACCATTAGAGGAACACAACTTTTATGCATCAGTTGCAACATGTTGCGTGAGTATAAAAATTGCAAATGCAATTTACAATGAGTGCGCTTTCACGCCACATACAAGCGAACGCACACGAAAGCCATCAGCGCATCAGCTCTCTCACCAGTGACTTCGCATCCTGGCATGCGAGTACAGCAAGCAACAGGCCTCCCATTATTATCACTGGCCTTCGCGCCAAGCGGCGATGATGTACCGTTGCCTTCATTGTAGATTTTCATTATTTTCTTTTATGCGACTTTTTTATTTGATATCATTTATTTTAGTTTTTTTGTTGTTTTTTCTTCTTTTATTTTTAATCTTCTTTCATATTCGTTTTTTCTTTAGTTTTATGCCTTATTGCGGAGATGAGTTTAACATGCGCCTAGCGGCTTGCCCGTAAAACTTTGGTGTGACTACATTCACCACTTTGCTTTGCTTTTGTTTGTCTGTTTGTGTGTGTGTGTGTGTCCTTGCGTCCGTTCATCACACCACAACACATGCCACATGGGAAATGTATGTGAAAGCATTGCGCGATCGTGGAGTTTTGTGGAGTATTGTGAAATGCAATTTCTTCTTTTGTTTAAAAACTACCGAGTGAAGTACAGTTGTAACGAAATTGTAAATATTGTAAATGGCAAAGTGAGTTATGAGTTACGCAAGAGGCGTAGACAAAGCTCGAATAAAGTGTGGCTTAAGAGTGTTTCCCGTTTCAGTTTTCAGAAATATCGAAAAAGTGCTGATCATAAATATTATATTCTAAGAAGTGAATTTTTCTCAGACGGATTTGTGCTTCTGTAGACATTAGGTATCAAAAGTAGAATATCTCGTACTCGGCCACAGTAAAATGATGCAAAATGTCATAACACCCGACTTCGGACGCAATAAACTTTAAACACGCACTGACCGCTATTCACAGTGGAATCATCAACAACTTCGTAGACCCACTCTCAACGAATAAAGGACTTAGAATAAAACCAACACCCTTTGCAGACGAAGTACTCGCAAATTACGCAAATTTGTACAGGAAACTGTAGCAGGTTAGGCTCCTATTTATCCAGAATCTACACCGATGTACCAAATATGTGTCCAGCGTGCAATGAGTTAGCCCATAACTACCTCTTTGCATGATCAACGAACCCCACTCAAGTGACATTCGTCCTACTTCTGCCTCCGTCGAAACAGCACGGGTTTTTGGCCTGCTATTAGATGACTTCGTTAACAACCAACTCGAACTTTATCACCCAAGCGGGGACAACAACAGAAACAACCATAAGAGACGGCTTATTCAGACCAGTTGTTTGTTATTTAGCTTTCAGTTCCATTATTGATTCATAAAAATAAGAAGTAGTACTGATTTGCTTTCTATTTTGAGGCATTAGAATAAAGGGTGTGTGCAACCAAGACCTAAGTTCGATATCAACGGGAACTGACTGTTTTTGGCACAGCCGCCACTCTCTAAAACCTACATACCATAAAAGTGTATTCTTGACCTAAAAATGTATCGAAAAATCCTTTAGTATTCGGCTTGTGGGCTTGTAGGCTACTTCAGCCAATTATCTAACGATTTTGGGAGCCGAATTATCCTCACAGAAAAATTTAGCTTTTACTCTTACATGCTGGATGGTTTGGCTTAAGCCTCATATCCAGCTGTCGAGTGCTACCTACACTTGTTTCCTTGGGTTAATAGTTATCGAGTCCTAGAGGTATAGACGTAATTAGTTTATATAACGGGTTTTGAATCGAGACGCTACAAAAGTAGAAAGATAGGGTCAGCAAACGACACCATATTTTTTCCCGCCCTTTTGACATTTCTCTTCAGTAAGGTTTTCCATTTCATCATGGAAGGATATGTACATATATGATCCAGCAACGAGTCGAAATTTGCTTACTACCGAAATTCGGAGTCCACATCCTTAAAAGATCTCACACAGCCCACATCCTTACACGATCAATTTGATGCAAAAACTGAAGCCGTTTGACCACCAGAATCGTCGTATGTTCTTGAATTGGGCTGAGCAACAACCTGAAAATGATACGGACTTTCATTGAAAACTCATCTTCAGCGATCAGACTCATTTATGGCTGAATGACTTCGTAAATAAGCAAAATATGCATTATTGGTCAGACAGCAATCCACACGTACTTCATGAGTCACCCCTGCATCCCGAAATAATTACGGGTTGGTGCGGTGTATGGGCCGGCGGCGTTATTGAGCCTTATTTCTTCCGTGATGATCACGACCGTCACGTTACTGTGTATGAGAATCGCTGCCGCTCAGTGATAACCCAATTGGATAATATGGACTTGGGCAATATGTGGTTCCCACTGGACGGTGTCACAAGCCAGGCACTGAATGTTACAATCAAGTCTATGGTATTGATGAACTTCGTACGAATATGGTACATGCAATTGCACAGTATCGGCCAATTTATGCTTGAAAACAGTCGAAAATTGGGTTCTAGACTTCTGCAAGCGTAACTTTGTTGGACATGCAAACGAAATCGAGTGCCATCTTGAAGCGAAGATTGTCAAATAATCGGAACATTTAGTCTTTAAAAATGATCCAAAAATCGCTGGTATGGCGTAAACACGATCGGAGTTTTTAAATTTTTGACGACAAATTTTGAATTATTTTGGGTGAGTAAAACTAGTTTGTTTGCCAAGATATATTAAGGGTTTTCTAAACTTTGGATAATGATATTAAAAATTTTTGGAGACACAAGTTAAAATGTTTATTTTATGGAGAGAGCAGACAGTATCGAATAATTTAGCAAGTTATCCACTAAGACTGCCCATTACTATTAAGATACTAAGATATTGTATGGCGTTTTTTGATTTTTTAGTTGCTGAAACATCTTTCACATCTAAATGTTTTGGGTAAATTGGTAGAAACCAGATAAATATTGGATATCAAACTTATACAGATCTTGTTAGAAGTTCTTGGCTCATGAGTGTCACTCCAGATTGCTTCTTGGATTATTAACTAATTCTTTGCTTGCGGGTTTCTATAATCACCTCTTCCATATCCCACACAATTTTTGTTTTCCAAAAACACGATGCCGGCGTCCCCGTAATAAGCTGTTTATGTTACGCCCTATTCACATGTGTTCCATAAAATAACTTATTGTACCTGAGTATGTTCGGTCCATGCAAATATGAAAATATATGTGCACATCTCAAATATATATACATATGCTCATAAGCGTCATCGCCATTGTTTTATTTTATTGCTCCCACTTCGCGGAGCAAAAAAAACAGCTGTACTAACTGTATGCTCAAACAAACCGAACAAAAAACTCCTGTGAAAGGCAAAAGGAAGTTGCAACCATGGAAGCATAAAGGCGTTGCATCGCATTCAACCGATATATTATATATACTCATCGTACACCATATATTTTTTTGCGCGCAACTCGCAACCGATTCGTGGATGCAGTGTTGCGTTGGCGGCGAGCGGTGTATACTGAATAATGTAGTGTTAATTCTCATGAGTGCAATGCTGTTTGTTTTATGGATTTAATGCATACTCATACAGTTATTGGATGCAAATCAAATACAAAAGATATAAAACAGCAACATACAAAAAGCTTGAGCACACAAAAACGAAAATTCCATTACCGAAAGAAATGCATATTGAGCAAAGAGCATGAGTTGAGAGTGAGAGAAATACAGTGAGAAGTGATAAGAAACCGCTGAGCCACTGCAGCATAAAATAGTTATTGAATATAATTGAAAGCTTTCAAATTGCGCACTGAAGTGATGACCAAATAAAATTTGTAACTACTGATATTTTTGGAAAAAATACATGTAAAGGATGGTTTTTATACACTCTTGGTTTTCAAGAAGAAATAAAACGCTTATAAATTAAGGTTATGACCAAAAGTTAAGCTTTATTATAAAGATATTGAATTGTCAATATGTTTTAAAAATGATTTCGAACAGATAACCGAGGCGTAAATAAGCAACTTCAACTATTGAACACCAGTGAACTGTTTAGAGATTTTCTGAACGAACTTGGAGGCCACATCCCCACCCACGATGCGATATAATCCAGTGCACTGAAAGCTTCTATGTATACATTAATTGCTTCGTTGGTTATATGGCACGAAAAAGTCATTAATCATGACGCTATTGATTATAACTAAAAACTTTGTAAGACTCTGTGGCTTCACTATCGAAAGCTTCTCCAATGTATCATGCCGTAGGGACCCCAGATGCTTACAGCATAGTCTTACCAATGCAAGACAAGAGCACAAAAGATGCTCCATTCTTTCTCTGGTGCACTGCTCTAGACATTTCCTGCAGTCTTCTCGATCTGTCAGTCCCATCCTGCGACGTTTGTCGCTACCAGACAGTGACCAGTTAGTATTCCTACTTCTTACAGTCCCTTCTATCGAGTGCCATTAGAAATTTTGTGTACTTCCGATCTACCGTTTCAGACATGACTTGTGCAATTTTGCACTCGGGTAGCTCGTTCCATCAAGTTTTGATGTTCTTCACCATGCTTTTGTCGAGATCGTCGTATAGACATTGCATGAGTTTCCCAATGTTGATTACGTTTTCGAAATCCAGCCGTACAATACTATTGACAATCATGTCCACTATTTCATCGCTCTCGATGCCTTTTTAGCCTGGCACCCAGTAGAAGTGAAGTTGCTTACTTCTGGCAACACTCTTCACAGCTACCTTAGTGCCCAAGACGCTTCTTGCGAAATGCGATCCGAGGTTACTGCCTTGATTGCTACTTGGCTATTCTGAAGATGTTGAATTCCAGAAATTGCCTGCAGAAACGTTAGAAGCCAGCTCCGCAGCTTTCACAATAGCAAGAGTCTCTGCGTGAAATATACTGCAGTGGTTCGGCAACTTAAAATGTTGCCTTATGCGTAACTCTACCCAGTTTATCCCCGCACCAACTTTATCGTCCATTTTCGAGCCATCCGCATAGGCACTCCAAAGTTGCACGTAGCTAACATATATTTACGCCAGCCATCTTTTCCTTTTACTTTTTAGTTGGTGTTTGCCCAACCGCCATTACCCACCGAGCTATACCCGAAGGTTCTGTATGAAAGTATAGAATATATGCAGCTAGTGGTCGTCCCGTTGATTTTGCTGCACAGTTTTTAGCGAAGAGGTTTATAGATGGCAGGCTTAATACCAGGTTAAGAGCCGCCGTTGGAATTGTTCTTAAAGCTACCATTATGCACAGCGCAGCGAGCTTCTGAACCCTTTCTATTGACTTCTGGTAGGTGGAATTCCGTACGCCTGTCCATTATATCTAACAATAGCTGTGCATCACCAGTTTATTTGAAGTGAGGGAGCCCCCAGGTTGTACTAAGCATCTTCCTGCACGCACATAAGGCGTTGCTCGTTTTCCTCACTCTTTCTTCCATGTTATGCTTCCACAGCAGTTTTCTGACCAAGGCTACTCTAAAGTACTTGGTGCTGTCCTTGTGAGAGAGTGTTGTCCTATTTATCGAAGGGAACCTTCATATAGGAATTTTGTGGTTTTTTGTTTTCTTGTGAACACAAGCAGATCCGTTTTTTCCGGATTCAACTTCAGACCCGTTTGCAATACTCAGTTCTGGACTTTATTAAGACTAGTGGTCATAAAACTGCTAATCGTCGATAGACACCCACCCGTTATTCAGATAGCAATGCTCCAGGAGTATATTTCTTATATTCAAGAGCCCTTTCAATATTAGATACCAGTGTATGGTGTGCGGTCCCTACTGATCTGCCCTTCGTACATATACGCGTACTGAGCCTTGGACTAGCTTCTAGAAGGCGCTGCGGCCCTAGTGTTCACGTCCAAGATTTTCTCCAGCGTTTTCAGCCGGAAGAAGTTAAACTTAAAGGCCTTCACTCTTTTGAGTAGCTTGGGTTACTTCTAGCTTCTTTCCATGAGTGTGGCTTATACCTGAACTCTATGCAGTACAATATTACTTGATTTACATACCATGAACTGAATAACTTCCAGAATTTATCACTGCTTTCTGTCTAGCTGAACAACAAATATCTCTTTCCTTTATTTCAATAAAAGTCAGAATTCCAAATTTCACACCCATTCGATTAGCCCGCAATAAGTGAGAACTACTTTGTAAACACAAAGTTCATACAACAGACACCTGAAAAACATTTCCACGCATTCGTCCTTAACAAGTTTTAAAGCCATAATAACAACTTTTTCATTTCTACTCCAACGCCTACTCGAAATTTTCGTAATTCCTCATTACGTGCCATAGCCTAATTAGATAGCAAGTCAAGTTAGTACCACCGCAGCGAAACGATAAACAATGCAGAACAGAGTTACGCCCACAACAGTCAATACAGCGAAGCGCCCAACTCACAAGGGAGCGAACGAACGGCGACCGCGGCAGCTTGGGAGTGTCCACCTCATACTTAGCGCCAACACCACCCCGCTCTCACCTCACCGATAAGTTGGAAAGCAACTATAACAAAAAAAAGCATTATATTTCGCTATTGCGTGTTCGTTTCGTTGTTATTGTTGTTTGTTATTGGTGTTGTTGTACGTGGCAGTGTTGGTGATTGGCTAAGTGGTTGCTGGCACTTTAGTTGCGCTGCTGTTGTTGTTGATACTATTGTTTTTGTTGATATTATGGTTGTTGTTAATGGTGTTGTTGTTATTGTTGTTGCTGACTGTTGCTGCCACTATTACGGTTTTATCAGTACAAAATGGAAAATTGTTGTTGCGCCTGGGCCCAAGTATTTCATTAAATTTGTTTATATTGCACTCTATTGTTGTTGTTTTATGAGGTGAAAAGTACTTTTAAGTGTTTTTTAACACGAAAACTGCATTTGAAATTGCGTGGAGTTGAAGAACTCGCATCCTTTCATAGTCGCAGCCCATCTCTTCTATGTCTTCATTGTCTTCCACGTGTCAAACTACGACACACACACACATACATAAATTGGAGTTATTGCAGCACCAGCGCCCTGTTGTAAATATGTCTGTATATACATAAGTACTCCTCACTCGTTTCGTTGTAATTCGTGTGTTTATTGTTTATGTTGTAGTTGATTATCTTTGAAGAGTGTTTAAGTGAAATTTTAAAACAATTTCAGTTAACATCAACAAAGTGCTAAATTACTGATTGCAACTTGAAACGCAAATGTGGAGCTTACCCACTTTTCATCCACTTTTCAAAGAGCGAAGTCGAACAACGTAAAGTCGCATAACGCCAAGTCGAAGTCACGCTATGCCATGTAGGCGGATTCTATTTTGCGCCACGAAGGCGTTACGACTGTGAGGATGAAGCAGTAAATTCAAGCAGAGTGGAAATAGATAACTCCAGTGATAGATGCAATCATGACAGGGCCAATGAAAAGTAGAAGTAGTTAGTAGAAGTATGAATCGGTACACCGAAGAGAGTTCGAGACGACTTAGAGGATAGAGGACATCGGAACTGGTCACAGATTTCATATAGCACGTATCAATAGGGCAGTTGCGCCCGGCAAACTCCTGGAACTATTCAGGCTGCTGGCACTCTGGGAAGACATGTGATATAGGAGAGGGCACAATAGACCCTAGGTCGCGGTGCATTATCTCATAAATCTACCAATCTATCAATAGGGCAAAATATTTCACGACACTTATTCGATATTCCCGGAATGACAAAAGCAACTGATGAATTTCAGCCTTTCGGTCTATATCCAGTAAAAAAGGATCTAAAGTCGCATATGTAACCATTTTCAATTTCCTCTCAATTACTTGTCCCAAAACTTATGACAGCTATCAAGCAAGATGTAAAGTTTTGTAGGGTTTATAATGGGCATGACTTCAGCTGCACCGAAGCTATAATACCCTTCACAGATGCAATTTTTATAGTATATAATGTATAGAAAGATCTTTATTTTGATTTTGATCGGTCAACATGAATAGCAGCTATAAGTTGTAGTGTTCATCTCTGAGCAATATGTTCGGCGATTTTAGCGATGCCTTGGATAATAATATGTGCTAAATTTCATGAAGATACCTTGTCAAATAAAAGTGTTTTCCATACGATGACTTGAGTTAGATCGTTCAGTTTATATGGCAATAGCGGCGGTTTTGTTAAGTGAGCAGGTACTTGGTGGAAAAGTAGGTGTGCAAGAGAGACAGAATACACCAAAAATGGACTCAAATAGGTACACATATGGACGGACATGACTAAAGCGGCTTAGCTCGCCTGGCTTATTATTTTGGGTATTACAAAGCTCGACTCGAAAACTGTACCTTAACCACTGAAAAAGTGTATTACAAAATATAATCATTCAAATTATGCAAGTTCTAAAACCATATACCTTTAGGATCTGTTCCAACAATTAAGTTAGATCCCTTTTTTCAATGCCGATCTCTTTAACATCTTTTCCACTTCGACTCAGGGAAAACGGTAGACCCCAAACACATAGATTGACGTAATCCTTAGCTCTACAATCGCAGGTATTTTCATTGAAAGCTAATCATCCAATCCTTTCATCCTTCTTCTTCTTTATTGACGTAGACACAGCTTACGCGGTAATAGCGGAGTTTACAATAGCGCTCCAGTCGTTCTTCCTTTTCGCTGTATGGCGCCAACTGGAGATTCCAAGTCTTCCTCTTTCTCTGCTTTCCCCAGCTCGTACTGCGTTAAATACTCTCAGAGCTGAAGTGTTTTATCCATTCGAACGACATGGCATACGGTCTACAGTCTACAGTTATTCTGCTTTGAATTTCGTGGCTGACGTTGGTGTTAATGCTGGTTCCAAGGTAGAAGTTATCTACAACCTCGAAATTGTAACTATCAACATTGACCAAGTCGAAAATGCGACGATTATTTGTTTGTAGACAGAAGATATTTCGTTTCCTCCTCATTCACAACCAGACCAATCTGCTTTGCTTCTTTCTCAGAAGCAGAACTAACGACTCGATTGTTGAGGTCATGATATCAATATCATCGACATACGCCAGGCGCTGTACACTCTTATAGAAGATTGAACCTTCTGTCGAATTATTTTATCCAGGAGTAGATTGAAGAAGTCACGCGTATGGGAGTCCCCTTGTCTGAAACCTCACTTGAAATCGAAAGTTAAGGTTGTACCAGATCATGAGAAATCTTTTGGTATTACTCAACATCAGCATATGCAGCCGTATTAGTTTTGCGGGGATACCAAATTCAGAAGAAGTGTTGGGTGTCGATCCTCCTTCCACGGGTATTTTCCTTGAATTCAAAAATATTAAAACGACTTTCTTTAACTTCTTAGTATCTCTGTAATAAAGTTCTTTATAATGTAATAATAACTTAGCAAGCTCTTACATAAATCGTGAACGTTTTGGGAAGTATTCTGAAGCAAAAATAGCATATAGCAGTTTAGCTGTGAACCAATTGGTACAGAATACTCAATAACTTGAAATAAAGTACAAGTTTCAACAATATTTTAACTATGCATTTACAGAGTTGCCTTCATGCAGAGAGCGTTGTCACTCATATAAGTTTATGCAATTGTCCTTTTAAACAATTGTCAGGTGGCGGGTTGAACTTTCTGCGCCGAATTTTCAAAAAAATTTGATTATTGACAGAAAGAAATTCCACCCGAAAATAAATGAGATGCCATTCCGAGAAATACAAATATTCTATTTTACGCAATCTAGCTTTTTAGTGGACCACCTGTAAAAAATAGCGCATAAGATTGTCTTACTGGCAACCAATCCGCGAGTTGAGAGCACTTTCCGCTTTTGCATATGTCGCCTGCTGTCAATACTTCTAGGGCATTTAATGCCCTTTCGAAATAACGGGTGTTTCAATAGAAGAATGTTGACAGCTCTTGGCTGAATAAAAATCTGGGTTCTCTTCGATTACGTAGACCCAACTGTCAGAGAATTTATTATTTTTTCGCATTTAGTGTAAACCAGTCTTTGGGTGGAAATATTTTAGCAAGTTAGTTGAGAATACATCTAGTCCACGCTAGGAGGCCTTATTATAGAAATCATAAAATGAAGATCGATCGATTTCGATAGGTGAAGATGATTTTAGTAAGACTTGAAGCAATACTGCTCATGAGATGGATGCATTATAGCTCGACGGAACTAAAAAAACACATCTCAGCAAGCCTTGAAGCACAAACAAAATCAGTTAAGACCATATCATTTAAGAAATCGACACTCTGCAAACTGATTTTTGGAACTTTCATCGAGGCTTTGATCTTTATCTTCTAATCATTTAACTGACACAGGAGTTTTTTGAACCGCGTCGACTGCTTACAAGAGTAGCAACGATGTGGTAAGAAAAGTGCAATACTGCAAAACGTCTCTAAATGCATTTCAACCTTTGGAATTGTGTCATTCAATGTCGGATTCAATGTCGGTAAACTAATATCAATATGAAATTTGTTATAACTTCGGTCCAATGTCAACAGTTTACGAAAGATTGGTGTTCATTGACACAGTATCTTCGGACTCTAGACGACAGAGTTGTTAAAACTTGGACTGGGACTACCTTTGGCTAAAGTATCTGCGAGTATGACGCGCACTTGAGACTCAGTCTTATCGAAAGACCCTTTACTTTGCATTTGAATGCGAAAAGGTCCCACTCTCTTTCCGCTGCATTGGAAAGTGTGCGCTTAAAATGTCTGACGCGGGCACTCTGCTGATCTGAGAAGGTGCACCTGCACCTGCTTTGTCAACGCTTGGCATAAAAATGCAAATCCCACGAAAATCGTGCAGGAAAAATGAAAAACGAACTTCAAGTGGGATTTACAATGATGCCCACGAGGATAAGGCGCGGCACCGTTGCGCCAAAATGTGTTGCATTATGGCAATGGACGGTGCTCCGGGCCATGCCTCGGCCATGCGAGCTGCTGGCAATGAGAAATTTACATCTGCATTTGTGCCAAATGGAGGCAAATTGCCGCTGATGGATTTAATTTCAAAGTTTTTACCGTTAGCAAAGCAAAAACAACTGTTTGCTGCAAAAAAAGTAATGTTGCAAGCACTCAGGAGGGTGCAACGCGCCTCCATTCATGTCAGTTTGTATGTATACGTATGTATATGTATGTATTTACATGTGTTAATTTGTGTAGGCACACTTTGAGCTTTCAGCAGCTTAACTTAAACAATAATAACAACAATAACACTAAGTGTAGTTGTCTTGTTGCAAGTATTACTCGAAGAGGCGTGAAAGTATCATAATGCTATTACGCCTGCATGTGCGTTGCAAAATTTAATTAAAAACTTACAAATGAATGAGCTGAAAGCAACAAAAAACCGAACCGTTACTGCAGACAAACTAAGTATAAGAAAAGAGTCAAAGACGCGTGGCAGCAGAAGCGCGAAAAGTTACTGACGCAACTTCTTTAACGATTATTATTGTCGGTTGCATGCTACACCAGTGCCTTTGTGTGTGTGTGTGTGTGTGTGTTGGGGGTGTGGACAAGTGTTGCAACTTCGTGAAGTGATGTGTTGAAGTTGAGTGGAAGGCCGCTCTAAGCCGACAGACACACACTCATAAACCTGCAGCGCTGTCACAATGCGTTTGCTCAAGTGAGACGAGCGTGGAACTTCGGCAAAAGTAAATTTAATTAGGAAATTGTCAAAAGTTTTTCACCACCCTCATTTACACATGCATATGCAAGAGACACATGTATATAGATACATATCTATATAGTACATTAATGTCTTCTGTAGGTACAAATCGCTTCAGCAGGAACAAATGACGCAGACAAAACTTGGCTCGGCAGAATTGCAGGCGATAAACATTTATTAAGCAAAGCGTTGAATTGCGCTTAGTGCATGCTTCCTCCGGGTTCTAAAGGAATAAATGGGAAGCTAATTCTAAGAAATTTTTATTTGATGAATTTCTATATTTACTTCAAAAGTTTTTCTTTCAATCTAGCAGCACATTTCAACCCGACAGTACCGCGCAACACATTCACATAATAGACTTAGAACATAATTGTACAGAATTAATAACAGAATCGATTTGTCCATATATAAATATTTTCATAATGTGAACTCTAATCATGACAGTAAGAAAATTTAATTTTTTTCAGAAGCTCAGTTTTATCATGCCAAAGAAACCGAAGCATTTTTAAGTCTACCACACTCCATAACCACACTTTCAGCTGTCAGCAAAAGAGCCCACAAAGTATGCTTGTTTTTTCATGTACACTACTGTGCCCAAAAAAAAGGTGACATTGTATTTATTTTTAAAAATCTTTATTTATTCTTCCAAATCAATTTCATACCCTTCAAAGTAACTCCTCCCGATGCAATGCACTTATGCCAACGGATTTTCCAATCATCGAAACACTGGTTGTTGTCACTTTCCGGGATGGCCTCTCCTCTATCGTATAAAAACTGTGTCCCCATAGCGGTCTTTTGAGCTTGGCGAACAGCCAGAAATCACACGGCGCCAGATCGGGTGAATACAGTGGTTGCGGAACGATATGGGTTGAGTTTTTGGGAAATGATCACGAATTACGAGGGCAGTATGGGATGGTGCATTATCGTGGTGTAAAAACCAAGAATTGTCTTTCCACAATTCCGGCCTTTTTAGGCGGATAGCGTTACGCAAACGACGACAATGAATTGTCTGAGGGCCAAGAAGGATTTATTTGAATAAAGAAATGACTTTGTATCTACCGTCTCCAAGGTAGCTGCTTTCAGTCAAGTTTATTAAAATGTATTTTGCTATGAATATAAGTGATATTTTCTATGCTGAAGTCTACTCTAAAAACCTTTGAGTCATTCGCAGGAACTATTCAAGGATTATTAAATCCAGTAACAGTAACAGCTGACCGTTCTGCCTTTTAAGAAAAATTTAAATGTGCTACTCTCCCTTATGTCTGCACTCGAACTCTGATTGTTTATAAATGTCTTTGCATATAACATTTTTAAATTATATAATTTAGTTAATAATCATTTATCCGACGACCTTGAGATAAGTGTACGTACGGTACGAGAAATATTAAAATATTTTTTATATCAAATACATGAAAAAACAATAACGATTTATTACGATTCACTGCATTTGTTACGGTTTCCATGCTTTTCCACATCTCCATACCAATGGGCGAAGCTAAGCCTTGGAGTTGTGTCATACACTCCAAATTCAGCGATTCGCGCCAATTATGTTTATTTGTAATATCCGTGGAATTCATAAAGTGCGACATGCTTGTAAGAACATAACCTTTTTGACCGAAAAAACGCATAGTTGATTGCCTGCTGCTTCACCAATGACTTCCGCTTATCTGCAAAGTTTCTTCCGTTTTCGCAATTATTTATGTGTGCCCCACTACAGCAACGTGGCATGACCACTAAACTATGAAAAAATATCTCTATACATACATATATATGTGTAGGTATATCTATACCATTAGATTCACCATAACCATTTTTATGTTGAGCAGCTTGAATAAGCATTTGTTGGCCGCTACGTTGGCTACGTTTCGGTTTTAAGAAATCTCTACAAATTGTGAGTACCGCCGTATCAATTGGACTGCAGCCAAATTTCCTGCCACATAATTTTCCGTTCATTATTTTGTGGTTTTCCGCTATCAACCACCATTCGAATACAAAACGGCAGCAAAACAAAAAAAAAAAATCATATACTTATGAAAAAAGATAAGAAGTAAGAGAGTACACATTTCAGGTTTGACCGAGAATTTTATAAACTCGAAAAGAGAGGCCGAAATGTGTGAGTTGGAAAAGCTTGACAAGCTGGTCGAGACGGGGAACTCTCGACAATTCTACAAAAAGATGCGGCGACTTATAAAAGGTTTTAAGACCCAAGTGTACTCTTATAGACCACTCAGAGATGATCTAGTAACTGATGTCCAGAGCATATTCAGATTATGGAGGGAACACTTCTCCAGACCACTAACTGTCAGTGAACGCTTAACACCAGGAGATGGTGAACCCGATTCCCCAATCGATGGCTATGGAGCAGACGTTCCAGGTCATTGCCGACCATGAAGAAGTACTAATAGCAATCACCCGTTTGAAGAATAACAAAGTGGGTGGCCAATGTATTGCCAGCCAAGCTATTCAAATATAGCGACGAAAAGCATACCCGCCGATTGAAATTTAAGCGTGCTCTGCTCAATCCACAAAACGGAACCGTCAACAAACTGATTGGACTTTATTAGTGAGGATTCAGGCCTGGAAAATCGACAACTGAGCAGATATTAGCCATGAACCAAACCTTGGAAAATACTCTTAAAAAGGTACTACTTCGGACTGAGAAGTAAAGTCTTCTCTCGACGAACAAAGGCTAAACTCTATGAGTTGCTCAGCATTCCCGTCCTGCTATATGTTGCAGAGGCATGGACGATGATAAAATCTGATGAGTCGGTGGTACGAGTGACTTAGTTCAGCGAATTAAGAGACAGCGACTACGCTGATCAGGTCATGTCATTAGAATATATGAGAACACTCCGGCTCTGAGAGTATTCGGCGTAGTACCCGCCTGGGAAAGGAGAGAAAGTAGAAGACTTTCACTGCGTTGGAAGTACCAAGTGGAGAAGGACCAGGCTACACTTGGAACAACCACTTGGCGCCAAACGGCGAAAAGGAAGAACGACTGGCGCGCTGTTGTAAACTCGACTATAACCCCTCGTAAGCGGTAGCTACGTCAATAAAGAATAAAAAACCACCGCTAGGTAAACAAAACCATTATACTCTCTAACAACATGTTCCGAGAGTATAAAAAAATAAAAATTCAGTACGCCAGCGGCGACTCTCTCAGCGCGCACAACACGTACCGTCAATTTAGCAGATATACCAAATGCGGCACGCTCGCTAAACCGGCAGACTTTATGGCCAATTCGAGTATTTGGAATTAAGCCCAAAATTATAGATTTGAATTATCGCTGATTGGCATGGAAAATGATGCAGTAACCAAATAAAGCGATATAATTTCTTCGAAACTTTCAACGCCGTCCACACGCCGCGCCGTCCGTGAGCCCAACGTGTGTGCTGGCATTTTTATTCTACTTGACTTTTATTTGCGCTTTTATTTTATTTACACACAAGCTATCCGAAATATCCATTTATTACGCTCGCTGCTTGTGTTTACTGCATCGCGCGCAAATAAAAATGCGCAATGTCCGATGAAACCTCGTTGATTGCTTGCTTTAAACTTCAATCGATGCGCTTCCGATACGGCGGCAATACAGCGCGCAGCAACAACAACAGCCGCAGCAGTAGCAACAGCAACATCAACAGCGGTGGCAAAGCAAAAAAGCAATTTACAACGTCAATGTGTCTGCATAAATTATGAGCGACCAACCGCAGCCACTTTTGCGCACCGCAACGCAGCTTAAAGTACGAGTCGTACTACATAAAGCACAACTCTCGACGGCATAATAAAATGCGGCAATATGACTGGCGCTGCATACATAATAAGCCACAATGAAATGGCAATGATGTTCGTCGGTTCGCGAGTCAATTTGCTTACGTATACGCCGTGTTGGCCGTATTGGTCGTGTTCGCCGTGTTGAGTCTTTTCAACGGTTTCGACGAATAACTGTATTCTACATTGAAAAGCGCAGCAAATAAATATTAACCCTTCTTCACAGCTGCACGTTGTTGGCTGGCTACAAATTTATATGGCTCGATAGATGGATTGGCGGTGGGATGGATCTGGTGGTGGCGTGTGATTTATCTGCATATTACAGTGCTATAAAATATGTTTATAAATGTACCCTGCACCAAATTGTACTCGGTAGTACAGAAAAGCCGAGAAATTTAAATATTTAGTATATTTTTAGGAATTTTTATTAGTTTGTTATTAGTTTGTATTCCGAAGGAAGCGGCGGAGACCATACAAAGCATATGTAAATGATTAGCGTGACGAGCTCAGTCGATTATGCCATGTCCGTCTCTCTGTATCAGGGGACAGGAGGCTTCTAGACAATAGTTTTAAGTGTAGATGGCAAGAACGTCCACGGACAATAGCCCTAACGGCCGAGTGACTTATGAGTACATTCGGGACGTTGAGTTTGTTGAGGATAGCCTGGACTTCAAATTTTGTCTGACTCTAGGTTTTCTGCTCACAGAGCATAGGCCTCTGAATACATTTTTGCAACAGAAGCACCTATCTGACAGGTCGGATTGTTTTGGGGGGGCGGGCTTAGAGAATTAGGTGTACTCGGACTTAGGAGATGTGGGTAGTATCGGGATTAGCTGGGATGTTATGGACGATTGATGTTAGTGGTGTGTTCTCCAACGGTGTGTTCGAACAGTAATACCGCGCAGATGCTTGCGCCTGAGTTATTTAAATGGTGAAGACATTTAGCTGGGAATTAAGATTAGCTTTTATATGAGTGGTGTGTGTATGGCGTCCAACCCCTGGCCAATATTTCAGAACTGTACGGAAGCTCAACTGGTAGTATCTGCAGCTACAAGGAGACCTACTTCTGGTACCACAGGGAGCAAGAGAAGCAAGAGACTCCCATGTTGCTTGTGGCTAAAACCCAAATGTGGAAAGAAGTGGCAAATTTGTCATTTAAATATAGGACCCAAAGTACGGCAGCGATTTTAGATGGAACTCGAACCCTACCAAGGTGGTAAGAGTGTCCATTTCACGTTGCTAATTGGTAATGAAAGGCATTTTCAGTACGCTGATCAACACACTGATTTGATTCGCTGTACTTTTTAGCGCCGTGCGTTAAGGCTGGCATCAGCAGGTATCCACGTTAAACACACTGGACGTTGTCCATCTGTCTGTATACCCCTTCGTCTGTTTGTCCATCTGTTTGTGTGTATATATTGGAACCACGTCTTTTTTTTCAATATCCCTTTTATTCGACTTTAAAATTGGAGTAAATTGCGAGTCCGCAGCACTGCTCAGAATTGTTAATTAATTGTTTTTGATCGATATATCCAACACGATCCTTTTATATGTATTTTAAGAGTGTCAACTATATCAATGATCGATCCAGCCATTCCAATTCATATTATGGATCTCTTCGTTTTTTTCGTCCATCGATTTTCAGATTCTGGGCAACAGTTTCGAAATTGCTTAAAGGCTGTGAATTGTTTTATGAAACAGAAATGCTCCCTGTACTGCTGGACATGCTCGGAGAGGAAAAAATGATTAATTAGTTAATTAGTTCCACTTTTGTCAAGTACTTTTAACTATAAGTTACCTATAACTTACCTAACGTTTATCATGTTGATTTCCTACAGGGTCTCTACGTTCGTATATTATGCAAGTGTAGTGCAAATGTCTATCGCATTGAATGATAAATGATTAAGTTATGCCAATTTGATTTTGATGCGAACATTTCCAGTTAAGTTTATGAATTGGGAATTTATGCCCGAACATTGCAAGCAACTGCTCGATAATGGAGTATTGAAATGACGTTTTAATTCCCAGCTGATGTAATGATAATGAAATATCAATGTGTAAACATTATGGAAAGCCATTTTTGTTTATTAATTGTGAAAAGCAATTAAATGCAATAAATAACTGTTGCCAGTATATGTTCGATTACGATTTGCCGATATTGAAATTCACGGATTAATATGCAACTAATATTTCATTAACATTTAATTAATTTATATTAAGCTAATTTATATTTGAAATTAATTTATATTTAAATTTAACCCTTCAAATTATGCTAAGTTTACCATAGTTGGTCGAATTGTCACTTTAACGAGAAAACTGTTTCGAAAAGAATTGAAAGCTGTTAAAGCACTTATGTAGTTCCTGCGTGTATAATGAGTTTTTTGATAAGGGCTTAGTTTTTTTTAATTGTTAGATAGTCAGATTTTCATCTGCGGTTTTTAACTCGGCTATAATCGCGTAAGCGGTGTCTACGCCAATCAAGAAGAAGAAGAAGTCAGATTTATCAATTGCCTTATATTGCTGTAGAGGAGCTATTGGCAAATGGTTGGGTCTCTCCATGAAAGTATTTCTCGGACTCTATGACACCATAGTCAAGCCCATTATGTTCTATGAAGTCTTTATGTTGTGAAGTGCTTTAGAAAACACCACACTCTCTAGTTTAGAGCGTTCAACGGGCAGCGGTCCATAGCATGTGTGATACACTAAGGTTCAATCCAACCATGACACTTAACGCCATCTTGCAAATAGTGTCCGTAACCTGACAGAAGTCGGAAGGTGTATGGCAGCTATCAGACTCAGAGAGTCTGGGTTCCTAGAAGAAGTCGCGCCTTGGAAAACCTCACACACTTTGACTTCTTACCGGATCACTCGGATCATCTCACCATATATCGGCGAGAAAGCTGTGGGTGGAAAAGCCGTTGAAGGAGACGGACAGTGAGCTTCATTAGGTATGGGTCAAAGCTTGTGGGAAAGTTTGGTGGAAGGGTTTACTGTCAAGAACTCTCTATGAACTCCAGCTGTGGACTTCTTGGCTATTGCATTGATTTCCAGGACGAGATTGCAGCCGTTAAGGTAGGAGTAGATTTACTGCTCCAGAGTGAAGCCTTCAGAGATGACACCATCTACTCAGATATCAAAGCGGCGATACTAGAGTTGAACTTATTAACAGTGAGTTCAGGGTTGCTCAAGGAGTGTCTAACCTCGCTATCATTAGCATCAAATGTCTTTATGATATTACTGGTATGGGTGCAGATCACAGCGGAATCGCAGGAAATTGTAAAGCTGATCAGCTAGCAAGCGAGCGGTTCTAGGGTGACCGCTAACAGTAAAACGGGAGCGGATCGATGCCCACGTCTTCTCTTGTGTCCCACTACTGTATGGATGGGCTTCTCGAGAACTTGACCAGCGCTTCATGCGCTGACGAAAGATCCTTTTGGCTCTAGATTGATGGTAAGAGATTTGGTGAGCTCTTTGTCCTCAGTAAGGCTAGCCCTCTTCAAGTTGTAAGGAAGAAGACATGGTGGAGACATCTCATCATTTCATTCTTTATTGTTCAGCGTCCACTTTTTCTTATCCCACCAAACTTGTGGGAAAATATGTTAAACGGTTCCGTAAGTTTGTGTTGGTCACAAGCCGTTTAACTGATTTTTAAGTTTGAATACAGTAGTTATATTTTTATGCCTTCCTACAGTACTGCAGAAAGTAGTCCAAGTGATTGAGTGTGGTTTTATATTATTCATTACGAAGTAAGATATCATTTTCTATAATTTACCTCCAGCCGCATTGGTCCGAGCATTGGAACCAAAAATAAAATGAATCCGCAATACTGCTTAGCGGCATCGCGGCATCGCGCGCTGCGTCCAATATTCGGTCAACATGAACACCCAGCAGAGTCAGTAACTCGAGCAACAATGGATTCGTTTGGCACCAAGTAGTTAATGCGCATCCTCAGAGACGCCATTCAGTTCCATAAAATCCACAAGCCATTGTTGAAACGCCGTTACATCCATCGTTCCTAAATTGCAAGTTATTGATGTGTGCGATCCTTGCTTCCAACAAGACCGATCGTATAGTTTTGGCGTAAATATTTTGAAATGCACAAAGTAAAGAATCATCTTGAGCGGCTACTATAATGCATCATTGGAACGTTCGAAAGATGAAATGGAGAAAAAGCGGACCTAATTGTAAATGAACAGTGTCTCAAATAGATGAAAAAGATAAAAAAAATCAGCTTCCAATAAACTTTCCACATTTTTCGCATCCGAGCCTGGTGTCTTCAGGTAAAGCAATATATAGATAAAAAATATTTAAGGTTTTGCACTGCGAACTATAGTCTAATGCACCTTCTCCTATATTACATATATTCACAAAGGTCCAGCACTCTGAATAATTCCAGGAGCTTGCTGACCGCAACTGATTTGATGTGATCCCTGTCCATGTCGATGGATTCTAGGAATCTAGTTTGCTTTTACAAGTTGTTGGGCAATCTAAAAGCAGTTGTCCTGGCTCAAAAGACTATGCCCATGTTGAACAAGTGTTTCTTGAGCCTGAAGTGCCCTGTATAGAGCTCAACAAGGAGACGGAGTTTGTTTCGGGGAAGGTTGATCATATCTCTGTTTTGAAAGTTGAGAATCAATCCCACTAATAAAATAATATCAAAATAATGCTATCATCAAAATGTCGAACTAGTTGCCAATTGTGTTGAATAAAAAAATTAAATCGTCTATGCCAAATAGTCTTTCTGCTATTAAAACATACATTTAATTCAACGGAGTATGTGCTATTAACATCCTAACAACCACTTCGAATATATTTTAGCAATTTCGAGTAATTGATGTCAACTACAATTTAATGCACAATAAGTGCTGAGAGCGCTTAACTTCACGCACACACACACACACGCATACACATGCGCGCACAATTGCATGCGAACATATAAAAATCTAAAACTAAAATACCGCAGTTTGCCAAAAAACATTTGCGAAATGTGCAAAAAATTAAAATGAAATGAAATGTGATAAATAGCTAATGTTAACGGTGAAACAGTTGAAAACCATAAATAAACCAAATACTTAGCAACGCACACAAAAACACATGACGCCAAAGCCAGGACAAAAGAAAAAAATATAAAAAAATGAAAAAGCGCAAAACACAAAAAAAATAAAATAAAATAAAAAGGAGCGAGCGTAAAAAGTAATTTACAATTTGAAGAGTTGAAGTGCGACACAAAGCCAACTAATTGAAAAATTGTGCTTTTAAGGGTCATTAAACAAACAAGTCTCTCTTCCACCACAGCGACAGCGACAGGACAGAGCAAATGTGCAGCCGAGCGCAAAAGAAATGTGACTCCAACTCGTCGCTTGTACATTTGTACAAGTAGTTGTATTTGTATTCACATTTTGACTGCGCCATAAATTCGTTGACATTTTGCTGGTCCTTTTGGCCGACGGCTAACGAGATGCCACAAATGTAGGCAAAGGAAAAGGTGCGGGGTGCAGATTTGCGAAATTTACTCTCACATTAACATTTTGTAGGCTTTTGTAAGCAGTTTTATATATACTCGTACTAAATATTTTACTATGGGCAAAAAATATTAAGAATTTCTTGATAATTTTAAAATTCTTAACTTGTTCTTTAAAATCTATGCTGTCCCACTCAAAGTAATCCTCCTTGGGTCCAATACAATTGTGCCAACGGTTTAGAGAAGAAGTTTAATGTCTTCAATTGAGTCAAAGCGGTTTTCCCGTAGCGTTCGTTTGAGTTTCCTGAATAGTTGGAAGTTCCACGGAGCTAAGTCAGGCGAATATTGTGGTTGCGGCACGATATTGTTTGAAAACTTGGCGAAAAATTCACGAAGAATCAATGTATTATGAGACAGCGCATTATCGTGGAGCAAAAACCAAGAGTTGTTGGCCCGAAATTCCGGTTTCTTTTTACGAATAACTTCGCGACGCTTAACACTCAAGTAGTATTTCTTGTTGACAGTTTGGCCAGTAGCAAGGAATTCAAGGAAACTTTTAACTTAACCTTGACTTTTGACCTGCTTTGACTTGTTTTTTCAACTTCCGCTCACCTTTGCCACGATATTTGGCCGGTTGGTCGTCTGTTTTGGGGTCGAAACCATTTAAGACTCATCGTCAGTGCTACTACGTTTCATGACATCCGGTAATCGGAAAGCATTGTTTCATAGACGTAAACGCAACACTGTTTTTACAAAATAAATTGGAATTCTGGCACCAATTGTGTTTTCACTTTGCTTATGCTCAAATGATCTTTCAAAATGGTTTTCAGTAGTCCTTCTTATATTCCAATGAGACCAGTAAGACCTCTAACTTTCAGTTGATGTGAATGACCGTCTTGGATGTGGTTCCTCATCAACGCGTTCGCGACCATCTTTAAAATAATTTGTACTAATCAGAAGCAATTGCTTGCGATAAAACAATTATCGTCGCAGGATTTTTCCAACATTCTGAACATTTTCGTACCATAAATTTGATTCCGCACACAAAATTTAATGGAAGTTCTTTGTTGAATAATTTTGCTCATCGTAAAAGATCGAAGAATCCACTTTTTTGTCTTCAGGAAGACATAAGTATACTACAAGGTCTGTCGCACAAGAAACAGAACTTTTTAAATATAACTGTTTCTGGTGACGCCACCTATTGGTGGGTATATGAAATAAAAAGTTTGATCTCTTGTTTACATTTCGAAAAAAATTTTAAGACAATTGAATAACAACAATCGATGTTATCGATCAAAAAGTGACAGCAGCTTTTGGTCATCGGTCGTAAAATGCATCTTGAACAAAGAGCAGATATTAAATTTTGTTTTAAACTTTGGAAAAACGTTTACTGGAACATTTTAAATGATGAAAAAAGTTTATGTTGATCAGTGCCTATCCCGTAGTAATGTGCATGAGTGGTTTAAGCGGTTCCAAGAAGATCATGAGGACCTCTGTGACGATCAAAAGTCACCGAAAAAAAGTCGTCTTCAGAAGTTAAAAATGAAGGCAATGCCGATTTGTTTATACGATTCCGAGGGTATTGTACACCGAGAGCTCGTCTCACCTGGCCAAACGATTAATGCTGTGTTTAACCTTGGTGTTATGAAGCGTCATTTGTCAAGCATTCGTCGTGCTCGACCACAATGCCGTTAGACAGGGTTCTGGCGCCTGTTGCACGATAATGCGCCGTGTTATCGGCCGACGCTTGTCACTGATTTTTTGACAAAAACCTCCATATTAACCATTAATCACTCACCGTACTCACCTGATCTGGCATCCTGTGATTTTTACCTATTTGGAAAACTTCATTTGCCCATGAAAAGACACTGGTTTCAGGACATTTCAGCTATCCAAAAGGCGACGACCGATATTCTCAAGCGCATTCCGAAAAATGACCTTAAACACTCATTTGAAATGCTAATTGACCGGGCTAAACGCTGTTTCGATAGAGCGCAAGGAAATAACTTTGAATAAAAAATATAACTTTTGAAAAATATTAATTTTTTGTTGTTTCTTTTAACGGTCCTGTCTCTTTTGCGACCGACCTTCTAAACACCAATAACATTTAGATGCGACATTTGGCACATATGTAACTGATTGTCATACGAACTTAGAAAAAACTACAAGTATTTCGACGAATAGGTATACGCGTGTGTTTTAAAATAAAAAAGTCTTACTACTTTCTGCCCATATTATTATATTGTGAATAAATATGTATTTATATTTGTTTGTTTATACGTCCATATATAATTCAAAGCTGATTCGCTTGATTAATTAATTATTTATAATATACTTTCATTCATTTTTAAAGCACCGTTTTGTTTCCCTTTTCTTTATAATGCATATTCATTGCTATTTGTGCATAATTAAGCATTCCAGCTGCAAGGTAACCGCAATTCATTGCACTTTGCAAACAAATCAGGCCGGTTTGCAAGTTTTTTACACACATATAACGGTATAAACGCGCATGACGTAATTTAAATCAAATATGCTAAATCCATAAATTAATAACACCTTAGCTAACGGTTATGAATAAATAAAACAAATTTTTTACTTGCAAAAAATGTATTGTTTTAGTGAAACATGTATATTTAGGTTAGGGTGAGCCAAAAAAAAATAATGGTTCTAACGAATTTATGTGTTAAAATAAACTTATATACAACGATAACAATATTCGTGAAAGTTCGAATTTCTTATCTTTAATCACTTTTTCACTTTTCAAAATAAAATTGAACTTCCATAACTTCAACTTCTAAAACGCGAAGTTCTACATAACTCAAACTCTTGAATTGGCAATAGAAGTCAAATTTCATACAAAGTTTCTTCACCAAAGTCTCTAACTCGAGGTGTTTTTTGTGGATTATGATGATTCGAGTTAGGGATGTTCAAGTTGTATAAGAATTTTTAAATTGATATATGATTTTATAGAAAATTTTGTGCTCTACGCGAATCCGTGATTAGATTAGATTAAATAGATAGGCAAGGATTGAACCGCGGTAAATTGTGCCCTCTAATAAATCACAATGGCTAAGCTAGCCCCAGCATGTTGATAAAGTCCAATACCATGAGGTATGACAATTAAGTAATAAGACTGATTCCATAAAAACCGTATATTTGAAAATTATTCTATAACTCTGCTATCCCCTTCAAAGTAGTCCCCTTCGGCAGCTATACAGCGATTCCAGCGCGTTTTCCATGCTACGCAATATTTCTGGAACGCTTCGACTGGGATGTCCGCGAGTACCCTCGTCACGGCGGCCTGGATATCCGTAATCGACTCAAAATGGATTCCTTTGACCACCGATTTTGTTTTAGGAAACAAAAAGAAGTCACAGGGTCACATGTCGGGCGAATAAGACGGCTGTTGCAATACGGCGATCCCTTTAGAGGCCAAATACTGGGACACGCTGAGGGCGGTGTGGCACGGCGCGCTGTCGTGATGAAGGATACAGTTACTAGCGATGTCTGGGCGCACCCTGTTGACTCGTTTTTGCAATATTTCGAATACTTGGCAATAGTAGACTTGATTCACAATTTTCCCCGGTGGAACGAATTCTTTGTGGACGATTCCACGGCTATCAAAAAAGGCAGTAATCATCGTTGTCACCTTCGGGTTGCTCATGCGCGCTTTTTCCGGGCGGGGGCGCGCGGAGACAACCATTGTGAGCGGGGCACGACTAAGGGTACTATCACCATACACTCTTACAATTCTAGCGTACGTTTCTGAAGCTGTTTCGCCCAATCTGGCGCAAAATTTTATCGCGACGCGTTGCTCTTGATTTCGTTTTTCCCTTTTCGTGACGAGCACAACAAACACCGTCTACTCAACTTGATGCAGCAGGCGAACTAAACAAGCTAGAGCGATGGTACATATATAAATGAAGAGGGAGGTATGCCCGAGAAAAAATACAGGGAATTTCACGGTCACAGGTTTACCACAAGCACGACAATAGAATCAGTCTCATTACTTAATTGTCAAACCACGTACTGCTGGGTGCTAGCGAAGGGATGTGATCTCTATATGTAAACATATATCCAAGAGCATTATTTCTACGTTTGCTGAGAATATGCAGTCAATTAGCAGGAGTTCTGGTGTTTGAGGCTGCCTGTTGTAGAATCGGCATTTTACGCAAGAAGCTAGACAGCTAGACCTATGATGCAAAGTATTTTATAGTAAATGGTTCAAAAGTCATACACGCTGAATGATAAAAATCAAGTCGTTATAAGGAAAACTTGTTCCTCTGTCAAGACATGTAATTGGAAACAGTAATTGTCTCAGCGACAAAATCCATATGTAAAATGGTTCCTATCGGACCATAAACCACATAGCTGCTATAAAAAGTTCCTATAAGAAACAAGTTGTTATATGAGAAATGTGTATTTTAAGAAGGGTTTTACAGCAACAGTAGTTAACATTTTTTTTTTTTATTTTATGTATGTATCGTATGTAAACCTATAGATTCGCTGTAACCTCTAAAATCCGTACTCGTTTATTTTTGTACACCCTAATGTGTATGTATACATACACTTTAACCGCTTACAGTGCCATAATAAAAAGTTGTAATTTTTTAGTGGACTGAAATAATATCATATAAATCCATATATAGTGAATTATGTATGCATGAAAATTGTTCAAAAAAAAAGAGACGGATTGATTTTGTCAAAATAACCTCGAAACTTATTCGAACAACGTTTGCTCCACTCTTTCATTATTTCATTGCCTAATGTTAGAGAGAACAAAATTTTAAGCAAATTTTGATTAATCAAACGCACTAAGATAACAAATTTCACTACATATAAAGAATGAAAAACCTCTCTCCTTACTTAAATCAAATTTTTTTATTTATTCCATGCCATAGAATTACAGTTGAACACATTAATTCTCCCTCGAATCACCATAATTGCCAAAATCTTCGAATTATGGAAGAAAAAAGTAGTCACTAGAGAGAGTGAGGCCGCAGAGACTGTCAAAATTCGCGTCACTCGCAGGCATCCTAAAGGATGACTACTCCTATTGGATATAGGAAGTGAACTCCATTTGGTATCGCAAAGAACCAAACTGATCCATGCGTGGCTTATTGGCCTACCAGATTAACCTAACTTAAACTAAAATATCTTGTAGAGCTACCTATAGATGAATATAGCTTGTAACTTTACTATTCCTTAAATAGACAGACAGCTTCAATATGAAAGGCATTTTCTCTAACATCTTTGTACAAGACGAACTATTTATTTGTATTTTCTGTAATGCAGAACATTCTTTGTGCCTTCTACCATTATTTAAAGAAAGTAAGAAACCTTCGCCCATTATTCATATAATTAAGAGTTTCTCGCAATTTGGCTTAGGTTAGATTAAGTTCTATGGCTCATCCAGAGACTGCAGTCTACTATATGCAGTCTTTTGGGAAACCATAAAAATATAACTCATTTTTTCAACTTATAAATCAGCAAAGCACCTTGTGAGCAATAAAATTTTGCTCACTCATTTTACTTGTATTCCTTCCAGTTCGCTGGGGTATTTGAATGTGTAAGCTCCCAAGTGCTTAAGACTTGTTCCCGCAAACGTGGGACAATCAAGAAAAAAGTTCTTAGATTTCACCCTCGTCTTTTTCTTTACTGCCTCCTCAGCTAGGGTCTGATGAAATTAACCACCTTACAATATGGATTCCGAAATCTCGATTTTTATGCAAACATTTCGATATTTGTCAAACACGAAGGTTCATGATTACGTGGTGGTTCAGGTTGAAGTCGTTCTTACAAGAATAGTTGAGATTTGTTTTTCATTATTTTCCACCAACAAAATAATTTCACATAGGCAAGAACAGACTATAAGGCGAATATATGAGAACCTCCCAACCCAACTTTGGGAGTTTCTGGCGAGTACTTATCGTTGTGTATGGCCTGGCTTTTTGCTGAAAGAATACAATTCTTCTCTTATTACCCAAAACTGACTGCTTCCGAGTGATGTGTTTCCCAAGACGGTTCAAATAATAATATACTTATTTTAGGTTGGGATAAAGAGCTTCAACATTGGGAGTAGCTCATAGTGTATGTTTAACTCTACATCTCTTCAAAAACATACCAAGACATTACTTTCAAATTGCAAGAGAGGAAATCATAATTGCACGGCTTGGTGGTTACAGTTTCAGTAGCCTTAACTTTTTTACATTTTTCACATTTCTTGTCGCCTGGCATACATTTTCTCCTTAATTCAAGAAAACCTGTGGAACATGACGCCTTCTTTCTCTATCCATGCCTTTCTATATTTCTCTTTCTCTCTCTTTTTTTTCTATACTACCACTTACAGAAGTCGGATGTGGAACTTTCATTCCCGAACCTGTCCTAGTCGTTGCTTCGTATTGGTGTTACTACCTTTCGAGCTCTCAGCAGCACCTTTATGTTAAAGTTTACTAATTCACTCCCCTTCTGGTAGCGTCCATATTTACATTTTCTATAAATCAGCATTCTCCTGCTTTGTAATCACAAATTCTCACTGCTTCCTCCTTCGCTCGAAAGAACATCTCAATTGTCTGCTCTTTCTCTTTAAAGAGCATGCAAATACGAGTATAGCTGAACAGAGTTGAACCTTACTGAATTACATTCGGTTCATCACATCCACCAAAATGCCAAAGGTGCAAACGCCAACTGTTATTATTGAAATTAGTCTCACAAATTACAAAAAAATGTATGCGTTAATTAATTCAGTTTCGGCCATCGCTCCCTCCTATCCATTAATTAAAACACCCTGAGGGGCTCGTACCACTATTATTCTAATTGAATGTTCGCATGTATTTGCTTGCTTACTCAAGCCAACAGCAGCCAACTTAGTTGTTTGTCCATCAACTACGCTCCAAGTCAATCAGCAAACGTCAAAACAATTAGTCAATAATCATAACGGAATTTGCGCGATAAGTAAACTATTTACATTCAAACATTGGCTAATGTTGACTTCAATAAGGCAAATACGAGCGCATAAATACAAATTTTAGTATACAAGTACTATATATACGAATATGAGTTACGCCTGGAAGCCAATCAGCCGGACATTTGAAGACATGTACATACATATGTCTGTATGTTTATATACATAACGGGAAGTATAGTAATATCCCTCAAAGTAACTCTTATGGATTACCTGTTTGTGTGGTGTAATAATAACATTTCGTGTTTACACTTCTGCTGGGTGCTCATCCCTGCTTATCCTGCTATTTGCTATATGGGAGTGGATCTTGTTCGATTTGACACAGGCTTTGAGAATTAGTAACCATAATTTTATACGATTTTTGCCAGAAAAGCTCGCGTAAGTTTCTTTTGTCGGAGTCTTTTTCAGATTTTAGAGGATTTTAAATCTTTTGAGTACCGAGATTTTAACCTTTGTCTTATCTAGTGCCGGTTACGTCGTCAAAACAACCTTTCGTTTAATAAAAAAAAAAAAATTATGTCGGCTGAGCTTCAGAGTATTTCTTAATAATACTTTGGTCAACTTATTTTTTTCCGCCTTGCAATGAGAGCGGGATAATTGAAAACCATATATTAATTCTAACTTGGCAGTTTGACTTGTTACTTTCGGAGTTTTTGTTGAGTTAACATGGGTTCTACTTGAACAATTGAAACACCTCCTTTGTAATTTGTTTAAGTATTAATTGAAAAAACACCGCGGGTATCGACGAAGCGCTTTGCCATTCCGACTAGAGTTAGGTCAACGTAACCGGAACGAACCCAGACTTTTATCCGGTCAAGGACTGTGATCTCGGCAGATTTCTGCCGCTGCAGTAACAACAACGAAGCGTTTTTCACCGATATTTAATTTTTTTAGTCATCTTTTATTGATTCTAGCCAATTTGCTCTTACTCATGACCGTGTCTGGCTTCTATTGCAGCAAGCACTTCAATAGATTTCTTACGTTCGAGGTTGAGTTATATAGGTTTTGCGATTAACGAGCTTACACAAGCCCAATAGAACCAACGACAAAAGGCAAAAGAACATTTTAGTACTGACTTTTTCTGGGTCTGATGGAACTAATGCAAACTCTTAATGCCACTCTGCTGTCGGAGTGAAGCCGCTCTGAAGAAGTCCTTAGTTCGGAACAAAACAATTGCTATGGCCTTCTCCGGGGCTTAAATTCGTTAACGAAAAATCTCGGTGTGACTCTTCTTCACCGGATGGCTATACCAGTATTTGGTATGTCTCTCGCAGGAATGAGCGCGGAGAAAAAACCACCACAACTTGACTAAGGGGTTCAAATTAGGTTTCAGTCCGAAAATCTAAATTTTGTCTATTTCCCTTACGTTGACAGTACGAGAAGCTTAATGTATGGTAAGACGATTCTTTGAGCTCATAGGGTTTTTGCTCTATTTAATAAAACCTCTGCGATAGTTAAAAACAAATTTAGGAGCGATCATTAAAGCTGACTGATATGATTCCCATCTTCTGACGACTGTTCTCATGTCACTTTTGACAGTCATAACTTCGACTTTTTCGTCTATCTTGAAACCAGCATTAACACCAACAACAATATCAGACTCGAAATTCAGCGCAGAATAACTCTTTCCAAAAGAACTGAGTACGTGGACTGAGTAAGCAATTGAGAAATTATGTACTCTTTCGACGAACAAAAACCTAATTCTACCAGTCACTCATCCTCCCCGTCTAGCTAGATCTAGATTGTGCCGACATATGGACGATGAAAACATCTGATGAATGGAAAGAAAGGATAAGGTGATTAGCGCTAAGTGAAAGGACTTCTTATCCATTTTTCTCTAACGATTTGAGATAAAAAATGTGGCGTTATTAATCCACAGTTTTAGATATAACTTCGATAAAGTTTAAGCGTTTCATTGAAAGGTATGTGTCCCTCTCTCTCTATTTTCTCTTTCTCTCTCACTCTTCCTCTCTCCCTCTTTCTCTCTCTCTCTCTCTCTCCCTCTTTCTCTTTCTCTTTCTCTTGATAATGCAATATATGGCAGACTTTCACTTATAATCTAGGCCCTCAAACCTCCTACACAATTCTTAATCCAATCTTTTACCTCCTTATATTAAACGCTCTCTTCACCGCTGCACGCCACTCTATATGCACCTTGATCAGGGGAAATAAGGTGTGCAAAATTATTGGCAAGAATTCCAACAACAATCTGTGGCGGTATTTTTCCATTGGCAGCAGCCGCCCCATCATCAACAGGAACAACTACATAAAAAATACGGCCAACGCCGCCATTGAGCCATTGACACGCCATTACCGGCCGTCTTGATAACTAAGTAGAGCAAAGTCAACCGGAAGCCCGAACCGTCATACGCACCGCTTTTTATGCTAATAGAATGCCATTAAGATGTTCATCAGCCAAACCGCCGACACCAACGACAGCGTCGTCCACAACAACATCGCCGACAGCATCATTATCATCCTCATCACCTTCACCGACATTGATGGCTCATCATTTACGCTATCAATGCAATTTCATGAATATTTTAAAAGCACCAACCGGTGCGGGGAAAGAGCGGCTAATGCGAAAAGCGCGTCGACTGCCTGCCAAAGATATGCGAGGCAACAATATAAGCCCGTGGGCAAATAAGTGAACAACAATAAAAAGTTTTAAGCGCAGGCAAATAATACCCGTTTACTCGCACTCCAAATAAATGGGGTTGTGATTCGTTTTTCGCAGCTCAAACAAAAGACAGATTTCTAAGAAAATAGTCTTAAATCGTTATGTAAATAAAATAAAGTGTGCCTTTGTATGCGCTTATCCCGCCGCCTTCACCCCTACCACCACCACCACTTATGCCTCTATACACATTGTGCCAACACATTATCGTCGTAAGCCAACCAATTTCATTGGGTTGCCCTCCAACCCTCCACCGACAGCCGATTGCGGCTTACTCCTAGCAAATTGAAACTTAACCGTTATGCACGGGTGAAAGGTTGAAAAATTAAGGGTGCGGCGGCAAAACTTTTTTCCTACACTTTTTATTTCACTTCTTTGCTTAAACACAAAAAACTCGAAGGCATGGAAAATTGTTTTCGAATCGAATGACATCAATATAACGGCTTATGCCAAGTATATTCTTTACATACTTATGCATGCAAATCGGCCTGACGGTCTACTGTCTTCGCGTTGCCACTGCAAGTGGGTGACTCGTCTCTCTGTTGCGGCGCCACACATTGTTGGTGTTGTGACAATTTGAAAAACCTTTTTAGTTGAATTGAAAATTTGTTTATCTGCCACTCACTGTCACCCATCTCAATGGCTTGGCAATCATTTACTGTCTTTTTGTGTGGGTGATTGTGTGAAGCTTTCAATGTGAAATGAGGTTTCTTGCTAAAAAGGAGAAACAATTGTCCGCAAATGTCAGCTCAAACAAAGGCACCCTTTTTGTCTCGCTTCTGTTGTTACAAGTTAATAAATAAGACTCTTGAATGCTGATGGCTGAAATGTTACCTATACAAATAAATATTCTGCTATTTATATTTCAGTTTATACGTTTTTGAATTTTCAAACTTTATTCCGCATCTGGGGATGAAAAACTATACAAATATGATTGTAGAAAAGGCATACAAAACCACATATAAGCTCGAAATTTGATAGAATTAGAAACGTGAGAAATATTTCTAGCCTCAACATTTCTTACTAAACGAAACTGTGATTCGATTTGTTGGTAATCAGGAGGGCTAAACTATTACTTTAATAGGTGCATAGTGACTTCAGCTTGGCGTATTTCAGCCTTTACTACATAAACCCACATGGTCAACATAAAGACTGGAAATCACTATATTGGGAATATTCGGACTAAGGAAGGTTGGTGGATAGGTATGAGTGCTGTCACTACCGTCGGACTTCTATAAAATTTTTAACTTTTTTTTTAACGGTGCGCTCAAATCATTTGATGCGCTCAATGAAAATTGTTATATTTGCTATTTGTGTACACTACTCAAGGTTCGATCTCGGATGTGTTCCAAGTATAATAAGTCTGGAAAACTGTTTTCTTATTCCCTTCTGGCGTGCAGCTGCAACAAATTCTGTTATAGGCCGCCGCGTTATAGTAGCTGTAAAAAATATACCTGGATCTATGTAGTAAGTCTTTGGTTCTAGCCTTAACAAGTTTTGACCATATCTGCAGTTGGTTATTGAAACCATTTACACTCTACTATTTGTTCAAAGTGGATATAAAGTTCTCCTTCAATCGTTCCCAGTGAACATGGTATTAACTCCGCTTCAGATTCATCTAAATAGGCTTCTAGTTTGTCCAACTCGTCTCTATAGATAGAGACTTCATTGTCCTCACCTACCAAACCTCTTCTCCACTCACGTGCACAAGTTATTTTTATCCGGAAGTTGCAATGTAAACCTGGAGGAATATTCTTAATATAGTTCAAGTGTGTTTAGCTGGTCCAGGATGGCGCTCTGTCCATAATCTTTCCTATTCGATAATGATATTAATATCATCGACGTACGCCAGCATCTGTACACTCTTAATGAAGATTTTACCTTCTCTATTTAGCTCTGCAGCTCGAATTATTTTCTCAAGGACTAGATTGAATAAGTCACATGATAGGGAGTCGTCTTGTTTGAAACCTGGTTTGGTATCGAACGGCTCGGAGAGGTTCTTCCCGATCCTGACGGAGCTTTTGGTGTTGCTCAATATCAGTTTCCACAATCGTGTTACTTTTGCGGTGAGATCAAATTCATACATCGCGACATAAAGGCAGCTCCTTTTCCTGCTGTCGAAAGCAGCTTTGAAATCAACGAAGAGATGGTGTGTGTCGATTCTCCTTTTACAGGTCTTTTCCAAGATTTGGCGCATGGTGAATATCTGGTTGGTTGTTGATTTGCCAGATCTAAAGCCACGCTGATAAGGTCCAATCAGTTTGTTGACGGTGGGCTTTAATCTTGCACACAATATACTCGATAGAACCTTATACGCGATGTCGAGGAGGCTTATCCCACGGTAGTTGCTGGATTGGGCAGAGCACACTTAAAATCCAATCGTTGGACATGCTTTCGTCCGACCATATTTGACAAAGAAGCTGATGCATGCTCCTTATGAGTTCTTCGCTGCAGTGTTTGAATAGCTCGGCCGGCAATCCATCAGCCCCCCGTTTTTTTGTTTCTCAGACGGGTAAATTCGAACTTCTTTACGGTCGGGCAGTGGAACGTTTGCTCCATCGTTATCAATTGGGAAATCGGGTTTACCATCGCCTGGCGTTATGCTTTCACTGTCATTCAGCAGACTGAAGAAGTGCTCCCTCCATAATTTCAGTGTGTTCTCCGCATCAGTCACTAGATCATCCCTTGGGATTCTACAAGAATTAGCTCCGGTCGTGAAACCTTCAGTTAGTCTTCCAATTTTTTCGTAGAACTTTCGATCATTGCCCCAACTGGCCACCTTTTTCACACTCACCCATTTTGGCCTCTTTCTTTTTTAATAGCATATGCATCTCTCTTCCATCTTCAACTCTCGATATCTATCACCCCTATCATATTTTAGTCGTTCGCATAAGTGCGAGGTAGACTGTATGCTTTCTCTTCTCTGCGACACGAACGTTCTCATCGTTCTTTCCTTTACGAAAACCAATGGTTTCGCTTTTAACGCCTATCCTAATAATGAAATCTTAAACCTATACAAAACTAAGCAAGTTCAATACCAAATAGAAAGATTTTCGAACCTCCAAGCTTATCGATCTTTAGTTGCAAATGATACCATTTTAAGTGAAGCAAGTTTGGTGAAGAAAGGGGATCCACAGAAATTGCGGATGTTGGTCTGTTCTGGACACTGCCTACTGAAAATCTTCCATCAAAGATTGCTATGCTAAGTCTAGACATAGCAGTGGAAACCCCAAAGCCATTGTCACCGACGAAAACATCAAAAAAGTCCATAAAGTAATTTTGAGTGACCTTAAAGTAAAATATTAGCAGACATTCGGGGGATATCAACTGAATGTGAACATCATGGCATTCACTAATATTTGGGTATGAGAAAGCACTGTGCAGGGTGGGGGCCACGCGAACTCTCTTTAGAACAAAACAATGAAGTGTGGATGATTCAGAGCAGTGTTTTGAGATATTCGAGCGTTACAAATTCGAATTTTAGCAACGAAATGTGACAGCGAATATAACTTGGATTCATCTTTTTACTCCAAAGTCCGATCGATAGTCATCCGAATGAAGTGCACACGATGAACTCGCTCCAAAGCGTGGAAAAACTGGACAGTCAGCTGGCGAGTTTACAAAGTCTGTATTTTGGGAAACGCACTGAAATATTTTCATTGACTACGAAGACGACAACGACAAAAAACGGCCGCTTTTGAAGAAAAAGAAAGTTTAAGAAAAGAAAATTCAATACACCGTGTCACCAGTCCGTGAAAGCAATGGCAAAAACCTATGAATCGAGTTTCGAATTGCTGGCGCATTCACCGTATTCTAGATATCTGCCCTCCGTGACCATTTTCTGTTCTCAAACCTCAAAAAAGTGCTCGCTGAGAAGAAATTTTCGTGGAATGAAAAGGTGATCGCTGAAACTGAGGCCTAATTTGGAAGCGAAGGATAAATCGTACCCCATTAATCCTATACAAAATCATAAGGATCCCTATTATCAGTGTATATGTCGAATAAGAAATCGAATTTCGCCAAGAAAAACCGCTTATGTCGGTTAATATGTTTGTTATGCGATTATAGTGCTGAGCAAAGTACTAAATACTCAAATGATAGCGTAACCAGCTTATAGTCATATACTGGATTATCTGCATATTTAAAGAAAGTAATCGGCTTTTTACTTTATTATTAAAGACACATAACTCTATCTCACTCTCTTATGAATCATACACCAACACCAATCTTTAAAGTTTCTTTGTTTGCCACAAAATGTGAGTGATTACAATACAAAATAATAAAATTACAAAAACACTACAATTGCAGACATAAAACTGAGTAGTGGGTAATTAAAAAAGTATATACATTGTAGCGTTTGACTTTTTAGCCTCCGTCCAAGACACGCACTTGTTGACTTAATTTCCTGCTAATTGCTTTGTTATTTTTTCGCACCTCGCACCCACGCCACCAAACTAAACACCGCTCACCTGCCAGCATGTCTCCCACCAATCGCCACCAGCCGACTCTTTCTGCACATTAACACCTTTCTTAATTCTTTTCACAGTTTAATTTCACTTGTGGGCTGGTGTGTGAGTGTATGCGTGTGTTTGTGTGCGAAAACTGCCCAGTCACTCCTTTTGTCCACATGCCACACCATTTTTCGTACTAGTTGTAGTGCTGCCAGATTTTTAGTTGCCTATATTTAAGCAAGCACTTAATACACGTGCAATCATTGTTGTTATTGTATATATATATATATATATTTGTATTTGTTATGTCCAAATAGTCAAGCCCGCACACGCTTTCCAGCGCTTTTGTGATGAGTCACGCAATCACTTAAGCTTTATCCCGCAAATGCTTCTTTGGACACGTTAATGAAGTGTTGTCAAATACGTTGACGTGGCTTTTGTGTAACGGTCAAGCACGGTAAATGTTAAATTGCACGTACATACACATTGTTGTTGTCCAATAAACCTGGCAGGTGGCGTAAACTTGTTGGCGCCCCACCCGAGGCATTGTTCAAAATATTTCCACTCAACCTGTTCCACACACAAAAAATTTGCCATTAAGCACTCCTAAAATATATATATACAGGGTTTTCCAATAAGAGTGATATAATTTCTTAAAAAAATAACACTAGTTTTTAATACAACATCATTCGCCTCCACGATTTTCTTTGCAGGACCTCTGAATCCGATTTTGGACTACTTTTTCTATTATATAAGTCCTTTGCCATGAATAACACTTTTTATATTGACATCTATAGCTTGAAGAGAGGCTGATTTCTTCATAAAGAATAATGACTTCAATTATCTCAACAAGAAGAAGTCTAATGGAGTTAACATGGGCACATTACCCACTCTTATTGGAACCAGATGTTGTCAGCATCAACTTGTGTCCATAAAACTTGCTTATCATTGACCGTAACCAACTATTTGGCTGCCAGTTCGTAAAGGTTCCAGACCGGAGCTTTTCATTGCGGTTGGTGCTTACGGCATAAAGGAGCTGTGATGAAGCTGTGATGAAGCTGTGGGTAGGGAGAAACATTGGCACCAACTGCTAGGCATGGCCATGCCAAGTTGTCTTGTGGGGGGCCACAACAATAAAAGGTTTAAAAATGTAATCAACCTCCCAAAGGAAAAACTCAGGTTACTTGTCGCCATCTACACTGGCAAGAAACTTTTATTTAACATGAGCCCAGCTCCTTGCGCGAATTTCCGGTTCTGCGAGTCTGAAACACCAGAACACCTTCTTATGACCCTTGGTTCCATGTGTCCAAATAGGGATCACATCGCCTCAATAGCACCTGGCAGTATATTGGAATTTATCAGTTTGCTGGGACTTGTTTACACGTTGTTACTTAGGAGAAGGCACAATAGGCCCTATGTCGTGGTGCACTCCTCATTTACTTATCTAATCTAATATAATTTAATAGATACCGCTCTTCATTGACAGTAACGATGTCACCAGATTCATTTTGAAAAAAGTTCGGCTCCATGATTCCGCCAGACCAAAAATCACACAAAATTGATAATTTAGATGAATGTAACGATTGTTCTTCAATAATTTTTTAGATTTTCTTTGCACCAGAATCAACAGTTTTTTTTTATTTACCACACGACTCAGATGAAAGTAAGCTCCGTCAAAGAAGATGACTTTCTTAAAAAAAATCGTTGTCGTTTTCAAGTGGTTCCAAAGCAAAATCAACAAATTCTCGAAATCCGCGAGGCTGTGGTTTGAGACAGTCCTAGTTCTTGATATCGTTTTGGAATCGACAAATTCCGGTCTTCAGCAACACTTGACTAAACGGCAGCAATATTTGCATTACTTCGAGTGACCCTATTGGAACTTTAATGTTATATAAAAAAGATATGCGCTCGAAAACAACACTTCGTCGAATAGCGAGCACAAGAGGACGATTGTTACGACGACAAAATGAAAAAAACGCACGAAAAGTTGCAATTGAAGAACGGTTATTTTGATAACAAAATTTATTATTTTGTAAGCGTTGTTCTTAGATATATCTTTCCATTGTGAAATTGTAAACATAACTAAATAAAAAAAAATTACAGATCTTAACATATTAAAAATGTCCAAAACAACACTTAGAAATCATTTCAACCCTATTGAAAAACCCGGTATATAGTATGTACTTAATGCTTGGTTAAAACATCGTGCCTTAAATAGTTGCGATTTATTCACTCACTTTTTGGTTTTGCCGGTTATCCTTTCGTTTATAAAAATATTCCCTTTTTCATGTTAAATATTATGGTCACGCAATAGTTTATCTTAATCGGCATCTTGTAATATTTTCAGCTATATTTATAGCGGTAATTTATGCATTAAAGGTCAGCACGCAATTTGGCATAAACATTCTAAATATGCAAATGTCTCATTGTCAAGTTAGAAGTGTGACGAATTAGAAGTTTACTTGCAAAGAATTGGCGGTGTGGTTCTTTTTTCAACCCTGAAAACTTGTACTCTTCAAAGGTAAGCATTTTTGCTAAGTTCGGGATCAAACCGTTTCGAACTTTATGTGCCGGAAGAAGTCAGAAGAGCGTTTTCAGTTTATATGACAGGTATATAAGTCTATGCTATAGTGATAACGGCAGTTTCGAGAAATAAACAGTTTGGTTTGTTGGGGAAAAAGGGCCATTTGCTAAATTTCTGATCGATATCTCAAACACCGACACAAGGACTAGCTCGCATAGCTACAGACAGCCAGATGAATATGTCTAAATTGACTCATCTCATCACGCGGATCAACAGATCAATTATAAACATGAAAAAGATGGTTTAAAAGGTTCAGAGATTTTTATTTTGATGTGAGAACTGAAGAACGTGGAAAACTAAAACTTGTGAAATTTAGCTTGAAGGATCTGCCACTGAAAAATTAATTTATTTTAAGATTCCTAAATGTAGAAAATCATGAGTTGGCAGGGGACAACCAACAATATCGACTGCAAAAACATATCGATTCGGTAAGGAAGCAATGCCCTGTATTTGGTGTGATCAGAAGGGTGTGGTATATCATGAGCTTATAAAACCTGGTGAAAATATTAATAGAAATTGCTACATTCAAAAATAGATCAATATGAACCACGCATTTATCAAAAACGACTAGAATAGACCAGAGAACGGGGTAAACTAATTTTGTTCTACGAAAATGCTCCCGCCCATAAAGCAAAACCTTTTCAGGATGCAATCAAAATATTAAGCTAGGAGCAGCTACCACACCGACGTATTCAGCAGACTGGCCGCTTCTGGTTACCATTTGTTTACATCGACGGCATTGTCTGAGCAGCACTTCGATTCCTACGCAGTAATCGAAACTTGGGTGCCATTTTGGGTGATTTGCTTCAAAATACGAACATTTCCATTGGCATGGTATCCAAAATCTGTCCGTAATTATTTTCACAAAAAAATGGTACCCAAACAACTTATAGTTACTGATAATTAATTTTTGGACGTCGAAATAGAAAGAGATACCTTTTCGATGCTAAAAATTAATGGTAAATGATAAAATCTTTTTTATAAAAAAAATACCATCCAACTGCCTTAATATAGTATACTAGCAGCCCGTCCTGGCATCGCACGGAGTTTTTTGTAGACATTATGATGTTCTTCAATATTGTTCTACATTATTTTGTTCTATCGCTAATAGTTTCGGCAGCGCATTTGACGAAGGACATTTTAAGACTCATTTTTCTACTCCTTCGGTTACATTGTTCAAATTTTACGGAGGATCCTTAATTTTTTTTTTTTTTCAAAATGAAATATAGCCTATATCGAATTGGAAGAATGTAGCATTCTATTGGTGAAAAAATTTTTTAAATCGGCCCAGTACTTTTTAAGCCTATTCATTACAAACATACAAACATACAAAAATAGGTACAAATCTTTCCTACTTATAATATTAGTGTAGATTAAAATGAAAAAAGTTGTTGTAGTGACATAACTACAATAGTTAGACATAAGCTACCGCTGAGTTTTTTGTAGACATTATGATGTTCTTCAATATTGTTGTACATTATTTTGTTCTATCGCTAATAGTTTCGGCAGCGCATTTGACGAAGGACATTTTAAGACTCATTTTTCTACTCCTTCGGTTACATTGTTCAACTTTTACCAAGGATCCCTAATTTCTTTTAAATGAAATGTAGCCTATGTCGAATTGGAAGAACGTAGCATTCTATTGGTGAAAGAATTTTTTAAATCGGCCCAGTACTTTTTGAGCCTATTCATTACAAACATACAAACATACAAAAATAGGTACAAATCTTTCCTCTGTATAATATTAGTATAGATATTTAAGTATGATCCGATTTCTCATCATTGAGTTTCCCAGATCAAAATGATTACGCGTGTACAAACCTATTATTGCAGCCTGAGGTCAATGAAACTTTCACTGCTTGTTAGGGCTGCAGTTCACATACACACCCGTTTAATGAAACTTAAATGGCATGAAATAGCAATTAAGCTCCCGTGGGCAAGCAGCGAATTAATTAAATGCCAGAATTTTCAGTTAGTCGGAACAAGTAAGTATTTACATAGTTTGTCATAAAGCTGCTTATGGTGTGACTGCCGATATCATTGCAAAGCGCTTAAGTTAACTCTTTGAGCGCGTGCTCATTGTCGAGCGATTTGCATTACCATAAACAGATAATTAGCCTGAAAGCGCCTGCAGCGGGAACTAATTTGAATAAAACAAGTAAAGGTAATAATATTATTATGAAGATGAAAGTTGAAAGAAAACTTTAATTTACACCAGGTGAAGGAGAGCAGTAGAATCACCTTTCTGAGACTACTATAAGAAATGCGGAGAAAAAGTGGTATTGAGTACTAAGAGAGTATTTTGCAATGAATGAAATATGGTACAATAATTAAATAAAATTAACATATTAAAGGAATCACCGTATGGCAAACCATTATTAAATTGAATAACCGAACAAAACAGAGAGTCTCTGCAAGAATTTTCAAGTTTGCATTATCCTCAGTCCTAAAACTAACTAAATTTTTGAGCTCCTCTCAGATTAGTCATTGCTCCGCATTTTTGCCCATTTAGCAGTATCCTCGAAAGAGCTTTATTTGCAAATTCCCGCGGATTGTTACAAAAATAGCAGTCGTCAAAAGCTATTCTATTAAAAGGCGGAACTTATTACCCTGCAAATAGATCGATGCCCGGCAAGCAGACTTAAAGTAATTCGATCTCAAATTTTTGGAGTACATTATATGCCTCACGATTCATCTGCACGTTTCCAGTCAAGCTAAAAGTGAGTGAATAGCACAAGGGTAGGTAAGGTTAGATTAAAAAGCCATAGAAAATAAAAACTCCTGTGAACGGACTTACAGATTGGCAAAACGCTTAGTCGCCAATACTAATTTGCATAAGCAATTGACTTCAACTCTCGTCAACTCGGTAGGATGCCCGAAAATATGTGCTCCCGATTGTATAAGTCCTGACCTTCCAAACAAGGGACAGTCAAGAAGGAAGTGTTGAGTTGTTTCCCTTTCATCTTTTTCCATACAGCTTCTGTAGATGACATTCGGTAGGAACCCCAGCCTTAGTGCCTGGACGCCAATCAAGCAATGATCTGTTATAAGCCCTACAGCTAGGAGACGCTTAGCTTTACTGAGAGCAAAGAGATCACTAGATATCTTGCGATTAATCTAGGGCCAAAAAGCTTTTGCTACAGCGCAAGTACCAATGGTGGCCCAGTGCTGGCCAAGCTTCCGCGAAGCCCAACTATGTAGTAGTAGAACACAAAAGGATACGGGAGCGCCGAATAAATTAAAGGCTTGCCGCTCTGCTATCTGAGTGAATGATCACTTCTCGAAAGGAGGCTACATTCCGGAGCAGCAGATCTACTGCTATCTTAATGACTGCAACCTTGGCACTGCAATAGTCAGGAAGTCTGAAACTGGAGTTGATAGAGAGCTTTCGACAATAAACCGCTTCACCAACCTTTCTCCCAAGCTTTGACCCATCCGCAAGGGTAGCGAAACCTAAAATATATACAAGGACGGACAACAATAGCTGTTGGAGTATGCATCGTGGATCTCAGATGATAGCTCATGCTCCCGGAATAGTGCAGCGGATATATTTACGGTCAGGGAGCCTGCTGAGATAACTAATAATGTAGAATACGACGTCAAGACGTTAAATAGTCGATTGGTAGGCGGAAATTAAGGCCATAATGTCTCATCACATTACGTCGAAGCATATCCTTGGAAACAGAAACGTCGTAGATGTAGTGACTACAAGAAATTGACTGCATATGTTGGGTTTCAGGCTACAAGGACATCCCAGGAAACAAAATAACCGATGAGATCGCCAAAAGTGCAATCCGTTTGGCTACGAAGCCATTTATTATTGCTTATTGGCACGCCGGACTGCCGAGATCATATGCAAAGAAGCGAAATACACAAGCCTTTTAGTCACGCGGCATCGTAAAGATTGTAAAACGTGTGTTGGCTTAGTGACAGCTCATAACTTAAGACATTGCACGCAAACCAGATGGGCATTATTGACGATGGCACATGTAGAAAGTGCTGGGTATTGGGCGTGAGAAAGCCGCTCAAATTTGTCTTCTGCTTTTGTCCGCCTTATGTAGATTTCAGTTTAGATAAATAGAGCTACCACTATAGATATCCGGTCTCTAATGAACTTTGCAAAGACAAAATGTAAACTTCCGCTCGTCTGAAACTGAATCTCCTTCTGGCAATAAAAAGGTTACGTAGGTCTATGTACGGTGTGACTGATAGCCAGTATAACCCAGTTGGACTTAAGTACCGGTATGTCTCTGATAGAGCAACGAACAGAAACATATGATTGGTTAAAAAGTTGATACAAAACAGGCGTGCTACTAAGCGACTTTTATAGATTCGAATTGTGCTCAAAAAGCGTTACAGAAAAATTACGAGGTGTGTTCAAAAAGTATCGCGAATTTTGTGTTTTTTCAAAAATTATTTATTTATTCATGAATATCTATTTTGTCCCCTTCAAAGTAATCCCCATGAGATATTATACACTTGTGTCAACGGTTTTTCCAATCTTCGAAGCACTTCAAAAAGTCATTTTTTTTTTTTTATCTTCTTCAGCTTCTCCTTCGATGCCGTCTTTATCTCGTCAAGAGAAGCGTAACGTCGTCCTTTCATGGGCCTCTTCAGTTTAGGGAACAAGAAAAAGTCACAGGGGGCCAGATCTGGGGAATACGGTGGATGCGGCATCATTAATGTGTTGTTTTTGGCCAAAAAGTCGCAAACAAGTAACGATGTGTGTGAACAGGGGCGTTATCGTGGTGCAGAAGCCAATTTTTGTTCTTCCACAAATCCGGGCGTTTCTGGCGGATTGCTTCACGCAAATTGCGCATAACTTGCAGGTAATATTCCTTATTGACCGTTCTTCCCTGTGGCAAGAACTCATGATGCACCACGCTCCTGCAATCGAAGAAAACTGTCAGTTACGATTCGCGATATTTTTTGAACACACCTCGTATACACCAGTCTTTTTTTAGAATATGAAAGTATCATTGCGGGCTTAGACATTTCAAGCTCAAGTAGAACAGTGCCGTGTCTTTATCGAAGTTTTGACTACTTTTCTGTGAATAGCTAGCTTTTGTGGTTATATGCGACCATATCACGGTGCTCAAACAGTCAAGAGGCACATCTATCAAGACATAATCGAAGTGCTCCAAGTTCACTGTTAAACTAGCGGAGTGACGGAGAGGCAAAATCAATAAATTTCATGCTGTACAAGCAGGTGGGTATATTCCATGTTCATGATTTATAAAAAAATATTTTCTTTTATCAATATGAGACAAGTTGAGGAGAACTTTGGGTGAGCGCTAAAATAATTTTACCACTATTACTAAAGAAAACATAGGTACTTCTATTTTCTACAATATAAAAGTTACTAACCAAAAACGAACTCTTAGATAGTGAAGATGAATGCCACTCGGACTCACAACTTCACTCCCATTGTAGGTGTTCTGTTTTATTGCCGTCTCTTAAATAATAATGAACTAAATAATTAATCACATTATATAAAACAAGTAACTAAGACCAGCCACCCGATATAGTGCTAAAAAAATGCCACACGCACACGCCCACAAAGACAAGCATTATTTAGCAGTTGTAGTTAGAGCAACTTTGCCAAAAATCGCACCAAAAGTTTCGCAGAAGAGCTCATGTCGGACCACACTACGTGGCAACGGAATGACGAACGTGACAACCAGCACAGCGGCAGCGGCATAATTGATTAAACTCGATCACCAACTCATCTAAAGTTACAAACGCCGAGCGTATTATGGCTGATTCGGCGAAGGGTACGAATAACGACGCCGCGCATGCGAGTGTGTGGGCGAGCGCTACAGTGCGTGACTGGTTTAATTAAAAACAACAACAAATATGTGAGTAAACTAATATACCGTTACTCACGACATGCACGAGTTTTAATGGATGAAATGTTTGTGCGCGTATGTGTGTGTGTGTGTGTGTTGGCGCTCATTTGCAGGGAGTAAGCAAACATCGACTAGCTGATAATGACAAAAGTTAGCGAAATGATGAAAGTTTACGCAGTTGTGCTGCACATGCGAGCGCTGTTGCATGTGTGGTACATAAAAAGTGTTGCAACAAAAAGGCAACGGAAAAACAGATGTTTGCACATAAAAAAAAGAAAAAATAAAAAACACACACAGAAACACACTTTTTTAATTTCGCACATATGAAGTTGCAAGCAGCCACTTTTGAGTATGTGTGTGTGTGTGTACGTACCTGCTTATTTATGTATGTGAGTGCTCTGTGCAGCTCATCAGCGTTTACTCAACGGCGACAGTGTCACTTTACAGCCAATATTAAAGCAAATACTTCAAACTCAATTTAAAATATGTACACACACACATACTTACATATGTACACATACATATACTACTGGATTTTAAGTATGTGCATAGCTAAGTGTATGTGTGAGCTGTGGTGTACCATACATAAAAAAAGTGTAATCTCTCAGTACAACTTGTTTGCTCATTAAATCTGTGAAAATAGTTGAGAACTCTCAAAATTTTTTACTGCTTACATACATACATATCTTCATATGTATTAATAGATACATGGTATATACATGTGTTAACCATTAGCTCATAGTGGCGAATATATTCACCTATGTATACGAAACTTTTTGTTGCTAATTAAACCAATTTGTTAGTGAGGAGAGTCGAAAAAATTGATGGTGTGTTTGAGGTTATTAATATATATATGAATATTAGGGTGTCCGTTATTTCTCAAGTTGATTGTTTGTAGACAACTGATATTTCAGTTCTTGCACTAAAAAGAAGGATTAAAAAAAAAAGAACAAAAACAAGGTCATTATGATTATCTTGTTATTTTCAATTTAAAACCTTCCTAAATACTTTTTTTTCTCATAAATTAATAACATGGATTTTTTGAAATTATAAATTAAGCAAGTAAATCTACAACTCCAAAAAAGCAATATTCTAATACAAAATTGCCTGCTGTACAAAAAATGTTTTAATAATTTTTTTCATAAAAACGTTCCTTTAAAAGTTATACGCAGCTAAAGTTAGGCTTCAAATATACTAGGCATTCACACAAGTTTTTCATATACTCTGTGTCGCTCATACGGCATGGTGTACTATACCAATACAATACAATTTATGTATCCAATCATCTATTATGTAAAACACAAAACAATGTATCATCAAAAAATCGAAATAGACATTTTTATTGCTTACGATTCACAAAATCATACGAGGGCTGCTATATATATTTCTGGCCTAATAATGAAAATAGGAATATTTATCAACGCAAATGGTTTTATTGTTTTTCAAAATATTCTCCATCAAGATTTATACACTTTTGCATGCGCTCAAACCAATTTTCGAAGCACTTATTCCACTCCGATTGAGACACCACCAAAACATGGTTTTTGAATGCTTCAACAGCATTTTCTGGCGACGAAAATCGTTGAACACGCATTCTTTTCTTGAATTTTAAAAAGAAGTCATTGGGTGCCAAGTCAGGGCTGTACGGCGGATGATCCATCAATTCGACGTTTTGGCCAGTCAAAAAGGCGCTGGTTTGAGCCGATGTGTGAGAGCTCGCATTGTCATGGTGCACTATGATTCGTCTTCTCTTGTTCGTTTTTCGAATTTCTCCGAAGACTTCAGGCAAACAAATGGTGGTGTACCACTCAAAATTGACCGTCCTACGTTGCTCAAGCGGAACAGTCACCACATGACCAGTTTTGCCGAAGAAACAGGCGACCATTTGTTTCGAAATGCTTCTTCCACGGACAACTTTCGTTGGATTTGGCTCGTCTTGGAAGACCCACACGAGCCTTTTTTAGAGCGATTGTCAAATTGTGCGGGATCCAACGAGAACAAACCTTTTTTACGGCCAGGTGTTCATGCAATATCGAATGTATGCTGGTGGGAGAAATGCATAGGCATGCCTCTATCTGAAGGTATGTTACATGACGGTCTTGCATTATCAGTTCACGTACGGCATCGCTGTATTTTGGCACAACGGCTGTTTTTGGACGACCTTCACGAAATTCGTCTTTAAGTGAGCGTCGGCCACGATTATATTCGTTGTACCAGCTTTTCAGTGCTATAGGATGGTGCTTCATAGCCATACAAATATTTGAGTTCATCGATGCACTCTTGTCGTGATAATCCACGTCGAAAGTTATGAAAAATGAACGAAATTTTTCACGAGTTAATTCCATTTTTTGGCCGAGATGAGTTTTTTAATTCCCTGTAAATAAAACAATTCACTATTAAATGACAAAACGTTCTAAGTGATGTTATGCTAAAAAATGTCAACCTTTACAATGGAAATGTCAGATTGCACCTGGCAACACTTAGTGTTGCCTAGTCCAGAAATATATATAGCAACCTATGTACTACACGAATACAATACAATTGTTACATTCTATCACCTAAAACGCAAAACAACGTATCATCAAAAAATCGAAATTGAGATTTTTATTGCTTACGATTAACAAAATCATATTATATAAATGTAGCATAAAATTTTCAGCTTCCGCTGTCAGATATAACCAATATATAACCAATAGATAACCACTTTATAACCAAAACCTAAATTTTGTTTCAGTATTAAATATTAGTGGTTTCTATTGTATTATTTTTCTTTCGCCTATAAAGGCTCACTTCCTAAACGTCTGGTTACAATGTTTTTATGCCGTATGTATACACACTCAATACTTTGCAACATTGCTTGGCCTAAACTTTGTATAAATAAACTTTGCAACACTGTTGCGTTTAGACACATCTCTAATGCGCAACAATGGCCAAACAAAATATTTTAATAGAAGAAATTTTGAATTTAATTGATGGTCAAACAAGAAATTCATTGTTAATATCGAAAATAATTTTACGAAAGCGCAAAAGACTGGCTGCATTATTTGCGCAGAAAAAAGTGCCAAGAACCATACCAAAAAATAAAAAATATTTGGAAACCATAAATGGGATGCCAAATGACGTGTTTTATAGTCATTTCCGAATGCAAATCTCAACTTTCGAGGTAAGAAATTTTATTTCGTTCTTAGAGTTATATTATTATTACTATATTTTCCAGAAATTATACTGTATGCTCGAACCTTTATGGAGTAAGCTATCTACTGGACGTCCCCGAAGTTCGTTGAAGAAGTGTCTCTATATGACAATATGGAAACTTTCCAATCAGAGCAGCTTTCGCGAAGTTAGTGATCGTTTCAATATTGGAATGGGAGCTTGTTACAGAGGCTTTATTCAATGCATACAAATTATATCTGCGCAGAAGCAGATTATTGCATTTCCAACGACTGAGCTTACCCAAAAGAGGGTTATGGAAGCTTTTGAGTCTTACCGATCACATCCATTCCCTTATGTTTTGGGATGTATTGATGGGACTCATATAAAAATTTTGCAGCCGACCAAGGATGGCATTAGTTACTACAATCGGAAGGGAACACATTCTGTTATAGTACAAGTAAAAATTTAAATCTGAAATTAATATTTCTCAAATAACGCATGTAATTATTTCAGGCTGTTGCTGATAGCAATATGCGATTTCTCGACGTTTTTATAGGCTATCCTGGTCGGTGTCACGACGCAGCAGTGTGGTCAGCTAGCCCATTGAAGCGAGCAATCGTAAATGGTCTCATTTCATTTCCTCCAGAATGTCATTTGCTTGGTGATGCAGCGTATCCTTTAGAAACGTATTTAATGGTACCTTACAAAGACAATGGGTTCCTATCTGAAGCCCAAACAACATACAATAACATTTTAAGTTCGACCAGAGTGTGTGTGGAACAAGCATTTGGTGTGCTAAAAAAGAAGTTCAGAATATTAAATTTTTTAGAAGTTCACGATATTAAATTGGCAAAGAATATTATTATGTCTTGTTTCGTACTTCATAACTATATATTGGAACACGAAGGAAATCCTGACGGGGTGATTATTGAAAACGTGCCTCACACCGAGATCAACACGCTTCCAGCTGATGGAAACCAACGAAGCGAAGCAAGAGCAAAAAGAGAAAGGCTGACTAATTTGTTGTCAGCTTAGCTAAATAAATTATTTTTATTAAATAAACAATTTTTATTAAACATATAATTTTTTATTAAATAAATCATTTTCATTCAATTACGTTTATGTATTAAATTATTTTAATTCATTAAATGAACCCAGTTATTTTATTTGGTTATAATATGTATATATGAACACTAAAAAATTGAGATCGGTTTAAGGTAAAAATGTTATGTACGAGTCTTTACTTATTAAGTGATAGAAGAGCTTCGCGTAGCTTTTTAATTTCATCGAGTTTTTGTTTTTCTATTTCAATTTTTTCCTTCTCGCATTTTAGCAGGTCATCCAATAACTCCTTCTCATATGTAGATTCGTTTTGCAAAAAGTCTAAAACATTTCGAGAGCGTTTTCTTGGCGGAGCGGCACCAATGTTCTCACTGAACGAGGAATCTGCTGACTCTGCATTTTCGTTCGTTAATGAATTAAATATTGAACTCATCGAAGAGTCGAGGTTACTTTCCGGCACAGTTATATCGCTCCGAGACCCATACACTTTGTCTAGTTCATCGAAATATTCCCACGCCGTCGCAGCTTCGCCTGAGGTGTTGTTCCTCTTTTTGATGCGCTTGTAGGTCACCATGAGGTTGAGGAATTTCCGTGAAATGTCATCACGCGAGAAGGGAAATTCTAAGTCGGTGTCCTTAATTTTCTGCAACACCGCCTGCCACAAGACCACACGCTTTTTTCTTTTTGATTGGAAATCTGGCTCCATATCCAACCTTATTGCGAGTAAAAGGCTTTTGCGCTCGTGCGTCCACTTTTTATTGCTATAAAAATGAGATTTCAACTTCTAATATTGTAAAAAAGTAAAATGTTTAAAAATTTGCTCACCTCTCTCCTTCGGTCGCCATTTTATTGAATAAATGCATCAACAATGTTAGTGATGCGCCGATTGCTTTTTTCTGCGCATTTATCGGGCAGGGTTGCCATTAGGAATACGATACATTGTCAAACTTTGTACAACTGCGTTTGGGAATGTGCTACATTGTTCGAATACAAAGCAAAATACGTTTAGGAAGTCAGCCAAACTTATGAAAAGTGATGTTACGATTGTGATGTTAATTTGAGGAATGCAAAAATTTTTTGTTGGAGTGTTAGAGCCTGCTCAAAGTTATAGAATAATTTTCTTTAGTAATAAAAATTTTGTTAGAAAAGATCAACTATTTCCAAAAAAAAAAAATATATGTATGCAAGAAGAATGAAGATTTTGGAAAAAATAAAAACTTGTTTGTGCTGAATCCAAGCCAAAAACCATAACTTAGCGTTTGAAAAAAAGCATTCAACTTCAATATAACGAACACCCTAATGTCATACATTGTGTATTTATGTACCAAATGCATAGCTATAACATTTTTTACGAGTGTAATTAAATTTTCTACGCCAACGAATCTCATAATCCACAAAAAGTTCAACCAAAGTAGTGTGTGTGGGTTATATACAAAGGTACCTGTTGGCATGCGGGCTTACAAACACTGTCCGAAAAAACATTGTACCGTTTTTGGCGTTTACACATTTAACTGTTTAATTTATAATTTTCAAATAAATGCAGAAATTGCTAATATTTTAAGTAAATATGTATATTAGCAGTGAAAGTGAAGTGTTGCGAAATTTGGAAAAAAGTTGTATTTGTTTTTTTTTTTCAGATGAATTGCGTATAAAGTATTAGGGATGTTCTTATTTTTACGAATCTAGATTCTCAGCTTTTTAAAGCCCTTAAATATGGCATTAATATAAAAAAAAAATATCCAACCTTGAGCCTGTTTGCCCTCGGCTCAGTTCAAAGAGACAGGAATATGGAACTCGCTTTGTGACTTATCGGATATATGGCAGCAAACAAATTTTTAAATTTTTAAACTGATTCGGAACTAGATAAAATATCTGCAGAGCGCTATAATTGACGCTCTGAGGTGTGTGACTCGAACAAAATTGAAACTATTTTGTGTTTTTACTTTATTAAATGCCGTGGCCTTTGCTTCGTTTGATTATGATTTAGCAACAGATACATTTTGACATTCTGTGTGTTTCTGTGTTTTACGGTTGCTCAAAGCTTCTTCTTACTTTAATAATTATAACTATAGTGTAGTCGAAGAGACCTAAGTTTATATCATCATCTTCCTCCGACTTCGACTTCTTCCTTTTGGATTCTTCCTTTTTTTCAGCTTTCGCTGTTGGCATATTTTAAACCTTTTATTTTCAGTAATAGTTTAACAGAGATTACAAATCAGTTCTCTTTATAAAAATGGAATATCATTTTTCTAGTCTTATTAGCATAAAATATAGCACTAATACCCGATAGATTGCTGGATAAAATTCTGGTGAAAAATATTTTTTTCAAAGCCTTCAAAACTTCTTTTTATTTAACGAAATCGCTTAGAACTTAACATCGATATACTCTGTAAACGTAAGTGCTAGCAATCACCTGTATTTGGTAGTCAGAATGTATAGAAGAACATACAAAATAAACCCTTATCATCTAAATTTTTTTTTATTAAAATTCCGGAAGCTTTCTGTAAGCTTTTATATGAGCTTTTGTATAGAAATGAGAAATCAGAACGGAAACCTTAAAAGGTGTATCTCGAAACTCACTAACAACTGAAATTTCAGAAGTTTTCTGGAAGCTTTTATCTGAGTTCTTAGAACGTAAAAGCTTTCTCACTAGATTCTTAAGAGCGTAAGCTTTTTGCTTACGTAGAAATCCTTATATTGATCGCCATTCGTGTAAAGCGACTTAAGCTTTACAGATAAGAACTCGTTATTAAGAGGCTTGCAAGATGGTATGCGAATATTTCCTTGAATGCCTGTAACGTCAAGAACTCCACTTTGTGCCCTGTTTTATTAGTAATTGTGATGTAAAAAAATTTTATATTTGAAAAATGTCAACCACGAAGCTAAGCAAAACTACTAGCAATGACAACTGTCGTATACCGTTAAATTTTGTTGCCGTCACAATGCTTTAACTAATTATTTTTGTTAGGCAGTAAAACAGAAAAAAGGAAGGCAATGTGGCAGCCTACAGGAGAACCATGTAAATGAGTATTTATTCATAATTTAAAAATAAATATATATGCATACATATATATACTTGTATATATGTATTTAAGTATGTATAAATGTATGAAAGTAAGTGTTTATGCGCCTCACTTCCTGGCGCTGGTAATTATCTGCAAATTGCAAAGCTTTCCACATTGCCATTTTAATGTGCGAACACATGCAAGTGCTGGCACATGGCTCGACATAACTCTTCCTGGCATCAACTAACGGGCGCTTCCGCAACTGCAAATATTCTCCTGCTCTGCGCCTAAATTTATGCTATATTAGTAAGAGGCAAGGCATATATTTAAAAACCAAGCGTGTTTTTGTGCTCGAGACGACATAGCAACACACAGACACGACGAGAGTGAGTTTATGTGCGTGTTTTGTCAAATGATTTTGTGTTTGTGTTTGTATTTGTGTGTATATGCGTTTTTGTATATGCATATGTATTTGTGACGCTTTGAAAGTTTTGCCTTATTTTTGCCAATTATTTTAGCATTTGGTTTTTATCTCATTTAACAGCATTTTTTTTGCGCACATATGTACCACTGGCATGCTAGCTCGTCTTCTTTGTTTTGCTTATCCCTTAGTTAGTTCCACTTTCAGCTCATTTCATTCTGCCATTGTTTGTCATTGTTATCATGGCATCGCTGCCGTTGAAGTCTCCGCATACCAAGGCTTTTATATATGTATAAATGTGTGTGTGTGTGTGCGTTTTGTGATTTGTATGTGTGTGTGAACATATTCGCAAATTCACATGTCTTCGTGCTGCCTGCATTGCTATCAATTAGCATCATTTCCTACTCGACAACTACAACAAAATTCCGCTCTCGTACTTGCTACATGCCACACACACACACACACACACACACTTACTTAAACAAATGTCTATAATTATGTATATATATATATATATATATATATACATATGTGTGTGTGCTTGTGTGTAAGCTCATATTAGCTTGCTTTTGTTTTTGTTGATAATGCTGAGTCTGTTGCTGATAGACATCTCGGTGCCATTTGATTTACAAGCCTCGCATATTTGTCAGCGCGCTCTGACTCATTTATTGCGGGCGAGACAAAAACATGCTGAAAGCACCACACAAAAGCGGCACAACGCTTGGGGAATGCAAAAAGTAGCGAATAATAGTAATAAATTGGAACACGCGCATTACAACGGAATTGCGTTGAAAGTACTTACATAAATTTCTTCATACTCATGTATATGTGTGGCTGTGTTTGTATCACATTGAATCATATACACATATTTTCTCGCTAATTGGAAATGTCACAGTGCTTTTTCCTTCTCTTTATTTCATATTAAACAGCGCTTTGTCTGATTAGTATTTTTCGCCATAAAAATGTTGTTTTTGTTGCAATAGAGGGCATATTATTTTACTAAATAAGCCATTCATAGAATTTTCAAATTTTCATATACTATTAGCAATACAAAGTGTGATTTTTTTTTTTGTTTGTTGAAGACAGAAGGATCTCAAGAAGTAATAAAACGCATAAAGTTGAACGTAGTGGCTAAAATTTTAGCTTTGATATAAAGATAAGGCTTGTCAGTATGTTTAAAAATTGATTTCGGCAAGCGACCGTGGCCAGCACGTATTAAATCCAGCCAAGGTGCCTAATTTTCGACCACTTTTTGTGGCAATAGAAATGGTATGTCAGCGATAACGCGGCGAATATTTTTTGACAAGATTAAGTGACTTTATGTGACTCCGCAAAACACAGCCCAGCGGTGTTAGATCGCATAATCTTGAAGGCAAAATCACAGTCCCACGAAGCGAAATAATACGTTCATCGAAAGATTGCTTGAATAAATTGATTCTTTTGTTGACTGTAAGGCATGTTGCGTCGTTTTGGTGAAACTTAATATCGTCCACATCTACATACTCGAATTTAGGTACGAAAAATTCATTAGTTATGTCTCCATAGCATTCCCCATCCACTGTAAGATTACGACAGAATTTATTTTTGAAAAAATATAGACCAGTGATTCTCTCTGCCCAGAGAGCACACCAAAGAGTGACTTTTTGGTGATGTAAGGGAATCTCAATAATGGTTTGTGTATTATCATCACTCTAAAAGCGATAATTTTGTATGCTAACAACAACACTTAATCAAAAGTTAGCTTCCTCGCTAAACAAAAAAATTTCGTATAAAAATCTGGATCCATCCGGATCCGTCATCTCATTTTGGCATATTCATCGAACATGTCAAACATTTCATGGTCCTTCTTCTCGAGTAAGAATTTATAAGGCCGCAAATCAAGATCTTTTCGCAAAATCTTCCATAAAGTCAGCCGACACAGCTCCAACTGTAGCGCGCGATGCCTTCACCCAAACTCTACTCCACAGCAGCAAAAGTGACTTTGATGTGCACTTTACGGCATCTCTGAAGACGCGAATTTTACACTAGAGTCAACGTGGTACGAAACCAATCATTGGTTACAATTATCGGCTCTGCTGGGCGATTATGTTTACCGAATATCGGACGCAGCAAGCGATATTTCGCACAAACTGAACCACTATTTTGGTATTAAATTTGTTCCGTTTGCAAACGCTGTTCTGGACTAAGTCTCTTTGCTACGAAGGACAATTACTCTTTACTACGAAGAACTACGTAGTAAAGAGACTTTTTCATTTAAGACCCATTTGTCAAAATTTTTGATTTTAAGTTGGTATGGCTATTGGTGAAGTCTCTGTAATAATAATCATTAGCTTTTGTAAGTTTGTCTTTCTGAAGTACATAAAGTAAATTCGGCGATTTTTACGATGAAAATAATCAAAAAATAATTTTCATTAAACATTGTGTGCGAAATCAAAATTTCTGATGCCGAAATGTTCGGAATGTTCGAAAGCACCTTCGGTGATAATAGTTGGCGCGAGCAAGTGTTTTGATTCGTACAAATTATTCAAAGAGCGTCGAGAAGGCGTTGACGACGAACCTCGTCCAGAATGGTCATCAACATCAACTGATGATCAACACGTGAAGAAAATAAAGGAATTGGTGTTTGAGAATTGACGATTAACAGTCAAAGGTCTTACTAGTTTCGTTGGAATATTAGGCGAATCAGTGAAAACCATTTTGAAAGCTCATTTGAGCTTAAGAAAAGGAGCCGAAGAAAAGAAATCACTAAATTTTTTCGAAAAACAGCGTCGTATTAACGTCTGTGAAACAATGCCGACTACCAGAATGCCATGACACTTATTATTACTGGCCATGAGTCTTGGATCTATGCTCACGACCCGGACACAGACAATAAATCGGGCAACTATCGTGTCAAAGGTCAGCCGACGCCAAAAAAAAAAAACTCGTCAAAAATTGTGATTATGTTGATAGTTTTCTTCGATTATCTAAGTGCGGTGCACTCAGAATTTCTTCCGATCGGCTAAAATGACAACAAGAAATAACAGTTGAGTGTTATGCGTCTTTGTGCGAAGCATTTCGTAAAGAGACGCTGGAATTATGGGCCGATAACTCTTGGTTTTTGCAACACGATAATGCACTATCGCTTACTGCATTGCTTCTTCATGAATTTTTCGCCCAATTTTTAACCAGTATCATGCCACAACGACCGCTTTCGCCTTATTTTGCTCCGTGTGACTTCTGGCTGTCCAGCAAACTCAAACGACCGCTCCGGGGAAACCGCATTGAGTCAATTATAGACATTAAACGTGAATCGCTACTTTAGCAACTATTTCAAAGATTGGAAAAAACGTCGGTATAAATGTATTGGGATCAAGAGGGTGATTTTGATGGGACATAGATTTTGAGGAACGAATTAAGAAATTTAAAATTAGCCTTACTATTTTTTGCTCATAGTAGTAGATCAGGTAGCAGCTGTCAAAAAGACAAGCTCTGAATTGAATATAGTGCATCTAAAAGAACACCCGTTATAAATCACGTATGTACTTGAATATATCTGCAGGCATATATGTATGTAAAACCTAGAAATCTCAAACTTTTTCAAACAGAGCATGCACTTTGTAATGGCAAATTTTTATTCTGGCTTTGAAGAACATTAAAAGTTGCGCTTTAAAAAATTACATAAGCCAATAATTGCTTCTACTTCCAACCCTTTGTCCTCTAATGTGCATAAAAATGCGCAGGAGACAAAGCAATTAATATTTAAGTAGATTAATATATATATATTTTATTTTGTAATTATTTATTTCTTTCATCGATGTAAGTATGTTTAGCGTAAATAACCATAGAAATCTGGTCACTACCATAGAAATTTTTAATATGAATTGTTTTGTGTCAAAATGTTTCAATGATGAAATATGTATAAACTTAAATTAAAAAAAAAATGCAACATTAAATAACTTTTGTAGAAAGGGATATTACGAGCTTGTTTCAGTTTAAACTCAATAATGTCATAACATTCTGCGTTAGCTGAAGCAGAATTTAACACTTCGTTTTGGAAGACTTCATTTCACTATAAAATAATATTCGGATCCATATTCTTCTTTAGCTAGTCCTATCATCGTAATTGGGGTTCGGCCTGACGTAAAAACACCTCTGCTACGCGCACGACTTCTTTAGTCTCGTATACCAAGTTTCGTTGCTGCTTCTTCTATAAGACTGTTTTAACGGAAACACGATTATTTTGGTTTTTGTAGCTGCAGGAAACATCAATGAAGTAATTTTCAGGAGTGCTGCCGAGTTGACCAACTTTGAACAGATAAAAATCCGAAACCGTTCCGGTTAGATTGACACGACTATCGTGAGAACGGACTGGAGACGCGGTCTAACTGTAAGGGCCAAAAATCTTGCAAGGGAATTACTTTTTGTACCCGCCAAGTATCATCTCATCGCATTTTGTCATTATCCATTCTTTCACGGACACTATGAGCGACTTGCAGAGTATTAATTTTGTACGTCGAGAGTGCTTTATACATTCTAATTACCTTTTTCATAATAATAGCAGAACATTTGCGAATGAATGTTACATGGCAAGGTGAAAGTCACCTTGAACTAGTTGAAAGTCATGTTTAAGAATCCAACCCATTCCATTTACACTGGTCAACAAATTTGTAATTTTTTTTTTTTGTCACTTGAAAATTTATATAAAATTTTGAATATACTAGGGCCAAAAATAATAATCTATCAATGAAAAAAAAATGTACACATCATGTTTTCTTGTGACATCAAAACATATATTTTCGTAAAAAGTATAAAATTCAGCCACACTTACAGAAATATTTCCTTTATCTAATAGATACTTATGATTTTCTCGAATATTTGGCTTCCGGTTCCTTTTTAGTCTCCAACAATAGTCTGTTGGCATTCCTGGACTCCATTTCCCTTGACAACGCTTTTCCATTAAGGAAATGTCTTGATGGAACTTCTCACCTTGTTCGTCACTCACAACACCCAAATTTGCCTCAAAGAAATCCAGATGGGAGTCCAGCATACGTATTTTCAAGGACATATTACACCCCGAAACTTTAAATGATATCATAAGTTCATTTATTAAATCTTTGTGATTTTCCGCTTTATGGTTACCTAGAAAAGTTTGAACAACATTCACAAAACATTTCCAGGCGAGTTTTTCCTGATCATTCAGTTTTTCTTCAAAGCTCTTATCCTTCATCAATTGCCGTATTTGTGGGCCTACAAATACTCTCTCTTTGATTTTCGCCTCGCTGAATTTAGGGAATTTCTCTTTTATGTATAAAAATCCATCTCCATCTTTAGGCATAGCTTTTACAAAATTTTTTATCAATTCATGCTTTATGTGCAACGGTGGTTAAAGTTTATCATCAGGGTTCACTAGAGGATCATTTTTAACATTTTTATGGACTGGTGTTAGTGATTCACGCTTGGGCCCACTTTACATGATCCTTTGGCTCCGTCCAAATCATTGGTATAGCAAATGACAAATGTCTAGGTTCTTGTTTAGCCCAACCTAAAAGGAGCCTCACACACGTTACACAACATTTGTGTGGAACCCAGTAGCTGTCAGAAGACAACTGGATGTGATAGAAACAAATCTGTTATATATTTTTAATGAGGATACACCAACATAAATAAAAATCATAACAAAGTTCATGTGACAAAAACAGTGTTTGCCACTGTAATTTAAACCGTCTGTCTCTAGACTGTTCTTTAAACGAAACTTCTTGAAATGGTACATCTTGAGAAGTACTAAGTATGTATATTCATAGAATATTTCTTGAGGTTTGACATTGTCGGTTCTATTATGAAATTTTATTTTTATTTATTTTTTTATTTTATATTTTTTTAATTATTTTTTTTTTATATATAGCAAGAATGATAGATTATTAATGAGGTAATGCACCGCGACTTAGGTTTTATTATGCCCTCAGCAAGAATGATAGTTGCCCTTGTCAGATGAAGTTGTCTGTTTCATTTTTGGCTGACGAAGATCCATACAGTTGTATGGGGAAGGTTCAATTACTTTAAACGTGCCACGGAAAGCTAAATATAATATGATTTTTTAATACTTACATAGCTCATCCGTATCACCATCATCAGCTCGTTGGCTGCAATTTAATTCTTCAATTATTTTTATCCATCTAGTATATAAATTAATTTTTACAAAAAACCCAAAAATAATTATGTCGGCACCAAATACGTCATAAATCATATAAGAAACTCCACCTAAATTTCGGTCCAGTCACAGTTATTGGTTCAAATCTTTATTAAACTAACCAAAAAAAAAAAATAATTCTCCAAATCTTTTGACGCGCGCAGTTTAAATTCAAATGTCACCTTATTTTTTGGGCACAGTAGTATAATAAAGAGTACATCATCAATTCCATCTAGCGGTTCAAAATGTTTTTTTTTTTCATATTTTTAAATATTTGAAAAAGTATGTAAATTTTGGTCCACACAGTTGCCGAGTGCATGCTAATAAATGGAAATGTCCCAACCATTTCAATGCTTTTAATCCTTATATTTAAAGGCTTTCTGTTAGTAATATACACACATATATTTCTTACTAATGGCAATTTAAGTTTGTGTATTAAATACATACATATGTACAAATAAAATTGGTTGTACATACATTTTATCATGTATTGATATTAATTGCAAATTTGAAAACTCATTAACTAAAAATGTTTATTTTTTGCCCCCATTTCGTCCACATCGTTTGCAAGTTTCACACTAACCACTAATTATATTTTACGTGTGCACATATTAAATTATACTAATTTAGTTTTCCGACAAAAGTTCAAACAATTCTGGAAGCCTAACAATAAATTATGCCAAAGTTAGTTTGTATGTAGCTTGCTGCTGGTTGCGTGATTTATGCGAGAGCATTGTTAACTGTTTAATGAGAGTTGTACTTAAACCATATACGAGTATTATACTATATTATGTAAAGGAGATTATGACTAATTAATCAATTTTTTAATGTTGATTTTGTCTCCGAGCCCTTCTTGCTGCTGATGGACTCTTCTTATAGAGCGTTAATTGCAGGTAGTCGCCTGCCATACTCATCAGTAAGTCAGAAAAACTAGGCTCAGTTCGAAATCCAAGTAATTTTTGTCTCTCTGACTCCCTCTCTCTCTCTCTCTCTCTTTTAGAATAGAATTAAAATGAATAAAAATGTTGCCTTTTAACGCCGACTACGGCTTCATCGGCATCTTCCACACAGCTGCGATAAGTCTTACCTCATGGGAACCCATCGGAAATTATAAGTCTTAACCCATATAACTTGAGAGACGCTGCTTAAGACCCAACACTAAGCTATACAATGACAACAGATCTTCCTGCACTCTCAGTCCTATAATAATTTAGCGAATAAGTCCTTCTTTTAGTGAATAAAATATACAACATACCCGCACGTTTTCTTTGAAAGAGTATGTTTTAAGTCACACTAGAAGAGAGTGGATAACGCAGCAGCATACGACCCGCCAGTGTCGTCAGTGACACAGACTGATCAAACATTATTTGACTCTATTAGTGGACGGCGGAATAAATTGACCGTAGCTGGATCTTAGGCCTACAAGCTTCCATAACAATATTGCACTGAAAATACCATCCGTCTGACCACTGAACCAGTATAGTAATCAGGCACGTCATTTGAAACGGTCCATAATAAAATTTCCTAAACGGGTGCCATACTGATCATGATGAGATGCAGGATCGCCAAGATCATGTGAAAGAGCTACGTGCTTTTTACTTATATGCTTTGGAGAGGGCTGCCGAATGGTTGTTGGTCTACTCACACGCCTCACTTACTACCAGCACATAAGAGCCGGTTGAGTATTACATACATTATAAAGTGCTTTCAGGGTAAAAATGATCAGTACCTCATTGACATCATGCGTTTGACTCCAAAAAATAGTTTACGATACTAGTAACGACGATACATACATACATAAAGAGCAGGGGAGCTGGAACTCCTCTTATATTACTGTTCTGTTTTTTTTGTTTGCACGGTTCAAAAGCATGTCGAACAAGTGTTTTAGCTCGTTGGCTGGTATGCCGCCAGTATGCCGGTGCAAGCCTTTTGAAAGGATTCTACGTGTGCATAATGTTTTCCTTTCATGGGCAAATGCATTTTTCCGAAAAGGAAGGGGTCGCACGGTGCCATGTTAGGTGAATACGGGGTATGGTTTATGGTTAAAATGTGATTTTTGGTCAAATAATCGGTCGCTAGTCGATCGATGAGAACAATTTTTGGTCGCCAGTCAATATGTGCGTCGGATCAAACCGTGCACACACACCTTTCGTAAGCCCAAATATTCGGTGAAAGTCCTATTTTCTTTGGAACCCACCTTGTATAAATAGTTAGATATATCCCATTTATTAAAATATAAAACATTTTTGTTTGATATGGGACTTTAATTGACAAATTGTTTACACAATATTATTTGATTTAAGTGAAACGACACCAATGTCGATTAGACGACCACATTTAAGTATCCTTATATACAAGTGTCGCTGACTTTGCCTAAATAATTTTGTAAAATTTCTTCAATATCTGTGGTTATGGCAGAGGTTCGAGGTTTGGTATTGGGTGTTTGTGTTAATATGTACGTAGCTCGTACGCTCCGAAGTACAGTAGCGGCGGAAGCCCTTTACTTTCCGGACAAACCCTGTATATGTACGTATATTAATGTGTAAGTGATTTGTTATCTCGTGTTTAGTCGAAACTGAATAACATTTGAAGCGCTGCCTTCCTCCATACGCAGAAAACGTTAACTCTCGGTCAAGCCAAAGTCATAGAAAATGTCGCTTCGTTTTCAATATTTGTGCATAATTTGGGCATATTTGTGGGGCATAAGATAGCTTTGTGAAGGTAAAACGAAACTGTTTTATTTGACCTTAAATTATAACAAAGTGGTAGGTAGATAATTTAGTCTCAAAGCGGACTTTTAACTTGCCGGACCACTGCAGTATACTTCCAGCTGAGCTATGCAATAACCGGGGAGCTGGCCTTTAATGCACCTGCAAAAATCGAAGTCAATATCTAGGTAGACGCCAAGCAGCAATCAAGACAGTAACCTTGTATTGCATATCGTCCAGAAGTGTTTTGGGATGCAAGGGTCAAACAAAGTGGATAGAAATTGTTCTCAAAATTTATAAACGCCAATGTCAGCTATACTTGCACTTCCATAACGATGGCCTAATGCCCCAAAGAATTCAAAAATTAAGTCATATCTAGGTAGACGCCAAGCAGCAATCAAGACAGTAACCTTGTATTGCATATCGTCCAGAAGTGTTTTGGGATGCAGGGGACAAACCCCATATTCTTTGCTATTCTGTGTGGGCATCTTTTGTATTCTAGAAATTGTTCGGCAACTAATTAATAAAGCGCCAATGTAGCGGTATTTGCCTTCCTTTGAAAATTAATAAAATAAATTCTTTTTAAATTTTATATACTATTGCAATTCATTTGAAATGCTTATCTTTATGACCATGATGTAATGAAGAGAGCTGTCAATTATGTTAAGCTTTTGAGCTTGAAATTAGATTATTATAATCTGTGTTTATATATTCTTATAATACTGAATATATTATTTATATAAGAATCTTCGACGAATAAGTACAGATGTATGTATAGTATACACAAATTTGATAACAAAATCACCGATTCAGCCGAGTAATTAATTGATAAAAACCAGACAATTCCTCACTCGAAAACGAGTAGTTAAGACACAGTCATCAATTTTGCATTCAGTTTGACTGAAATTGTGGAGAATGGCGCATCGTTTGATCTTCTTCTCCATTTTGTGTGGGCATCTTTTGCATTCCGGAAATTGCTCAGAATCTTTTCAAAGTAGTGCCAATGTAGCGGTATTTTCATTTTTGAATTTAATAAAATAGATTAAATTTAATTTTTATATTCTTATGCAATTCATTCAGCCATTTCTCACCTATCTTTGTGACGATGATTTATTGAAGACCGCGGTCAATAAGATGGAGTTCTTGAGCCTCAAACTAGAGAATTATAATCTGCGGTAATATATTTTTATATTATAGAGTATTAATAAAACCTAACAATTATTTGTTTCTTTTTCAGTATTCAAAGTGAATTTATGGCAATGAAGGAGCAGCTTCTTCGTGAAGTAAAAACGAATCTCGAATTGTTAGATTCGAGAATTACAACGAAATGGTAAGCAGCTGATATTTATTTCAAAATTCCTAAAAATTCGTACACATGATAAATTTTTGTTTTAGTAATGAAGAGAGCAAAAATGTGGTTGCTGCGCCACCTGCAACCAAGAAACCAGCATCGTGTAAAGAAGCAATGCGTCAAGAAAACGGGAAATATGCGGAGAGTGGCGTTTATGAACTTTACTTGCCAGAATTTCTTCAACACCCTTTCTATGTTTATTGCCTACGTGATCCCAATGGCGGTGAACCATGGACTATAATTCAACGTCGCCAAAGCAACGACACCGACTTCTATCGTGGGTGGTACGAGTATGAACACGGTTTCGGCGATTTGAATGCCAATTTCTTCCTCGGCTTGGATAGAATACATGCCCTGACGAATTCGCGATCTCATGATCTTTGGTTTCAATTGGAGGATTTTGAAAATGAGAAACGTGTTGCCAAGTATGATAATTTCGCTATAGGCAACGCTCAAAATAAGTATGCGTTAATTGCGGTTGGACAATATTCAGGCACGGCCGGTGACTCGTTCTCTCAACAACTCGAGCAAAAATTCACCACTAAAGATAGTGATAACGACAAACATAGTGGTAACTGTGCGGTGAAATATAAGGGCGCTTGGTGGCATAAGCATTGTTATGACAGGTAATACACGTCTTTTCTTAGCTATGAATGAATTTCTGTGTTTCAAATAAAATTATGTTTGACATTAAATAATTTACCTCTTATATTTTACTTACAGCAATCTGAACGGTTTATATTTAGGAGGAGAATATCCAAAAAGTCAGCGAGGCGAAGGCGTGGGGTGGAACTCCTGGCGGGGAGAATACTACTCCCTCAAATATGTACATATGGCTATAAGACCGAAGTATTACCACTGAGTTGGTGATGTACAATTGAAAATCATTGCCTCTATAAGTGTTCAACATTACTGACATTGAAACTAATTTAACTTAGCATAATGTTTTATGAAACTTTGCATATGCTATTTGGCAACAATTAATACATTGAGAATAAAAGTAATCTTGGAATATTTTAATTCCAGAAGAAAGCAATCGATCATAATATTAATATTTGGATGAGCATTGTGACAAAAAAGTACCCGGAAATTTGAATTAAGTTCTCCGGCTAAATCATATTTGAAAAAAAATTAATTTTGCTAATTTGGTAGGACTGTCTGTAATTACTGTGCCGATTATGAGCACGATCTGTCAACCAATTTTTTTACAGTAGCTGCTTAAGCGTGTTGGTGTGAAACTTTCGAGAAATCGATTTGCATTATCGGATAATATACACTATAATAAACATTCTCTAAAATTTTGAAATCGAAATTAAAATAATTACGGTCGCTACAGCGCTTTCTGTAGAAAGGGAACAGAGTGGGGAACAGAGCAACTCCAATCATTAAACGAGTTTTTCTCAGAATGGTGGTTTTCGAAACGGTTTTCACTCTCAAATGAAGAGTTGTAAAGATATCTCGTTTCAATTTGGAGAGAACATTTTTGAAATCTTCCTATTTTTTTCTACTAAGAACTGTCGGCAAAAACGACCAAATTCTATATACATATTTTGCTCAAATCGCCGCCATTTTGTCGAATTTCTGTTTGAAATTTTTATTTTAGATCAAAATTACGGCCGCAATCGTGAACATCACACAGTACTTTTTTTCGTGTCTTTTCAACTATTTATTTAACTATTATATACACAATAAATAAACATAAAAAATCGTTTTGTATTCGTCATAAATGTATTTATTTACAAAAAAAATCGGACTGATTAGTTAATTCCAACATTAAAAACAATATCGCGAAAATCAGTAATTTCTCGGAGAGTCACACTGAGACGATCCCTTAAGTCAGTACATCTCGGCGTGCGTTGTGATTTTTACAATGGATAGAAATATCTATCAAAGAATTTGTCCAAAATTTTGAATTTCTAACCAAATTTGGGGTGCGAAATTGTTGCAAATGTTAGGAAAGGCTTAAGTTGATTTAGTTTTATCAAAACCACAAGCCTACGAATGGTGCCAAGCCTTCAAAGACGGATCGTTGAAGACTTGCCTCGTTCTGGACAATCTTCGCCCTCGTCAACTGATGAAAATAATAAAAAGTGAAGGATATGGTGATTGCAAATCGTCAGGCAAGTGTTAGAGAGATGGCAAGAGAGCTCGACATATCTCGCGAGTCCGTTTGGATTTGAATATGAAACACGTTCTTGCTCAACTCGTCCCGATAAAGCCGCAACCAAGCCAAAGCCGCACAAAAATCAAGTTGATGATCATATTTTTTTTCGATATTCGTGGTTTGGTGCATCATGAATTTGTTGCGAAGAGTCAGTAAGGAGGTCCATTTATTCCTTCGTGACGTAAAAGATCTGGCGGAGGGACTAATTGTGGCAATTTTATTTTGGCTTCAGGGCAACATAATCTAGTATATTCATCAATTTACGTCTTGCAATATTAACAAATTATTTCATTTCTCCAAATGATACCAATTTGTCGACACAAAAATCTATTGCCAGATCCTGGTTCCAGGATCACAGGAGCACTGGAGTCGTGCGCGCTGTTGTTGTGTTTGATGTGCACGAACTCGTTTCTTCGAAGTCTATCTACTTCATTGTGACTCACTGAAATCGTAATTCTGGCATCAAAATATGACTATTTTCTTAATTTGTCTCTCTCTGGTTATCAGAGCGGCTAGAACGTGGGGAAGCTGTACGCACATTTGAGTGTTTGCGATGACCTAAGACAGGTCATATTCTCCTTGGCATCGTAAAATCGAATTAATCAAAGTAAGAGTAGATCTCACTATCACTAAAAATCAAGGCGAAAAAGAGCACAGAACATTCGATGGTTGTCAAATCACAAATACTATTATGGTTGCCTTCACAAATATTTCCCTGGACATCCTTATGTAATTCAAGACCATATTTAGCGATTCGGTAAAGCCGTTTTCGAGCTTTAGCGAGACTAATCACTAATTTTTATATGTCAGTATACAGATTTTGTTATTCAGTATTTTCTTACTTTTTAATCCTTTTTGGACTAGGACAAGCATTTCAATCTCAAAATCAGCTATAACAATCTAGCCGTTCTTGAGTTTTAAGGAGAAAAACGAACAATAAATGCTTCGTTATTTTCTCGCCGTTTAAACCTTGCCTGAACTAAAATTAGCCAAATTGGCGGGATGGAGTCATGTGTAGAAGTTCACGCAAGTGAGCAAAATTCTCTGATCGCCATTCACTTGGGAGTGGCCAGAAACGATTCTTTCTATAGGGTTTGGGTATGAGGTGAAGTTTTTTGAAGAGCTTGATAAGCTGGCCGACAGGAGTAATGCTCGAAAATTTTACGAAAAGATGCGGCGACTTACAGAAGGTTTCAAGACCGGAGCTTACTCTTGTAGAACCCCCAGCCTGCTGAATGGCAGTGAACGCACAACGCCAGGAGAAGGCGAACCGGATTCCCCAATCGATGACGATGGAGCAAACGTTCCATTGCCCGACCATGAAAAAGTTCGAATAGCAATTACCCGCCTGAAGAACAACAAAGCGGCGGGGGCCGATGGATTGCCGGCCGATCTATTCAAACACGGCGGCGAAGAGCTGATAAGGAGCATGCATCAGCTTCTTTATAAAGTATGGTCCGAAGGAAGTATGCCCAACGATTGGAATTTAAGTGTGCTATGCCCTATCCATAAAAACGGAGTCCCCACAATCTGCGCCAACTACTGTGGGATTAGCCTCCTTAACATCACATATAAGGTTCTATCGAGCGTATTGTGTGAAAGATTAAAGCCCACCGTCAACAAACTGATTGGACCTTATCAGGGTGGCTTTAGACCTGGCAAATCAACAATCGACCATATATTCACTATGCGCCAAATCTTAGAAAAGACCCGTGAAAGGAGAATCGACACGCACCACATATTCGTCGATTTCAAAGCAGCTTTCGACTGCACGAAAAGGAGCTGCCTTTATGCCGCGATGTCTGAATTTGGTATCCCTGCAAAACTAATACGGCTGTGCAAACTGACGTTGAGCAACACCCAAAGCTCCGTCAGGATCGGGAAGGACCTCTCCGAGCCGTTCAATACCAAACGAGTTTTCAGACAAGGCGACTCCCTATCGTGCGACTTCTTCAACCTGCTGCTGAAGAAACTAATTAGAGCTGCAGAACTAAATAGAGAAGATACCATCTTCTACAAGAGTGTACAACTGCTGGCGTATACCGATGATATTGATATCATCGGTCTCAACACCTGCGCCGTTAGTTCTGCTTTCTCCAGACTGGACAAGGAAGCAAAACAAATGGGTCTGGCAGTGAACGAGAGCAATACGAAATATCTCCTCATCATCAAACAAACAGTCGTCGCACTCGCGACTTAGCACTCACGTCACTGTTGACAGTCATAACTTTGAAGTCGTAGATAGTTTGGAATATTTGAGAACCAGCGTAAACACCACCAACAATGTCAGCTTGGAAATCCAACGTAGGATTACTCTTATCATGAAGTTCTTCTTCAGACTGAGTAGGCAATTGAGAAGTAAAGTCCTCTCTCGACGAACAAAAAATAAACTCTATAAGTCACTCATAATTCCCGTCCTGCTATATGGTGCAGAGGATTGGACGATGACAACAACCAATGAGTCGACGTTACGAGTTTTCGAGAGAAAGTTTCTGCGAAAGATTTATGGCTTTTGCGCGTTGGCCACGGCGAATATCTCATTCGATGGAACGATGAGCTGTACGAGATATACGACGACATTGACATAGTTCAGCGAATTAAAAGACAGCGGCTACCCTCGCTAGGTCATGTTGTCCGAATGGATGACAACACTCCAGCTATGAAAGTGTTCGACGCTGTACCCGACGGGGAAGCAGAGGAAGAGGAAGACCTCCTCTCCGTTGAAAGGACCAGGTGGAGAAGGATCTGGCTACGCTTGGAATATCTAGTTGGCGCCACGTAGCGAAAAGAATAAACTGGCCCGCTGTTGTTAACTCGGCTACAATCGCGTAAGCGATGTCTACGTCAATTAAGAAGAAGAAGAATCGGTCACAAGCGGCGATCGATTCTGAGCAATTTTTAATCGTCAGTCAATTTGTGCGGAACAATGCTCAAATGTTCGGTCAAAAGGCAATAAATCGATGTTTAGGAGATGTTCAATTCCATTTCCATGAATTTCAATAATGATTTCGGCGGATTTTTGATGAATTCAAGCACAGTTTCGATGGAATTTCCGGTGATCACGTATATTGATTGGCCCACATGTTGATCGTCATTTAAGTACTCACGATCACTTTGAAAACGTTGAAGCCACTCGTGCACTCTGCTACGGGATAGGTAATCATCGCCATAAATTTGTTTTATCAATTGAAACGTTTCGTTTTACCAATTTTAAAACAAAATTTAATGTTGGCTCGCTGTGCGAAACTCATTTTCGCACCGATAACACAAACAGACTAAGACTTAAAATGCAATAACTTTACTTTCAATTGATGAAATGTCATAAAATTCTCATTGGACAATCGATTAAGACAGTTTCTAATGCAGACGACATATAGATGGCACCACCAGGGCGCTAGATTCAAGAAGTCCTGTTTACTTTGGAAAGCTCCTTGTATAGCAAGAAAAACTTTCATAAATTGTTGATTTTTATTTGGGTTTTGACTTTTTAATATTTGTATAATCCAATAGTGAATGATGAAGGTGAACTTAACACAGGCAGCCTAAACTTTTTTAGAGTTCATTTTTTTTTTTGGTCAGCAATGCTTTCGTTTGTTTACGCCCTTTCCTTAGTTGACCCTTGGAAAAGGTTGAGGAAACTAATTTTATAGCAGCTATTCTGCTTACGGATATTCTTGTACATATATGTATATATATAGTATTGAATATAAAATTATGTCCATATGTGTCAAAATTTCTATATAAAATATTTGCGATTAATATATTTGGCAAAGCCGGTCCTCGCCTGCAGCTTTTCGCCTTTGTCAATATAGTTTGCAATAGAGAGAAAATATTATTTACGAATTTTAAGCAAAAATGTGAAGAGCGACTTGACCTTTTAATGTGCTTTACTTTGCGCTTTTCGCTTTGATAAGCCAATATATGAATGGGTAGATATAAGGGGTGCTTTTTTTGAGAATAAAGACTTCTTATTTGATATAAAAGACTGACGAATGTTGGTAATGATTAAAATTTTGACTTTATTAGTTTAGAACTTGTATGACATTTATTGTTTAAATATTACTTCAGTCCCTTGATAAACGCGATTATATTTAATGAAGTTCTTTATACTGGCTCAATATTGTTGAATTTATAACTTTTTCCAATTTAACCCAATAACTATTGCTAATAACTAGTGGAGCGTTGCTTACCAAGTTGCTGATCGTAGTTCGGTTATCAAAAACGACCTCAAAAATAAAGTTTTTCGAAGTCAAGCCCAAGATGTCGATTAAGATTTGATAATTTTTATCCTCAAAGTGGTTTCTATGCAATACCGAACGTAAATGTCAAACACATGTGTTTACTCTGATAGCTGCTTTGACAGCTATCCCTCTAGGAAATCATTTGACTACAGTTTTTAGTCAAATTTTTAGCATTCTAATATTTTAAATATACAAAAATATTCATTTCAAGAAATTTAAGTGCACAAACTCACACATACACGTACCCATGTAAGTGGCAAAGGAAAAAGTATAATAACTTCTTCATTTATTGTCAGAGAACTTCCAAAACTCTAAGAGCTTGCCACAGCGCTCACTCCCCTAGCATACACTCGCACACTGGCTATGCAGCAACCAGTGAAAAGTGGAGTGAAACTTATATTTAATTCTCTCTCTAATAAAAGCGGTAAAGTAAAAGCATTTGCCCTTGCGCATGGGACGGACTGCTTTTATAAATAGTGTAAATATTGGCTTTGGAAATTTTTGTGGTAAAAGTTTACTTTTAATTTCGGCAAAAACGAAAAATTTAACAGATAATAACACTTGTGCGTACAACCACATGCACACATAGCTAAGCTGATGTGTATGAGGTATATGTATATGTAGACGCATATATCCTGCATAGCAATGAATTGCTAGATCCTAGCTTCTTGTTGTAGCTGGCTATGCATGCTTGCTACATATCATATTGGAGGCACTTGAGCAGATTTCAAGCACTCGATTTTCTTTTTACCGAAACTTTTATGAAAACCTGCATAAATGCCCAAATTCATAGAGCATATTCAATTTGTGAGTTAAATGAAAATAACACGAGAGTGGCAATAAAATTGAAATATGAAAGAAGTTATAAAGCTAATCTACTAAATGAGCTTTTAAGCTTTAAATATTGTGTGTTGCATATATGTATGTATATGTAAACGCATGTGAATTTAAGAGTAGTGTATTGTACCGATAACTATGGAAGCCCTTGCTTTTAATTGTTAAGAGTATAGAAAAAATGAAAGCTTTACTAATTTTAGTCAAGCTAGCTTAGTTTAGAAGATAGCATCAGAGTGTTTATACCCTCGACGAGATATATAATAATTTTCCATGAGTTTGTAACACCCAGAAGGAAACATCGGACATCCTTAAATATATACCATACATAAATAATCAGCAATTCGTTCGAGGCCGTCTGACCGCGCATCTGTATATATGAGAACTAGTCATTCATTTTTTTGAGGTATCGATCTAAAAACTTTCCCTCATATTTGATTGTCAAGAGGCTGCTCATTTATTGTAACCGCAAATATCGGGCCATAATAGCATAACTCGGTCGTACAAGCTGAACGATTGGCATCAAGTGCTTGCTTGGAAAACTATTTTGTTTGACAAAATATCATCACGAAAATTGGCATGAGCTATAGTCTACAGCAATAGTGCCGTCTCCGAAAAAAAATTTTTGGTTAAAATATAATAAAACGCTTTAACAACGCATCTTATTAAGAAGTTATGCATTATTTACAAGTGTTAGTTTAGGTTAGTCCAAAAATTTTAGTAACCGATATCACGCAGTTCACACTTAGACGGCTACTGACCGGTTAAATGGAGAAAAACCCTCATTCAACAAGAAAGTTTCGTGTTTATCACACAAATTCCCTACTGGTTCTTCCGGTAATTTAAAGTTTCACCGTATAAACGACTGTCAGTCTGTAACCTTACGACCGGGATACGCTAATAACCCTCTTTCTATTTATACGAGTAAATGATAATGAAATCTGAGGTGAAGTAGTTCGGTCGGTTTCAGCCGATATTTCTAACTATTAAGTAAAAATAATTTCCATTTCGATTCCGTTGATTTACAAAGAATTTTTAAGTGACTACCAGTTATGGATAAACTACTGTGCCCAAAAAAATAAGGTGACATTTGAATTTAAACTGCGCGCGCGTCGAAGGATTTGGAGAATTTTTTTTTTAAGTTGGTAGTACTGTCAGTCACATTTATGTCAAATTTCATGTCAAAATATTCATTAGTGTTTGAGATACGTGTCGTTTTGTGAGCTGCTAAAAGTGTGTTTTTCGTTTTTTGCGATGTCGAAATTTGTTGAGCAAAAATTTGCATTAAATTTTGTTTACGGAATCAATTTTCTGCTCTGGATACATTGCGGATGGTGCAGAAAGCCTTTGGTGATGAGGCTATGTCTAAAAAAATGTTTACAAGTGGCATGGTGAGTTCCAAGCCGGCCGTGAACGTGTCGAAGACGAAGAGCGTCCAGGGCGACCATCAACCTCAACCGACGAAGCTCACGTTCAACAAATCAAAGATTTGGTGTTGAAAAACCATCGACTAACAATAAGAGACCTTGCTGATGCAGTTGGCAAATCCAAAGGCTCAGCCAATAAAATTTTGAAGGATGTTTTGGGCCTCAAGCGCGTCAAATCTCGACTGGTGCCGAAAACATTGAATTTTTTGGAAAAAAGGCGTCGCCTTGAAGTGTGTGGAACGATGCTTTCCGACTACCAGGGTGTCATAAAACGCATTATAACTGGCGATGAGACTTGGATCTATGCTTACGACCCCGAAACAACCGATTAATCGAGCGAATGTCGTGCCAAAAGAGAGCCGAGACCAAAAAAATCGACCCAAAGTCGCTCAAAAATCAAGGTCATGTTGACTTTTTTCTTCGATTATCGTGGTGTTGTGCATTATGAATTCCTTCCAACCGGTCAAACAGTCAACAAGGAATATAATTGGAACGTTATGCGTCGTTTGCGTAACGCTATGCGCCGGAATTGTGGAAAGACAATTCTTGGTTTTTTACACCACGATAATGCACCATCCCATACCGCTCTCGTAATTCGTGATCATTTCGCCAAAAACTCAACTCATATCGTTCCGCAACCACCGTATTTACCTGATCTGGCGCCGTGCGACTTCTGGCTGTTCACCAAGCTCAAAAGACCGCTCCGGAGACACCGTTTTTATACGATAGGGGAGATTCAAACCGCAACGAAGACGGAACTGAAGGCCGTCCTGGAAAGGACTACAACCACTGTTTCGAAAATTGGAAAATCCGTTAGGATAAGTGCATTGCATCGGGAGGGGATTACTTTGGAGGGAATGAATTTGATCTGGATAAATAAAGAATTTTCAAAATAAATACAATGTCACCTTATTTTTTGAGCACAGTAGTATACATAAAGAATTTTCAAAATAAATACAATGTCACCTTATTTTTTGAGCACAGTAATATACATACTCGTATATTGCTAGCGGCTACAGCGAACCTAAAATTGACATAAGATGTCTTTTGAAGACGGAAAAGGAGAACTATTGAGCCAAATATAACTGGTTTCATCTATATCATAAATCTAATATATTATATAATGAGGTTGGTGTCATACTCAATGTATGAGAATATGGTTATTTCTCCCGTAAATTTGTCAGATTTCAGGACATACATACGTGTAGATGCAAATACCAAAGAATTTAGCGAAAACTAGAAAATTTATTGAATAATGCAGTATGAAAATTGTAGAATCTCACCATGCACAAATTGATGATAAAGTTACTGTTATCGCGGAAGACATCTCAAAAAGCACAATTATTCATATGTTGACTTTTATAAGTCTAACTAAATTCGGATTTAAAGAGACTTTGGGCAACAGTATTTATTTATGATGGCAAGGCCTGTAATAAATAGATCTAAAAGCGTATAAAATTTAAACTGCATTTTTAACTATAAAGCTTTGTATGAATTTCCGCTTAGTTTTGCCAGCTAGAAGAGTTGCCTACATATCGGGCTATATAAAAATGAAGTCTAAAGTAGTGGTCGACAAACAAAAGATAATATGTTGATGACCGGGTGCAGAACTTCGGCTTTAGTTTGATGGTTGATTCATTGGCATAAACCTTTAATATAGTATGTCAACCCAGAGAAAATAATCTAGAGGCTTTCAATTGCATGATCTTCACAGCCTCTTGCCTCTGCCATTGCCAGTAATTAATGAGTCACCAAACTTTGCACGCGATGTATCCATATATAGACATGAAGCACGAGGTGATGTACTGTTTTGTTGGAATTAGAGATCGTTCGCGGAGATCAAATTTTCCGGGAACAAAAGTCGCTCAACATCATGTTGTAACGTTCGCCATTGATGGAAATGACATTTTCATCCTAATTTCGAATGAAATAAGACCCGCCGGAACCGAATGAGGATTAGACTCACTCCAATGAGAACAATTTCGTTTTCTTACGATGCCATGAAGTCAGGAATGAGTCTCGTCTGAGAAGATGATGTGAAATTGTGAAAAAATGGCGTATCCTGGTGACATCGGTCCTTACTATCCTGGTGGTCTGAAAAAAAAAAAATCAAAAGAAATTCTTAATTAGTAAGGCTACTGTTATAGTCCCTACCTCAGGGAACACGAAAAAAAAAAAAATTGGAAAAATGGCGACCGCCTGAAAATAAAAATAATTTTTTACGCTTTTTTTGAAATTCCTGAATTTTTTTTAAATATTAAAAACAAAACGATAAGGGATTATATAAAGAAGGTTCGCACAAAATTTCAAGTAAATCGGTTGTATAGAACTTGAGATAATGCCGGTACCGTGTGGAAAAAAGTAGTTTCGAGAAAAAAGCGTTTAAAAAATTCGATACGGCCGAACCGAGCTAGGTACTGTGTCACTAAAGTAACTGTAACTCTTAAAATAATTTTAATTTTTAAAAATCCTTTGGGGGATGTGTTCTTAAGGGTCTAAACTTTAAATATATGAAAAAAAAAATCGAATTTTTCAAAATTCTAGAGTAGAATCCCCCCTTAAAACCTCATAAACTCTGCATGTTTCACGCACGCAGCCCAAAGTGCGCCTTGTCTCATTTTCTGTGTTAATTTTTTTCAGCTAACTTCTCAAAAACAATGATGAGTTGGCAAGCCGCAGTTCATTGCATTTCATTTGGGAAGATTTAACAACCGCTGCCACCATAAATTAATTAATTCCGAGCAACGCCTTGAGTGACTTTAATTGGATTTGAGGTACATTGTTGCTTGATAAGCGCCACAACGTTTATAGCTTAACTTTGTGCACGAGTGAAACTGTGTATGGCTGTGTTGCCACCTTTTGCATTGCGTTTTCGCTGTTTTTGTATTGTTATTATTTTTGTTGCTCTTCAATGCGCTGGCATAATTTTCTTTTTATATGCCATCCATTCGTTGATTTTGCGCAGCAGCACATTTTTATTTAAGCCACCGCTGTTGCATCTGAAGCTTAATTGCGATTTATTGCTCGCATGTGCGGAAATGAGATTACATCCTGTGAGTAGCCAAACACGCGCACACACACAGACACACAAATACGCATACTTATGCACATGTTGGTCTAGAATGAGACGCACGTGCGAGTTGTCCTCCGGCGATGAATGTGCAGGCGTGTATGTCCCTTATTTATTGCGTTTTGCGTTTTTAATCTTCATAAAAAAAATCTCTCATACACACACACTCTCTCTCAACACACACGCAAACATATACATCGAGGCCATGCATTGGTAGCATTGTATTTGAATGCGAGGCTGAAACAAAGGCTAAATGAACGCTTGCAGGCCCACACAGGCCATAGATGGCAGTACATGTACCCACAAACACATACACAGGTATCTATATATATACACACCTACACTGTTGTATACAATACCTGAACATGCTTGTGCGCCTGCATGTAGGCAACGATTTTATAGTACAAGCTTAGAACCTGTTTCAGTCCGTTAACCAATTCCGCATGTGGTCCACACACACATTTGCCCTATCGCCAACCTCACCTCACCGAATCAAATTGCATTTTTGCCACATTCTCCGAACTCCATTGTGTTTGCGTAATGAAGAAGCAAAAGCAGAAAATTTGCGAATGAAATCAAAGCAACAACGACAGCCTAGCGTAAAGCCCGGCCCTGGGTACGGCTAGTGACAAGCGAGAAATTAGAAATGACATTAATTTGCCGCAAACTCACGCGCACATACTCCACTATCTTTTACATGAATATACGAGGGCCGCCCGATAGTTATTTAGCCTTGCCCTCAGTGAGTCACTATCGCGAAAGAAATTTGCCACAGAATAGTACTTTATGGTAGTCAGCCATTGTTGTTTTATTTTGACTCCTTGTGAAAGCAGGGCGTGCCCGCGCTTAAGATATGCATTTTCTATTTCGATGGAGATCGCCCATTTCAACGAGTTTCAACGTAAACTAACGCTGTTTTTTGATAAGCTAATCTCAAGTTCCACAAAAACAGCTACCACGGGGGATAGAGTGACGAAAAAGCGCTACTAGAAACCACTTCACAGCAGCCTTTGCCGTTATACGAAGGAGTTTCTGCATCATTTAGTGACCTACATTATTCCATTATACTTGTATTTCCTAAAGACCCAGGAACCATTATTGGATTGGATTTGGATTTCACCCGATGAACTTCAAAGAAAATAAAACGCGAAAACTGTTCGGAAAGCTGATGATCACCGTTTCCTAAGATTCACCTGGCCTTTTCTAAATTGACTAACTGCAGAGGACCACGGAACAGGAAGTATGTATTTCAAAAAACACTTCTCACAGCTTCCGTCGCCACGGCCAAAAAAAGGAAAGCCGACTATGAGCTTATATCCTCTTTGGAGTCTTCTAATATTTGACCACGTATGACTTATTTTTGTTTGCAAGCGTGAAAATTACTCACCGCACAGAAATGTAGTTCTATTGTAGAGGATATCGCGGCACGAAAAGAACCGCTACTGCAGTCCTCCAAATATTTCATTGCTGAACAAAACTCTTGAAGCAATTTAAGGAAGGAAGGCTTAAGAGCAGAAGGAACAGAAGAAATCATTATTTTTCCAACTCTTATATTTTCTTGGGTATGCTAAGGATAGAAGCAGCAGATACAGCATACAGATACAATACGACTTCCGTTAGAGGGGTACCGGCCTGGAGCTTGCTGATTTCGAACGTTGGTCAGCAGCCAAGACTTTTGTGTTTTCGAAAGCCTTGTAGATCAGAGTGGTATATGAAAATGCGTTCTCTTTGCTATGTTCACAGCACAGCAATGATATGTATCCCAACTGGACACTGTCCCATTGGCACTGACGAGGTGAGGCATACGATTTTGAAAGACACAACTTGTCAAAGTTACAAGAAGGAAGACAAGGTTAAAACATCTAGATACTTTCTGCTTCACTGACCAGTTTTCTCTTAACTAAGAATGAAACATCAGAAGCAGTTGCCATAATCTTTACGAGCCCGGCGAATTGTCTGGAGTAGATATTTGCCGGCTGAATAGTTTTGCAGCTGGCTCTAGGCGCTTTGTAGCTATGTGAACGTCGTCTTTATTCATATCTGGGAGCTCTGGACATCACAACGGACAGCTGTCCAAGTAGGACTTTTGGTAATTTACGAAAATCACCATTTTTACCCTATCAAACTGAACCTAAGTACTTGCTGAACCGTCCTTGTTTACGCACATATGCGGCGTATGTTGGTATGTCACTGATTGTAGTGGAAGCCGCTCCAGCAACGCATACCAATTGCTTGCATTGTTTTCATTGCGTCTAACTCGTAAATGAGCCAATAAACGTGCGCCGACGCAGCCGCAGTAGCAGACAATTGTATTGTGTTTTCAACGAATGTGCCTTCGGCGTATTTCCTAGGCGAATGAGCATAGTGATCCCAGCTGCGGGGCTGACAAGCAGCACACAAGGAAGTGAGGCTGTGTGATAATTAAGGGGAGAAGACTCAGCTGCGAATTTCCAACATTGTTTTCACGTCATATGACGCGTACTTTCGCTGCCAACTTGCAACGAATGTTCATTAAAATATACATATCCTATGTATATATACGTGTGAGTGTGGGTGCACATTAGCTGTAATGAAGAGATATCATGCTCATCATGTCAACGTCAATTCTAGTCAACTGATATTAACCATAATTATGATTAGTATTGCAATGTGACGCTGTCGGCTGACAACACCATTGTCGCCATTTTGCATAATTTATAACATAAAATGGTGGCCTCCATATGGCTATGCTGACATGCATAACGATCAAGGCAATTATTTATATTTATTATTATTCTTATTATATTGGGGCGCGCATGAACCTCAATAAATGAATTTCTGCGAAATTACGTTCCATGTAATAGCTGACACAAGCGATTATAATAAGATGTACTATGTAATAAATAAAATGTTTGAGGTACAAGACTCCAGTGCCATTTGTTGGTCCAAATATTTTATTTCTCTTATGACAGCTCGGCAGTCATACTTTCGGCGGTTCTGGGGAAATATTCGGAATTAATATTAGCCACCTCAAGAGTGTATGACAGCCAGAAAGTGACTTGCCGACCCATTGAGCACTTTATAATCATTTCTTAATTTTAATCCGGCGAAAGGAGAGATCAATAAAGGAAAAGGTGACGAAATTACCTTACATCGCCTTCCTCCACACAGCTTTGCGAAAAGCGCTCGGCAAAATATTTACCGCACATGAAATTTTTGTACAGTTTACAGTTAGAAAACCTACCTCTTTTATGGCGGTATTGACTTTGCTGAGAGCCAGTAGTGTCAAGAACCTCTTACGGTTCACTCTGATATTGGAGGATCACAAGTAATGGTTATTAACCAGCGCTTTCCGAGATCCATAGAGGTTCAGATGCACAGCGCTACAATGCAAGAGGACATTGGAAAACCGACTCGTTCCTGGTTGGATGAATTTGGAATAACTTTGTCATGCCTAGCATCAGCTTCTCAGTTTCCGGTGATTCAGCTGTGACCAGGCACCCATACAAGTAATATGTATAAAAACTTGATGTTACTGACTAGTTTTGTGCGCACAGCCAGCGAACACACGGCCAATATAGCCGCTCGGTTACTGAAGTGATTGAACATCTCTCTGAAGGAAGTTGTACTTCGGAGCAGTAGACCTTCTGCTATCTTGTTGGCAACCACCTTCGCTTGGAAGAACTTAGAGTGGTCTGGAAACGGGTTTTAATGGCGAAATCCCGAAAGAAGACTTCCCCTACCTTCTACCCTACCAATTAACTTCGACTTATCCGTGAAAACCTCTCTGTAGCTATTCGACTATGGCTTTTCCGCGCCCATAAATCCCTCGCAGGCGTATGAGCTGCAAAGAAACCACTAGTTCCGCTAATTCGCAGTGATCTAGTTTGACTCTAGCAATCGATATAGCGCAAAGTTTCAGTATGTCCCTGCACGAGGTCCTTCATATACCCAGCTCCCCTAAGTCTAATAGCAACCTTTACCGCAAAACACCTGCTACCTATGTCAACAGGTACAACGTTTAGAATGCCATTGAGTGCTTTTTGAACAAGCTCCAGCCATTTAGTACGATTTTTCCGAGCGCCCTCCCAAAAACAACAACCAAATAAAAAATTATTGGTTTAAGTACGGTTTCATAGATCTAGAATGCGACTTTTTGTGACAGGTCACACCTTTCCTTTATTGTTCTTCTATAAAAGTATAAGGCGAATGAAGCTTTTCCCACACTCCCATTTTTGGCTCTATCGAGAGGTTCCTATCAAAGAGAAGCTTCAAGTACTTCACCCAGGCCATCGGCTGAAAAATGAAGCTTCCTTGTCTTAAGAATTTATCTTTATCTGCCCAAATGGATATCGTAGTCCTTGTTACTTCTTGATTTCACTTATTTTAAAAACGTGTTGTACATGCTCTTCGGAAGGCAATTAAGTTCTAGGCATTCAGGATGATTTGTATAAGATGTTAAAACTAATAGTTTTGCTAAAAATTATATTATCTTTGTACAGCATTTCATGAAAAATTAAAGCTCTGATTTTTAAAGCATGCACTTTGCTTACTATAATTAACAAAGACCCTAGAAAATTTCTGCCTGAACACCTTTAAATCATTAAAGCATTCGCTCATTTTCTGTGTTAATAGCACTGGAGTGTGTAGCTAAGAGTGACGCACAACACAGCTTCACTTCAGCAGTAAACAATTCTAGAAATAACCATAAAAACAGGTTGAGGCCCACTTATGGTTTGTGTGGCTGCATTGAAATACAAGTTGCATAATAATGCAATTTATACGCGCACTTGGCGCTTTTAAGTTTGCCTTTCGCATTCACAACAGCTGCGAGTATTCTGTGGCCAGTTGCAAATGCAAATTTTATTTGCTTCTGGTAACACTTTACACTTAGTGCATGTTTGCTTTTTGCGGTGGCGCATATTTACCACCAAACGTTGCTCCAGTCGCTATATAGGGTGTATATATTTTTGCATTTGTAAATAGAATTATACCCTACACCAATGGCATCAAGTGGTTAGTAGCGGTAAGTTTAATTGTGTGAAGTCTCACACAGTTCTTCCGTAGAGTCCAATTTTCAATGACTCGTTCGAGCATTTTGCGTAGTAATTAGCGAAGGCTACGCTTAATGTTTTGCTCCAAGACCTGGATCGAAGCGGAACTGTCGACTTTAGACTTTACATATTACCGAAATGAATACTTTAATGGTATGCTGTTACCGTGTCCTCTCAATAAATCCATTGATTGCTGCGATGTGTGGCAAGTGGTGCCGTCTTGTTGAATCCAAATATCGCCGAGATCACGAACTTCAAACAGTTGGTTATCATGGCACTATAACGGTCGCCATTGACAGTTGCGTTTTCACCGGTATCATTTTTGAAAAAGTATGGACCGATGATTCCACCGGCTTACACACCCTTCCAAACCGTTGTTTATGTGGATGAAATGGCAGTTCTTGAATCTCTTCAGGTCGCTCTTCGTCCCAAATGTGGCAATTTAGCTTGTTTACATAACCCATAGAGCGAAGCAATTTCACTTGGAAAAGTCAAGCGGCTTCAGTTCTTGCACAAGCTGTATTTTGTATGCTTTCAATTTAAAATCTCGACGTAAAATGCGTCAAGTCGTTCCGCACGTCAGTCCGTGTTGTTGCGAACGGTGCCGAATCGACTTTCCACGGTCTTCGTGTACAGTCTCAGCCTGCTATATTTTCTGCACTGCACTCCCGACGTGGTCTATTCGGTCGAATATTATTCAATAATAAACCCTGGGTCTCAAGATGAGTGATGGTGTTGCAAATGGCACGCTCAATAGGCCGATTATGTTGCCCATAACTTGAGGAAAACAGACAAAACACACTCTTTATAGAACGGAAATTTCCGTAATAAAGTTGAAGGATTTGCAAACGTTGTTCAGGTATAAATCTTTCCATTATGAAGGGCTAAAAAATACTGAGCAAAGCAGCGACAGCTTGACACGACTCATGCGTGATCTGTTGTCAAAAAAGGCTATTGAAAAAGTACCTTGAAAGGATCTCCCGTTATATATAACCGGAGTGACAAGTTGAGTGAATATAGACATGATCCCCTGGGCAGCTATTCATTGTTTGACTGTCAGCACTGCCATATATACATATATATACCTAGAGGACTCGGCCACGCCTTGCTGTGGTATACATTTTATACTATTATTCATGTAATAAACTATTCAATATAGTGAAAATTTTATATGCTTTTATTAAAAGAATCCAAGGAATTGTACTTGAGGTCTAATTTTGAATATGTTCATACAAATAAATTTTAGTGGAAAAAATAAAAAAAAAAATAAAACTGCTTTCTTAATGTCTGGTTACCAGCCTTTTTGTCCAGTTAATATATTTGTCCGCTTATTAGATTGTACTTAATAAACGTATCCGTTTAATATAACGTCGATTTAAGAGAGCTTTCACTGTATTCTTTACTTATGAACTGTCCTATCTTCTAAGTTGATTCGAACTGGACACAGTGTGCTAAATTTTACTAAAATCGGTTCAGTAGCTTACGAGTTCATCGCGGACAAACAAGTGATGGTGATGGATGGCATGTACTTTTTATATATAAAGATGTATATAGTTCATTTATAGAACCTTTTTCAATTCGTTTACATTTATCTGTTTAGCCATTGCACGCTTAATTTTTTGATAGCTCTATATCTTTTCGAAAGATTCTTCTTCTACCGATCGCATTTTGTGCTCATACTGCTGTCTCGAGGAATTCTGTCGAGTAGCGGTAGTTTTTGCCAATGTTGTAGTGTTATGTTCCCTCAAGGGGGTGAACTCGGTCATTACCATGTTTTTGTGGCGTATTTGTTTCAGTGTTTAACCGAGGCAGAGTTAATTATGCTATTGGCTTACAAGTCACTTCGGCAAACTGTTTACTACAGCGACCGAATACTATACTCTCCAGCCCGAAAATAAAATTATTCATATCAGTTTTTCCAGTATACTTTCAACAGAAGCTTACTAGTCTCATCCTTGATAGACGTGAGCTAGGGGTATTTCTCGCATTTGTACAAATGCAGTTAGGCATATTCGTAATTTGGTTTCCACTATAGCGTTCCACGTCGCTCTATTGCCGCCCTCTCTTGGGTAGGTATTTCTTTTAAGCGATGTGATTGCTTATTCCGAGGTCTATCACCTCCTTTCTAATATTCATTTGGTGTTTCAGGTTTGTTAAACCGAATCTAGTTTTTAGTCTTTCATGATCAAGGATTATTTATTAAGTAGTCAGAGCTAACCTTAGATCTTAGACCACAGTTCGCCAACTTGTAATTCTTGGTAGTCTGAGCTCAGCCACATTTCTACGTAATCTTAACAAAACTTTCTTTTCATTAAAGGCTGCTTAGGAAGAACTACAATCTTCTATCTGCTTTTCAACAAATTGTTCAATATTGGCGAAATTGTGTTAGTGTCGAATCGAATATTTTTAAACCAGTTCCCGTTTATCTACGGGGTATTCATATGTATATATGAGGCATCACAGAAAATGTAATGTATCACACGCAGTCAGGCTCGTCCAACGGTACGTATTTGGTCTGTCGGTCTGTCTTCTACTCTGGCGCTCAATCACACTTATACACGAACATGTTTTTTGTACATATGTACGCATAAATATATGTAAAGTGGCTTGTGTTGGTCCTACATAACCATTTTATAAGCATAAGTAAGTGTTTAATTGCGCAGTGATGGTTGCTGTTGACAACAAAAACGCATCAAGATTAAAGTGTGAGAAACATCAAATGTCGGATGAGAAATGCAAACCCATTTTGCATTCAAACACCAACAAAAATACACTAGCAGAGCTTTATGTATATATGTATATGGGAACATATATATACATGTATGTTTGAACACAACATTAGGGTGTGTTAAGTCATTGCTTTAAATAATTTTTCACCAAGATTTTTTTTTTTTTTTCAAAACTAAGTATGTAATGCGATGCAAGCAAGTCGGGTTTCGATGTGTCACGTCTGAATGCGCCAAAAACCTTTAGCAAAGAAAATAAGGTGACATATGTAAGTCCAAGATTCATACGATTGACGATTCGTGTTGTTGAACATCATTAGCTAACTCAACTTTACAAGAAATAGCTCCCGCTCTAGTTGGGCGCTATAGTGATAAATAGAAACTGCAATCCAAAATTTTCCGTTTGCAAATCTTATTGGATCACCCTAGTAGGAGCTACATACCTACATGTATATATGTATGCAGTTTAAAGTAGAATGTTATAATCCTCGAGTGATTTGCACCGGCCTTAGGCCTAAGTATCAAGCTCTAACAGAGGCGTGCGATGAGCTTTTAACACATATTGACTACATATTTATGTTCGTTAGTGTGTGTGTTTGTATGCAGACGCACGACAGCGAGTACAATCTCGTACATATCTTATGAATTAGCATAAAACTAAAGTTCCTACACACTTGCTGCCATACATAATGGCTTCAACCGTGGCGACAGCTTCACCAACACTAGCAGCAACATGAACTAAGGCAACAGCTGTACAAACACCATTGCACTTTATTAAGATTTTCAGAGAAGCGCGTATCAGGAGCCGCATGTTCATACATTCTAGCATGCATACATACATACATTTGGTTGTAGTTGCATCAGTATACTCTTCCGTATGCATAGACATACCTTTGGAATGGCAGAAATGCTATCTAACCCAGCAAACGGACGTGCTTTCGGATATCTAGTCTTCAAGCGATATATTTTGAGAGATATAGAAGGATATTTTAAAATTTACAGGTTTTCAAAAATTGGTTGTGTTAGGATTCGCAAAGACTTTTAACAGTGTTTTATATACACATAAGTAGAACTTTCTTCATACATTACAGATCAAGGGATATACAGTGATTTGAAAACGCCAAAGTTGAACTGAATCGCTTAAAAAATGTCCCATATTTGTATTTGATAAATAGGGATTGACCAAATATTTTGAATTAATGCTCCCTACCGATGAAGTATCAAGTTCGATTATATATAACCAACAATCGAAAAACATACATATAACGTCACTATCATGTGACGAGATGAGTTATTTTGAAAATAGAAGGCTGATCTACGATACCAACAAAAGCATCAAGATCTATCTTATTTCATGAGGAGTACCACAATGTTCAGTGTTAGGCCCTCTCTTATGTAATCTCGTGTATGATGGGGTGCTAAGAATTCCACAACAAAATAACCTTAAGCTAATCGCATACGCGGACGACCTTATAGTGGTAACAGTAGCTAAACTCCTCCAATGGTCTGCGCCAATGGTTTCCTTTCATGAGTTTGGAACTGGTTGATCACAAAACAGAGGTATTGCTCATAAGCACCAGGGAAATTTAGGAAAAAATAACTCTCACTATAGGAGAGTGCGTGATTACTTCACAACCACACTTGAAGTATTTAAGGGTAATATTGAACACCAAACGGGAGTTCAAGCAGCACTTGGTAAACATATCAAATGAGATTTATAATGCCTTATCAAGAATGATGGCAAATAGAGACTGTGTGCGCTCCAGCCGCCGACTTCTAATCGCGAAAACAATGAACTCAGTTATACTGCATGCAGCTCCAGTATGAATACAGGCACTAAACATAAAAGCGTATGCCAAACCAATAAATGCGGTGCATAGACTCACAGCAATATGAGTAACAAGTGCTTTCCGAACTATTAGCAGTGAAGCAGCTGAAGTATTAGCTAGCATGCCGCACATAGACATCCAGAGACACCAGTTCACGGTATTATGTGAGCTATCAGCGCCAATTACAGAAATCAAAAAGAGAGAGGAGAGAAAGAAGACCATAACTATATGGCAGCAACGGTGGCAAGCCGCAACTAAAAGACGGTGGATCCACAGACTTATATTTACCTGACATACATACGTGGATAAGTAGACAACATGAGGACCTGGGTATCCACCTGACCCAAATATTAAGAGGGCATTGGTGCTTCAGAGGCTATCTATACAAATTTCAAAATGACGTCAGTCCGTATTGCTCGATGTGTACGGAGTCAATAGAAGTTCTTGAACACGTGTTTTCCATTGTCCTCGGTTTCTAAATATAAGGGAAAATTTAGAAACTGCACTAGATGGTAGTTTGACGGTGGAAAAAATTTGACTGCACTTATGTATCAGTTCTCTGAGAAGTGGAAAGCTGTTCGCGAAGCGGCAATTTCCATCACGACAATACTAAGCCAGCTACCTTTCATCATAATCTTTATGAAGAGTGCATCAATGGTTCTGTGATCAACTGTTCCAACAGCAAATCTACATATTCAGCTACTGATCAATTGGTGAAATAGGGATAGAAACCGGAACAGGCTTCTTCTGTAGTAATCCGAATGCGTAGTTTCAGATTAAATTACAACAAGTCAGTCTTTCAGGCCGTAATTGTTGACATAACATAACATAACAGAAGGCACCAGCTGCTCTAACCGGTAAGTCCTTAAATCGTCCAAGTAATCCGTCGAGTCAATACTCTGTCTCACGTTGGGTTATGCATACCACAAAATTACTTTGCGGTAGTGTTGGTGGTGGACATACCAGAATGCTTCAACTTCTAGGAAAGAGAACTTAGTAGGGTACCTAGCCCTTAAACCCACCTTCACGAAGTTGGAGCAGTGGATTCGGCTTAATGCAAAGCATACGCTGAGGATGATGAGACGGACGAGCATTACCTTGTGTAGGTGTAGTTTTCAGCCGGATGACACGGGATATATTCCACAGCTCCAATGCTCCGTCTTAGGAGATATTGGACAGCATAAATGGATAAAAATTAGGTAACTTACTAAAGCTCGATTTTGTTACCACCCAAACGAACAATGGGTCTATTAATGTCTTAAATTCGACCACCTGCAGTCTGGCGCTTTTGCACCTCCCTTTTCAATCAAACAAAAGATGGAGGAACTAATCTCTAGGAAACTCAACTTTAGAAATGTAATTTCGGTTGCATTGCGTGTTGAAACATGTAAGATGAAAATACTTCCAGGCCAACCGAGCATACGGATATAACATATCTAAGTAGAGCATATTCCACCGCTTCTGAACTAGCAGTTTCTTCAGCTGAGAGGGTCCGAAGCAGTCATATCATTTCCAACCTTAAGTAAAAGAAGAATGTTAAAGTCCGACCATACTTTCTGGGCTATACAAGTTAGTAACCTAAAGTAAAATCCTTCTCGTTGTCTGTCATGTCTCACGTTTTTTGCTTCACCGTATGACCGTCCTAATTCTCTCGCATAACATTTCATTAACCATATGGGATTCGACTTCCTTCGAATGCAAAAGTACCTATAATCAAAATGATGCACTTTAGTCAATACAGCACTTCAAAGTAGCTGCATTTTTCGTTACTCATCCAACCGTCCACTGGGTGGCACGAGCATTGCATCTGCATTCGCATTCGCATAAAACATGAAATCACAATTCTTGTCAACTCTTGCACTATACGCTCTCATGTCCCGACATAATGCCTTTCCACACTTTCTTTAGCATTCTCAGCTTTTGCATTAAAAACACACGCTCTTGTCATGGGGCTAAGCCGTGCCGCCTCCGGCAAAAGACACAATAAAAACAATGGCAACGGCGGTACAAGCGCCGATCCACTCCTCCTCAATCGTGCCACCGACGCTGCATGCAAATGTTTCAACTTTTTTCCGACCACAACTTCTTCGGTTTCAATTTCACCCCAATGCAGCAGCCTCTAAAAGCTTTTGGCATTTATTGCAACTACAAATTTAATATATGGCATGGGGTAGATGTATGTGTATGTGTCGCGCCGCAGAGTGTTGCCTGCTATTTTTGTCACACGCAATACACGCACACTTTCACAAACATACATAGATACATATGTATAGGGTGCTTTTGTCTGTATATTGAGGAGCATACAACAAATGGCAGTAGTGAGAGCTTGCAGCAAAGCGGAGCTGCTGAAATTTTGATGTTTTTCGGCTGTTGGCATTTTAGACAAACCACAAATTAAATTAACTCTGCGGGCATGTGTGGAGTGGCATAGATAAATTATGATTTAAACATTAAGTACTTGGCATCTGTGATTTTATTCTCATTAAAATTTCATCAGTTGCATATTTCATGAAGAACGTTTGTACCAAGTTTAACAAGCGTCAAAAACATGCTGCCAGATTTAATGCGTATAAGTACTTGGTTGCGTATACATGCGGGAACTGAATATTATGTATGCAAATTTCGTTGGGTGTGTGTGGTGTCTATTTTTAAGTGATCGTTAGTATGCCATTTTGGAAGTAATTGGAATTTTCAACGAAGCTTTTAACCATTTATTAAATGTGGTAAAATGTGGGAAATTTAGTCGTCTGATTTGAATTTCTTTTATATATTTGCTCCATCTTCTCAAAGACCAATTAAAAATCAGCCAAGCGAACTGCACGCGATGAACCCGCTCCAAAGCTGCAAGAGATTGCTTCTTCTTTATTTCTTCTTTGTTTCTTCTTTTTGCTACGTAGCGCCAATTGGATATTCCAAATGAAGCCAGGTCCTTCTCCACCTGGTCCTTCCAACGGAGTGGAGATCTTCCACTTCCTCTGCTTTCCCCGGCGAATACTGCGTCGAATACTTTCAGAGCTAGAGTGCTTTCGTTCGTTCGGACGATATTAATTCTCTGAACTATATCAATACCGTTATTCCACGGTAATTGGCGCAGATTGTGGGGTCTTCCTTTTTGTGGATTGAGCAGATTCAATCATTGGGCATGCTTTCATCCGACCATATTTTGCAAAGAAGCTGGTGCATGCTTCTTATCAGTTCTTTGCCGCCGTGTTTGAATAGCTCGGTCGGCAATCAATCCATTGGCCCCCACTGCTGTGTTGTTCTTTAGACCAGTAAGTGCTATTCGAACTTCTTCATGGTTGGGCAATGGAACGTCTGCTTTATCGTCATCGATTGGGGAATCGGCTTTGCCTTCTCCTGGCGTTGTACGTTCACTCTCATTCAGCAGGCTGGAGAAGTGTTCCTTCTATAATTTAAGTATGCTCTGGGCATCTGTCAATAGATCACCTTTGGGGGTTCTACAAGAGTATGCTCCGGCTTTGAAACCTTCTGTTAGCCGCCGAATCTTTTCGTAGAATTTTCGAGCAATACCCCTGTCGGCTAGCTTATCAAGCTCTTCATACTCATGCATTTCTATCTTTTTCTGTCTGCAAATGCGTCTCGCTTCCCTCTTCAACTCAAGAGATTGCTTGCTGGAAAGAAATTTTCATCGAATGAAGAGGTGATCGCCGCAACTGAGCCTTATTTTGAAACAAAGAACAAAACGCAGGTTGCTATAGTCTGTGTATCGCCCTTGCAGCAAACTGTGTTGAATAAAGAAAACAAATTTTGCAAAAAGGTGTATTATATTATGGTAAACCAAGGAGCTTTTCAATTGCCCACTTGGTCACTTTGGTGAACATTTTTGTCTTACACCCACAATATATGAATGATGGAATCGAAGATCTCTTGATTGGCGGCATATTTAGTTGTACGAACTAAAAAAATCTCTTAAAAATAGTATAATCGAAGATTAAGGTGAAAACCGCTTTTCCTCTTGTGTTAACTGATGAGACTCTGCTTGCAGGAAAAAAAAATGTTCGATTATATGGCAGAGAAAGCTTTATAATTTTCAGATAATCGTTGAATGGTGGTTAGTTGGAACACACTTGAGAAAAGAATGAGCTTAATTATAGCTCAAACTGATCACGTACTGTCAGAAAATCTTCAAATCTTGCTTTTTCTTAAGGCAACCAACAATCTTTAGTAAACTCGATTCTTGGATTCTGAACATCTTAAGTCTTTTCTTGTGTCTTAGTTCCAAATTAATCGTTCTTTCGGTTCAAAAACGTGTGTGAATTCCAGATGTCTACCGTAATTTAGAGACATAATTTATAGAATCCCTAACAAATTACGAACGTATTTTCGGCTGCAGATCTACAATCGAAGGTTAACCTTTATCGTCGGCATTAACTATATTTGGACAAGGAATTAATACCGGGAATGTAGTAATGTGAGCCTCTAACTATTACGTACAGCAGACGTCATAAATATAAGACTTCTTTGGCTTTCAACTTAAATTAAACCATAGAAAGAAACTTCGAAACTTTGACAGTGCTTGTCAAGTTTATAAAAAATATTTACAAATATATTTTATTAAATATTAGTGTGTTAGTTCCTTTTTCTTTTCGATTTTCTAAAAAAAAATTAATGAAACCCGTTTGGGTGCAAATTACCAGGCTGCGTTTGCAACGCCAATGGCACTCATGGGCGTCGTAAAAAAACGCACGAAGGTAAACAATTCGTGAGAATGTATGCGCATTTGCGGCGCCTTAGGGGAGTGATACCAGCATATGAAAACCGACGTTAAGCATACATAAAATAAAATAAACACAACTCTGCCAGAAATGCTAAAAGCAACGCCATTTCCTAACAATCTTTTTTTTTTCTACTTCTGGGTCCGCATCATGACGTAATTGAGCGCAGAACTCATTAGGAAAAGTCACGTATCGCTAATGTAGAAATATACATATACTGTCGTATTGGTGTGCATAGGTGCAGAGGGGGATGAATGTGTCCAGTAGAGAGGACTAAAAAACGAATTCATTTACTTCTACATAGCTGTGTTTTCTCAAACGAGTATTAAGCTTCTTTAATGAAATATTTATAACTCAAATCGTTTCATTACCTCAGCCTTATTTGAACCTCATTTATATCTTAGAAGCCTTAGAAAATTATTGACTGACTATTACTTGGTTCGACTCAAATATATTCGGGTTAGTACGAGGTGTGTTCAAAAAGTATAGCGAATTTTGTGTTTTTTTCAAAAACTATTTATTTATTCCTGAATATCTATTTTGTCCCCCTTCAAAGTAATCCCCATGAGATATTATACACTTGTACCAAAGGCTCCAATCTTCGAAGCACTTCAAAAAATCATTTTTTTTAACTTCAGCTCCTCCTTCGATGCTGTCTTTATCTCGTCAAGAGAAGCGTAACGTCGTCCTTTCATGGGCCTCTTCAGTTTAGGGAACAAGAAAAAGTCACAGGGGGCCAGATCTGGGGACCCGGTGGCTGCGGCATCATTTGTGTATTGTTTTTGGCCAAAAAGTAGCGCACAAGCAACGATGTGTGTGAGCAGGGGCGTTATCGTGGTGCAAAAGCCAATTTTTGTTCTTCCACAAATCCGGGCGTTTCTGGCGGATTGCTTCGCGCAAATTGCGCATAACTTGCAGGTAATATTCCTGATTGACCGTTCTTCCCTGTGGCAAGAACTCATGATGCACCACGTCCCTGCAATCGAAGAAAACTGTCAGTTACGATTCGCGATACTTTTTGAACACACCTCGTATTCTTTCCGATAGCCAGCCGGAGACGTAGTTTCGTAGATTTAGATTCGCTCATTATATATACATTCAGTGTTCTCACGAAATGTAGCTAACGGGTGATTTTTTTGAGGTTAGGATTTTCATGCAGTAGTATTTGACAGATCACGTGGGATGTCAGACATGGTGTCAAAGAGAAAGATGCTCAGTATGCTTTGACATTTCATCATGAATAGACTTACTAACGAGCAACGCTTGCAAATCATTGAATTTTATTACCAAAATCAGTGTTCGGTTCGAAATGTGTTTCGCGTCCGTGTCCGATGAGCGATGAGGCTCATTTCTGGTTGAATGGCTACGTAAATAAGCAAAATTGCCGCATTTGGGGTGAAGAGCAACCAGAAGCCGTTCAAGAACTGCCCATGCATCCCGAAAAATGCACTGTTTGGTGTGGTTTGTACGCTGGTGGAATCATTGGACCGTATTTTTTCAAAGATGCTGTTGGACGCAACGTTACGGTGAATGGCGATCGCTATCGTTCGATGCTAACAAACTTTTTGTTGCCAAAAATGGAAGAACTGAACTTGGTTGACATGTGGTTTCAACAAGATGGCGCTACATGCCACACAGCTCGCGATTCTATGGCCATTTTGAGGGAAAACTTCGGACAACAATTCATCTCAAGAAATGGACCCGTAAGTTGGCCACCAAGATCATGCGATTTAACGCCTTTAGACTATTTTTTGTGGGGCTACGTCAAGTCTAAAGTCTACAGAAATAAGCCAGCAACTATTCCAGCTTTGGAAGACAACATTTCCGAAGAAATTCGGGCTATTCCGGCCGAAATGCTCGAAAAAGTTGCCCAAAATTGGACTTTCCGAATGGACCACCTAAGACGCAGCCGCGGTCAACATTTAAATGAAATTATCTTCAAAAAGTAAATGTCATGAACCAATCTAACGTTTCAAATAAAGAACCGATGAGATTTTGCAAATTTTATGCGTTTTTTTTTTTTAAAAAGTTATCAAGCTCTTAAAAAATCACCCGTTAAATGTCAACAATAAATTGATTTTTTCACTTCACTGCATCAGATATGTTTTGTGTTCGTACTTCCAATCCAAATCCGATAATTTGTCAAAATCAAATATGAAAATATCTTCTTTGAGTTGAGCTTTTATTAGTTAAGTTATCTACTTGGAGCAGAAGCTAACATTAGCCACAGCAAAAAACAAGATTTAAATAAGAAACGTTAGCAGTGATCTACGTTGAGCAGGCTCTAGAGTTTTCCATGACAACAAACAATCCGAGCATGTATTGTGAAGCCGTTAAATCTACTTATTTACATAGTATATATAGCTTCAACAGTTTTCTCCAACAATTGATTAAAGAATTCCGTTTGAGCAACTCTCGAGCACTTAGGTGGTATAGCATAGAAGGTTCTTCTTCATTATTTCTTAGTTTTAATAGTCAATATTATTTTTCATTCTCTTGAGATGGTTAAAGGGGAATATAGTATTCAGTACCTTCTGGTTGAAACTAGCTTAATATAATTGTTTGGAGTATGTTCTTTTATTTCACGGATCATTTCCGAATTTTGGTAATTTAAGGCGTTATACGAGTTTCCTCGGGTAAAAAAAGTCTTTTTCAACAGTGTTTTTTCATATAAAAAATTAAATATTTTATTAATTTTTTTTTTTGTTGTTTTGAATTTTTGGAAAAAAATATTTTGAACTCGGCAATTGCGTCGCCATTTCCGGTGACCCCTCGGAAAAAGAATGCGCCCGTGTTGGCTGATAACTTCTTACAGGATCGTTTGAAGTGAAAAAATACGTGTTTTAATTAAAGCTTTAACTTAGAACTTGCAAAACTAGAACTTCGAAAAACTGAAAATGGATTTTTGGCAGACATTTTCACAGAAAACTGAAAATTCTTTTGTTTTCGAATAATTGTAATCAAAAAAATCCTTTGATCAGTCTTTAAAAATTGTATTTCAAAGACACGTGTAAAATTTCGTGAAGATCGATTGAGTAGTTCTTGCCGACCGACTTCAAAAACATAGTTTCGAGCGTGATAATGTGTTCAGGTTTAAAGAAATATCACTCCAGGCTCAGTTCAGAAAATTTTAGAAAGCTATGATGTCAGTGCGCTCGTCTCCATTTTATTCTCAGTTACTTTCTTATGCTTAAAAGAGTCTGCACCGACTTCGAAACAATACTCTCAGTCTTTTCTTTCTCGAAACTTTTCGTTGCGGTGTCCATCACTGAAGAGAAAATCTCTGTTTTCAAAAAATTTGGAGTTCAAAAAGAAGTATGTAACCCATTTTATACAAACATTTTTAATCAAAATTCCATCCACTGCTTTTGTTAACTATTTCATAAAAGATATGGCTATCATATATCCACACTTGCACACTTTTGTTTGTGCCACAAATGTTTTATCAGACATGAATTATAAGAGAGTGGAAAAAGGCAAATGCGCAAAAGCCAAGGGAAATAATGTCAGAACCACAGGCAACGGCAGCAGAAATGCACAAATGGCACAAATCATAAACAGATAAGAGGCAACTTGCTGCATGTTGCATAACTGGCAACAATGCAATTAATATGTGGCAATGTAACAGCCGGTAAATGGAGGTTGAAATGAAAACTCTGTCAACAAAACGAAACCTGTACAAACGCATTCAAACACACACACACACAGCCACATCTGCACGTGAATTGCCGTTGACATACTTGCCACCTGAAAATAATACCATTAAACTATTACACAACGGGCCCTACATTTGCTAGCAAACACCCTCTCGCCGCCTCGGGCGTAAAACATTACAAAACTCACCTTAATTTCATTATGGCTGACAAAACTATCACCAACGGCACTGACAGCGAGCATTGTTTGCTGTCAACGACAGCAAAAACCTATTAAACAAACACTGGTTAATTTCAATTGTCACTGACAATCTACATTTCTGGTGGTTTTCGCCTGGTCCTTTGCCACGTTGCTGCCTGCCATTTCGTTTGCCACCACTGTGTGTGTCATAAAAATACGAACATGTGACAGGTGTGTCAGGGAAAAAGCATGGCAGTGTCATTTGTATTTGCCAAGGTGTTAATGGTCAAATAGCAACAGTAGAATATACTCATCATGAAATAAAAACGGAATTTATTACGGTGAATATAATGGTGTTGCAATGTAATCCCAAATATAAACAAAAAAAACATATGTTCGTAAATTACTTTTATTACTTTAATACAACATGAAAGAAGCCCAACAATTACCATATGTTAATGTCATTTAACGCGGCAAAGAGAGCTTAACAGCACACATTTTTATCCGCTCCTTAATTAGTGCTTTATTTGCATGAGTAATTGCTGACTTGTGTCACAAAAGTATATAGGCATGCTTCAACCATTCCACAAAACTTAGTAGCTGTCTCTGTCGCGATCATTATATCTAGCTTGCCAAGCTCAATATGCTACCGCTTTGGCGTACATCGGCGTGTTTAATCCAACGGAGTTCCTAAGAGATATATGATATTAATGAAATACTGGACAAGACCAAACATTGCTAGGCAATAGTGAGTTCGGCATATCAATTTCTACTCCATCTTTAATAATTATGGAAAATATTTACGTCAATTTTTTTATCTACTCTTCTGTACCATACACTTAATTTTATCGTATTGAGCACAGTGATCCTACGGTTAAAAGAGTTAGGTTAGATTAGTCCGGCTGGCCGGCTGTAATGCCATACATAGACCTACTGATGCCGGATGGAGGTACAGCCCTGAAGCAGAATTGATATGTAATTCTGATACTTCACCAAGTTCCTCGAACTGCGAAAATCCTAGATATCTGAGCCGAGTTCTAGAACAGGCCGGATAAAAGCAGAGAGATTGTTTCAGCGTCTCTCTCTTGCCTATTTCCTGGCACTAGTTCCCTGCACTTTTTGCATGTATCCGGCTCGCATGTGATACCAGAAAGTTGTGACTTGTCTGTAGGCTAACAACCATCTTCCAGTCTTTTCGAGATCGTGTTAGTAAAGGTTATGTCTAAAGGCAAAAAGCCATGCATAGACCAGTTTGGTCCTTTTCGATACCAGATGGAGTTCACTTGGTAGGCCCAAGTCACGCTTGACACGAATTTCAACAAACTCTGCAACTTTTGTATCTACACCTCCTCCAGAGTGTCACACCGTCGGGACCCCAGAAGCTTAAAGCGTAGTCTTGCCAATGCGGGACAAGTGCACAAGAGATGTTCCATTGTTTCCCTGGTGTCCTGCTCCAGGTATTTCCTGCAGTCTTCTCGCTCTGTCAGCTCCATTTTGTGGGTGTGTGTTATATTCCCATCATGTCTCTACTATGGGGTACCAATAGAATTTTGTGTACTTTCGAACAACCTTTTTGGACATGACTTTTGTATTTCAATCCAGTGGATTTTTCATGCTTCTATCGAGATCGTCGTAAAGGCAATGCTTGGGTTTCCCAATGTTGATCACGTTTTCGGATGTTAGCCGTACACCACTCATGGCAATCTCGTCCACTATTTCATTGCCCTCGATGCCTTTGTGGCCTGGCATCCAGTAGAATTGAAGTTGCTTACTTCGGGCAACACTTGCCACTTCCGTCTTGTTCCCAAGAGCACCGAGCTATGCCCGAATGTTCTATTTGTAAATTGTTTTGCGGCCAGTAGACGTTTTGGCGATTTTGCTGCGCCGTTTTCAGCGTAGAGGTCTACAGGTGGCTGGTTTAGTATCAGTTCAAGAACCACTGTTGCAGAACAACTGCACAGCGAAGCGAGCCTTTGAATCATTTCCATTGGCTTCCGGTAGATGAATTTCTGAACGCCGGTCCACCATCTAAAAAAAAAAAGTAAAAAAAAGTAAAAGACATTCATTTTGTTCTTCAAAACTCGACTTACGTATTTCCTGTACTAGTTCGGTAACAAGACGGATTGCACTTTTGGTAATCAGTGTAGCTGGAGTAAGTTCCACTGGCGAAATATATGCTCCTGCGTCATCGACCTTCTTTTAGTGTGACTTCAAACCTTTTCTCCCAAATAAAATGGAAAATTATGTGGTCAATTTTATTCACCAAACTCCTTCTTATGAGTTATGCCTCAAAGTCCTTGTGGAGCATTGACATAAAAGAACTCTCCACTGCTAAGGTTTAGTAGGTTCAGTAACTTTCCTACTGCAGAAATTGGAGGTCTACAAAGTAGGCTCTATGCCGATGTTAACCTGCTCCGCAAAGCAAAATTAGCTTGACTATCGCTGCGTAACACCAAAGTATGAGGCCATTTTCTCTCTCCTTATCCAAATTACTCTCAGGCACATGATTAACTCATTTCTCTGCAGCATAAAACCCTTCAAGAATACAATATTATGGTTCAAAACCAGTCCCGGAAGGTCCAGAAATACTCGGAAAAGAACTTATATACAGAAAAAGATTTAATTCGGATTAGACAGGCAACAAAGAGCTCCCTATATACTCTTTCCTCGAAAAAGTTGAAACAGAGGACGAAAAAATGGGAAGAGGTGGCCATTCCTTCAACATTTTTAATACAAACCAACTATAACTTATGTTTTTGGATTGAATATATTAAGTCTAATATTCTTGTACATAAATAAGAAGAATTAAAGTTCTTTATGCTTGTGGTATAAATTTCAATGTATTAAAGACCGACTGTCGAGCCTCTATAAACTTACAAGTGAAAGCAATCAAGAGGCGCTTTTATTGTGACTGTTGTAAATATTTGGCGGCAAAAGATTCAAGTGGCAACACTTGAAATTTTCTCAACGACAATTTTATGGAGTCGCTAGTGGTACGAAGCTCCCAACTGAAAGCTAACGAAACTATAATAAATGCAATAAAAAGGAACAAAATGGTGAAGGATAAGTAAACGAAATGTGCGCAAAGCAAAAGGACACTTCTTAGCGCGGCCATATTTCACATATGAACACTCAATTGGACGGCCAGAAGCCAAACAAGCAGTTTTATTTGACTCCAAGCGTTTGGCGTGTGTAAGCCCAGTAGAGAAATGGAGTAGTTGCGAACCACTTTGAGATTGGTGTCTACAAGGAGCAGATATAGTGAGCTTAAGTTGGGCTAAGGGTTAATCTCTTGCAGGAGCCAAGAGGGATCTTACTTGGATAGCTTAGAAGGCTGGTTCACTGTGTTTTAGAAAAGGAAAGCGCAAAGTGAAATCTACGAGCTTATATAAGCGATGGGTCCTTTCTTTCTATTGCATGGATTAAAAGTTTCTTCAGTTAGGTGCTTCGGCATTCATAACGAGAATAACGTGACAACAGTCCACTATCTCTCCACAAATTTACCAGACTGCCGGTCATAGGTGATTGAAGAAACTGAGGCAGTTCTCAAAAGAATGCGTGGATCTTATCCTGTATGAAATATGGGGCATGAGAAAGTCATCGGCATGATGATGCCCCAGCCGATTTTAGTCGAACAGGTTATCGCAGGCACAGACCGTACTTTTAGGCCCTCCATGAAACCTAAGAATTCTTTGCCCTCGAGCTAAAAACAATGTTAAAAAAAAGTTCGACATTTTTCTAAATTTTTGTAACAGCATTCACCACAGGGATATTTACCACGCACAACGGTAGCGTGATTAACCCCAACACAGTCATAATAATGCTAGCAGATTTCGCATTTATTTCCTGCCAGATCTTCACTTAGTCGCCGAAAATTGTAGGAAAGTAAGAAAAGTTGAATTGCACATTTGCAGTCCATTCGCTTAAGCAGACAGTGACAAATTTTATGAAGTGCTCTTACACATGTACATATATACCCACATACTATTAGCATTATACATACTCACAAATATATATGTATGTGTATACTATATATCGCGTGTATGAGTCTTCGTTTGCGCACGCGATTTTTTATATTCACACGCGCACACTTCGTTGGTCCGAAATCTCAAGTGGTCAATAAAGTAAGTGTCATTTGCCCGGAATGGCTTTAGAAGAAATTCAGTGGAACCCTTAATATGCGCCGCATATAAAAAAGTCAGCACACAATTACACAAATATCAAACAATTTTTCTATGTATCCACACAACTGCGCCGAATTAGAGGAAGTGGTCAAACGGCAACAGGAAATGAATGCGAATTCCGTTAGCGCATATGTTTTGTTATAAAGTGCCATTGTCCAAATGGTCTTTAGAAGCGGGAAATTTGAAAGCACAAAGACGCCACGCCGAAAACATAGTATGAAATACGCTCGTGTATGTGCTATGAAAAAGCGGAGAAATTTGGACGAAGAGGAAATTGAACTAGGTACGAAATATACTCGTAACAAATTGTATTTCGTTCGCCCTAATATAGACGGGTAATAAAATTGTGTTAGCAACTAAAAGAGTGGAAAATCTTGTACCTAATTTAAAACAATCGCATTTGTGAAAGGGCATGCTATAGTGGTGGCTTCTCGCAAGTAGTAAATCTTAAAAGGATTACTTCTTCTTCCTCTTTATTGGCATAAAGCCGAGTTTACAACAGCGCGCCAGTCATTGTTCCTTTTCGCTGCTTGGCGCCAATTGCGGATTGCTAGTGTGTCCAGATCCTTCCTGGTCTTTTTAACGGAATGGAGGCGTTCCTCTTCCTCTGCATCACCTAAGAGGTACTGCACCGATTACTCTCAGAGCTTGATTGTTTTTATCCATTCGTCAGCGCTATCGTCGGCGATTGGGAAAACGGGTTCACCATTTCTTGGTGTTATGCTTCACGGCCATTCAGCCTGCTAAAGAAGTGTTTTTTCCATAATTTCAGCATTTTCTGATCATAAGTCAACAGATAACCTTTGGAGTTGTAAAAGAGTAGAAGTGGAAGTAGAAGTTTATACTTCTGATTGATTACAAAAGAAAGCACATGAATACCAGAACGGCGGCGGCCGTACTTTGGCCATCATTACGCCCATTGGGGTTCGAGGTGATTACTAAATTAAGCCTTGTTCAGTAGATTTTATAAAAAAAAAATGATTTTTTCCACCCTAGCTGCTTAAGTACGAGCTTTGGGAGTCGTGGGATATGTCCCGTCTAATTCTCCTGAGGGCTATCTATTCACAAAAATTGTGTTTCTGCGTCTCATCACCCTTCATGCATGCTCATCTTTCCACTGATTCCACTTTTTCAATTTTCTGAATATGAAATCTCAAGACTAAATGCCCCGTGATGATGCCTACCATATTACGAAGTTTTTTTTTGCCCAGAAATAAAAGTTTTTCGTCCTCGTTCAAAGATCTGAGGCCTTTCTCTAGAAATTATTGCTTCAAACCCTTAAAGGAGCCTTTTCGTTTCCTTCAATTCCTATTCCAAAGTACTTACTCAGAGTCTAGTGATTGCCTGTTTGCATAACCTGACACAGTGAGAGTTAGTATTAGCCTTTCGGATAGCCTTAATTTGCGTTTAGCTGCCTCTCTTTGATCTGTCGGTTAATTTGTAGATTTCTTCGTTGAAAATTTCAATCACAAAACAATTCTTCGCTACTGGCAATGACGTTGTACTTAATTCCTCATTGATTTCCTTTCAGTTTCATTGTAATTGAGCCCGTTTACATTGACAAGGTCGGGTATGATAGCAGGCCCGTAGTGGCTCCAATGCCATACATCGTCAACCTGGTATAGTACTCATCTACTTTTTCAGAGCAGGTGCATCGTTGATATCCATTAATCGGCGGCGAAGTGATATTTAAACAACGTTAAACACACCTGTGAAATAATTTCACTGTAAGCGTGTTCCGAACTTAGCTAACCCGACCCATGCGGTCCTTTACGCTGCTTTTTATCGGCGATCTGTCAATACGAGATCGTGGAGTTTTGTCACGTTATACTTTGTGAAGGTTTCGGGGCACCTTGGTGTGCCTTATCAAAAAACTAGAGTGTGATCATGTTGGAACTCATTGAACCAATGCTTTATAGTTGCCATCCAAGACGAAGATTCCAAGTACTCTTTACTTTTATTCTGCAAACTACAAATTCAATTCGGTTTGCAATAGTTATCTACGCAATGTACTGTACTACACGTAGGTTGTTTTTTAAATTTCGGGACTTGGCAACCCTAGTGCCAGCAACCCTGGTATCTTTGCTCAATCGCTAGATCTGGGTCTACTGTTTCCGGTCTTAAGACTTTTCGCACTTTTTGGCAACGCTCTCGCAAATTCAATATTTAAGTACTTTAAGGCCTTTGATCGGAGTATTTCGACTTTACTATTTTTTGACCGCCAATTACGTCTCACTACCTTTCTCAACTCAAATCCACTTCATCTATTTACATTAATACTCTGCCGGTTTTATGCCCGTACTCCGCCACATACTAGAGCGTAAATAATGTCAGCCGAAACTTACCTGAAACAGCAAAAACGAAGCCGCTGCAGCAAGCAAATACTCACGTTGAATTAAGTAGAGAAAAGCTTCAACGTCCATCGGATATTTTAACAACCTTAGTCAACCAGTCAACTAATCAGATATTCTCTTTCATGCGGTTAGTGACATAGCTGTTGATCCTTTTTATGCAGCTTGAGCCGACCAAGAGTGAATAAAAGTTGCCAGCTACCGTCGAACTCTGCGGGTTCGTACGGATTTTGCGAAATTCAATTTACAACTTAAATGTGTTTATTTTGTGTTGTTTTGCTCTTGTCATTGCAGCGAAACTGAAAAATGCGGCGAGACAGTCCCTCATTGGCTTCCAATTTGATGCTGTGGACTTGCGGCTGCCACTCTTCTGCCATACCACTAGAACACGTATTCCTATATGCAAAGGAGCTCTAGATACAGCTATCAAGTTACTAATACGACAAAAGTATTGGCAAGAGGAAATCACATACATCCATCTCGCTTGGTATACAACCTGTGGGATAAGTATATAGATTTGTAGGTATATTCATCGATATCAGCGCGTGTGTGGCTTCCGGATTTCCTATCAGTGGGGAGCCATCAATTTTGTTCCCAATCACTGCGAGCAGTTACCGTTCCACTGCCGCATGCCGCTAAATCCAATCAAGTCCCACACGCAAGCGCTTACCGGGCAGGTGGCATACTCCAGCACATACTTCACATTGCCGTGCCATCTAACAGCCGTAGCCCGTGTTGACTTGAGGATATTGGTAATTTATAAATAAAATGAGATTTTCACCAACGGTCTCTATCGCTTCAATTGTTGTTTTTCTTCTGTCGATTACTTGTGTGCGTTTGAATTAGCTTAATAGAAGTTGGCACCTCAAAATCACATATTTAAATTTGAGAATAATTCAATAAGGTTTAAGGAAACTGCGCTAAAAAATGGTAGCCTACAATTACGTGATTTTATCTTTTTTCTCAACTTCTGTTATTCTAAAATACTTTAAATGAAAACTATGTTTGAACGGAAACGAAAGAAATACTTTCGTATTCCAACTTGATAGAATGAAGACTGGAAAGTAAAGCCCTTCCTCAACGAACAAAGACCAAATTCTACAAGTCATCATTCCCATCCTGGAGGCGTTACGAGTTTTCGAGAGAGAGGTTCTGGGGAAGATTAAGTGTCCCTTGCGCATTGGCAACGACAAATGCCTCAGTCGATGGAACGATGAGCTGTAAAGAAAAAGAAGAAGAAAATCACAAAAATTACATTCCAAAGTTGGATGTGTGCAAAAAGGAGTCCTAAGCGCAAAAGCCGAGGACACCACGATTTTCAATAGACTAGCACTACTTTTATGAAACGGAGCCGAAAATCGCCACTCCAAAAAGGAATTTTTTCGTGATTTCGAAATCTTACAATTTGAGTTGGGAGATTATTAATTTTCTAATCCGAGATTTGAAGTCTAACTCCCATGAGTAACCTTTTCAGATCTGTAAAATGCATTTCAGATCAGAGTCTGCATCCGCACATATGGACTCCAACTGCGGTGATAGAATTTTTGCATTGCCGAGAATATTTCATACTTTTTCTTTAACTTTTGTGATTGAAATTTTTTATAAACACCACCACTGTTAGCCCCAATCTCTGCTCTAACAACTTACTGATCCAAACGAGGTAAGATCTCCGAGAGTATAGCCCTTGGCCTGTTAAAATCCGAGACGATTCAGGTAACATACAAACAGCTGTTGTGGAAATTGTCTCCTCTCCCCGTTGTCGTTTAACTTCTACATCTCAAAACTCCCTCAACCACCAGTGGGAATTTTTATCACTTCGCTGATGATTACATGATAATGACGTCGGACAATAGATATGATAACATGTGCACAAACGTAAACCGCTATCTCTCCGATCTTTATCGCTGCTCGGAACCTAATAGTCTCACCCACTAAATCTATAGAGACCATACTCACTAACTGGGTGAAGGAGTATAGGCTTGACCTTAATATTGCAGTAGACGACGTTAAAATTCCAACTGTCAATAACCATAAAGTTTTAGGTGTGAGATTTGACAGCCTGTGCTCCTTCCCTCGTCACATGACCACAATTATCGCCAAGTACAGAGCCGCAACGAAATCCTCAATATGCTAGCCGGCAGCACATGAGGTAAATTGAAAAAAAAAAACATTGTTGGAAATATACAAGGCAATCGGGCGGTCGGTTCTTAACTACGCCGCAACAATATGGTCACCTAAATGCAAGGAAACGCAGGCGAGAAAGCTACATACATGACAATTGCAGAGTGAAGACCGTATGCTTCCAATTAAGGAGCAAAATGAACTCCTGTTCCACCAGTTTATGCTGGGGTGCTTTCATAGAAATCATCCCTGAAATCACTTACTTTTAGCGGAACCGCCTTTTTGGAGCATCAAAAGGTCCAATCTCAACTATGTCGACGGCAAAGAACAATCGCCGACTAGACTTCGGACGCAACAAACTTCCGACATGCACTGACCGCCACACACAGAGGCGCCATTAACATCTTCACGAAGTCCTTCTCAGTGAAAGCCATACTTGGAGTCAAACCACCACCCATGCAGACGACGAGCTCAAGTTGCCGGGAGAATCGAGAATGACGCTTCGACACCTTCGTTCTGGATACTGTAGCAGGTTAAAATCCCACTTTTTCAGAATCGACCCTGACATATCAAATTTATATCTGCGGTGCAAAGAGTCCCCGTATGATACTAACCACCTCTTTACATGCCCTGCTAACCCTACATATCTGGTAGCCATCTCCCTATGGTCTTTTTGAAAGTAACCTTCTAGAATACCTGTTAGTTTTATCACATCAAATGATCACTGAGTTTGTTTTAACATACTTATATTCAATAAAACCCGAAATCATAGCATGAATATGATAGGAAGAAATATTAACATTATATTAAAGTTATCTGGATTCAGGCTCTCTTACATGGTGACGCTTGTCTGTTATAATAACGGTTTTAAGCAACTGCTCATCCAAATCTAAAAATACAATAATACTTCTGAGAAATAAGTCGATCCCATCGATTATGAACTCCATAGATAGAACCGTTGAAATACTGAAAGTGAGCAGAAAGAATACGCCAATTCCGGTGATAACAAAACCAAACAGCTGGAAATTGAAGAAGTAACCAAAAAATCGAGTCAAATAAATAAATAAATAAGACATGTATTTGTTTTAGACTCACTCCTTTACATAAATTAACTGTCGCGCTTAAATTATATTGCTTCAACATTTAAGTTCTGAAAGAGAAGGTCTTTCTTTCGGAATCTAATTGATGTGATTGGCCAAGCAAAATGATAATGGTGAATATCAAAAGTGCGGTAAATAGACAAAGGGTAAACTAGAAGAAATTGTAATGGTAATTATAAAGATATTATATGAATGTATATATGTAATCAGCAATGTATGTCTGTCCAAAATATCTATTACCTTTTGTAGTGTACTCAGCCTTTGTTTTCCAGTCACGGGTGTTTCTAGCAAATTCCGCTCGATGTCCATTTTTTTCAAATGTTACAAATACACACAATTATAAACAACAAATCAGATTTTGATTTACTCAATGATGACAATGAATGACTTCAATTTCAATGAATTGTCAAACGTATAGTTGAAAAAGTATCCATATTTTCAGGGCAAGCTGAGATACTAAGCTATCGAAAAGGATTACTTTGTACTAAACGCGCAATATTCTTCTATACATGTATTTCTTGTTGTAGAATATTAAGGAAATAAACCAGAGATCATAGTAATTAGTCCATTTGTCCACTATCTAATATTAGAGGAAGTCTTGAATAATAATAAAGAAATCCAGCATACTGTATAATCTTCAATAAAAATTGCTTAGATAGGATCACTACAATATATAGCCGCCAAACAAGCTGACCTATCAGAATAAAGTTCATATGTGACTTATTTTTTATTTGTGAAGGGTATTATACATTCTACAAATAGTTAGTACACGTATGAAATAAATGTTATATAGTATTAATATTTTTGGGAATATACTTTCTTTATTTATTGTGGTTACTAACCGTGGTCTCTACAAATGGTATATCAATCATATCCAAGGCTTTCATATAAATTATGTGATTAAATTTTAATTTGAAATATCAAATATGTAAATACAAAAAGTCGCAATCGAATGCTGCCTTAATGATCATACTAAACTCCGCTTTAGTCTGGCATGAATATGCATACATATTACGTATTTCCACTTCAAACGGAATGGTTTTGGTGCTCAATGACATGACTAGCAAGCTCCTCGAAGTGTCTTAAAGCTTGTCTCTTCTTCTCCAGTATCAAATTGTCCGATAACCGGATCAAAATTAAAATTGTAAGCGTGGCCAGTATTCCCAAGGCGAAGAAGACAATCTGTAATGAGTTGAAACAAAATTCACTAAATTCTTCTTTGTTGTTTTATATAAGTTTATGGTTGTTTTAGCTACTTTGTAAATTAATTTGAGTCTTATGTTTTCGATTGGCTCAGCAACATTTCCTTCTATATCGATATCCTTATTTCGTGGCTCTGCCTTCATTGCGTTGTTTTTATGTTTTTCGTATTCTGAAAATTTCTATTTTTTGTTTATTATTGATATTTTTTTTTTCACAAAAGAGATTGACTTTGAATTTAAGGTGTTCTTTGGTCAAAATAGAGGAAAGTAGAAATGCAAATATTTCGTATGCTAAAGGTGGGCACTGAATATGGTATTATCATGTTTTACTTATTAATCCGTATCATCAAACATCGATACCGATTCACTTTCATCTAAACCTAATTGAAATTAACTCGCCAAGAACCTCCTATATGCGGGCTTCTGAACGATTTGAAGATTTATAAATACAAAAAACAGGCAGACCTATTTCTTGATATGAATTGGTTACCAAAGGAAGGATTATTCAAAGGCAACCATTTCATCTGAAATTAAATCAACTGGTGGTACTTCGAAACTATTGTCAAGCTCTAACCCAACAAGCACAAAAGCTAGTCTATTAGTCAACAGTTCGTCTATGTGAATGTCGTGTTGGAACTGAGCTATGTAAATAAATGTTCATGATTAGTTTTACTAATAGAATAAAATGAAATAGAATTTTACTACCCTTTAGTGGATTCTTGTAGATCGTCAATGTTCAACTTCCATGAGAAGAGATCAACATCCGCTGATTTGATTGTTGTTTTTATAAAGAAAATTGGGCAATAAAATCAAAATACTTGCCGTATGCTTATTCTTTTTCGATGAGGACCTTCAAAAATTAGTTTAACGAGGAAAGGCTAATAGACCAAAAATCTTTGACATTAATTTGAGAGTTATTTCCGGCCTTCGTGATGAACGCCATTCCTACATGCCTCCAAGGCTTGAGAATGTGGCCTAAACTAACCGGCTGCATGACATCTTTACCGGAAAGATGAATGGTTTCAATGAATTCAACACTCATGCGAGGTGGCGCTTATCCAGAAGGTATAAGAAAGCTTAAAGCCCTTCTGAAGCCCTCTGTAGGACACTTCTTTACTGGATTAATTTTTTTAACGACTCCACACTCCTCAAAGCCCAATAACCACCCTCACTGTTAGATATCCCATATTCGTGACACTCTGCTTTCGCAGAAGTATCTCCACAAAACTGGTCTTCTTTATTTCCGACTAGTATATAGCAAGCGCTGACTTATACAGCGCCCAGTCGCCGCTAGAATTCCGTTTGCGGGTTTAGTCTTCCAACATGACAACGTATCGTTTGCTAGCCACCTACCGACCCACCACCCACGCAGCTTTAGTTGAAACTTTAGTATAAACTATTACTTAGATCATTTTCAACATGACATTTTAAGGAAGGTGCAATTAATTCTTCATATACAAATATTTATAATTTCAATGAATTAAATACGCGCAAAATTATTTGATAACAATTTTATTTTTGTTCATGGCAGAAGTTTCAGGATTTTCATTATTTCTTTTGTGCACACTAAACAAAGTATCCATAAATCGTATTAGCCACAAGGCAATTATAATAAGGCTCACTGCTATTAAGCCCGTTAATGCAAATCCAAAAATCTGTAAAGAATATATGTAAATTTTTAATTCTACTATTCAATTGCTTAACTAAAATGGACTCACACAATTATTAGCTCGAACTAGGAATTGAAAGATTGCATCCCGCCTGTTACTGCGTACTGAGCTTCTTTCCAAATCAAGCATTACTAAGAAAAGTTTGTATGTAAAATAAGCTCAGAATTGCAAAAAATTGTTACAATTGTAGCAAGTCCTCGCTTAGGTGCGCGGAGCCATGTTGCATGGCGTGTGACTTCGACTCAAAAAGTAAACCGTTTGCGAAGCGTATCAAAGCGTAAACGGTGAAAGCTGATGAAATGCCAATAAAGAAGAATGTAATCTGAAAATATGAATATATATATATATGTATGTATGTATATAACAATTTTTTTTTCTTGAAATTGACAAACTTTTTGCAGAAGCGTTAATTCTGGCTTTGGCTTTACTTCCGGTGAACTCTGCTGCTCCAGGGTCATGCTTGGATTTTAGTGAGTGAATTTTTTATTAGATATTTTTTTGTTCAAAAAGTTATGCGTTTCTCTAACAAAACAAATTCTACACTTTCAAAATGACATATTATCTGACATTTTCTAAAACTCAAGCAAAATTTGAAAAATATAAAGGAAGTATTTTCTTTCATAAAGTCATTTTAATATATGGAGAGTTGCCACTTATAGAATACATAACGAATGTTAGTAGAAAGCTTTTTTCTAGTTCTAACAGCAAAAAAAAAAAAAAAAAAAAAAAAACAAGAAAAAACTTTGACTTCGGCTGCATCGAAGCTAATATATCCTTCACAGGTTAATTTCTTTTAGTGACTATAAGTAAGTATTTAATTTTGGTTTTTCAGTTTGTTTGGAAGGTTTTGTTATGCGACCTGCAAAATTTCTTCAACTATTGTAGCGTTGCCTTAGAGAATAAACCGCAACGAATTTGCAGAATATATCTCGTTAACTGAAAAATTCTCCAATGCAAGCATTTGACTCCGACCGTTCAGTTTGTATGGAAGCTATATGCTATAGTAATCCGATGTGAACAATTCCTTTGGAGATTATGTTATTACCTTAAGCAGTAATCCATGTCAAATTTCGTGAAGATACCACGTCAAATGTGAAAGTTTTCCATACAAGAACTTGATTCTGATCGTTCAGTTTGTATGGCAGCTATATGTTATAATGATCCGTTATCTGCAGTTTCGACAAACAGCGGCTTCTTGAAGAGCAAATAACGTTTGCGAAATTTCAAAACGATATCTTAAAAACTGATATTACATATACTCTTAATTATAGACTTAAACGAATTTCATATCTAACAAGGTACCTATTCTTCGATAGTTTAAAAGTTGATTAAGCCGATAGAAAATTAAATAATCAATTTTTTAAGACCTCCAGAGCAAATGATTAGGTCGAATTTATTTTCGCTAATATTTATTTATTAAAGTTTAGGTTCGTTAAATTTCTCATCTGGGTTAAAAAAAATATCAAAGTTCATTAAACGAATACACCATTCTCAATACAGTCCAGAATTGGTCACCGCAAGCAGGTCTGTGGTTGAAACCAGAACACACGGATCTGCTTGTTTTCACTACGAAATACAAAATCTTTCCAAGACAGTCGTCTTTTCTCTTTGATAAATGGGATAATGCAGTCTGCAGAAAATTTCAAAAAAAAACCTTTGCTACTGCTAAATCTGCGGAGCTAGGTTCTAATGCATCAGTAGACCGAATATAACATCTACATGGACAAGCAAACAGCAGTCAATCCTTTAACCTCGTCTGGCATGTCGACAGAAGTGCTTTGGAAAATAGGACAGCAATGAAGAGTGTCGCCAGAATCCAACGATTTCACTTCTACCGGCTGCCAGGTTACAAAAGCATCGAGGTCAATGTGCTAGTCTACGAGATTGCCAAGAGAGCTGAAAGGCCGCCTTCCGAAAACATGGTCAACATTAGGAAACCCATGCATTGTCTATACGACGATCTGGATTGAAGCATGCCAAGTAAAAACAAAAAATAATGGAAAAAGCTACATTGGTGAAAAAGAAAAAAAAGCATGTGTAAAAGGGTAGATCGGAAATATACGAATACCAGGAAAACAATGTGGCACCTCTTGCGCAGTTGTCTCGCGTCAACAAGATTGCGCTTCATTCATCTCCAAATTCCATCTGGTATCACAAAGAACCGAACCTGGTCTATGCTTGTCACTTAAGACCAGACCAACCTAGCTTAACCTCATCAGCCGAGTAGTGATATTTTCTCGGCCTGGGTGTTTACAACACAGAAGATTTTTCACTTAAAAAGAACACTAACTATTTGTTGTAATTTTGTGTATTATATACATAAATATATCTCAAGACTTTTCTATGTAAATATATACTATGTGGCTTGTAAAAGTATTTAATTTGCTTGTCGGAAAACCGGATTGCCAAAAACAATTAAACACCTTTACGCCTCAAAAAGGAACAACCTGACACCTAAAGCTGCATTCCTTTTGCCCATCCCCGTATTGTTAGTCATCCATGTGTACTTACAACATATCTCTACATATGTATATATTTACATACAAGTACATATGTATGTATTCATAACCGTAAATGTACTTAAGACTTAGGCAACTGGAATTTTATTACTCTTACTACCGGTGCGTAGGTGTCCGTGGTGTTGCTCCTTAAGGTTCAAACCGCTACATTAATTTGTAGTAACAGACGCTTTCACTTTAGTGGTTTGGCTAGCTTGTTTAATTTAAAAAGTTTTGTAAAATGTTACTTTTGCAGCCGAAATCACACGTTCACATAACTACCCAGTGAACAGCAGAGCAAGAAATAAAGAAATTAAGTAAGATATACATACATACATATAAAAAACTCGAGCGTTTCTCAGAAATTTATGGATAGTGTTTCTTATTTCACAAGTATTCCTTAAAGACTTAGGGTTAAAAATTGGAAAAATTGTTCGGCAGACCTACAAATTCTATAAATAAATGCCGCCTTCTTGAAGCTTGGCCAAATAATGTGTGAATTTAATATATACATACATATCAAATATTTAATAAAAATAAAAATATGTGTACACATAAGATATGAAACTGCTTTGAACGAAACAATGAAAAATAGATATATGTGACCTGGTCTACGGAAAGGGGGCTAAGGTGTCAAAAAATCAATTTTCAATTTTTAGTTGATTCGGATGGAAGTTTATTTTTAACAGCTGTTTAACAGAAAACTAGTTTTCGCACGTTAGCTCCCTTTTCGTAGACCAGGTCACATATAACTACGCTGGAAACAGTCCATATAATCTATTATCAAAAACTTAAACCATACTGATATTACCGACTTAGAAACCCTGTCCTATATCATCAAAGATCTTCTACACAACAGTATTTAAGAGATTACAGGAGTTTACCTGTTTCAAAAAATCTAAATTTTGTATTATATATTATATTAAATTTTACAACAACTCTAAAATATTTTCCTAAATTTTCAACTTGATCCGAGTAATAGTTTCGGAGATACAGCCTTGAGAACTTGTGCCCTCGAGGCAAGCTGGGCTAAGTGTGCTGTCTTTTAAAGCGTTTTTTTTTTTAAACTGTGTTTTTGAAGTCGGTTGGCAAGATTTCTCGAAAACTATTCCACCGATCTTCATAAAATTTTACACTATTCTTAAAGACTTGGACGAATAATTTTTGGTTTCCGCTTAAAAAATTTTTGTAAAAATGTCTACCAAAAATTCAATTTTCAGTTTTATTTCCTTATTCGAAGTTCTAAGATAAGGTTTTAACTAAAACGCGTATTTTTTCGCTTTTGATGATTCTGCAAGGAGTTATCCTGCCAACGCGGGCGCATCTTTTTTCCGAGGGGTCTCCGAAAAAGACCTCACAATGGCCGAGTTTTCCAAAAAGTTAAGTCTTTGCTAATAATGTACTCGTATGTTTGTACCAATACAGAATTCTAATAGAATGTTTAATTTTTTATGTGAAAACAAAGCTGTTTTTTAACCGAGAAAACCCATGTAACCCCTTATAACATGTATGTATGTTACACCAAAAATTATCAATAATTACACGACTCTACAAAAAAGTTTTCGTTCTTTGTCCTAAAGTTTATTTTATGATTTTCTATTTAATTATGAACATAAACGATAAAAAAATATTTTTTTCTCGTATAAAGTTTGCTTTTGTAAATGTTTTAGTAATAATACTAAATAAAATTATGTGTAATTATACTATCGTTAAAGCGGTTTCCTAAATAAAAAATCAAACTTTTTCATGGTATATATTTTTTTCGTCTAATTACGACCTAAAACATGGAAATTTACTGCTTTAAAGTTAAAGTCAAATTTTGTGTTGACCCGTTTTATAAAGACTTCGTCCTAAAGTACTATTAATGAAATACTTTCCCATTTAATTCAATTTTTCTGTTTTGTAGCGCTTGGATCATGCATCTTCTAAACGATCCAGCTTTTATTTGGTCGACTGGGTATTTCATTGCAGGCGCTGTCCTTAGCCTGCTGCCTTATACCTATATATACCATATATTATACGGGTGTGTGGCTTTTCGTTGCTGCTTTGTTGTGGTTAGGTAGGTAAATCTAAACTTAAATAATTTCATTTGTAGTCTTTTACGACTACACTACTTAGTATTATATGACATTTAGCGGCTGTTCTTTTGCATTAATTTGTTCCGATTTTCCAACACCAAGTGCAATGCGGAAAACAATCGCAATACAATAGTGCGGAGTTTACTTAAATTTATAAGCACAAATCCGAAAGTTATCAGTATTTACTAACGATAGGATTGTCATAATTATTTAGTATTATAGATTACCCATTCTATAAGCTAGATTTCTAAATTTTTTGCCATATGAGAGACGAGTTAATATATAGCAGGTTTAGAAGTTCGCAAAACTATATACAAGTAGATCTTAAAAGAGAAAATTTTAAAACGCCGTTTTTGTTATTTTTAATAAATAATTGTGTATATATTTATTTTGGTTTATTTACTAGCTTTTCCCGTGGCTTAGTTCGAATTGAATCCCTTAAAAAAGCGAATATCAAATATCATTAAAAACAAACAACTAAATACTTTGCATGAATAATATTTGCGGCGCTGACAAGCTACAAATAAATACGTGTGCACTCTCAAGATCCTCCTGACTAAAACGAAATCATTTGAGCCCGCCGTTCCTTGTGCTACTTGTGCGGCTTTTAACTGGTAATTACCCAAGCGGTATCCACACCTCAAGGTTATCGTAACCAGCTATTAGAAAGAAGACCAAATAGACCCATCTGAACACGTCATTCATGGATGTAATGCCGTTGCAATATCAAGGATAAAACCTTCAGTTGCCATGCAATTTGCGGACATAGAAATAAAGTACCTCTGATATCACAGTATCACATGCACAGTTGGGCAGTTCTTGTTTAATTTAAGGATCTTTATCTATGGATAAGAACTAACTTATGGCTTCATCGGGTTTGTATCCAACACTAATTATGTAAAAAAAAAACAATTGATTTATTCCTCTTTCACATAATTCAATTTTTGGACATCCATATAGTTCAATAAATTTGTATAGAGTTCTGTGACCGTTGGTTCTTTCTCCTAGCAGGCGAAGTAGATTACACCTCATGAGCCATATAAAACGGTGAACACTACTGCTGATCAGTGAGTCTTCAAATTCTCGAATATGATCAACTGCTTTCTGGGATCCCCATGTATCGCTAGTGTAACGATGTTACAAATACCCCCCTAAGGAGGTATTCTAGTCTAGAAATGCTATTTAACGGCATTTTTAAAGTCCAATAAAAAAAACTAAGAACATTTTTACTATAATTTTTATCAGATATTTATTGATACTTTAAGAATACAAAAAAAAAAAAATACAAAAAAATTTTTTGTGATAATTTGATTAAATGCGGTGTGGTGGCGTGGTGGGGGTTGAAAATAAGGGTGCGCCCTTCCTGACACGATTCCAACACTTTGGGTGATCTGAAAAAAAAATAAAAAATTCAATCAGTACAAATGCCGCTATCGTTTGAACTAGGATAACTAAAAAAAAAATTTCAGTAAATGGCGACTGTTTTTTTTGCCCGTTTTTTGGCAAAGATCAAAACTTTTTTAAAAATAGTAAAAATCAAAATTTTTTAATACTCCTACTTCCAACCATAGAAAGATATATAAAGAAAGTCCGTATCAAGTTTCAAGTTAATCGGTTCATTAGAACTTGAGAATTCATGTCAGAAGTATTGAAAATAGTAGTTTCGAGAAAAACGCGATTAAAGCTTTCCGTTATACAATATTCGCTCAACCGGTCTAGTTGCCACGTCACTAAAATGGCTATAACTTTGAAAATAATTTTTTTTAATTTAAGTTTTAAAAAATCCTTTTAAGGAGATATTTTTGAATATCAAAGCTATCGAAATATGAAAACAAAATTTCGATTTTTTCAAATTTCTAGACTAGATAACCCCCTAAGTCTCAGTTTTTACCCTAAAACTCGAATTCACGTAAACAAGCTTTTCAATATAATCCGTTTCTATTTCTGACCTATTATTTATTAACAAAGCAAATAAACCTATAACTTTGAAAAAGTGATATTCTAACACAAAAATTTACACTTTCCAAAAAAAATATTATGACCGTCTAGACTTTCATCAAAAAAAGGGGTCTCTCTTTCGAGGCTGCTGTGTCCTTTTCATTGGGGGTGTTTTTTTTTTTACCTGCCGGGTGCCAACTCAGCACACAACCCTGCGGAGGGCTATTTCGCCTTCCCACTTTAGCTTGTCTTTAAATTGATGTTTTATAGCAACCCAGAGGGTACTTGGTATAAGGTCGAAACTTCGGAGCTGCTGAACCGTATGTAAAAGAATCATGTCTCCCAAGTGATTGGCGATCAGAGAACTTTTCGCAACTCTGGCTACGTCATGTCGTCCGGATGGATGAAAACCCTCCAGCTCTGAGAGTATTCGACGCAGTATCCGCCGGGGAAGCAGAGGAAGAGGAAAACCTCCTCTATACTTGCAATGTCTAATTGGCGCCAAACAGTAAAAAAGAAGAACGACTGGCGTGCTGGGCTACTATTGCGATCAAAAAGTAAGGTGAAACTGTTTAAAAAATGTAAATTCTTTATATATAAATTTCATCAGCATCAAAGTAGTCCTCTTCCGATAAAACGCCCTTTTGTCAACGCTTTTAAAACTCTCTAAAAGTCGGAATTTTTTCTTTCCTGTACAGCCTTCAGGATTTTCTTCAATTAATATCTTAAAACCAAATCAGCCGAATGCGATGGTTCCGGAACGATATGGGTTGAGTTTTTGGTGAAAGAGTCGTGATGAGCCACTCCCATGTATCATGGCACATTTGAGCTTTTTCCGCACCATTTGATGCGTTTAAGACAAACAACATTAAAATATCCCTAAAATTTTTTTATTCTATCAGCGAGTTCTATAACTGTCAATTGACAATTTTGAAGCACCAAATGTTAATACAAATAATAAACATAAATTTACATTTGTCCGCTAGCCCATGTACATACAGCACTAGCGATGACAACCTACTCCTTGATGCCACGCTTTTTAGTGAACCCATTATTGCCACTTTCTCGGCTCGGGTTTGGATACTACCATGATCTATATTTGACGATGCGTCGATGAACTTGAGTTTGATTTGTTCCAAAGCAGAGAATTTGGTGTGCTTTAACAAATACTTGCCGAATGTGAACACACGCTTCTTGGAGCCAATGCATCAACCCTTGAGCATAACAAAGATATTGGTGACTGCGCCATAATGAGGGTACAGTGATGGTAGTTCTTTTTGACCGGTACGTGAAACGGTGAGGAACACACCTGACTGAACACACCCAACTGACCTTCTTCGGTATAGGTCGATGGTTGTTCAGAGCGCGCTTCATCTGCGAAGGCCCACTTTGAACTTGGTCTACCACTTATCAACGTTTGTTTCTGTGGAATAGTTTGATCACCGAAAGCCTTCTGCAACAAAGTCCAAAGTGTGCACACAAATATATTATTTCCACACAAACTTACAAGCAAAGCAAGTTCCATACTTGACAAAATCAGCCATTGTAATAATATAAACTTCTTGATTGACGCTTGGCAATTGTTATAGACAATTCGGAGCAGTAACTGAGATTCAGAGCACAAAAGCTGCACAATCATTTCTAACTGTTTGTGCAATATTTAAATTCAGAATCATTTCAAATACCAGCTGCTGACCACTCAAAGCCAACTCGTCCAAAACTCGTCAATAATTCCGTTTCGGCACAAGCTGCGCTCTTCACAATTTCTTGCATACTTTATTGCCTTTATTGCAATATAAAACTCAACGACTGTAATAGCATTGGGAATTTTAATATCTGCCAAAATGCAGCACAAAAAAGACAGAGAGCAACGAGCCTTAAAAGCAGCATTTGCGAGTAAGGAATTTATATTTAAATTTTGTGCAAAATATATTGAAAATTTCCGAATTGTTGCGCAAAGAATGCAATTGATTCGGCACACGCACACGCAGGCGCCGCTGTGCAGCAACGCATTGCTCGAGAGCATGCAATTGCACTTGCGTTTGCAAACACCAAATCGACAACCGATATTTATATATATATATATGCATATATGGATGGATTTCGGAGATGTGCGCTTGCATGCAGTTTCGGAGTTTCGGTCGAAGTTGTGAGCATTCACACGCTTGTGGAAGCAACACGCCCAACAACAATACGAACACGGGGATAAACAAGTCAACTTAAGCGGAAATTGAATGAGGAAACATTTACACAGCACGAAATGTGCAGCGTCCTTATTGGATTCATAACAAATATATAGGTATATACACGCAGCATTAAACTGTATACCGCTGTTGGGTTGGAATTTTTCCACAACAATGACCACAACTTGCAATCGCACAGCAACAACAGCAACAACAAGCAAGGCATATTCGTCTAAAATACTAAACGGCACAAGCGAACGATTATCGCAAAGTGCCTTCACGCTAGAGAAACGTTAATAAAGCGACAGCAACATGTAATGGCTGTGCTGTGTATGTGTGTGTGCGCTACCAGCTTTCAGTTGCTTTGCGTCAGAATCTTATTTAGTTTGCAAATAAGTTTGGTAAAAGTTCTCGAAGAAATTCAAATGAAGACACAAAATTTACAAGGACCAAAGCGCTCCAACCAATTTTGGGTTAAAGCCCTAAAGACAATTTGCAACTGCCACAAAAACAACGCCAAACACACACACACAGACACACATATCAAAGAGCTTCTTAAGAAATGTAAAAGGAAACCGCTAAGCTGGAAAAGATAAACATACACACACAGGCAGGCGCGCGTAGTGCCACACATGATATGAATATGATATGCTTGCAACCACACATACTTGTATACACACACATACACATACAGGCAATGTTTCAATGTTACGTTTGTATTCGTAAGCATATTGTACACACTCGCTTTTGGTAAGCTTGCTGCTCGTTTTCACTCCCTCAGCTAATTTCTTGGGTTGTATAAAGCCTGTACACATATGTCCGTTTGTGGGCGGCGCCATTTCGGTAAGCATGAAAATTTTTTCTAATGAAAAATTTAAACGTAAACTTTGTTTGAGGAACTTTTAATCTTCAGCATAATAAATTTGCATACGAAACGAATGAATGCCTTCAACCCCATTGCAAGTGTGCGTAAATGCCGGATAAATGAAACTTAAACACTTTTGACAAATACAGGGTGTAGCAAAAATTGTTCCAAAAATTATAGAAAAAACTTTATAAAACGTAAACTTCGGTGGCACTGAAGCTAGAATGCACTTTACAGATTTAAAATACTCATTCCAGGAACTTGGTTTTGATCGATTAGTTGATCTGGCAGCTAAAGAATAAATCATTTCGAGGTTCCCTATTTTTTTTTAATAAAAAAAACAGAAACTTCAAACTTAATGGAGAATAATTATTATCATTCAAAACAACATTCTTTGGAATTCAGTTATTGAATCTGTTTGAAAAGTTGGCCGCGATTACGATTCAGATGGTCCACTGTTTCAGTCCAATTTTCGATGACTCATTCAAGCATTTCGTCTGATAAATGACGAATGGCAGGCGTGAGGTTTTGCTCCAAGGCCTGAATCGAATCGGGATTGTCCGCACAGACGCTATACTTTAAATATCCTTAAAGGAAAAAGTCTAACGGTGTGATATCATACGATCTTGGTGGCCAATTAACCGGCTCAAAACGTCAAATTATCTGCTCAACGAAGTGCTCTCTCAATAAATCAATTTATTGATGTGCTGTATGGAAAGTGGCGCCGTCTTGTTGAAACCGAATGTCGCCGAGATCACGAGCTTCAATTTCAGTCTTCAAAAAGTCAGTTATCATGGCGTAACAACGATCGCCATTGGCGGTTACGTTCTCACCGGCATCACTTTTGAAGAAATATTGGCTGATGAATCGCCCAACCACACCAAACCGATGCTTTTTCTGGATAAAATGGCAGCTCTTGAATCTTTTAAGATTACTCTTCGTCCCAAATGCAGCAATATTGCTTGTTTACATACCTATTGAGGCAGAAATAGACGCCATCGCTGAACGAAATTTGTCTCGAGAACCTCGAATCTCCTTGAAACTTTTCGAGAACCCACAAAGCGAAGCTAAGTCGCTTGGGAAAGTCAAATGGCTTCAGTTCTTGCACAGACTGTATTTTGTTCGCTTTTAGATCCAGATTTGGACGTAAAATTCATCAAAACGTAACATACGTCAATCGGCGTTGGTACGAACGGCGCCGAATCGACTCTCCACAGTCTTCTTGTAACTTTTAGCCACATTTCCTTCAGTGCGTACTGGACATGATCTCTTGGGTTGAATATTATCCAATAATGAATGCTGGGTCTCATGAAGAGTGATGGTGTTGCGAATGGTACACTCAGTAGGCGATTATATTGACCATGAGTGGAGCGTGCAAATATTTTTTCTGAATTACTAAGAGCTTGGAGTTACTAAAAAAATATCCTTAGATAGTTTAGCATTTGTCAAATGATGGTAATAAAATTTTTGGAGATCCACAAAAAAATATAGCTGTTCTTATTTTGTAAACTCTAGACTTGTATAGGGCTTAACGGTTTTGAATCTACGAAATGTAGAACAGTCCTAACTTTTCCTTTTAATAAAATTTGTTCAAGTTCAATCCTATAAATTAAAGTACTTTCAGAAATAATTTGTACATTCTTCCTTATGACTTTTTCGTAGAGTTTAGGTTTACAATTTGTCCCTATAGGTCAATCTTTCTTGAGAGTTTCTTCAATTACGATATCTTAGAAGTATTCTCTGAAAATTTTAAGTAAATCCGACATATACTGTTCGAGTTATTTGATAGTGAGCAAATGGTTCTATGGCGCTCTGAAACCTTTGTGTACGTATTATATAATACTTCAATCGGGTTTTCCTCAAATTACGTCTTTTATTTGGAGACCACTGTAACTCAAGAACCGCTCGGTAGATTTCAATGAAATTAATACCGCTAGCTGAGAATGGAGTTGTGTATAGAAGATGAAGAATGGAGTCTTGTGTAGAAGTTCACGCAAGTGAGGAAAATTTTTTGGGCGTCCCAGCTGGATGGTATTGTCCAGAAACGACTCTTTTACTTATGGCTAAAGCAGCTCACGACTTAGATGAAATATCCTACGGGTAGCCAAAAAACATTCGTTTGAAGGCGAGCTAAAGTGAGAAAAAAAACATCCCTCCGCAGGACTTGGGACTCGCCACGTAAAAAACACCCTAAATGAAAAGTCAACTCGGCTCAACTCAAGTGGCGTTTATGCCAATAAAAAAGAAGAAGAATACTGCTTTTAAAAAACACGAACCACTAGTGGCTGGTATTTTTTATAAATATGATTTTTCTCTGAAAATCAGGAACAAATTTCCCGGAAGCCGCCAATATCTATTACTTAAACTTATTTTCTTATCTGATTTATTTTAGATGAATTTAGAAGGATTAGTTTTTGTTTTGGTAGCGTCAGAAAATATTTCACTCTCTGAGAACAAGGGTCCACTCCGCTTACTCTGACTGTATTGGGAGTGGTAATCGCAAGATAAGTGACGTCACCGCCAGAAGCTGCGGTTGGAACTGGAACAACGTAAGCAACCTTTACTTTTAATATTATTATTTTTTTAAAATTTCTGTCTGGCTTGAGCCACCCTGTATTATGTATTATAAATAGAAACATATGTACATTCAAACTAATATATTGACGGATTTTGTGCGCTCATGTGTGTGGGTGCGTGTAGGTGTTTGCGGAACTCAAAAACTTAATTCGTTTTAAAAACACAAAGTGTAAAGTCTTATTACATCTCAAGCGAAACTTTGAATACCTCTCTAACCTCTATAAACGTCAAAGAGGTTACATCTCACTTGAGGTGGCCTAAACCACGCTCAATCGATTATACACAAGGTGGCTGTCGTAAAAGTTTAAATGTGGATCAATTTTGTTTTTTGTTTGCTTTGTGGTCACAACTAATGGAATAATTTACATTTTAAATATATTCATGCAATATTAAAAGTTGTACCCACACATGTGCTTACAAGAAGTTTGTACTTTTAGCTGAGACTAACATGTTTTGGGGTATTTATACACTTTGCGGTCACTCTAACTCTGTATATACTATGTACAAAGGCTGCCACGAACAATATGACGCACAAATTAAGAATACAGTTATTAGAGAAAAAGCTAGTTCATAGTTATCTCTCGAGAATATTGTTTACTACTGAAAAAACACTAAAAATCAAAGCTCTTAATGGGCTCTAAGTGGAAGTTATTGGAGGCTTTACTAAATGATGGTATATAGTCAATTATTTTTTGCTTCGTTTTTGTCAAATTATATATTTATATTTATATTTTTATGTTGTTCAATTTGACCGATATTACAAGATCTTACCAGAATTGTATCTAAATAGGTTATTCTGTGCAGTTTTCTGGTTAGAATAGGTTAACTAAATAGTATGACTTCTCGTGAGACCACCGATAATCTGCTTGGACAGCTAGAAACGCCTGTTCGTTGTGATGACCAGAGCTCCTAGGTATGAACCAAAAATACTGTCGCAAATCGCCAAAACGTCGAAATGCTGCCATAAATTTATTGAGATGCCTCATATCAATACCAGATAATTAGCCCGGTTTGTAAAAAATATGACAACTAAGATTATTCAACCATTGTCTGCCAAAAGCTGGACAGTGGAAGAGAAAATGTCTAGCTGTTTCCATCTCCTCGCCTCATTGCAATTTTGACAAAGTGGGTCCTCTCCGCATGAGTACCAATGGGAGACGATAAGCGCTAGCAGTTCAATGAACCTTTTACGTTCCACTCTGCGTTATATTAATCAAAGTGGCTCAGCTCGCGCATGGTCCAAAGATCCAGCACCCGCATGCTTGAAGACACGGGAACATTGCTTGTTCCCCTCCTGAAGAAATTTGGGTAAGAATGGCTTTTCTTGCAAGCTCATCGGCTTTACAACTTCCGACGATTTCACTGTGATCAAACACCGTGAAAAGTTTAATGTGGACGGAAATTGGTGCTGCAGCTATCCTTGTCTAGCTTTTAGCTCACTGTCACTGACCTCAAGGCCTATATGGTAACTCTACAATGAGACTGTATACATACCCACTTAAAAGGAGCCGCACTTCAGAGAAGTATATCAGCAGTTCTCTGGATGTAGCACGGATGAGTATAAAAAAGAGTTGTTAGTTTTGCTCTTTCACAGCTCGAAAATATTCATGGGTTTTTGCTGGTAATCTCTAGTAAATTTGTCTACCATTAGTCGAGTGGTTTTAATAAAACATTTAATATTTCTACACTTACAAATGACCATTCTTTACTGAAATAGGGTTCTCGTTTAGGTGTTGTTTACCCACTCGAGTAAATTTTTACTATCTGACGGTTCTGCGCGGTTTTGCTGGATAATTTAAGGATCCTGCCGACCATCACAGTAACAGTTTCATAACCTGTTTCTAATTCGTGTCAATTTTAGTTACTTATTTTGGAGCTAATTTAAAATGGAATTCATTCATTTACTAATGCTTCGAGTATCATCATTTCAAAAGATACCCTCCGAAAGCAAAATTTCTAATTTTTCGATTTTTTTGGGAAAAACATAGATCACTGGATTACTGTATACACGTACATTTTGATAATATTGAAATTGGTTTGGGGTTATGCTAAAACCGAGGAAAATTCTCAAAGAACTTATACAAAAATTAAATGAAAAAATTATGTACGTATATCAAAATTCAAAGCAAGATTCACATCAGTGGTCAACAGATTCAGTGGCATGCTCAGGACTTACACACCACTCAACTTCACTTCGCTACCAGTCAGGGGTCACTGCGTTTGAACTAATGTGTTACATCTACATAGGAAGTGTATATGTGTTTGATAGTTATTATGAATAACGTAATTCAATATTTTCATCATCCATGCTCTACACGTACTTTAGTTTCCGCACGGTTTCTCACTGCAAGCACACCATTGTAAATTTACGTTGGACTTTTGAGGGGTAAAATACTGCAGTCGGGTTATTTGTTTTGCGGTTTGTACGTTTCGATGTTAACAAATTCCATCGGTGAGCAAACAAATTTTCTTGTTCAACTGAGTGTGATGATTTCTTCGCGAGCAAAATATGATGTGATGGAATTAATATACCGTTATATTCTTCAGCGACTGATTTCGAGGTCAGGTGATGGTGTAATTAATAGTGAACTAATGGATGGAAGGAAGCGGTTCAGAAGGGTATATGTGATTTTCCAAACACTCAAGTTTTAAAGAAATGGTCAATCTTATGGGGTATTCAGCTATTCCCAATTAAAAAAGCACTTTCTGTGTCACTTTGGGTGACTTTTTATGCTGATTTTAGAATAAGATTATTTAGCAAGTAAGAGTTTACAGAATTACACCTCCTTAGGGGTAGTCGCTGGCATAATAGGTATGTACATTGTACCAGTATTAGCTCGATTTGTCAATCCCTGCGATCTGGTGTATCTACACTCGGCGACAAAAAACCCACGCAGTTGAAAATTTTGTAATATTCCTATTTTGAACTATCACTATTTCCTCAAAATTCACTATTTGTCTTATTTAGTTGTTTTGACCTGTGACTACATTCTTTTACTTTTTTGTTTTTTTAAACCGTTAGCATCCACAGGTGTTTATTACAGAATTTGCGGGTTTTTCTTTTGAATAAGTTGTAAAAACAAGCCAAGTTGAACACAGTGGTGTCGACAAAAAAGAAAGCAGAAATCGTAGCTTTATATAAAATAAATTATCTAAAGGTCAAATAGGAATAGAATATCAGATGAGCATAAGGGATTGGAGCGTGCGTATTGTATTTAAAATTTATACGTATTTTAATTGATTAGCTCGAAAAAAGGGCAGTGGACGTCCAAAAACAGTAAAACCGCGTCAAGAACGACAAATTAAACGGATGTGCATTATTGATCCCTTTCAACATGCCGAATAATCATGCAACATTTTACGAAACCACTGGGGTAAAAATAGCTACAAGTTCTATACAAAATGTGCTGAATAATCTTGGATTCCGAGCGCGACGTCCAGCCAAAAAGCGACTTCTCATTACACGAATGAAGAAACAGCGACTAGAGTGGGCAAAATTTCACAAAACTTGGACTACATCAGATTACGGAAATGTTATTTTTTCCGATCAATCAAAATTTAATTTGTTGGAACCCGACGGAAATGCCACAGTGCGTCGTAGGAAAGAGGAGTGTTTTTTGAAAAACTGTGTTTGGCATACCGTAAAGCATTCGCCTTATTTAATGGCGTGGGAAGCTGTAACCAAGTTTTGTGTTGGGCCGCTAATTATTCTAAAAAGGTCTATGAATGCCGAAATATAAATTGGAATTTTGAGAGAAGGCGTCTTGCCAACTATTGAGTAACTGTCCCAACACGGCCAAAAAGTTAATTTTCGGGATATTTCGGTCGCTTGTCATAGAGCCAAAGCGGCAACCAAAGCATAAAAATATTGGAAAAGATTTTTCAATAATTTATTACAAATACTTACAGGTTTCAAAACAAAAAGATTTTTATGGAATAGTGTCTTTCACGTGGCCAGGAAACAGTTCAAAGCTCAATCCAATTGAGAACTGCTGGCATTATTTGGGCAAAATAGTAGACAAAATGATAAGAGAAAAGCGTCCAAAAAGTCTAAAAGAAATAGAAAAAAAAATAAAAATGATCTTCAACGCTTTTTTGAATCCATGCCTAAACAAATAGCCGAGGTTATTAGGAGGAGGGGGTGTTCAACAAAGTATGTTATTTTGATTCGTTATGTATTCTAATGCTTAATAAAAATCATATAAAACCTAAAATATGTAAATAACTTGTTTAAGGGGGTATTCTACTCTAGAATTTTGAAAAGTTCAATTTCATATATATAAAATTTAGACCCTTAAGAACATATCCTCTAAAGGATTTTTAAATATTAAAATATTTTAAGAGCTACAGTTACTTTAGTGACGCAGTACCTAGACCGGTAGGTAGGCAGACTCACTTTTTTAAACGCGTTTTTCTCGAAACTACTTTTTTCCACAAGGTACCGGCATTATCTCAAGTTCTATACAACCGATTTACTTGAAATTTTGTATAAACCTTCTTTATATAATCCTTTACCGTTCCCACCAGCATCGTGTCAAAATTTTTGTTTTTAATATTTAAAAAAAAAATCAGGAATTTAAAAAAAAGCGTAAAAAATGATTTTTATTTTCAGGCAGTCGCCACGTTTCAAACAAAAAATTTGTTCGTGGTCCCGGACTAAAACAGCATCCTTACTGATTAAGAATTTCTTTTGATTTTTTTTTTTTAAGACCACCAGGAGAGTCCGGATCAATGTCACCAGGATGCACAATTTTTTTACACCTGTCTCTACCACCCCCACCCCCTCTAATTATTTTAATTTTTAATACTTTTTTAAAAAAATTTTTTTCTTCATTCTTAAGATATCAATAAAAACACCATAAAAAATGGATAGTAAAAATATTTTTTGTTTTGTTTTTTTTTGTAATAAAATTCAAAAAACTGCCCCAAATTTGTTTTATAGACTAGTAGAATACCCCCTTAAAAATTACATAATGTTCATAACAAAATTTACTTCTGTTGTTTGTTATTTGTGTGTTTTAACATTTTTATCTATAACAAGGGCTAAACTATAAGTTTTTTTTTATATAAAAATGCTTTAATATAAACTAAAGAAACGTGTTTGACCCTAAAAGAAATTTGTTTATCTTAGAATAATATGAATCCAAGTTTGCGCTGTATAAAAGCACTCTGTAGAGTGCGTGGGTTTTTTTTTTTTCGCCGAGTGTATGATAGCTTCATTCACTATTTCATTACGACAGTCTACAAAGTTTATACCAGTTATTTACTCGATGCCGCACATATCACGGTTTAATGTATAAAAGAAGTTAGTATTTTTTTGTTAATTTATGTATTTATATCACTCGTTATCCTTTTCGTTTTCACTAGGGTTCAAAGGCAAGTTTTATGTACCACTCAGAATTGACCGTCCTACGTTACTCAAGCGGAACAGTCGCCACATGACCAGTTTTGCCGAAGAAACAGGCGACCATTTGCTTCGAAGTGCTTATTCCACGAACAACTTTCGTTGGACTTGGCTCGTCTTGAAAGACCCACACGGTCGATTGCTATTTTGTTTCGGGCTCATACGCATAGATCCATGATTCGTCATTTGTGACGATCTTATAAACGTCTTTTGAAGCACCGCGATCGTATTTTTCAGCATTTCTTTACACCAATCCACAGTAGCCTTTTTTTGAGCGATTGTCAAATTGTGCGGGATCCAATGAGATCAAACCTTTTTTCGGCCAGGTGTTCATGCAATATCGAATGTATGCTGGTGGGAGAAATGCATAGGCATGCCTCTATCTGAAGGTAACTTACATGACGGTCTTGCATTATCAGTTTACGTACGGCATCGATATTTTCTGGCACAACGTCTGTTTTTGGACGACCTTCACGAAATTCGTCTTTGAGCGAGCGTCGGTCACGATTGAATTCGTTGTACCAGTTTTTCACAGTGCTACAGGATGGTGCTTCATAGCCATACAAAGATTTTAGTTCATCTTGTCGAGATAATCCACGTCGAAAGTTGTGAAAAATGATAGCACGAAAATGTATACGAGTTAATTACATTTTTTGGCCGAGATGAATTTTTTAATTCCCTGTAAATAAAACAAATTACGATTAAATGACAAAACGTTCTGAGTGATGTTATGCTAAAAAATGTTAAACTTTTCAATGGAAATGTCAGATTGCACCTTGCAACACTAAGTGTTGCCTAGGCCAGAAATATATATAGCAGCCTCCGTACCAGTAAGTTATTTTTATAACAGTTTCCTAATTTTATACTATTTTTCATTTTATACCAGTTTATCGAACCAGTTTTTTACTATAAAGCAATTTTTCTGTGTTATACCAGATTTTTCGTTGTATACACTACTCTTATTGGTTTGGGACCAGTATTACCAGTAAGTTATTTTTATACCAGTTCCTTGATTTTATACAAATTTTTTTTTCGTTGGATTTAAAGTTGCCTATTCGCCCGTAATTTATACAAAAAATTATTGAAATGGCCGAATAAGATAATAACTTGATAAAAAGCCTAAACATACAAAATTGCCATAAAGAAATAATACAACAGACAAAACTTCACCAAGAACTAGTCACTGTGTGGTGCACAGTTTCATCAAAGTGTATTATCTGGCCATACTTCCTCAAAGAAAACGGTGTAACAGAAACTAATAAATTTTATTTTAAGTATTTTCTATAATTAAGTATATACTAAGTAAATGACCTGACTGCACCACAATAATATATATAATACTTAAAATGAAACGTGTTATTTGCTTTTGTAGCATGATTTGTACACCACCCAATATTTTGTTATGACAGTCTATAAGAATAATACCAGTTCATTAATCGATTCGCCACTGCCACGGACTGCTGAATTGTATTTTTAATTGACAACACATCAGAATTCTCAGAAAAAAGCTCTTTTTCTTAATCACTGACGATTTTCAGCCAAAAACGAATTACTCTTTACTTTTGAAAAATTTCGAAAATATTCCAAATTTCTAATTTCAGAAAATCTTTGAATCTCTACTAGATATGTTTAATACATTTCTATCCCAATGATCCATAAAAAATTGATCGACTTTTGGAATTTTATTAGAGTTTCTAAAGCATCACATTCTTTAGCTAAAGTCATCAAAAATTTTACAAAATAGCTATCGATTCAAAATGCATTCAACGCTTTTATATGGGCTGATCTTCAATGGCCATTTAGCAAGAACTTCTGCTATACAGGTTTTCATCATAACTCTGGATCTTTTTCGATTTTAAAGAGGTGTTCGCAATCATAAAATTTTAATAGTCTTTATAGAAAGTGTCAGTGGTAAGATCTTCCCAGTTCAGAGATTTCCTTTCTTATATCTTTCAAAATGAAAATTATGTTATATGGTAAGTGGATGGGGTTGTGGCGTGACTTCGCACAGTACATAGAAATGACAGGGCAATACTTACCAGTGAATTTGATTAATATTGATTCAGTAGATCCCGGATATGTGGTTTCAACTAAATGGGGGTGGGCCACCTACATCGTCTAAAATTGACATCGGCTACTATGGCACATCCAAAATTGTGCAAAATTGAAAAAAAAATCAAAATCGGTAAACTTGTTTGGAAAATACGAAAAAAAGTTGTGATTCGATTTTGTCATCATGACCGTATCTGCACGAAATTAAGAATAGATTATTGCCCAAGGCAATCCAATAATATCTCAGAGAATATTTTGGATCGGATCTTCATAACATGCAGCTGCCAAACAAACTGAGCGATCAAGCTCATGTATGAAAACTTCTTTACTTGTGAAAGATATTCTACTTCCACGCAACCGAAGTTATAATTTTTTTCTTGTTTTCTTGTAAGTCATTCTTCCACATCATTTTTCGGTTAAACCATTCTGCCAGAGTTCGCTTTAAGCCATTCACTTGAACAATTGCGTATTATCTGCGCCATCATTGCGAGCAACTTCGCTTTCAATCAAGACTGACTTCCTGAAACTACAACCAATCGACTTATACACTCATACATACGCATGTGAGTCTTTTTACAAGCATGTAGCGCAAGCTAGGAAGGAAGAAAGCATACGAGCGCCACACATAAAAGTTCAAATTCATGTTAGTTGCTTCGTTTATTGCTGCGAATATCAGCTGCTGACTTGCCGCCGCCGGAAATAGAGGTTTCTAGCACGTTGCAAACGCCACATCTGACTGCAATCAACACCTTTACCGCTGATTCGCCTCACTCCGCCATTGAAGTGAACGCTTTTCGAAATTTATGAGCAACACACAATTGAGAAGGTATAAATGCAGCGTTGCCGGTTGGGCGCCGCCGTATTCCACCGTTAAGAATGCGCGCAAATTGCCAGCCACAAGTGTGGGTGCATGTGTTTGTGTGGCAACATTTTTAACACATTGCCATTGCTGGCGCTTACCGCTCGCCGCCGCCAACGCTGCCGCTGCTGCTGCGAGGATACACTTGCACGATTTTATTGGAAACGGAAACGCGCGTGGCAAGTAATCACTTAAATACTCAACCACATAAATTGAAAATTTATTGCGCTTTTCTATCACCTGCCCTTTCTCGCCGACTTCATTCGCCCACAATCACACACATTCACACGCAGGCTATATATGGTAGACTCGTGTGCAGGGCAAGCCATTTATGTATTTGCTCCATGTATCGGAAATATTTTTAATTATCCTCCGGGAATTGCAACTAGCGCCACAAATTAACGTTGGCAGCAAGCAATATTCAATTTGAAGCAGCCAAACTATCTTCGCGTGTAGCGTTTACAACAAAGGAAGCAATAAATTTCACGTTTCGTATTGAGTGCATGTTCCATGGAAGTGAAGGCAGTGCCTTCTCAAGAATCAAGTTTTTAACACTTTGCTTGTAAAGGAAATTAACAAATGAATACTAACAAGATTTCCATGTAGATTAGCGCGTGAGTAATGCCGATATTTAAGACTACTCGACGTTACTGAGCGAGTTGGGGAAATTCAGTGGTGAAGACTAGTAACTTCACATTCATTTTTCACAAAACAGTTTTTGGCAACTCCCAAAAATAAACGCAATGAAAAGACCACGCAAGTGTTAAATTGAAGTAACAAATGGATGCCTTTCGATACGTATGCACTATCGTAGAACCTCTATAATCTTTACATATCTTTTCATCGTTGGCGCTCTCAATGAAACAATTTAGATCCGTTATGCCTTTTGGGACAGTTATTCAAGGTCTGTTGCCTGATAGGTTCCATGTTTTATGAATTTGGTTTGTTTTAACAAAACTGGTATTGGCTCTGCTTCGAATTCGTCTAATCAGGCCCAGCCCTCGTGATTTTTCGTTGTTCAAAATGTTCCTGTGGCTTCTTCTTTTTCTTTATTGGCGTAGACACTGCTTACGCGGTTATCTCCGAATTCAAAAAAGTACGCCACTCGTAGCTAGGTCCCTATTCATCTGGGTTTTCCAATAGAGTGGAGATTTTCCTGTTCCTCTGACTTCGTCGACGGGTACTGCGTCGAATATTCTCAGAGTTGGAGTGTTTTCATCTATTCGGACGATATAACCTAACCGGAGGAGCTGTCGACTCTTAATTCGCTGAAATAGGCCAATGTTGTTATATAAAGTTTATCGTTCCATCCAATACCTCATAGTCGCTGTTGCCAATACGCAAAGGACCATACATCTGTCGCAGAACCTTTCAGCTTGCCGACTCATCGGATGTTGTTATCGTTCATACCTCTGCACTATATAGCAGGATGGGGATTATAAGTGACTTGTAGAGTTTGATCTTTGTTCGTCGGGAGAGGACTTTACTTATCAAATGCCTACTCATTCAGAAGTACCAGTTGGCAAGAGTTATTCTCCGTGGGATTTCGAGACTGACTTTGTTGGTGATGTAAATGCTGCTTCCAAGATAGGCCAAATTATCTACGACTTCGAATTAATGAGGGTCCTTCCAGATACTGACGAAATTTTGGTATTGCTCGACATCAACAGAGCCGTATATGTAACGACATAACGGCATAAAGACAGCTTTGAAATCGACATAAGGATGGTATCGCTTATCCCACGGTAGTTGGCGCAGATTGTGGAATTTCCCTTTTTTTAGATTGAGCAGAGGCACTTAGGTTCCAATCTTAGGGTATATTTTCATCCGGCTTTATCTTGATAAAAAGCTGATGTATACTCCTTATCAGATCTTCGCCGCTGTATTTGAATACCTTGGCCGGTAATCCATCGGCCCCATCGCTTTGTTTTTCTTCACACAGGTAATTTTTGGCGATTTATTAAAGAAGGAAGTCATTCCGGAGCAGGTTAATGGTTAGGTCGTTTCAAATACTGAACCACCAACGTACTTTGTACAGTTTAACCCTTCCGAAGAGAAGCTCACCGAAGCTTTCTGCTATTGACACCTTCCCAACCATACCTACTTTACGAGATTGAGAGCAAGAAAAAACTATTAGTTCTAGGCACGGAACGTAGTTAAAGTGTGTGAGAATTCCGGAACATCCCACCATACAACCATCTAGAAACTTTCGCGACGAAATGCTTAATAATATTAAGTGTGCAACTAAGCTTCCGTGTTTGTCAATAGATGGCTCCAGCAGTTGGTGGTTATCGATTATGATATATGCAATATGCTTCGAGAATTCCAACAAATTACAGGGGTACCGCCTTAAGTGAAACACCGTGCATGGTCGGTTTTGTATCTTCAAACATGGCGATTTCGATATTAATGTTAGTCCGCATTAAGGAAGGCCAAAAAACTTCGAAAGCAGTGAATTGGAGACGTTGCACGATGAGGATCGATATCGAATGCAATAAAAGCTTGCCACAGTATTGAGAGTCACTTATCAACACATTTCAAGGCGTCTGCATGCGCTATGATTTGAAACCAAAGGGCGTTGAGCGTTGTCTTTTCACCTGTGAACTACAGATCTTGAAATCAAAGCGCACAAAATACAGCTTGTGCAAGAACTGAAGCCGCTCGACCTACTAAGCGACAATGCTTCACTGAATGGGTTCTTGAAAAGTTCCAAGAACATCCGATGCTTTCGAGCTAATTTCGGATGTGTAAAAAAGCAAAATTGAAACATTTTGGACGAAGAGTTCTTCCGGAAGGAACAACAGTTTGGTGTGATTTTGAGGCCGGTGGAATCATCGGTCCATATTTCCTAAAAATTGATGCCGGTAAGACCGTAATTGTCAATGACGATCGTTATCGCGACATGACAACTTACTATATGATGCCTGAAATTGAAGCTCGTCATGTTTTCGACATTTGGTTTCAACAAGACGGCGCTACTTTCCACACATTGCACCAATCAGTGGATTCATTGCGAGAACACTTCGATGAGCACATAATTTAACATTTTGGGGCGGTCGATTGGCCACCAAGATCGTGTGATGGTACACCGTTAGACTTTTTCCTGTGAGGATATATAAAGGCTAAAGTCTATGCGGACAATCCCGCTTCGATTTAGGCCTTGGAATAAAACATCACACATATCACTCGCCAGTTCAAAGGCGATATGCTTGAACGAGTCGTCGAAAATTGGACCATCTGAGACGTAGTTGCAGCCAACATTTGAAAGCCACAATCTTCAAAAAATAAATCCCAAGACATGTTCTCTCGAATGATAATAAACATTATCCATTAACTTTGAAGTTTCTGTGTTTTTTTTTAAGTAGGGAACCTCGAAATTTCAATTTCAAATTCACGGCATAACTAATATTCTCTAAGCATTAACTATTATTCTGTACGTAAAGTTATGAAATATCGCTTATTTTGTTAGGAAAAAATATAAATCAAAATGAAAAAGTTTTTGACGTATTTGTAGTATAGTCCTCAAAAATGCAAACATTTTCTATTACTACATTACATACATACATATGCATGTATATCTGCTCTTTCGTTCATAATAATTTTTTAAACAAAAATTATAAAATACATTGCTTTTATTTTCTGTCCCTCTATATAACGTTATTTAGCAAGAGGAAAACTCTCTCTTTCCACTTCATAACACATGATAATTTTGCTTCCTTCCGTCCCTTTACGAATTCACACATTTACTATGTGGCAAAAATAATTTCCAAATTTCAACTGATTTTACATGTAAAGCGACAAGACAAAAGCAAATTTTGTAAATTCCACGACGTCATCAAGCCATTCATCGTAAGCGTTGTTCCGCTTCAAAGCGTCTTGGCAGCTGCTGCGACAAAACTTTTCCACGAAAATATCTTTAGTACGCTAATTTATCAGCGGCACCGCAGAACAATGGCAACAGCGACTACAGCGACAACAACAAAAACGACAAATATATAATTCAAAAATTACAACAATGGACGAGAATGGAGAAAATTGTCTCATTAAAACAACAATAATAGCGAATAATTGAAGCGGCGCTAAGGCCGGAGTCGGCGTCAACACCGTTAGAACAATGCACACGAACAAAGCGCGGACTTCGTGAAATAGCGCAGAGCAAAACTAAAATTAAACAGCAATAACGGGAACGGCAACAATAAATCGAGCGTTGTGGGGGCGCGGGGGCAACAGTGATAACGAGTAAACGAAATTGCCACCGAAACATTCACCATTGGACTAAGAAGCCGCCGTGTATTGTCGTGCATTGTGCAACGGAACTGCTGCTTTATGACATTACAAGTGAAATTTTTGCTCGCCATGCAGTTGTTTTCTGTCTGCCTATCTCTTTGGCGGCGACATTATTTTCGCAAATTTTATTGTTGGTAATATAATTTCCTATTTTGTTGAACAGTTGCTAACTTTTGGCCGTCAGAAATAACACCTCAGCGGACAAGTGACAGCGAACCGGTACACTTCGCAACTAAATATGCTCCGCCCACTTAAGCAAAGCGGCGGAACAGTGTTGCCTACTTGATATTGTGTTTGTGGCATGAGCACTTACGCATAGGCAGGTGGCACAACGGTACAATCAAGCACTTTTAAGTGTATTACAATGCTTGTTTGTTGTTGTTGTGGGTGTACGAGTGCTTTATATGATTTTATAACGGTCAGCAGGAAAATAAATAAAATTTGTTTGGGGAGAATTATAACTTAACACATTACTAGTATGTCTACCCTATTTCATAATATTTAGTCTAAGACTTCCAACCATATTTCTTACGGCGATGGATGTAAATGCAAGATACACAGAATATGATGGAGACCCTGGATAAACCATTCAAATATAACGAAAGTGATCTGAAAAGTACTCAACCCCGCCGTCCGAACATGTCTTTATAGCAAGAAGTTGGTATCGCTTCACTAGGCTATATTCAAAACTACATCCAAATCAAGCTAGTGTTGTTTCTTTCTTGGACCAAATACAGACGCCCACCACTCACAGATGTCCTGAAAAGAACTACCACTGAGTATAAACCACAATATCACATTGGCAGACCACTGACCACAGATGTGCATCTCAAAATATATCATAATAAGTTAGTCGTAACCGAGGTTTATGAAATATGAATCCACAGAGACCAACCTATCGACTTCATTGCTAAACTCTACATACCCTGGCTGCAGATTTTTTGGGAACCATTTTATGAATCTAACCGATTGAGTTCACAACATTTCCTTTTGTGATTGCTAGATTAATTACATGCCGGATGAACAAACATAAGGATATCATGAAATCATTTCTTCTCGTCTTTCCAATTTTTACTCTTCATTTATTCGAAATAATATAGTAATGGCAAAATATCGACTGAAGTATTTGAAGTCCATTGGTTTAAGGAGATCTTGAGCTTACCACAGGATACTTTTTTATACGACTACAGGACTGCACTGCTTATAGCCGCAATATTTTGTCCTGCTTTAAGAGTAACGAAAGCCTCTGTTGCCTTTTATTGGTGTAGAGGAACTGTAAGGAAAAGATGGGAACTCTCACCAAAAGAAGTGTTTTAACTCTATGAAACCGAAGCGAATAATGCTCTAACGAATACACCGTTTAGTGAAGAGCGCTGATCATCACGTGGACTATTATATGTAGTCTTTTGCGAGGCCATAGAAAAGAATAACTCCTGTGTTCGAAGTTATAAATTAGCAAAAGGCTTATTAGAAAATACAAATTTGCACAGGCCTTTAATTTCTATCACCACCATCTCGGTATGTCCTCCCAAGTCTCAACCTCCCAAACGCGGGACAGTCTAGAAGGAAGTGCTGAGTTGTTTGCACCTCGTCTTCTTCCACAAAGTTTCTGCAGATGGCGTCTGGTAGAATTTCCAGTCTTACGCATCGACGCCAATAGAGCAATAACCCGTTAAAAGTCCCAAAATAAAGCTAGCCTTACTGAAGGAAAAGAGAACACTAGATCTCGTGTCATCGATCTTAGGCCCTAATGATTTTGCGACAGCGGATGTACCGATGATGGCCTAGCCCTGGTCAAGTTTCCGCGAAGCCCAACTACATATCTAATAGTGGTCGAAAATGCTACTCTTGTTAAGCACTACGGACTACACCATCAATAGCACTTAATACCATTTTACATAGAGCACCTGTGGACATTGTCGGCAGGTAGATTGCTGCGAAGTGTACTCTAAGACACAGAAAAGTTGGGTATATGAAAGTATTCGAAAAAGAATGCGCCGAAATTCTCTACTTCTTCAACTGGATTACTGAAAACTTGGATCACTGCATCACATAGACCATCCGCAGCGTCTTTTCCCTGCTCAAATACCGATGGTCACAGTCCAATAGTGATTCGTTCAGTAAGGCTAGATAGCTGAACTGAGCCAAGTTGTCAACTTTGGAAGAAGGTGATGTCGGCATTCCTTGCTATACTGAGGTTAAAACATCTCGACAGTCTTATCTTCGGCAAACCTGGATATATAGCCGATACTGGCATTAGCCGTCTCAACAAGTTTGCGATAGGCTCAAAGCGCTTTGTCTGTTTGCGTGGCTCTCATAATCTATATATAAATATCTATTATATTTATATAAGACAACAGTGGTTCAGCATTCCCAGCTGTCCAAGTGAAATTATGTTGAGATCTTAACCTAATCCAACCCTTTTTTTCACTTTATTGGTAATATACCGATTGTGCCAACAAAACCTAATTTTGGTAAGCATTAAATCGCAGAGTCTGATACGCAAGGAAAAGGCGAAGAACTACCTGCACTTTCCTCATTAATTGTTAAGAGCTCTATTTAATTTGCTCTGAGCGCTCAGAAACTCTCACAATAAGCGGTCTTCAAACCAGTAATCGAACCGGATCTTTTCTGCGCTACAAAGCTTACTTAAGCAACGAACTTCGACCGAAGGTACACACGATCGCCTGCCATGAATTTGCGCCACATTTTCAAAACAGTTTTTCAACAACAACAATTATCTACTTTGTACCCCTCAATCCCCCTTCCAAGTCATCTATTCTATTCGGGAAATAGTATCTCATATAACTGCTTACTCAACAGCTCATCTTGCGGCCTAAGGCTGCCGAAAAATAAGCGTACTGATCGTAAACTTTTTCGTACTGCTTTACAACTGCGCTGCAGGGATGCCGAGTCCATGCGTTCGTATGTGTGACTGCGCTTTTTATTGTATTTTCATTTTTCGCCATTCTTTTGCAAAACAGTTTCCAAAAAAACTTTCGAACACAACCGCTGGCATCGGAAAAGTTTGTTGCAAACTCACTCTCCGCTCTACTTTGTGGCATTTTTTTTTTGCTTTTGTTTTAGCTTGTCGCATGTGTTGCATGCGGCATTTACGTGCAGCGTAGCGTGGCACCGCGTTGTCATTGTTGTTGCTAGTGCGGCGTAATGCAGCGCCATTTGGCTTGTAACACTCACTATAAGCAACAACAACAACAATGGCAACAGTGATGCGCTACAAAAGTTTTATGCAATTTGCATTGTGTTGCGATTTTGTGGCGACGGCTTCCCACTACATTCGGTGCTGCCGGGCCGCACCACAAATGAACTACACTTGCCACTAACGCCGCATCTTGGTCTTCGTCCTGCGTTGCGGTTGCGCTGCCATTATAAACATTTGTCGCTTTGTTTCAAATGTTGCAACTCATAAAATTCTCGGTGGCAGGCAAAAAGAAACTCCCAAAAATGTTGAAATAAAAATTAAAGTACAAACAACAACTAAATCACATAATTTTGCCGCATTTGAGCATTTTGAGTTTTTGCATTCTGTTTATTGTCGAGTTGAGCTTCGAGCACCAACAATTGTCAACTAAATATTTCGCCAACGCCGCCCTCACCAGAAAATTCCATTCCACACATATTACAAATGATTTGGTGGCACTGCCGCTGCCAGTGTCGCAGTGTTGTTGTTTGCTGTTTATGACGTTGCTGCCACCGCCAACAGTCATTGTGTGTCATTGTATGCGCGTGACGCAAAGAGTTTTAAGTGCTTTTCCTGTTGTCGCCTCAAAGCTTTTCACGACACAATTTTGAATTACATTTACCATTATTGTTGTCGGTGTTTATGGCTGGAGGCGCTCACAACCACATTCACACACACACAAATATATTTACATATATAAATATAAATAATACTCAGACTTACATATAAACATTATAGTTATATACATACACGGTAAATGTATATTTATATTTGGTATGTATATGCATAAACAGCGCACACGTGTCACCCTGTATGCGGTTGCATAAACAATAAATGCATTATATATATTTTGGTTTTGTATTTAAAGTTAACTCTTTATGCCACTCGGCGTTTCGTAGGCGACTTGTGTTAAGCACAGCTGTTGGCTGTTGCCGCTGCGAGCAGAGATTTATTTCAGTGTATGTAGGCATGTGTGTTGGCAAGCCATTGGCAATGTGGCAGGCTGACAAATATAATGCGATATAATTTGGTATTTAGTTGCTGTTAGCGTTTTACAAGCACTATTTAAGTACATATCAACATTACACCAGAATAGTTTCTTATTTAGTTAATGTTTCGGTTACGATTAGGCGTTGAAGCAAATATGGAGAACGAATGGACGCTTTAGTGGTCACAATATTTACTGTTAAGTATAACGATGACAAGCTTCCCAACACCATTTCAATTGACAATGCGTTGTCAAAAAAGTCTTGCGGTATTTTTATTGAATCAATTCGTGTGGCACCCATACATCGAGCTTCTTAGTGACTTCAAGCTTCTTCAAATGGTTTATAACGGTTTGATGACTACTATGCCGGTCTCTTTCGACCAATTCAGCAATTTTATCGCAATTTTCGACGACAGGCCTTCCGGAGAGCGGCGCATCTTCGACCACCTCTACACCAGAACAAAACGTTGAAACCATCGTTGTGCGGTGGAAATAGAAACTGCATCGGGTCCATAAACTGCATCGGGTCCATAAACTGCACAAATTTTATTGGCGGCTTGAGATGCATTTTTGCCTTTATCGTAGTAGTACTGTAAAATATGCCGTATTTTCTCTTTACGAGTACTTTGCTCCATGTTTGCGACGCTATAACTCTCGACCGACTTAAAAGAAACGACAATCAATCAAACACGTGTTAGTGCGTAAAATGAGCTTTCCAAAAAGGTATAGCATGACCCGATGCGACAAATAAAACTAGAACTACGCGCTTTCAGCGCCAACTAGCGAAAATACGGCAAGACTTTTTTGACAACCTAATATTTGTAGTATGAAAGAATGAATCAAAGCAAAAAAAAAAATTAATTTGAGTAAATACTTGTATATAAAGAAACTATAAGAGTTTCTATAAAATAGAATCTTCCATGAGCGCTTGGAGTGCACCTATGATAGCTTCCCCCGCCTTGATGTTAAGATCGTACTTAACAACTTTATTGCCAGGGTGGACAAAGGAGATATTTTTGGTACAACGGTCAGTAAGTTCAGCCTCCAAGAGCAAAAATCCCCAAATGGGTTGAAACCGAAATATGGTTATCTGTAGTACTTGATTCCAGCATCCAGTGTTTTAAACGTATGCACGCTCTGAGGTCCTAGCATTGACTTAGACCACTATTTTGTTTCAGGGAAGATACGCGCTCTGTACAGCACACCTGTCAACAAACACTGCGAAGATACGACGTCGAAAGTCAACGTCAAAATCAAAATCTGGATTCAGCCTGACCACGGTCGCAAATTTCAAAAAAACTTTGCGTTCGATCTTTGCCTACACACAACCAGCCAGTTGGCAGAACATTCAGGGACTGTTTTTCTTATAATGGACTAAAAGTGATTCATTAAATTAAAGGAAGTATCGACGGTGAGGTGTATACGAAAATGCTGGAAGAAAATTTAATACCCTGCATAGAAAAAATATGCCAAGACCAAAAGGTCGTCATTTTTCAGCAGGATTCTGCACCTTGTCACAGCAACAACGTCATGAGGATTTTTTTTTCTCAATTTTACCACCTGTTATCAATCTTATTCTTATACAATTGTGATCTTCTATTTGGTTTGTTTTTTATTTTTTTTTTGTTTTGCAGGTACGCAATGTCGTGGCTGAAAGCGATATAAAGTAGTTGGCTTGCCTGGGAATAGCGCCGATATAAGCCCGACCAGTTAACTGTTCATAATTCGAAGAACAAAACGGAGCTGGATGCTGTCTTTTTTTTTTTTTTTTTTGTTTTGAAGACGTTGTATAAAGATATTGAGCGGGGGTTACTACAAAATCTTTTTTATTTGGACTTTTTATGTTGAATGAATATTTTAACTCATAATTCAAATTTTCCCACTAACCAAGTTTTAATGCCCAGTATTCTACATACCATAAAATAAGATTTAACTCGCTCTGATATTGCCGGAAGTCACATGAGTTAAATAACTAAACTACGAACGTTTTTTCTAAAGGTATGCTGTTGCAAAAGACTTACAAATGAACATTCCAATTACTCATGGTGGCATTTTATATGAGGGAATCTTGCAAATGTGTATTTATCGGGTATTGTTTTTTCATAGATTATAAGTTAATTTGGAATTTTCAATCAATACAATAGCTTAGGACTGTAACATAAGTAGTATTTTTTTTTTAATATGTTGAAATTGAGTTCTTGTGGTACTTAAGATCTGAATGAAGTTTGTGGTATTTTAGCGCATATTCTCGATAGAAACCTTTTATGACTGCTATAAAGTTGGTAGTAGATGTATTGCTACGAAGTGCAGCCTCTTTCATGGAGCCACTTACATTTCAAGCCACTCAAGTAGTGTTTGGCCTCCCTAAAAAAAGTACAGCATCAAGCTACTTCATCATTAGACTTTAGGTCATAGCGGAATCACTAGTTACTTCAAAACTGATGAAATGTTTGTTTATAGCAAAGTTCATCTTGCTGCAGTTGCACTCAGGCATGTCAACAGTCTTAGCTTCAGTGAACTGGGACGTATTAGCCATCTCTAGAAATTTGCCACAGGCTGTACTCTTTAGAAAAGCCTTTATTTAAACCTCTCAATTTGTTAGGATATTCCAACTCACTTACACCCGCGATTAAAAACGCGAATGAAAATACGCTGGTAATTTCGGGAACGATTTGCTTTAATCTTTGATAAACTTAAAATACAATAAACGGATTAAATATATCTAAATAGATTCGGAAAGTTGTGGTGTTGGATTAAACGCAGTTTGGTTGAATTGATGCTTGCAGGAACTGGGTGGAAAAACGATGATTGTTTATAGCGCGTGAGAACTCTGCTGTTGAAACGGGATGTGGTGAGTTGTGTTGGTTTTGCGTTGTATTGTCGTCAGCTGTGGTGAATTCAGCCGTGTTTTATTAGGATGCGGTAGTTTTTCAGGGTAGAGTGGGTGGCTACTTAACTCATTTAAACACCCTCCTTTTGGTTCATTCTTGTCTCACTTATCATATTCGGTTATAATTTGTTAATAGGGTACTGAACAGAATACAGGTCCTAGATCATTCTCATAAAAGATTCGATCCATGATTTCATTCAAATAAAGTGATGGTTTTTCACTCATTTAGAAAAATATTTTTTAGCGTTCGCTATTAATGAAAAACGTGTCCCTATGTTCGTTTTTAAAATCAATATGGATGCCTGGCATGCAAAATTATCTTTTTCTGAAGAGACTCACGAGCATATCTTCGAAGTAAATGTTGAATCCATCCTGAGGAAATAAAGTAAGCGAACCTTTGGCGATTTATTGTTGTTTTTTTATACCCTAAACAGTGTATACATATTTTATGTGTGGAAAAAAATGTTAAAAAGTGCTAAAAATAGGAGTTTTTAAATTAAAAGCTAATTGTAATTAGTATTAAAGTAAAAAAACTTAAAATTTACCGTATAAGAGATCGTATACATTTTTTAACTTTAATAAATGTTAATAATTTCAATATGTCATTAATCTCTATCATCCGCGTAATTTTATTTACCCAACATCAAAATCAATTTAATCAAAGCCTCTTTAGGCACATACACGGCCAAATGCGGGATTTCGCTTTGCAAATGCATTTATACATAAACATAAATTTATTTATAATTATATGTATGTCTGTGTGTGTGGTTGGCGCGGCGCGTAGATGTCACACATAAATACCCATTATTGTGACCGTTTTATTTTAGCGCCGATTGTCCGTTTAATAATAAATTATGCAAATTCCAATCGTGCTTAAGCTTATAGCGCATTTCAATTACACCTTAATTGCAAATATTTTCAGGCATTACCCATTTTAATTGGCATTCCATTGCGTACTCAAAGGATCAAATATAAATTGGTATATACAAGTACTCATACAAATACCTTTAATAGCTTAAGCGCATGCATAAACTCACAAGCTGACTTTATGACTTTATACGTGGATAGTGTGTGTATGTGTAAGCACACATATTGAAATAAATTATAATTATTTATGAAATTATGTATTAGTGTTTAATGTTTGAAAAGTTAGCCATAAAAAATAATTTAAAGCAAAGGCTGTTAAAGGGCTTACATATTCGTCACTTTGACATGATGACTTCTTCGGCATAAACACATAACATAGGTATGTGCAGTCATAATCAAATGCACATATTTGAGTGAGTAAAATAATGTCATAACCTCAATATTAACGAAAACAGTGCCAACGCTCGTCAAAGACAGCAGCTCAGTATGGTTAGAACAACAACATGCAGTCAAATGGCATGTCAATATTTTAATCAATTTCATTACTGACAACTTCACACCAACAACGCTCCTGCTGAGCAATACAAAACTGCCACCCACACTCGCTCCGAGTTTACACTAACGACCTTTTTGTATGTACAAGCTGGTCAGCCATCCAGCCGGTTGAAAAGTGTGATGCCATGCTGAACACTATGTAACAGCGCTTTTCGATTTTAGTATAACATGGCACCGAAAGCAGAGATGAGTCGCGAGTTTATACAAACATTCTGCTTCTTCCTCTTTCTTGGTATTCTACCTTTTCGCTGTTTGGCGCCAATTGGGGCTTCCAAGTGAGCCAGGTCCTTCTCCAACCGGTTTTTCCTACGGAGTTATTCCTCTTCCTTTTCCTCTGCTTTTACCGGTAAGTAATGCGTCGAACACTCTCAGAGCCGGAGTGTTTTCATCCATTCGAGCGACATGACCTAAAGTGCATTCCCGCTGTCTCTAAGTTCGCTGAACTATGGCAATGTCATGATATATCTTGTACAGCCTTTCGTTCCACCGACGGCGGTATTCACCGTTGGAAATGAATAAGTCTTCCGTAGAACCTTTCTCTCGAAAACTCGTAACCCCGAATCATCAGATGTTGTCATAGTCCATGCTTTCTCACCAAATATAAGCACGGGAATGATGAGGGACTCATAGGAATTTGGTCTTTATTCGTCGAGAGAGGACTTAACTTCTCAATTGCCTACTCTGTTCGAAATAGCACCAGCTAGCAAGAGTGATTATGCGTTGGATTTCAAGACTGACGTTATTGTTGCTGTTAACGCTGGTTTCAAGGCAGACGAATTTATCTACGACTTCGAAGTTATGACTGTTAACAGTGACGTGGGAGTTAAGTCGCGAGTGCGACAACTGTTTGTTTGATGACAGGAGATATTTCGTCTTGCCTTCGTTCACTACCAGACGCTTTTGTTTCGCTTCCTCATTCAGTCTGGAGAAAGCATCAAGTCAATATAATGGGTCCAGCAGCTGCACGCTCTTATAAAATATTTTCTCTTGTCAGCTCTGCAGCTCGAATTATTTTCTCCAGAAGCAGAATGAAGAAGTTGCCCGATTGGGAGTCGCCTTTTCTGAAACCTCATTTGGTCTTCGGCAGCCCTGTTAGTTCTACGAAGATTCCGAAATCAAACATAGCGGCATAAAGGCAGCTCCTTTTTTCGCTGTCAAAAGCAGCTTCAAAATCGATGAAGAAGTGGTATGTGGCGATCCTCTTACACGAGTCTTTTCAAAGATTTGTCGCATGGTGAATATCTGGTCAGTTGCAGACCTGAAACCCCACTCATAAGATCCAATCAGTTTGCTGACGATGGTCTTTAATCTTTCACACAACACGCTCGATAGAAGCTTATATGCGATGTTGAGGAGGCTTATCCGACGGTAATTGGCGCAGATTTTAATCGTCGGGCATGCTTTCGTCCGTACATATCCTAGAAATAAGCTGAAGTATGCTACCTATCAGGTTTCGCCGCCGTATTTAAATAGCTCGGCCGGCACTCCTCTAATCTTTGGTGCTTGGTTGTGCTTAAGACGGGTAATGACCATTCGAACTTCTTCATGGAACATCTGCTCCATCGTCATCGATTGGGGAATCGGGTTCGTCTTCTCCTGGCATTATACTTTCACTGCTATTCAGAAGGTTGGGGAAGTATTTTCACCATAATTTCAGAATGCTCTGGGCATCGGTCGCTTGATCACTTCTCACAGAATATACTTCGGTCTTGAAACAAAAGTAAAATTTTGAACAAAAATCTCTCATTAACCCTCTTCATGCAATTCTTTCGCCATGGTTATGTCTGTATACTTTAAAAACTGCGACTTTGCAGCTGAGTGTAATTTATTTTACATTCACCTATGCAAGTCCATTGATTGCTGCAGCACGTTGAACTGTCCGGCAAAGTGTTTTCTGCGTAGCACGAGCACACAAGCGCTCACCGAAGGTGCGGACGCAGGGAAAAGCGAGTTGAAGTGAAAAGTGTCATTACGCCAGTACAAAGAACATTGATGAATCCATGCCATTGCACTTGTGCTGCCACATGGACATGACTGACTGCCATGCCCAACATCCACCCACTGTTTGCCGCCACCGTATGCAATTTTCATTGACTCCCGTTACTATAATTAATAATGTCGTGTCAGGTGCATGAAACGCGCACCGAGACCTTTGTACTTGGCAACACGATGATGAGCATATTGTTTGTAATTAATTCGCAATCACAAAGGCAATGGCGCTTACACATACATATATGTATAAATGTATGCATACTTGTGTGTTGGTGCATGTAATGAGTGATGCCGGTTATTCCTCGCAATGATTGAAAGAAGAACATACAAATATTTTATTAATTACTCTCCATTAAAAATTAAAAAAGAAAAATCATTACAACATGATCAAGTGATGAACGCGAAGTAAGTCCGTAACTGCTTGTTGGGTGCATTATTGTTTGCCACACCGTATTAAGCCCTTGGGTATAACTTCTTCTAAGGGGAAAGCTTTTCAGGTTTTCCATACATTTTATCGAAATAAGGAAATTATAATCTACTATGGAGACTCATCCTCTCCGATTAGCTTAAAATATATGTGGAAATTGGAACTTAAAATTTAAGAAAAATAAGTTTTCTCAATTTTATTAGGAGAACTCACATATTTGTCACTTTATGCAGTATAAAGTCTCCCGGTAGTTCGGAAATCGTTATCTAAGGTATGTGGGGGCTTCAGGTAGTATTAAAACCATTCAAACCATTTGTAGCACACATGCCTACTACTATCAGAAAAGGATACTCTCTGAATTTCAATTTTAAATTCGACTCATTGAGCAATATTTTCTGTAAAAAGTCTACATTAGGTACTGAGGTCAAAATGTAACGATGCCATATTGAGTTTTCCACTGAGTACAGAGCTTGCTGCTTTGTTTAGGATCGTTGTCCTCCTGCAGAATCCAATCGTTTTGTTTTTTTTTGATGAACCATCGTTTGGCAGACAGCAGTAAAGCCTTTTTGCAGACTTTTATCATTTTCTTGGCATTTGGATTGTCAGTAAAGAGGTACAAAGTGCCGAATCCCTGCTTTGAGGAGCAGCCTCAAAGATGCACCTTTATTCCATGTCTTACGGTCCGCCGAACAAGCCTATTGGTGGATGTTGACAAGGCTCACGTGAGGACATGCCCATTTAGAACATTCATCAGTAAAAATAACATTTTCAAAATCTCTATCAATGTTCGCATGGGCCCAAGCGAGTCGCTTTGTCACAAGTCTTCTTCATTGTGTTGCGCCATTTCAGATCATGAGCATGAAGAAGGGTTTGGATAGTTTCGTGGGATATATCTAAACCTTTTACGATTAATCTTGCTTGTCCTTGCCGTTAAAGCAGGATTCCGCGAAAACAGATTCACTATCCTTTTTTCATCTTTTTTGTTCACTTTTCCTATCAAACCACGTTCTGGTAAATCATCGACATTTTTAGCCACTATATATCGCTATATCCACTTCTATACAAATGCCTTCGACTTTCTCATATAATTAACAGCCGCTGATTGCGACATTTTGGGAGCTTTCGGGTGGATGCAAAGGAACACAGCTTCGTAACGTGACGCGCACTTAGCAATCATGCCGTTTAACGTGATTCTCTTTCAAAATATCAACGACAACTGAACCTTTTCGACAATGCATCATGACAATGCGAAATCTTTCATTAATTGTCGGTAAAGTCGACCACGCTCTTACTTGACAGACTGTAAATTGGGTAGTCGAATAAGTATTTTCGTATTTCTAATCAAACTTCAACTTATTTTTTTAGTTACAATGAACTTTAATGAACCAAATTTGTTAAATTGTGGTCGACCACTTTTTGTCATTTTTCTGCTAGAGACATTATTCCATCAAAGTAAAACTTTCTGGTTTCTCGGCAAAAAATTGCGACAAATAATTTTGAAAGGCTTCTCTTGAATCTTGAAACCAACTTCACTCCATTAAGGGAGTTCTGCATTGACCGAAACAAATAACAGTCCGATGGTGCAAGATCAGGGATATATGGCGGATGTATCAAAACTTCCCAGCCAGGTTCTCCCAGTTTTTGCCGAGTCATCAAAGAAGTGTGTGGTCTAGCGTTGTTATGATGGAAGACGAAGACCTTTATGTTGATCAGTTCTGGCTGTTTTTTCGATTGCTTGACTCTATCTCGTCAGTTGTTGACACTAAAGTGTAGAATCAGGCATTCGACCAGGCTGGAGCAGCTCAGGGTCGTTGCTTCCTTTCCAATTCCACCAAACACTCAGCATAACCTTTCGAGACGTCAGTCCTGGATTTGCGACCATTTGTTGAGCTTCGCCAATCTTGGTCCATGCTCTGTTTCGCACATTATTATCGTATTTGATCCACATTTCGTCTCCTGTTACTATTCGCTTCAGAAATGGTTCGATTTCATTTCGTTTCAGCAAAGTTTTTCACAGACAATTCATGTGGAGAAGCTTAAAATCTCGCCTTTCCAACATTATATGGTATGACACAATGTGATTGGTAGTACTGAAGATATATAGGGTTTGTCTGCCCTACATGCCAATGTGGGTTCCCCGGAATTTTTTGTTTCCTTGCCTGAAAAGGCCGATGAATGGCAACCAGACAGAGGGAATCCAAGCAGCATACACCCCGGCTCTTAAGGCTATTCCGGAGAATGTCTTCTGTGACGCCTTCAGTGGTTGGAAATCGGGCGCTGCATCAACGCAAAGTTGAAAGTTTTTAAAGAACTGTAACGATTGGTTCAATAAATTGTTTAAATCGGCTTAGTCGTATTACTTCACTGACAAAGACTGTACTGACATCCATGTTGTCATCCATCCATGTTGTCAGTATAGTCTTACCGTTGGAACTCAAAGGAAATCGTGGAATCGAGCATTCTGCCCCTTGTATTTGATAGCTGCGGCACAATCAATAGGGATCCATTACAAAATTTCGGCACATGAAGATTGCAAAACATAATAATGACAGATCCAACTTTGAGACGCAAATAATGCGACGGCATACCAAGCCTCTCCAAAGATTTTAGAAATTCTAATGGATAATTCACGGCTTCGTATTTTTGGCAGCTAAAATGGCGAGTATACTCAAGCAATCGGAGTTACGATAATTTGGCCAGTGTTGGCATAAACATTCGTGATGATTTCAACCAACCGAAGTTAGAAAATCGGAATTATTTCATCAATTTAATCTGGTGTAACCAACATCCACCATCCAAAGAGGAATGTGTGTGTGCGGCAAACCCCTTTTTTGCAACTCAACAAAGTACATCTAGCATCTAACAGCACCATATATGTATACCATACCTTGCTTCAAGATAAAGTCCATCAAACATCGTAGCTGTTGTTTGAAAAGTCGTGCTGGGACATCGTGCCAATCTGCCTTGTTGATTGACCGCGATCCATAATTCCACATATATGTCACCGCATCCTGTGAGTGCTTATTGCTTTACCTTGCCTTGCCTTGGGCTGCCATACGTTGATGGCAAAAAGAACGCTGACCGATATTAGACCTCTTTGTGGTTTCATAACAAATTTCAATCGATAATTTATCACTTTGCGTGAAACACACACAAAATTTTCACTGAATAATTTTCAACAATTTTTCTTTTGAATAGCAGGAATAAAAAATCTCCTCTTCAAATTTTATAAAATAAGTAAAAGTAAATAAAGTTCAAGTTTTCAATTCAAATATGTCAGTAATATCTAATAAAAATGTTTCGATTGTGCGGTGACCGACCCATAACTTAAATCGTCAATAAATTCATTTAAATTTATTTTATTTAAAATTTAATTACTGGTCTTTTAATGGTTAAGTTTTAAATAAACAATATAACCTCTTTAGCATGCCTGGTATGGTCTGACGCCTGCCCTATTGCCTCTGAGAAATGAGCGTATTTCAAAGGCACTCAATCAATCGACATTTGCTGCAACCACTCAATTAAAATTTATTATTGAACTCGAAATGGGAGCTGTGTACTAAATGTAATTAGAAATGAGTTATCTTCTACTACGTGCATATGACTATGTGTAAAATAAAACATGAATTTTAAAGATATTTGAAAAGTTTTAAGTGTTTTTGTTAAAAACAGATTTATGACCAAAATATTTGCAAGCAAAAGTACAAGATATATGGTGCTTGATTACGGTTAATTTGTTTATATTTAGTAGTGCTCTTTAGAGACAATGCACAGCAAGTAATTAGAAGTTAACATAAATTTATGTCAACTTTGCATTTAATATATTTACAAAGACTAGGGTATTTCTGTTTTAAGCTCAGCGAAGTCAAATAAATTGAAAACTAGTAGGTGGTAGACCCTTAAAAAAAACAGAACAAATGAATTTTTTGGCAAACTCAATTTATTTTATTTAAAATAGTCTCTTTCTGCTTCATTACAGTCTTTTGCACGGTCTAAAAGCATGTCGAACGAGTGTTTCAGCGCGTTGGCCGGTAAGGCCACCAGTATGCCGGTGCAACCCTTTTGAAAGGATTCTACGTGAGCATAACGCTTTCCTTTCACGGGGAAATGCATTTTTCCGAAAAGAAATAAGTTACGCAGTGCCACATCAGGTGAAAACGGGGAGTGGTTAATGGTTAAAATGCGATTTTTGGTCAAATAATCGTCCTTCGAATGTGGGATTCTGAGCAATTTTTGGTCGTCAGTCAATTTGTGCGAAACAAACCGTGCACACACCTTTCGTAAGCCCAAATGTTCAGTCAAAATGCAATAAATCGATGTTTTGAAGATGTTCAATTCCATTTCCATGAATTTTAATATTGATTTCGGTGGATTTTTGTTGAATTCATGCACAGTTTCTATGGAACTTCCGGTGATCACAGATTTTGATTGGTCCACATGTTGATCGTCATTTACGTACTCTCGTCACTCTGCTACGGGATAGGCAATCATCACCATAAACTTGTTTCAACAATTGAAATGCTTCTGTAAAATCTTACCAATTTTAAAACAAAATTTAATGTTGGCTCTTTGCTCGAAGCTCATTTTTGAACCGATAACACAAGCATACTGACACTTAAAGAGCAATAACTTCGCTTCCAATCAATAAAATGTCATAAAATTCTCCCTGGAAAGTCGATAAAGAGAGCAGATTCTAACGCATCAGTCGACATATAGAGGGCGCTAGATTCAAAAGGTCCTGTTTACGTTGGAAAGCATCTTGCATGTACTGTGCCCAAAAAATAAGGTGACATTTGGGTTTAAATTCGAAATTTTTATTAAATATCACAGTTATTTTTTTGTGAATAGTAACCACAAAACCTGATATTGTAGTTTATATATAGCACTTATAGTTAGCTTGTTGGTAGTATTCAATTAAAGGATTTGCATTTAAAGTTACATATTATCCGAAAGTACACTCCTTATACTTGAGTCTAAATATATGTGTGTGTCAGTTGCGTGATTTACTATTTATGTCACTGTTCATGTTTTATAAATCCCTCAGAAGGCGGCACAGGCTTGCGGCATAAATTTAACAACTACAATATTTAAAACTTACACTGTGAAATGTTAAGAAAACACAAAATGATAAATATGCAGGACATCACTCATCCAATATACACGACGTACGCATAAATAATTGTACTATACACTTCTGTATAAATATATATGGGGATATTTGCATAACAACCCAGAGATGAAACAACAAATTGGTAAGGAAAATATCAGCTTGCAACGATAACAGACTGGCTGAGATCAAAGTTGCCAGAAAAGCATGTGACTAATCTCAATTTCTTCGAAATTTGATTCAAAGAAATGCTAAAAGTATTTCAGTGATTACAAATTTTACTGACATCTTCAGCAAAATGCATATAAAAATGGTTTCCAAACAAATAAATGGAGCTAGTTAGTTGAACATCTGTTCCGAAGTGGACTAAAACAGTTAGACATCTGACTAAAATCTGTCAACTTGTCATCTCTTGCGATATCAACAAATTAAAAGTATAAATACAGTCCACTTGGCACTACTTCAGCAACTACTGCTTTTAACTGAAGTGGAACACTACTGGGTTGCTTGCTGCACACTCTTCAAGACAATCTTAGCTGATGTGCAAATTAGTCTACTCGCTGTGTGTATTGTCATGGCTTGAATTTTAAGTGTATAGAAACTTTAAAACCTTTAAAACTAATGCAAATAATGTGTCCTTCGTTTGCTCTTAGTTTCTTACTTAATACAATATTTACAATTCAGTTTGCAAAGCAGACGAGTGTAAACACATAGTGACACACACAAACATACTTGCATAAAAATATGTATGTATGTGGAAATGGTGATTCTTTCTTAAGCATATGCATACGCTCACATAAGCTCCTGTATACTTGAGTACTTCTTGATTACTGGCATTGTGTTGCAGAAGTGTATATATGTATGTGTGATGATGCGCGCACTACTGTGTAAACAAAAGAATGCGAGTTTTAGTAAGTAGTTACAATAACAAAAATAATAGTAATATTTTTGACTAGTGATGCATTTTAAGCTCAATTGCGTGAAAAATCGGGTTCGAAATTTCGTTTGAGATAATGGCATTAATATATATACACATTCAAAGAAGACGTCTTTTGTGGGTGTAACAGTATGTACTTTAAGTGTTTCTTCTTTTCTTATTGGAACCAGGCACGTCGGTCTTTCTTCGACTGCCCGTTGCCTTAAGGAGCTTCTAGGAAAAGATTTTCCGTTTTTTTCAATAGATATTTCAGTCCAAAGTAATCTCAACCCTTAAATCAGAGTTGTTCAAAAATCCAGCTTTGATTATCCATGGAGAATAATCTCTTTAACTTTAAAAACAAAAGTCAAAAATAAGTCAAATAAAGTCCTTATTCTTAAAGCCGTTTTTTTTTTCAATTTCTGGTTAGTAGCCTTCTGTCGTTTAAGTTCTGGTTAACTTAAGGGGGAAGGTACGGGTTTTCACTTTCGAAAAATTGATTTTTTTTATCTTATCTTATTGCTAACATTTCAAAAATATGTTCTTAGAATTTCAAGACGATAGAGGTAATATTCTTAGAGTTATCGTCTTATTATTCTCCTGACCTTTAACGCTCTAATTCTAACAGCTGAGGGCGGTCGGGATAGAAGTGCAGCTGAGAACGCGTTTTTCTACTTTTTCAAAGTCCGTGTTCACTGTCATTTCAAAATTACTTTATCGATTCATTTCAAACTTTGAATACATTTTTAACATATAAAATACCGCCCCCAACGTTTATTAAATTTGTTTTCTTTCATTAAGGGTGTTTTCCACCCACAAATGGCGGAATTTTTAGTGGAAAATAACAGTTTACACTTTAGATGGCCGCCAAAAATTTTTGAAAGCAAAAAACAGTTATCAGAGAACCTTGGGGGGAAGATTTGATTATAGTTTGTTTAAATGAGTTAAGCCTCCCCCCACTCTACCCGGGAGAAACTGGCGCACCCTAAGGACGAACTCACATACACCACATCCGATGGCACCGTACACTCAAATTACCACACAACTCACCACACATGTACCCACTCAACAAAAAGGAAGGTCATCGGGATGGAAGGCTCAATTCGACATTAACAGCTCGCACATCAACTTTCGATCCGATACTGCGCCGCGTCAACTCTATCTTTGACTCCGATCGACAGCCTTCCGCCCTCGCCGATTGACAGCGATCCAACAAATTGTATATTAAGTCAATAAAACCACAATTTTATGTAATATCGCACAAAATAAAGAACAATTACAAACATACTAAATACAGTGTTTTTTTCCTTTCAATTGCTCACGCGAGTGTAAGTGCAAATCGTAACATTTAAATACAGTGGATTGTATTCCCCGATAAATTGGGTCAACATTTAAATATCGACGTTTTTTCAACACCAAATCTTTGATTTGTTGAACGCGAGCTTCGTCGGTTGAGGTTGATGGTCGTCCTGGACGCTCTTCGTCTTCGGCACGTTCACGGCCGGCTTGGAACTCACTATACCACTTGTAAACATTTTTTTAGACATAGCCTCATCACCAAAGGCTTTCTGCACCATCCTCAACGTATCCGCAGCAGAAAATTGATTCCGTATACAAAATTTAATGCAAATTCTTTACTCAACAAATTTCGACATCGCAAAAAACGAAAAACTCACTTTTAGCAGCTCACAAAACGACACGTATCTCAAACACTAATGAATATTTTGACATGAAATTTAACATAAATATGACTGACAGTACTACCAACCTAAAAAAAAATAACTCTTCAAATTCTTTGACGCGCGCAGTTTAAATTCAAATATCACCTTATTTTTTGGGCACAGTAGTATATCCTAAATCATTCAAATCTTCGGAGTCACCAATATACATATGTATGCTTCATCACACATCTTAGATAGGACTGGAGATCCAACGGCATCAACACAAAATTATTTAAACGAAGTCAGTAGAAGATAAAAAATTTGTGAAAATGTCCACAACTACTGAAGAACCCATAACAGCGCTAAATTCCACTACGCCATACACCGGCAGCAGTACTGCAGATCTAATAGCGACTCCAGCGTTAAATAGCGAGGAGTTTAACAATCTAACCTACGATGATGAAAAGAACATCTTCACACATCCCACATTAGCAGAATACTACAATAATCTCACGCCCTTCGTCACACTCTGCATATTCGTCTCCGTCTTAACATTTATGCTCACCATTTCCATTTTTCTCACGACCTTGGCTAAACTTCAGCAACGTCTACGCAAGCCACTGCTAGCTCCTTCCATAGCGCTTGTGTCCTTATATCCGCTCATCAGCCTTGCAGCATTGCTCACACTACTCTTGCCGAAGCTATGGTTCACCTTTCACACTGTGATGCATCTCTCGTTTACGGTCGGCGCCGTCTTCTTCTATCAGCTATGCAGCCATTTTATTGGTTCTGAGACCAGTTTCATTAAGGAGACAGCGGGCATGGCTGTGCCGATTAAGACGCCACCATGTTGTTGCTGTTGCATATGTTTACCAGGTGTGACGCCTACAAGGGGGCGATTTGTAGTGCTGCGATGTCTTGTGTATCAAATGGCATTCGTTCAGGGCAGCATAATGTTGGTGTTGAATGGCATCTTCTACAATGATATGGCCTTATTCCACGATGTACAATACTATTTTCTGCCATTCATCATTACTTCTATTATACTCGGCTCATGGGGGCTGAATATAACGGTGCGAGTGGTGAATAATTTACATTCGGATTATAGTACAACAAAAAAAATGTTCGCACTTCAGTTAATTTTATTGCTGTGCAAGATGCAGTATCTCATATTGGACAAGCAGTTGGACAAATTATTACTGGGCGGCGACTATCCGATGAATCACATTATCTATAAGCAGTCTATCATCAACAGCTTGGTCGTGGTGGAGATGGTTTTGGTGTCGCTACTCGCTCAGAGTGCTTACAGAATTCCAGTTATAGTCGACGATAATTGAAGGCAGGCTGTTTCATCTTATTTCTTAACCTTATAACCAATTACTTAAATAGTTTACTTAAACACTTACGTCTGTACTTATGTGGCTAGTTTGATTTAAAAGTAGTGCTCATAAAATATAGTTCTTATTTTATCAAAGTAGTCCTAATGTATTTTTACGAAATGTAAGCTCTGGTTAATGTTTAGTCAATTGTCACAGGTCAAGTAGCTTAAAATTTAAACTTTAGCACGACTTTCTTTTTTTAAAGTATTTAAAAAATTCAGCACCATTAATTTTATAAATGATAATGACAAAAATTGTGATAAATAAATACTTTCAGTACATTGTAATCTACCATTAACTAAAATTTTATGTAAATATAACTAGATTTTTAAGTAGTGGATAATATTTTGTAGTGAAAAATATAAAATAAATCTATCATTATCTCTATAAAAAAAAAAAAAAAAAACAAGATACCCATATATTTATATACATACATATACAACAAATAGACAAAAAAGTGCAGTATCGCAACAAAAAAAAAAACACATACATATGTATATCTGTATACACTAAAGTGGAAAAAAAAGTAAGAAAAAAAAAACAATGTACAAAACAAAATATCAAAACCAAATTGAACAGTGCAGGAAATAGGGACGAAATTCCTAATTAAACAAAAAAAAACATTAACACTTGTTAAAAGTTCGAACCAACAAAACAAAAATTATATAAAAAAAACAGTAGAAATAAACTAAAAACAAACACTATTCGGGCGCGAAACATAAAAGCATACAAAGAAGCAATAAATAAACGCGCGAAACTTAAAACCAAAACATAAATCGGGCGCGAAATCTAAAAACGTCTAAACATTAAAACAACAAAGCATACAAAAAACGGATCAAACGGGCGCGAACAATTAAAACAAATATACAAACAACCCAACAACACAAGGACGTGGCCAGGCAGAGAACAGGAATTGGAACAAGGCGAACAGGCAAACCAACTGGAAACGATTCGGAGAGGAGCAAAGGCATTTTACCTAATACACATGCATATATACAGCCACATTATCCCAAAAAACCCTTATTGGAAAACACAGTGAGCGTATTATGTCCTTTATTTATTTGATATACATATGCCTAAAAAATAATATAATTTTACCAAACACGGTAAAAGCCGAAATACCGTTTCGAGTAATACAGATATTTCAAAATATTTTACATATGTATATAAAAATATAGAAACTTATTTTTTCGTACTTGAAACACACAAAATTATCAAAAATTAAGAAAAATTTAAATATTTACTGGTTAAAAAATTCCGGCGGTACCCCTTATGCTTAATAAAGCAATCAGCAGGACTGCAGTGCATATTTACTTACGTACGAATATACATATGTACATACATTGAAGCACAAAGGAAAATAACTTTTTTCAATTCCATTTCGTGCACTCTTTCTATTGCAAAATATAGAAGCGTCCCTTATGCTTACATACGGCAGAGAATCTGCATTTCTTTACATACCCTACACTAGGTACCAAATTATTAAAAATATTAATTTTAATTAATTTTCAAAAAAAGAAGGTAACTTTCCGTAAAGAACTAAACGGAACGGTTAAGTAAAACTCACAAATTACGTTTGTTGGAACGAATAAAAAACAAAAAAAAAATCATTTTCACTAAATATACATATGTTTGTGGACACAACCTTACAAAAAGCAGACATACATACATATATGCATATTTACCGAGTTCAGATAAATTACATATACCAAACATAGTATCAAAGTGCATACGGGAGCATACCTGCACATTACCATAATTCGCTTTCGCGTTCTCCTCCCACTACGAACATACATATATACTTGTACCCCCGTATATGCAAACATACATCTTATATTAAAACAAAAAAGTTCAAAGTCCACATTTGCAATTATCCGGCAATATCTCTTGTTCTTTGGCAAACAAAAACAAGCAGGATTGCGGACAAAAGCTAATTGATCTCTCTAACGAGCTCTCAATTGCTTACGAACAAAGCATAACAAACAATTCGTGCATACTTATGTACAAAGCATATTGATCTCTTCGACGAGCTCTCAATTGCACAAAACATAAGCAACTTCATAAGCACATACAAACATACACATAAGTCCAAGTATTAGGGTGTACCTATATACAAAATATTCGGACATAAAATATTTTAATTAATAAAAAGTACGGTTTTTAATAGCAATTAGCAATTCAAAATAAAACATAAATAAGAATAATACTACTGCAAATAAATACAAAACGATATTAATAAAATATACGTTTGTATCGATATAATCTGAAAAAACTCTTATTTATTTAAAAAAGAGTATACAATTTATTACACTTTTCGCCTCTATTAGATACCATAAATCAGTGTACACTGAGAAAAGCTTTAACAATATTTTAATACAAAAATATACAATATATCAAAAATGGTTAATAACAAAAATCAAAGTACACCTGGAGCTACACGCTCAAAACAGGTTGCTAGATTTATTTCAGAAAGTGACAGTTTAATAAGATACTGCACTAGATTTGCCTCCTCACCGATTCACGAAAATTCGGAATCGCTACTAGAAATCAAAAGTCAAAATCTTAAAAATTTTTGGACTCGCCTCCAAACGGCTCATGACGCCATCGTAGATTCTGACGATTCAGATACACATAATTTCAAATCCTCGGCTAACGATATTTACGAAAACTGCTTGGACCAATATGAAGAAACGAAAGCTATGATCTCCGATCAACTAAAGCTCATTAAAGCAATTGCACCTACTCTCCACAGTAGAGTAGAGCTGCCACAAGAAGACAGTAAGAAGGCAAGTTCAGGCATCCAACTCGAGGTGCCCGCATGTGACACAGAAACCTTTCACGGAGGTTATGAAGAATGGCCGTCCTTCCGGGACATGTTCACGGCCGTGTACATAAACCATCCTCAATTATCACAAGCGCAAAAATTGTATCACCTCCGATACAAAACAAAAGGTCAAGCAGGCTTAATAGTCAAACAGTTCGTTCTCAATGACGAAAATTTTAATTTTGCTTGGGAAGCTCTAAAAGCACGTTACGAAAACAAAAGGATATTGGTCGACAAGCAAGTAACGACACTATTAAACTTGCCTAAAATCAAGAAAGAAACAAGTGAAGAATTTGTAAGACTACAATCCACTGTTTCTAATTGTTTGTCGATTCTGTCGACACAAAATATTCCCACAGACAGCTGGGACCCAATTCTGGTAAACATTTGCACCGCCGTATTACCAGAAAAGTCGTTACTTCTATGGGAGCAATCGCTCTCATCACGTAAAAAGTGCCCAACGTGGCAACAAATGAAAGATTTTCTCACCACCCAATATGAAATTGCGGAAAGGTTAGAAGAAAATATAATAAAAAATAAGAACATTAAACACGACCTCAATGTAAGCTTCAATAGACCCCAAGCTAGAAGCAAAAACAAATCAAACATAATTCTTAACAAAACACAGTCGTTCACATCCGAACAAAGAAAACATACGTCATGCGAACTATGTAAAAGAGGGCATAAACTTAAAACTTGCGAAAAGTTTAAAAAATTAAACATTAACGAAAGGAACAACTTTGTCAGATCAAAAAGACTCTGTACAAACTGCTTGTCCCATACACATACTCTTAAAAATTGCAAGAGTAAATTTAACTGCTTATATTGTCAGAAAAGACACAATTCAATGCTTCATTACAGCAGATATCCAATCTCACTCCAAAGAAGCGCTTTTACAAAAAGAACCACGGGCATAGTTGCAAAAGCAAATTCCGAAGTCCACAATTTTAAAAATTGCCAAGAGACACCATGTTGCTCAAAGGCACAAAAGGTTCAAATGCTGCACAGCCAAACACAAAGTGGACTAGTTACTGAACTAGTTACCACCACACCAACTCAAGTTGAGAAAAAATCAAATCAATGCCTTAATTCACAATTAAGGAAATATCAAGAGATTGGGAAACTTCCCCGAATATTAAACAAAACTAAAGTAAATCAGTATTGTGAGGACTTCTCTAAAGCCACATTTACGCGATCAAATAATGGCCAGTCCGTCCCACGACAACCTTTAGAGCCACAATTGTGCAACATCCCACATATTGACAGAAAAAACAAAGTCAGAATTCAATCTGACAATAATAAACATTCAAATATTTGTCACTTTTCGACCCCCCAGGGTGGCCTTCGCCACTTATGATTACTGACGCAAGATTTATGGGACGAACAAATGAAACCGAACTAAAATTTCGCAGATATAAATATAGCGATGAGTAAACTATTCCCCACATACCAAGCTAATACGGTTTCTGAATATCCATATTGCGCAACATATATGTGCGCATACAAAGCGATACCACGAACACAACCTAATTACTATTTCAATATGGCAAAATGTAAATAATACGGCTTATATCTTCAATTGTACATTCTTGAAAGTCAAAAAATCGAGATATTTCGCTCAATATTGCTTCATAGCTAAATTTTGAAATTATGAGTAAAAACTCAAAAAGAAAGTTAAGGGATCACCATATTCTCAATATGATACAGTGACGCACCTAGACGTTCCAAAAGCAAAGGTAGCTCTTATCGCACCTACATAAGCGCTCCCCACAAGGGTAATTGGTGGGAATCTGTTGTAAAACTTTAACATTCCACTTAAAAAAAAAGTAGATGGAAATAACCACAATACAATTTAAAATGAAGCCGTTCGCAATTCACGGCTACTCTTCCACAAGATCTCTCTCATTTAAAAGCCCTAATCTCAGGGAAAGTTTTCAAAGGAGCACCCATTCTGGCCATACTTGATCCAGGCGTGGTGTACCAGTCCTTAATAAACCATAATCGATCATAAAAAAAAAAAAAATATTGCAACAATTGCAAATAACATGGAAAAGACAATAATAAATAATCCGCATATTAAACCGGTATGTCGTCCGCAACATAAAGTTGCTTATCTCAAACGTATGTATATTAAAACTCATATCAAACGAAAGCCGTTTCTACACAAAGGTGTAAATATAATTAGAACTCCAACACCAAATATCCGACGGTCGCCATGCTACATCACTACCAGTACGTCGACATACATATGTACATGAAATCGCATATACATACATTTAATACTAGGCAAAATATTCGCCTAGGGGGCCCAGGATGTTTAAATGAGTTAAGCCTCCCCCCACTCTACCCGGGAGAAACTGGCGCACCCTAAGGACGAACTCACATACACCACATCCGATGGCACCGTACACTCAAATTACCACACAACTCACCACACATGTACCCACTCAACAAAAAGGAAGGTCATCGGGATGGAAGGCTCAATTCGACATTAACAGCTCGCACATCAACTTTCGATCCGATACTGCGCCGCGTCAACTCTATCTTTGACTCCGATCGACAGCCTTCCGCCCTCGCCGATTGACAGCGATCCAACAAATTGTATATTAAGTCAATAAAACCACAATTTTATGTAATATCGCACAAAATAAAGAACAATTACAAACATACTAAATACAGTGTTTTTTTCCTTTCAATTGCTCACGCGAGTGTAAGTGCAAATCGTAACATTTAAATACAGTGGATTGTATTCCCCGATAAATTGGGTCAACATTTAAATATAGTTTTACTAATTTTTTTTGGCTTTTTATTTTCGGATAATTTTCAGCCGAGTGAACATCGTAAAGTGTTTTTTCTCAAGACGTTCTGGGGAAAGGACTGTTACCGGTTTATGCCTAAATATTTCTGCATGAAAAAATTACCTTACATTGTCAAAAGTATGCTCTAAAATGTACAAAAGGTCCGAATAAAATTAATCAGTCCAGATTTGAGAAATAAATTCACAAAAAAAGTATTTTTTTCTCCTTGAAAATAGCAAGCAGGGGCTTCCATGAAATTTGTTTTAGCTGACGGTTTGATAGCTAACCCTCTAGGAAATTCTTTAACTCCATAGAAATATGTACTATATTTAAATAACATATCAAAAAACACCATTTACTCGATATCAAGGATACAACGAAAGTAAAGCGGGCTGATACTGCAACCCAAACTACCACCGGTGGTCACAGTGAGTTCACTTGCTGTGTCGCCAGTTGGTATACCTCTGCTGTGAAGATAGGTTGCAATGCTGCGGCCAAATATGCTTTGCAAAGTAAAGATGCTACAATCTGTGAATACCCAGACCTCGAAAGCATCAACACAATGGAAGAAGAAACTTTACTAAGCTCTCCGGGAGACTCAAAAGATACTATATCGACTATAAGGAGTAGGCCGTGGACAAAACTCAATAGAGAAAGGGTAAAAGCAAAATCGATCTATTAAGCAGTGGTGAAACTCCGCGAAAACCTTAGCTGCAAGACCAAAGAGGAAAAAAAAGTTGGCTTGATCAGCGGAAAAAATGGTGGAAGACTCTTTTGTATCGCGTCCGCATTTCACATACACCAATCCGAGATTTGCAAGCCGGATTGAAAAAGAATGGCAACCAAAAAGCAGGAGTTCACTAAAAGTCAGGTAGCGGGAGCGACAAAACGACTGAGGTAAATGGACGATCCTGCAAGTTCAAACGTCAGATTCAATCGACAAAAATCCTCCACATCCAAGGCGGCAGCGACGGCTAACGAGATAGCGAAGAGGCATTTGTCCGGAGCAACCCCCATATACTAATTACAGAGAAGAAATGGAAAAAATAGACCATCCATTCTTAAGGCGAAGCTTATTAAACCTCTTACGACAAAACCAGAGGATACACTGTGCTTCCTCAGAAGACAAAATTCTGATGTTTCCACGAAAGATTGGAACGTCCTGAAGATCAGCAACTCAAGATAAGGGAATGGCAGCCATAACTATATCCACCAAATAAACAAGTCCGCGGAGAATATACTATATGAACGGTTCGGAAAGATGCGTTGGTGCTTAGGTATCGTGTACCTTTGACTCGCCCAAAGAAGAGTAAGGCATGGAGAAGGCAAGTCGAGGGCTCAAAGTTTCTTGAAATTGTATTTCAAAAGGATAGCAAAGACATAAAGTACGGAAAACAAGATTTTCAAAATTGCTAACACTAGTTTCTCTATATTTCTGTATATACGTATGTGCTAACATGCATATTCGACTTACTAAATAAGTATACATGCTTATATATAGAGCTTGAACATAGTATTTATGATAAAGCGAGATATATATATATATACTCACACACCAACAAATATATCTACTGCTGTTTATAAGTATATCAGAGTGTTTGGGTGTCGTGAGTTATCTGCTACGCTTTAAGTATTTACATTGCTTGACGTTTGAAAGCCTTTTGAGACGTCATTTGCTAATACTTTTAAGTAATGGCAGTCGCAATGACAGCAGCAGCCAAAAACAACAACAACACCGCTGTTAGTGCCACTACTACAGCGGCTGCGTAAGTTTAGAAAGACAAATACGGTGAATGGAAATGCAACAACAATAAGTTCAGCACGAGCAGTTGAACTTTCTTTGCAAAAGTCAAATAAAGCAACTCCTACACACGATAAAGACGCGCGCGGCTAGACAAACAGCAACACGCACTCATACTTGCATACATACAGAGACACATAACAACACGCGCTCCGAGTAAAGCTGAAAGCAAGCAGAGAGTTAAATAAAAGTAAGCACGAAGTCGAGCTGCTTTCGTGTGTATCTTAATAAAACAAATCACCAAATCACAAAAGGATACAGCAAATAAGACAACACTTCCGCTGCGTCAGCAACAACAAACGCATCACAACGACAGCCAGTCAACTGTGAACTCAACTCGGTTCTGCTCAGCTGAAGACACCGATTTGCCTATGTCAAACTTTCTATTGTGTCACTCAACAATGCAACTTTTGTGTGCCACACTTTCACTACTACATAGGTACCTCAGTGTTGAGAAAAGAAAAATTGCAGGAATATCTAGCTATGTATGTAAATTGCAGAGCCGAAAAACTTTTCGTGCGTAAAAGTTTAAATAACTGCCTTGGCGTACTTCAATGCTTCACAGTCGAGATTTTCAAATTAACAAACATAAAATACGTATTTATTTGCAAGTGCGTACAATGAGTAATAAAAACTTTTTTTTATTTTATTTATCTGCAGCTTCCAATTAAATCTCAACAAGCAGTGCTTGCCATACTATGTAGGTTGGTTGGGGCGTATGAGTAACAATCGCCATAATTTTCTTAGAAAAATGGCAGTGAAGCGCAATGTGCTGAAGAATATTAAGAATCATCAATGCGCAGGGAGAAAATTAAATTCCACGCAATCATAAAGTAATACACGGAGATTAATTGCTTGATTAATGAACGCATTGTCGTTGTGGTACATGGCGTATGAGTGACGGCGCTTCCTTGTGTAGCCGCCGTTGGCGTGCAAGTACCGCCATATACATATGTCACTATGCATGTTTGTGTATGTGTTGCGAAAAATATGAATGGCGCACAAATTATTCGCTGCGATAAAAATTGGAAACATAATCAATGATTGCGTAATTACGCTTAATAACGGCGCAAAGGAAGTGTGTATTTGCAAGAAGTGGTAATTACATACCTACAATGGAGTAATTAATCAAGTGGTGTGTACAGTGGGCTTATATTAGATTAGTTTGTTTGATAAAGTATGGAACTTCTTATGAAGTGTATATAAAAAGGAATGGAATTACGAAAAATATGCTATGTACATATTATTATATGAGCTTCCTCCACCATTACTAAGCGCTCATACAACTATTTTATATGAGCGAGAGGTGAGATGTGGTTTAAAATTTTTTAAATGCTTACTCTAAACATGTGTAATTTCAGTGGTTCAGCTCAAAAAATAATCGAATTTTTTGCCAACTTCTCTGTGTTTATATACAAAATTAAGATACATATATGGTTCTCCGCTAAAGGTCCGAAAAGTATGTTATCGGCAAATAAGGCTCATGTATGATCTTTTATTTGAATGTTTTAAGAAACTGAATTTTTGGTACTATTTTATGACAAAAATTAAAAGAAAACTCTTTGTACCTTCAACTTTTCCCTTTTCCATACACGGAAAAAGTATTTTAAACAAAATTAAGGGATTAAATGGGCTTCCTGAGGTAAACAGTATTTTTCAACAATTTTTTTCTCATACAACAAATGAAATAATTTATTAGAATATTTTTATTCTTACAAACACGCAAAAAAAAAATTCTAAAATTAAAAAAAAAAAATATTTTAAGCTCGGCCAATGCAACGCAATTTACGATGACCTCTCGGAAAACAGATGCACCGCATTGGTAGTATACATTACTGCATACAGATTAATCTAAAGTTAAAACATACGTTGTTTAGTTAAAACCTTAACTTTGAACTAGGATGAAGGAAAGACAGAAAATTTAATTTTTGCAGACATTTTTACAAAAAAAAAATAAAATTTTAGTAAAAAAAAATTCGCGACATTTTTTTTTCAAATAATTGTTATTGAAAAATAAATACTTCGTCCAAGACTTTAAGAATTGTATTTCAAAGACCTGTGTAAAGTTTCATAAAGATCGATTGAGTAGTTCTCGAGAAATCTTGCCAACCGTCTTCAAAAGCACAGATCGAGAAAAACGCGTTTAAAGATGGCGCATTTAGTCTAGTTAGCCTCAAGCAAACAAGTACTCAAGATTGTATCTCGGAAGCAACTTTTACTTTTCAAATTTAGTACAATATTCTAAAGGTGTTGCGAAGTTTAATATGACAATAAAGAAATTCGATATTTTGAAACCCGTAAGCGCTCGTAACCCCTTTAGTTTTTGTTTAAAAGTTTTCGCCTACAAATTTTGACTCGTGTGTTCTCTTCTAGCGCATGACACAAAATACTTTGCTGGTTTTGTTTATAATAAATCGAGCATTTGAATCTACATAAAGTCCACCTTTTTACCAAAAGCCTTGATGAAGCTGCCATAAAACTCTAAAACGATAAATATTTCAGACAGAGTTCCGTTAAGCTCTTAAAATATATTTTTTCTCAGAAAAACATACTAGAACCGGCAAAACTGCTCCTAAATAAGTTCTTATATATTATCTAACTACTCCCATTAGTTTTTAATTTTTCTTTATTTATTGGATCTGCTTTTTTTAAAGCCTAATAATAAGTTATAGAATCTTAAACCTACAGGGTGAGCCATATAAAATTTTATATTTAAAAAGTCAATAAAAAAAGCCCGCTTGATATTTTTCAAAGGTCTAATATTTATTTAAAAGGTTGTTTAATGAAATTTATCTGTGGAAGAGAATTTCGGACAAATGACCACCACGACTGAGTTTACAGTAGCTTATCCGATCCACCCAATTTTGGAGTACTTTCTCGATGGTTTCAGGCCTTATGGCAGCTGCAGCAGCTTGAATCTCGTACTTTAGATCTTGAATTGTTTCTGGATGGTTGGCGTAACATTTATCTTTAATAGATGCCCACAGAAAATAGTCCAACGGAGTTAAATCGCAGCTTCTGGGAGGCCAATTCACATCACCTCTTTTGTTGATTATGCGATTTTCGAAGATAGGCCTTAAAAGATTGAGTGTAGCGTTTGCTGTATGGCACGTAGCGCCATCCTGCTGGAACCAAATGTTGCCCAAGTCTTCCTCTTCAATTTACTTGAAGAAAAATTCGGTTAACATTGCGCCATATCGCTCGCCATTGATGGTTACGGTGGTTCCCTCTTCATTTTCGAAGAAAAATGGGTCGATGATTCCACCAAACCAAAATCCGCACTATACAGTGATTCGTGCTGTGGGCATTGGCTTCTCGACGATTACGTGCTGGTTTTCTGTGCAACAAATGCGACAATTCCGCTTGTTAACGTAACCATCGAGGTGGAAATGAGCCTCGTCCGAAAAGATGATATTTGGGTAAAATTGACCATCCACTTGACTCACCACTTTGGAAAAAAGTTTTCAATATTTTCCCGGGTTTTTTCTAGTGAAAAGCGACCCATTTCGCAAATTTTAGACCTTTTACTGAATATCTGTCACTTTCTGAATAGTATTTGACGTTTTCAGTGTCGAAATATAGATAATTCAAATTTAAAACGTTAGATGGCGCACCCGTTATTTAAAAACTAGACAAGCTCAAGTAAGTTATTGAGATTTTTTGGTGATATGTTGCTCTTTAGTATGATTTTTTTAGTCGTGTTTGATCGCAGTAATGTACTAAAGTCAAATGCCAATGGGTTTGGGAAATCTGTGAGCTTAGATATATATTTCACTTTTCTTTCCTTACCATTGGAATACCATAGGAATACCAAGATTTTAATGGTTATTCTCATTACTCATGTACCATGGTGCACGCGTGTTTGTTCTTAGCATTTTCGATTATAACCTTTGTATTACATCAATTAGTTGCACAGGTCGTACCCCACAGTGTAATGCTAGACATACAAATCGTCTTTATGACCGCATTATTTAAAAGTTGTTATTTAGTCTAAATTTAGAGTTTTAATTTAAAAGCCAATTTGAATTTGCAGCTCTTATCTTCACGCAAGTTATTTCACTTGAGATATATTTTCTTAACGCGAGCCTTCTAGGTAGGTGAATGGCAAGATAAGTTACTTCCTTCGCTAAGCGTGCTAAAGTATTATGCATTTTTACTGCCGAGCACATTTTCAGTCTTAGGAAAAACATAACCTGCTTACGCTTTTGTTCAATTATATTTATACGCCAGTTGGTTAACCATTGTTTGACAGAATTTAAATGCTCTGCTAATATTCTTGATGCTAAAATGTGGCATTTGATACGACTCACTAAAGTTGTGTCATTCGCATAAGTTCAAGTTAATACATTATTAGCTGTTCGAAGATCTTCTGTATATATGATGTAAAGAGTTGAGCCTAAAACACTGCCATGTGGAACACCAGCTCTTCTCTCTCGTTCATCATATATATAAGATCTCCTACTTAAACCATATTTAAATTATTTTATTTAAATAAGACTCCAGTATTTTATACTATTTTGAAGGTAGAATGTTTTTAATCTTATATAAAGAAACTTCGGGCCACACCTTATCAAGCGGCTGAGCTACATCTGAAATATTTCTGAACAGTACTGCCTTCGATGCTCAAATGCTTTCCTTATTTCGTTTGTAATTTTATTTACTTGCTCTATCGTGCTATGTGGTGCACCAAACTTGAATTGGTGCGTTGATCTTATATTATTTTCGTGGAGGAGAAGAGATATTTTTGCTAGTAACACTTTATTAATTATTTTAGAAAGACATTTTACAAAACTGATTGGTCTGTATGACGACGGCTGTGTTAAGAGTATCCCAGGAATAATCTGGGACTTTTTCCATGAAATTGGATAGCATCCTAAATTGAGAATTGCATTGAAGAGCAAAAAAAGCACCTCTACATCAATACTTGGCAACTCTATTAGCATTTTTGGGGTAATATTATCCAGTCTTGGCGACTTTTTTGGACTAAGTTCTTTTATGAATTTATTATTTCGGTGGGTGAAGTCTTAAGGGGATATTCTAATCCAGAAATGCTATTTAACGGCATTGTTTAAAGTCCAATAAAAAAAACTAAGAACATTTTTACCATCCAATTTTTTATCAGATATTTATTGATATTTTAAGAATACAAAAAAAAAAATAAAAAAAAAAATTATTTTTGTGATAATTTGATTAATTGCGGCGTGGTGGCGTGGCGGGGGTTGAAAATAAGGGTGCGCCCTTCCTGCAAAATTCCAACACTTTGAGTGATTTGAAAAAAAAAAAATTTAATCAGTGGAAATGCCGCTATCGTCTGAAAAAAAAAAATCAGTAAATGGCGACTGTTTGAATTTTTTGCACGTTTTTTGGCAAAGATCAAAATTTTTTTAAAATAGTAAAAATCAAAATTTTTTAATAATCCATTCCAATTATAGAAAAATATATAAAGAAGGCCCACACCAAATTACAAGTTAATCGGTTCATTAAAACTTGAGAAATCATGTCAGAAGTATTGAAAATAGTAGTTTCGAGAAAAACGCGATTAAAGTTTTACGTTATACGATATTCGCTCAACCGGTCTAGTTGCCACGTCACTAAAATGGTTATAACTTTGAAAATAATTTGAGTTTTGAAAAATCCTTTTAAGGAGATATTTTTGAATATCAAAACTATCGAAATATGAAAAAAAACATCGATTTTTTCAATTTTTTAGACAAGAATACCCCCTTAAAAGCCACGAGCGACTCTTTAGCTGTTTTGGGTAAGATTAACAGCTTAAAGTTGTTCTTTGGAAAATTAGGTTGAAATGCCGTTTCTGAGTATTTTACGAAACGGTTAGAATCCAAGTGCTTTCTCATATCGCTTCGTCATCGTGCATATTTGTATGACTCTTTTCTACATTAGCTCTATACAAGTATCGTGTGCTATAATTAAAGTAGCGACGTATAATTTTAGAGCTCAAAATATGTTTCACAATAGTTTCAATAATAAAATTTTCTAGTTAAACTCGGCAAACACAAAACACTGATAAGAAAGTAATAATAAGTTGTGGCATACAATCCCTGAATAACAGCAACTTCCCCCTTTAGTAGTATTCACAACATTTCTTTTGTTCCCGTTGTGCAGAACATGAATGCAAAAAGACTTGAGTGCTTCCACTGCTATTAGCATAAATCATAGTATAGTCATTCTAGCCATTTCTTTCCTACACTCGGTTGATTTCCATATTTCCATGTAACGCGCACGTCACCTCAGTTTACCACGAAATCCCACACAATTGCACAAACCCATGCGTAAGGCTGAAAGTGTGTGCATACGAATTTGCCGTTAGCATTCCCTACGCCCGCACATGTGTGCAACGCACTCGCATTTGCAGCTGGAATATCGTCACAAATGATTCAATGCACTAAGCATTAGCGCTACGACGGCCATAACAATGGTGGGAAGCCGTTGGATTGATGCCACACCGCGCATCGACGCCTGAGCAATGCCACACTCGACTCCTTGCAGCTACTAAATTCGACTCCTTGATGCCACTAAGCGCAAGGGCTGCGGGCTCGCAGAGGCAGCGACACACGTAAGAGCAGTGGAGCAGCAGTTGCTGTCAACTTAATGTGGCTGTCAAGTAAACCAAGCATACAATATGCATTTTCTTATACAACACATTCCAAGACAAGCTTCAAGCATGTGTGCATAAGTGCGTGCGTTGGTGAGCGTTTGTGTGTGTGTGTGCATTTGCACTCTTCTGCTCACATGTAGCAATTGCGTCGCAACGCGTATGCAAATGCAGCAAGCAACAAGCAGCTGACAGCCAAAGCTATAAAAGCAGCACTTTGGCTTTTATAAAAATTGAAATCCTTAGATTTTCTTTTATTGCACGTGCAACACACATTGCTCTGCGCAGCCACTGCTTACCCATACACTCAGGCGCATATTAAGTCGTCATATCTTGCACTTCATTTACTTGTGACTTGTGCACTTAATTTGCATTTTAAGTTAAGGCGACGAAGCAGAGCACTACATGTGGAGTCAAATAGCATTTAGATATGCATATTTGTAATAATGTATTTATATATATGTATATTTGTACTCATTGTTATAAGAATCATTAAAGGTCATTATAATGCGCAATAAATGTTTCAAAAAGATTTTTATGTATCAGGTACTGCTTGTGATCAACAACCTACACTGCGTATACGTAACTTATAAACAACTAACTTACTTACTTAATAACTTACCCATTTGCATTTTTTATAGCATAAAAGGTTGTAAAAAGATCTTTATTTGGATTTTTGATCGATCGCTAATTTATTTTAAGAAAATATCCTATCAAATAAAAATGTTTTCCACGCAAGGCTTTGAGTTTGATCGATCAGTTTCAACGACAGTTATATGCTACGGTAGTCCAATGTAAACAATTTTGTCGGAGATTATACTATTATTTAGGACAATTATCTGTGCAAAATCTCATAAAGATATTTCTTCAGTGCCAAAGTTTCCCACACAAGGACTTTATTTTGTTCGATCAGTTTGTATGGCAGCTATATGTTATAATGGTCCGATCTCAAAAATATATTTGGATATTGTAGCGTTGTCTTGCACAATAATTCATGCCGAATTTCATGGAGATATCTCTTCAAGTAACAAAGTTTCCTATACAAAGACTTGACTTTTATCAATCAGTTTATATGACGGTTATATGCTATGGTAATCGGATTTAAAAAATTTCTTCGGAGATTGTACCGTTGCTTTGAACAATTATTCATGCAAAATTTTAAGAAGATAACTCTTCAAGTAAGAAAGTTTCCTATACAAGAGCTTGCGTTTGGTGGCGCAGTTTGTATGGCTGCTATATTATATATTTGTTGAATCTGAAAAATATATATCGCGATTATAGCATTATCTTGCACAATAAGTTATGCCAAATTTCATGAAGGTATCTTTCCATGAAAAAAAGTTTTGCATAAAAGACTTGATTTTGATAGATCAGTTTATATGGCAGCTATATGCCATAGTTGTACGACTTCAATAATTTTTTAGCAGATTGTATCAATACTTAGGGTAAAAATCTATACCAAATTTGGTGAAGATATCTCTCCAAATAAAAATATAAAATAAGGACAAAAATATTAATTTCTTGCTTTCGTGTAGGTGTGTATAATATATACAAAACCCCCAACTATAGATGAAGAAATGAACTAAGTGCTTTGAATAAGTTTTAATAATTTATATAGAATTTAAATTTGGAATTATCGTTTTAGTAGAAAAATTTACACTGCGTCAGCATACTCGTTGGAAAATCAGTATTATTTTTATATTCTGCAAAGTGGATAAGACTTTAAATAGATTAAGAATAGAAGTCAGTTTTTCTAATAAAATTAATAAATTACTATCGCATTAAACAGTATTTACGGTATGATACAGGAGGTTATCTACTGCGTATACGTAACCACAGTATTAACCTTATGATACAAATAAGTTATCTACTGCGTATACGTAATCTGAGCTTAGTTGAAAATAAATATTTTTTACCCTACAGAGCAGTTAAAATAACCAACTTGATAGAAAAAAAATAAGTAAAAATATGAATTGTTTCATTATATAATGTTACGAAAATTTAATTAAAGCATTTTCACTTAAAGCATTCCACGCTTTGTGACATAGAGAGTGTACACTGCGTATACGCAACCTATGTTTAGTAGAAAAAATTAAGTTGATCTTTGTCAGCTGTGTATACGAATTGTGCTTATGCGTTATTTTAATTTTTTTTGTTACTGTCATAATGCTGGTATATTTTCACACAATGATGATATCTCTAAAGTTTTGATTGTTGTTGGCCAGCCAAATATTACTTTTAAAATGCTATAATGCGCAAATTATGTAAGATTTTCGTGCTGAAGTTATTATTACTATGAAATTATAACGATATTCGAAAATTAAGTGTCGATAAAAATATTGTATACAACTGAAAACTTGTATACATTATCACTATCTTTCGTTCTGACTTTTCGCTGTTTGGCGCCAATTGGAGATTCCAAATGAAACCAAGTCCTTCTCCTTCTGTTTTTTCCAACAGAGTGGAGGTCTTCTTCTTCCGCTGCTTCCCCCAGCGGTAGAACTAGCGTGTTTTCATCCATTCGCAGTTGCTGTTGCTTAATTCGCTGTCGTCGTGTATATCGTACAGCTCACCGTTATCAATAATGTCCATGCCTCTGCAATATATAGCAGATCGGGGATAATGAATGACTTATAGAGTTTGGCCTTTTGTTTGGAGCCTCATTTTGTATCGAACGGCTCGGAAACGTCCTTTCCGATCCTGACGGAGCTTTTGGTGGTGCTCAGTGTCAGATTACACAGCCATATTAGCATAATGGCAGCTCCTTTTAGTGCTGTCAAAAGCAGCTTTGAAATCGACGAACAGGTGGTGTGTCGATCCTTTTTTTATGATACTTTTTCGAAAATTTGATGGATGGTGATTTGATTTTCAAGGTATTAAGACACTGTGATAAAGTCCAATCAGTTTGTTGCCGGCGGGCTTTGATCTTTCCCACAATAAGCTCGATATAACCTTATAAGCAATGTTGGGTAGGTTTATTCCACAGTAATAGGCGCAGATTATGAGGTCTCTCTCTTTGGAGATTGCGCAGAAAAGAAACTCAAATCGTCTGGAATGCTTTCGTCAGACCATATTCCACAAAGAAGCTGATGAACGTTCCACATCAGTTTTTTGCCGTATTTGAATAACTCGGCCGGCAATCTATCAGCCCCCGCCGCTTTGTTCTTCTTCATACGGGTAATTGCTATTCGAACTTAACCATAATTAGGCAATAATCATTGTCATTGATGGGGCAATCGGGGTGTACGCAAAGCAGCGAAAACTTCACTTTGATGCGGATTATGGCTAGAAGACTTAGTTATGAGGAGAAGTTCACGCAAGTGGCGAAAGTTGTCTCAGCAACATTCACGTAGTCAGAAACGATTTTTTTTACATTTGACTCAAGCAGCACACAACTTTCGGTCTTAGACCAAGTAACCTCTGGGTAACCAAAAAAACATCCGTTTGTGGGCGAGCTAAGGTGAGAATGCGAAAAATCCCTCTCCAGGGCTCTGTACAGGGTTTGTGACCTGCCTCGTAAAAAACACCCACTGTTTTCGAGTTATTTAAGAGCGTATTCTACTCTAGAATTTTGAAAAATTCGATTTTTTTCATATATTTAAAGTTTAGACTTTCAAAAATATGACCTTGGAAGGATTTTTCAAAATTCGACTTATTTTCGGAGATACAGCCGATTTTGTGAGGTGGCGTCCGTGTTCACTAGAATTGTCTCTTAAACTTCAAACGCGTTTTTCTCGAAACTACTTTTTTCCACACGGCACCGGCATTATCTCAAGTTCTATACAACCGATTTACTTGAAATTTTGCGTGAACCTTCTTTATATAATCCTTTATTGTTCCTACCAGCATCGTGTCAAAAATTTTGTTTTTAATATTTAAAAAAAACTCAGGAATTTCAAAGAAAGCGTAAAAAATGATTTTTATTTTCAGGCAGTCGTCATTTTTCAAAATTTTTTTTTTCGTGTTCTATGAGGTAGGGACTATAACAGCATCCTTACTGATTAAGAATTTATTTTGATTTTTTTTGTTTTCAGACCACCAGGAGAGTTAGGATCAATGTCACCAGGATGCGCCATTTTTTTAACACCTGTCTCTCCCCCCTTCTAATTATTTTAATTTTTAATATTTCTTTGTAAAATTTTTTTCTTTATTCTTAAGATATCAATAAAAGCACCATAAAAAAAGGGATACAAAAAATAATTTTGTTTTTTTTTTTTTAAAAAAAATTCAAAAAACTGCCCAAAATTTGATTTCTAGAGTAGAATACCCCTTTAAATAATAATAGAAACTATTGCGGTTTGCGCTTTAAAATGCATGTCATTTATACCGAAGAAAGCACACAAGTACAGTATTTTTCAAACGCATGTTCGGAATATTGGAACAATCGACTAAAAATAAAATTACGCCAGTTTTCGGCGAACTGCACAAGTATTGTTATGAAGCCAATTTGTAATGCACTTACTTACGGATCACTTCGAATATAACACTGCCATCTGCTGCTACAAATTTCATATTTCAAAAACTTGACAAATTTGATAATTAAATTAAATATGACGATTGACATAATTGGGTCACATTTAGGTAATATAAATATCGTCAAGCTATTATTGCTTGCAACAATCAAAGTCATGGCAAATATATATTCACATATCCAAAGAAATATGAGCATAGTTTTGTTGACAACTGACAAGTTTTTCTAAAATAAATAGGATTGGGGTATGGCAACTCTTCTACCAAGCCATGCAACGTTTATATTGAACGCCGGCCAACTGAGTAGCTTCCTACCACATATAAATGGCTCTATATGCGATATCTCAGTCAAAATAGTTAGCACTAATATTTATGGCACCTTTTATACAGTAAATCATACAAACTACACCTCAACTCAAATCACCCTCCTGTCTTCATAGCGATCATACAAATGTCTTTCTGCCGAGTTGCTTTTGAATTGACTATCTTAAGCGAAATAACTAGTCGGAACTAAGTGTTTGCAGTTGTTCGCACAATTTTATTTGTTACCCCAAATGCAGTGACAGCTCTTCGTACTCGCCCCAAACAACACACCACCAAATAAATTCAAAAATGTTCCAGCGCTGACTCAGTCAACTACAAGTAGCGGCCAACATTTGAGCTACACGTATGTGTATTTCAATTTGAAAAACATTTCCAAATCCAGCTGCTGCAACATTCTATGCCACGCTACTGCTGGCAGTATCTAAGCAACAAACCGGAACTAGTAACAAATACAATTTCTCGGCCATGAAGTTGACAGCTTAATTAAAATGTAATTGAAATTTCTGTGTTACGCCTCACTCAGCACGAGGTTTTCGGGAGACATACACACACAGATATAAATGAGAACATATGTGTGTTTTAGCTCATGTTACTATACACACACACACATGCATAACCATTTGAATTTAGTCTGGCAACATTTCTCGCCGCAGATAAGAGTTATGGAAAATCAAAAACCAGAAGATACCGAAATGAAGTGCGAAGTGTTATAAATTTGCGTGCGTCAAGCTGACGCACATGCAGATTTTCGAAGACAACGGAAAGTAGTTATGATTCTGTACTCTGTTGTTTTCAAGAGTTTTGTTTGTATTCGCATATATATAGAGTTGACGCATGTGTGAGTGTGAATATTTGTATTTCTCATGATAAACATATATATCATCTTCATATATAAATATGTCTATATATGCGTTCAGGTTCGCAACTTACAATTAAGTTATGGTGTGCGCAACACTCCAAACGGACCCTTACCACTACTCACTCTTCCACATTTGTTGCTTAGTTCTATATTGATGAGGCGACGTCACTCTCGACATACCAAATTTACGGCTAAATTGTAAACCAAAGGAATAATAGTATTGCCACGAACTGAGGGCATAGCCACCAACTTACATATGTACAAATAACATACATACAGATAAAATACATAACATAGCATACATAAACATAACACATATGAAAATAGTAAGTAAGTGTGCGCATGCTGAAATACTGTAATTGGACATTTCCTGCATGACATAGACCAGCAGCTTGACCACAAAGACTCTGGGTCAACCGCAGCACAATACAGTGCCGTTACAATGGACTCACCTACTCGTAGCTGTTTGAATAAGAATGCGTCCAGTTTGGTTGGACATTTTCGCTATGTGTGTGTATGTGTGTATGTGTGTGTGTGTGCGTGTAACTTATTGCAAATATTCCAATTAAAATGCTGCATGCAATCGCATTAGTGGCATAAAATTATTTTGGGGCATTTCGCCTTTACTGCCAGCAGCAACCCCCTTCTAAGTCGAAGAAACCGAACGGAAATAAATTCAAATGTATTAGTATATAAATAATAAATATAGGAAAAATTATTTTAACCCATTTGCAACCAATGAGTCAAAAAATAAGCTTATTTAAAATTTTCAGTATTTTATTGATTTATACCATCGCAGAGATGAACAAAAAAATTTTTTTTTTTTTAGATTTTTAGATTTTAGATTTGGCGTGGGAATATATAAATCTTAGTGCCTCCCTCTCACTCTCTGGTAGTAGTTTTTCAGTCTAGTATATTCTTCTTCTTTACTGGTATATTAGGTTAGCTTAAATTACTTAACAGATCCCTCATGACGCGGATCATACTTAGACTGTTGTATGCAATTCTTCGTGTATCCAACTTGGCTGTTAATATCTGAATATTACACCAAGTCTTTGGTCAGGACGAAAGTCAAAGCCTAAAGGGATAAAATCATAAGTTTATGTTAACCTTCCCTAACCTTTAGTTCGTCAAAGCTACAACAATTATTAAGCTTAATTAATACATCAAACGTTGAAAAGTATTTTTCCACACACAACTTTTATTTTTCTTATTTTGTGCCCCTCATTCAATCCTCTTCAAGGCTTTGTTTCACACGTTCACCGAAATAACTAAATTTATATATAATTTTCCTACCTTTTTATTGAATTTTCCTTGTCATTTCACCTTTTGTCTGACCACTTGACCGCTGCCCAAGAACGCTTGACTTTGACACCTTTCAGCGCACACACAACTATTTATACACCTACAAGCCAATATGCACCCCAAACACACGACTAACCAAGGCAGCGCCACTCAAAGCGCCAATAAATCCACTTCATTTCGTGCATTTCTATTATTTGCTTCTTCATCATTCTTTACTTTGTTGGTACTTCACCTGACATTAATTGGTTTTGATTGACGCTGTCTGCGCCACAGATGGTGGCACTTCGGCCACTTACACACTTGCACACTTATCGACAAACTTAGGCACTTGTGGACTTCGTGCTCACGGCGTCCTACCTTTCACTATATTTATTGGTTATTGGTTCACCCAATCGTCCGTTGTTCGCAAGTTTATTCTTTCAATTATTGTGTGCAGTGAATAGCCTCAAAGTCAACATCAAGCAAATATGTATTTACATATGCATGTACGTATGTATATAAATATAAAAATAAATAAAAATGTGCACGTGTGCAAACATAATCCCGTTGTGGCTGATATGGCAATGGAAACGGAGCGTGGCGTTCGAAGCCAACACTGATTTGATTACATACACGCAGAGGTGTACCTACATAACTATGAAGGTGTGAATAAATTTGTTCCTTTTCATTTCACGAAGGTAGAAAGAAACAAATTTACCGTTACACATACAGAGGTCACAACTCTGTAAATTCGTTTCTTTGTTTATTATTATAATGCCCGAAACTATGGGAAGTCACGCAAATGGCAAAGTGTGAAAATGCTAATAACGGTTTTATATTTGTTAGATTAATGAAATGAGTGCCGAGTAATTGACCAGGAATGTTTGAGTTAATCAGTTTTTTACATGTACATATATATAAAAATATTTTCTTTCCGGTTTCGATTGTATAAATATTGCTGAGAATGTTGAAAAAGGGGATTCTGAATTTTTGACTTTTCACTTCAATAGCCTCATTGTAATATTTTACGGAATTTTATAAAATTTAATAGATTTTATCACATACCTGTAAACAGAGTTGTAGCCATATATTAAAAATATAATATCAATAAATGTCAAAAACGTGTATTCATTGTGACAGCTCGTTTGACAGCTATCCCCTTAAGAACTAATACACCTTTAAGAACTCCTCAGTAAAATTTACTCTCTATTTCTTTTCGACTGAAAACCCCTCTTAAAATGTATTCTTAACTACTTAGTTATTTCGAAAACCTTATTTCAGGTTAGGTTTGATTATATGGTCGACCCTAGTAGTGATCTCACATGGACAGCTAAGAATGCCGTTCCGTTGCGTTACCTAAACCTGCTATATAATAGATCATCAGACACTTACAAATCGACAAAGCGATATAGAGCCTATCACAAGTTTGTGGAGACGGCTAGTGTCAGCTTCGGCTATATCTTTGGTTCGCCGAAGTTTAAACTGCCGAGATTTTTCAACCACAGTCTTGCAAAGTCTGGACAATGGAGGTGACTTTCACCTGGATGTTTTGGCTCACCCTCCACCATACAACTTTGTTAACTTGTCGGATGCATGCCTTTTAGATAATGTCTAATAAGAACCCCTAAGAATGTGGCAAGATGAACCTTGCTCCGGACAAGTAGTTTAACAGATCTTCAGCGTTCTACTCGAAGCCAAAATATCTTACAGTCGCACAACAGCGCGTATTCGACTAGTCTCTTCTTAGTGTACGCGAGGTCATTGATCTGTGCTAGAACGCAAAACGCCAATTGACAACCAACTGGGTCCCATTTCGTTCGTAAACGTGGCAAGGGTTCCCACTCTGGTAACTTAAGCGGTTTTGCAGTTGCCACCGAGTCCGACCCATTCGGACAACAGCGCACTGAGCCTCATTTTCAGCGACTCCTCCCCATCAATATATCCCTTGTCGGTATGTGAGCAATGAAAAAGCCGTTAGGAGACGCAGTGATCCAAGTTTTCAGGCATAGAATTGAAAGATGAGGTCTTGTTCGGACCCTACATATCCCAACCTCCTTAAACCTTAGAGCGGAATTATTTTTTATATCCACTGCATGAATTTAACGCAAGCATCAATCATTTCATAATAATTGATAATAAATAATAATTTTTTTTATTTATAAAAAGACACGCCTTTTAATGTCTCACAAACCACCCTTTCTATCTCCAACGCGTCTAGTACCAGTTGCCCAAAGTTAAACGCCAAAATTTTGCAAATCATTTCAATTAAAAGATAAATTGCCATTAGTGGAGAGAATGCATTTTTTCTTTTTTGCTTTATTGTGAAAAAATGTAGCACCACGGCAGGCTCTCTTCAAAAGCACCACAGTTTATTGTTATATTAGCATGCATATTACTTCGAAAATACGCAACTCATTTAAATTAAGTACTCATATAAGCAAACTTCTTTAACATTCGCTAAAAGCTTTTTTACTTAAGAAAGAACACAAAATATAATACGCACGCAGCAGAAAAGTGCTGTTTGGAGTAAAATGTGGCGGGAAAGGATAAAGAATGGTAATGAAAAATATCTACGAGAAAAGAATATGACAGTTTAATAGCAAGCACATCTTTCTTTAGTTAAGATTGCAACACTATATTAATTTTCACTAGCTATTAACCATAGTGATTTGGCGAACTCATTTTATACTAAACCAATGTTGTTTTACGAAAGTAAGTTGAGGAACACTATGCTATGTTTTCTAGAAGTCTGGCTTTTTTTGTTATATTATTTATTGAGAATTTTTCAATTAATTGCTGTATTTGGATCAAAGACTTGACATGCCATTAAGCTGGCGAGCCAACTTATTGAACATCTGACCTCACGAAAATTCGAGACGTTCTTGCTTTTGCTATCTCGAAAGATTTTAACTTAAGACATACCTGTTCGGACCTCCTATTTTACCACACTTAGACCGAGGTAAGCGTAAAGGTGCTCGTAATGAAAAAATCCATAAGTGTGTTTGGAAAAGTGGAACGATATGACTATACGCATATATAATGATGTCCATGTGAACACGCTTATTGCTAGATTCACACAAATATAACACGACCGAGACAGAAAATCTGTGAAAGAAAAGTCCGATATAAAAATATATGCTGAGATAATTTTGATGCCGAAGCAGGATGGATTTGAGGTCAATTCATAACGACCAATTAGCCTACTTTAAATTACTTAAAGAATATTTGCTTATTTTTGGCGTAGACTGTCGTCTCTTCTGCAGGAGAAACAGTTTATCCCTGAGCCCAAGTTTAGCTTCAGAATGGTTCATGGCACAATTGAGGAATGCCATAGGGTGAACACTTTATAGTCTCATATTGGCATTGAGAATTGTAATAATCGGACGTTCTACACCAGGTATCGTGATAAATCGTATGTAATACTCATACGCACTGGTGTATCTCAACACAGCACAGCTGACTCTCCAGTGATTAGCTCTGACTATACAATTACGGCAACCTCTGAGTTGGAACTGTACTGCTGGCTTAAAGTAGAAATTCTTCTGCTGTTTCGAAAAGCAAGGCTCACCAAATGGAATATTGGCATTAACATTGAAAATTCATACAGTTGGTAAACACGCTCAGACACAAAATAAATCCACAGGATGTCTTACATGGTCAGTTACTACCAACAAGAGCAAAAAATCTGCGGCTTATCATTAACCAGATGCATATATAGTATGTATAAGAGAATCTAGTTAAGGTTAAAGTTTACGCAGCTGTACTGGCTACTAAAGTCAAGATGCCGCCGCAGCCTAAAGCACAAGCCACTCTTATATGATACAATGCTCACACCGATCTGGCCATATTAAATTTCAATCTGGTAGCTCAGCTGAATTAAATTTAATAATTACTCCAGTAAAATAAATCTCTTCGCTCTATTGTGGGTGCAGCTTTTTATGTTAGAAACGATGATCTCCATTGAGACCTAAAAATGTCCACTGTAAAAGAAACTGTTGAAAAATTTAATATTCATTACCTCTTTGTATTGGAAGTCCATGATAAAGTACTTGCTATAAAACTGTAGTGCAATATATAACAATGTAGAACTGAAAGACATCATTATTTTCATCTCTCCTTTTCGATTCGGCGCCGTTCACAGCAACTTGGACTGACGGAACGATTTGGCGCATTTTAAGTCGAGGACTTAAACGGAAAGCATAAAAAAATAGCTTGTGCAAGAACTAAAGCCGCTCGACTTTCCCAAGCGACATCGCTTCGCCCTATGTGCCGGTGAAATCTTCGACGAATATTTTTTATATTTTGATGCCTGAAATTAAGGTCATGATCTTGGCGATATTTGGTTTTAACAAAATGGAGCCACTTCCCTTACATCTCTTCAACCAATGGATTTATTGAGGGAACACTTCGGTGAGCAGATAGTACGGCCGGTCTATTGGCCACAAGAGAGACTTTTAGACCTTTTCCTCTGGGAATATGTAAAGCCTAAAGTCTACGCGGACAATCAAAGTAGTCAAGATACTCAAACAGACAGACAGACAGTCAAAATACTCAAACAAGTCATCGAAAATTGGACCCAGCGGATAGACCATATGAGACGTAGCCGCGGCCAAAATCTGAAAGAGATAATCTTCAAAAATAAATGCAAAAGAATGTTCTTTCGAATGATAATACACGTTAAATTAAAAGTTTCTGTGTTTTTTCTTTAAAAAGGTAAGGAACATAGAAATGGGTCAACCTATATTGTAGGCATATGCGTTGTATGTATTAAGGCATACAAATAAAAAAAATCGAAATTGTTGAATATCGACTTATTGCGCCATAGAAGTCGCTCTGTGGGCTCGAAACGGTCGAAACTTACTTCTAGCTATCATCTATCTACGATACATTACTTTACTCCTACGAATTATTCAAAATTCGGTTCAAACCAAAATTTGTGTTTCCTTTACTTTTGTTTTAAATAAATACCTAAAATAATTAAAATCTTGCAATAGATAACGCATCCAACTACCAAGCACATATTTTATTTATAAACAAACTTTTGCACGTCTTGCTCCCATTACCACCCACAACAACCAAAACAAGTACTCACCCTAATAAATTTTTGCGGCAAAGCAAAATAATTGTGTTCACAGGAATTTTCGATTGTTTTGTGGTCAGAAACTTATCTCATTATGTTGGAAATTGCATATTCGCATTTGAATCAGTTTTCATTTTCCATTTAGTCTGTGACTTTACCGCTCAAGCCAAGCAATAAATTTTAATATGCATATTAAACGCTTGAAGGGCTAACCAACTTTTCTAATTGGTGCTGCTAATTCGTTTAATGCATGCAAATCGAAAAATTCAAAGCCTCAATCCACTAGAAAACTCTCAGCTCTCCACTTTCGGCTCTCGACTGTCGGCTTTGGCAGTGTTTCTCACTGCATATTTAGTTAAACTAACAAAAAGGTAACTTTTAATGATGAATTTCTGACTTCAAGAGAATATTTTATTTGAGCGATGCTCAACCACTCAACACTGCACCTATACTCACGCATACACGCACCTACATTCATGCAGGCATAGAACTTCTATGTACCACTTTGCAATGTGTGTGTGTGTGTGTGTGTGCGGCAGCATGGGAGAAGTTTTTCTTGTGCCGAGCAGTGAAACTTTTAAATATTCATGAGTTGGCAGAGGAATTCCACAACTAGATGTGACTTTAGAAGAGGGTTAGCAGAAGAGTTAAATGAAATTTCCAACAAAACTTCACAATTGCAAAAATCCTTCAAATACTCATTCACACATACATACACTATACACGTACAGACTGATAACGGCGCTATTAATATGCAACACTACGTATGCACATACATATTTATCAACAGTCGTGTTTAAGCATTTTATTTACTTATCATATATGCATATAAGAACGATTTTATATATACAGGGTGATTCAAGTGGTGCTGACTTTTAAAAAAATAAATAACAGGACAGTATGTTTTTAATTTACATTTTATTTGTGCTTTCGGGAAAGCAAATCCTTTTTTTTTTAAATACAAACCTCGGTTGCCTCTAATGATTTACTTGATTCATACTCTCTTGAAGCACAAAGCTTAATTAAATTATTTCTGTATTTTGATTTACAGATTTTATCAAAAAAGTAACAATATTCATCAATTAACAATTTCGAACTCACGGAAAAAGTGCAATATTACTGTACTTCCGAATTCATGGGCAAACTTTATAAAATACCGTACTTGGCTAGAAAACGATCCACACAGAGATCAGCAAACCAGGAACATCTGGTCTAATGAAGAAAGGACAAAGCCATAAAAGAAGAAATAAGAAAAAGTCGATATGCAAATGTTCGCCATGTATCAGCAGCAGAAGTTTCTGGTGCCAAACCAGTACAGAAAAAGCCGATAGGTTTTCCATACACCTTCATATCATCTGTACTACTAACGAATTTACTTCAACCCGTACTTAGCTTCAACTATTGATAACCATCATCAGTTGTAAAGTAATTTATTTGTTTTTTTTTTCAGTTAAAGATAGCGGCACTATGGATTAGTAATATCCTAACTTTTACCCCCAAGACTCTCTCACTTTTTCTCTTTCTTAAACTCTTACTCCCAATCACTCGCTTAGAATGCTCAGATTGCTCGACAAAATGTTTAACTTCCCAATGAAAATATTAATTCATAATATTCAGAAATAATTTGGAATTTGTCTAACACTTGTGACGCGGTAAAAAATTCTTCCGCTGTCTTTTAATTCGCTGAACTATGTCAATGTAGTCGTAAATTCATACAGCTCATCGTTCCATCTAACGCGATATTCGCCGTTCCCATTTGGCAAAGGACCATAAAGGACGGGGGTGGTGAGTAGCTTGTAGAATTTGGTCTTTGTTCGTCGAGAGAGGACTTTACATCTCAAATGCCTACTCAGTCTGAAGTAGCACCGTTTGGCAAGAGTTATTCTGCGTTAGATTTCGAAGCTGATTCCAAGATAGACGAATTTTTCTACGACTTCGAAATTATGACTGTCAACAGTGATGTGAGAGCCAAGCCGAGACTGCGACGACTATTTGTTTGATTTTAGGAGATATTTTGTCTTGTCCTCTTTCACAACCAGATTTATATGCTTCGCTTCCTTATCCATTCTGGAGCAGAACTAAGAAAGCTGTCAATGTCATCGCATACGCCAGCAACGGAACACTTTTGTAGAAAATTGAAACTTCTTCTTCTGAAGCTCGAATTTTTTCTCTATCAGCAGGATAAAGAATTCGCACGATAGGGTGCCTCCTTGAAACCTTGTTTGGTATTAAATGATTCGGAGAGATCCCTCCCGATTCTGATGGAGCTTTTGTTATTGCTCAACTTCAGTTTACACAACCGTATTAGTTTGCGGAAATACTGAATTCAGACATAGCGGCGTTTTTGTGCTATCAAAAGCAGC
>CM050323.1:7162605-7183518 GCA_027475135.1 Bactrocera correcta | reverse complement strand
CACTATTTTTTCCGCTGTCCAATCCAACTTTTCTTTTTCCTCCTTGGACTTGCAGCTAAGGTTTTCGTGGAGTTTCACCACTGTTTAATAGATCGATTTTGCTTCTACCCTTTCTCTTTTGAGTTTTGTCTACGATCTAGTCTTTATCGTCGATATAGCATCTTTTGAGTCTCCCAGAGAGCTTAGTAAAGTTTCTTCTTCCGTTCTGTTGATGCTTTCGAGGTCTGGGTATTCACGGATTGTAGCATCTTTACTTTGCAAAGCGTGTTTGACCGCAGCATTGTAACCTCTCTTCATAGCAGAGGTATAGCAACTGGCGACATAGCAAGTCAACCACTGTGACCGCCGGTGGTAGTTTGGTTTACAGTATCAGCCCGCTTTACTTTCGTTGTGTCCTTGATATCGAGTAAATGGTGTTTTTTGATATATTATTTAAACATAGTACATATTTCTGTGGAGTCAAAGAATTTCCTAGAGGGTTAGCTAACAAACCGTCAGCTAAAACAAATTTCATGGAAGTCCCTGCTTGCTATTTTCAAGGAGAAAAAAATACTTTTTTTGTGAATTTATTTCTCAAATCTGGATTGAGTAATTTTATTCGGACCTTTTGAACATTTTAGAGCACACTTTTGACAATGTAAGGTAATTTTTTCATGCAGAAATATTGAGGCATAAGCCGGTAACAGCCCTTTTCCCCCAGAACGTCCTGAGAAAAAACACTTTACGGTGTTAACCATAACTCAGCTGGAAATTATCCGAAAATAAAAAACCAAGAAAAATTAGTTAAACTATAATCATATCTTCCCCCCAAACGTTCTCTGATAACTGTTTTTTGCTTTCAAAAATTTTTGGCGGCCATCTAAAGTGTAAACTGTTATTTTCCACTAAAAATTCCGCCATGTATGGTTGGAAAACGCCCTTAATGAAAGAAAACAAATCTAATAAACGTTGGGGGCGCTATTTTATATGTTAAAAATGTAATCAAAGTTTGAAATGAATCGATCAAGTAGTTTTGAGATGACAGTGAACACGGACTTTGAAAAAGTAGCTTTGAGAAAAACGCGTTCTCAGCTGCACTTCTATCCCGACCGCTTTCAGCTGCTAGAATTAGAGCGTTAAAGGCCAGAAGACTAATAAGACGATAACTCTAAGAATATTACCTCTATCGTCTTAAAATTCTAAGGACATATTCTTGAAATGTTAGCAATAAGATAAGATAAAAAAAAATCGATTTTTCGAAAGTGTAAACCCGTACCTTCCCCCTTAAGTTAACCAGAACTTAAACGACAGAAGGCTACTAACCAGAAATTGAAAAAAATGGCACTAAGAGTAAGGACTTATTTTTGACTTTTGTTTTTAAAGTTAAAGAGATTATTCTCCATGGATAATCAAAGCTGGATTTTTGAACATTTCTGATTTAAGGATTGAGATTACTTTGGACTTTGTCTATGAAATATCTATTGAAAAAATTGAAAAATTTTTTCCTAGAGGCTCCTTAAGGCAAGGGTCGGTCTAAGAAAGACCGACGTCCCTGGTTCCAATAACAAAAAAAGAAACACTTAAAGTACACACTGTTACAACCACAAAATACGTCTTTGAAAGTGCATAAATATTAATGCCATTATCTCAAACGAAATTTCGAACCCGAATCTTTACGCAATCGAGCTTAAAGTGCATCACTAGTCAAAAATATTACTATTATTTTTGTTATTGTAACTACTTACTTAAATTCGCATTCTTTTGTTTACACAGTAGTGCACGCATAGTCACACATACATATATACACTTTTGCAACACAATGCCAGTAATCAAGAAGTACTCAAGTATACAGGAGCTTATGTGAGCGTATGCATATGCTTAAGAAAGAATCACCGTGTACACATACACACATCTTTTTATACAAGTATGTTTGTGTGTAACAGTACGTGTTTACACTCGTCTGCTTTGCAAACTGAATTGTAAATATTGTATTAAGTAAGAAACTAAGAGCAAACGAAGGACACATTATTTGCATTAGTTTTAAAGGTTTTAAAGTTTCTATTCACTTAAAATTCAAGCCATGACAATACACACAGCGAGTAGACTAATTTGCACATCAGTTAAGATTGTCTTGAAGAGTGTGTAGCAAGCAACCCAGCAGTGCTCCACTTCAGTTAAAAGCAGTAGTTGCTGAATTTGTTCCAAGTGGACTGTATTTATACATTTACTCTGTTGATATCGCAAGAGATGACAAGTTGACAGATTTTAGTCAGATGTCTAACTGTTTTAGACTACTTCGGTACATATGTTCAACTATCTAGCTCCATTTATTTGTTCGAAAACCATTTTTATATGCATTTTGCTCAAGATGTGAGTAAGATTTGTAATCACTGAAATACTCTTAGCATTTCTTTGAATCAAATTTCGAAGAAATTGAGATTAGTCACATGCTTTTCTGGCAACTTTGATCTCAACCAGTCGTATCATCGTTGCAAGTTGATGTTTTCCTCACCAATTTGTTGTTTCATCTCTGGGTTGTTATGCAAATAGGCTCATATATATTTATACAGAAGTGTATAGTACAGTTATTTATGCGTACGTCGTGTATATTGGATGAGTGATGTCCTGCATATATTTTGTGTTTTCTTAACATTTCACAGTGTAAGTTTTAAATATTGTAGTTGCTAAATTTATGCCGCAAGCTTGTGCCGCCTGTTGAGGGATTTATAAAACATGAACAGTGACATAAATAGTAAATCACGCAACTGACACACACATACATATATGTAGACTCAAGTATAAGGAGTGTACTTTCGAAGAATATGTAACTTTAAATGCAAATTCTTTAATTGAACACTACCAGCAAGTTAACTATAAGTGCTATATATAAACTACAATATCAGTTTTGGTGGTTACATTCTCAAAAAAAATAACTTTTGGTATTTAATAAAAATTATAAATTTGCATTCTCTGGTGTTCGAATTTAAATTCAAATGCCACCTTATTTTTTTGGGCACAGTACATAAAAGGTGCTTTCCAACGTAAACAGGACCTTTTGAGTTTAGCGCCCTCTATTTGTTGACTGATGCATTAGAATCTGCTCTCTTTATCGATATTTCCAGTGAGAATTTCATGACATTTCATTGATTGGTAGTGAAGTTATTGCGTTTTCAGTGTCAGTATGTTTGTGTTATAGGTGCGAAAATGAGCTACGAGCAAAGAGCCAGCATTAAATTTTGCTTTAAAATTGGTAAAACTTTTACCAAAACATTTCAATTGATGAAAAAAGTTTATGGTGATGGTTGCCTCTCCCGTAGCAGAGTGCACGAGTGGCTTCAACGTTTTCAAAGTGATCGTGAGTACTTAAATGACGATCAACATGTGGGCCAATCAAAATCTGTGATCACCGGAAATTCCATCGAAACTGTGCATGTATTCAACAATAATCCGCCGAAATCAATATTAAAATTCATGGAAATGGAATGGAACATCATCAAAACATCGATTTATCGCATTTTGCCCGAACATTTGGGCTTACGAAAGGTGTGTGCACGGTTTGTTTCGCATAAATTGACTGACGACCAAAAATTGCTCAGAAACTCACATTCGAAGGACGATTATTTGACCAAAAATCGCATTTTAACCATTAATCACTTCACGTATTCACCTGATGTGGCACTGCGTAACTTCTTTCTTTTCGAAAAAATGCATTTGCCATTGAGGGGAAAGTGTTATGAAGACGTAAAGGCCATGCAAAACGCTTGCAGCGGGCAACGCGCTGAAACACTCGTTCGACATGCTTTTGGACCGTGCAAAAGACTATATTGAAGCAGAAGGCGACTATTTTAAATAAAATAAATTGCCGAAACATCCATTTGTTCTGTTTTTTTTAAAGGGTCTACCACCTCCTGTTTCTCAATTTCTTTGACTTCGCTGAGCTTAAAACAGAAATACCCTAGTATTTGCAAATATATTAAATGCAAAGTTGACATAAATTTATGTTAACCTCTAATTACTTGCTGTGCATTGTCCCTAAAGAGCACTAATAAATATAAACAAATTAACAGTAATCAAGCACCATATATCTTGCACTTTTGCTTGCAAATATTTTGGTCATAAATCTGTTTTTAACAAAAACACTTAAAACTTTTCAAATATCTTTAAAATTCATGTTTTATTTTACACATAGTCATATGTATACTACTATATACTGTAGAAGATAACTCAATTCTAATTACATTTAGTACACAGCTCCCATTTCGAGTTCAATAATAACTTTTAATTGAGTGGTTGCAGCAAATGTCGATTGTTTGAGTGCCTTTGAAATAAGCTCATTTCTCTGAGGCAATAGGACAGGCGTCAGACCATACCAGGCATGCTAAAGAGGTTATATTGTTTATTTAAAACTTAACCATTAAAAGACCAGTAATTAAATTTTAAATAAAATAAATTTAAATGAATTTATTGACGATTTAAGTTATGTTTCGGTCACCGCACAATCGAAACATTTTTATTTGATATCACTGACATACTTGAATTGAAAACTTGAGCTTTATTTACTTTTACTTACTTTGTAAAATTTTAAGCGGAGATTTTTTATTCCTGCTATTCAAAAGAAAAATTTTTGGAAATTATTCAGTGAAAACTTTGTGTGTGTTTCACACAAAGTGATCAGTTAAAGATTGAAATTTGTTACGAAGCCACGAAGAGGCCGCTCTAATATCGGTAGGCGCTATTTTTGCCATCAACGTATGACAGCCCAAGGCAAGGCAAGGCAAGGCAAGGTAAGGCAAGAAGCACTCCCAGGGTGCGGTAAAATACGTGCGGAATTATGGATCGCGGTCAATCAGCAAGCGATTGGCACGATGTCACAGCACGACTTTTCAAACAACAGCTACGATGTTTGATGGACTTTATCTTGAAGCAACGTATGGTATATATGGCGCTGTTAAATGCTGGATGCACTTTGTTGAGTTGCAAAAAAGAGGTTTGCCGCACACACACATTCTTCTTTGGATGGTGGATGGTGGTTACACCAGATCAAGTTGATGAAATCATTCCGATTTTACACAATCCACCCCAAAAAACGACGATTTCTGCTACCTTAGGTTGGTTCAATTTCATTGAATTTTCATACTACTGAAGTTCGCAGACATTTCGCCATTATCATTTCTACATAGCAGCCTTTAAATCCGCGTCAATTATGGGATACGAACAAAAATTACATTGCCGAAAGATACGAATTGGAAATAGGTAAATTCCGGTTGATACTTCTGCTGGTTTGATATCAATTCCACCTGCCTTTGGTCAATTCACTTAGCGAAATATGAACTCATCACGAATATGAACTCATCAGGAATGTTTGTGCCAACACTGGCCAAATTATCGTAACTGCGATTGCTGAGTGCACCCGTAATTTTAGCTGCCAAAAATACGAAGCCGTGAATTATCCATTGGAATTTCTAAAATCTTTGGAGAGGTTTGGTATGCCGCCGCATTATTTGCGACTCAAAGTTGGATATGTCATTATTACGTCTCGAAATTTTGTAATGGAACCCTACTGATTGTGCCGCAACTATCAAATACAAGGGGCAGAATGCTCGATTCCGCGAATTCCTTTGAGTTCCAACGATTTGCCATTTCAATTAGAACGTATTCAGTTTCCAGTGAAAATTGCATTTGTGATGACAATCAACAGGACAATCAACGGGACACAAAGATAGTCGCTAGAAGTGTGTGGCATAAAGCTGGAAATGCCATGTTTTTCACACGGCCAGTTATACGTGGCGTGTCCACGAGTTGAAAAACTATCTTCTGCGTACATTTACGCACCGGAACAGAAACGAAAAAATGTTGTTTATCAAACTGCGCCACATTGAAAAAATTTTAGAAAAATCGAAAATAAATGATTTTTAACACAACGTAAACTCAACTTTCTTTTCATTTCAAAACACACAACTTCACGCAGTACATCCCCTGTGACCTCGCTAGTTTACTATACACTTATATATGTACGAATTTTTACTTACTAGTACTTATTTCTATATACGTACTCAGTTATAATAACGTAAGAAATAATCATTGCAAGCTTCAGGTTTGTCAAGAAGCGGCCTTCATTACGTCGGCACGGCTTCCGCTCTGGTTTATTGCTGACAAAATGTGTTGTTGATATTGTTTATTTTTGAAAAACAAAATAATTTCTTTTAATTACTAGCAAACTAAATTCGGTTTTTAGCAAAATTACCAGACTAATACAGCGATTTCCAAGCGGAAGTCATAGTATATAGTACAAATATATCCCTTTTGTTCTGACAAAGACTGTACTGACTTCCATGTTGTCAGTACAGTCTTTGTCAGTGAAGTAATAGGACTAAGTCGATTTAAAAAATTTATTGAACTAATCGTTACAATTCTTTAAAAACTTTCAACTTCGCGTTGATGCAGCGCCCGATTTCCAACCAATGAAGGCGTCACGGAAGACATTCTCCGGAATAGCCTTGAGAGCCGGGGTGTATGCTGCTTGGATTCCCTCTGTCTGCTTGCCTTTCATCGGCCTTTTCAGACAAGTAAACAAAAAAGTCGGGGGAGCCCACATTGGCCTGTAGGGCAGACAAACCCTATATTACTTCAGTACTACCAATCACATTGTGTCATACCATATAATGTTGGAAAGGCGAGATTTTAAGCTTCTCCACATGAATTGTCGGTGAAAAATTTAATGGACCGAATGAATGTCTGCGATACTTTGCTGAAACGAAATGAAATCGAACCATTTCTGAAGCGAATAGTAACAGGAGATGAAATGTGGATCAAATACGATAATAATGTGTGAAACAGGTCGTGATCCAAGATTGGCGAAGCTCAATAAATGGTTGCGAAACCAGGCCTGACGTCTCGAAAGGTTATGCTGAGTGTTTGGTGGGATTGAAAAGGAAGCAATGACCATGACCTGGTCCAGTCTGGTCGAACGGCTTATTCTACATTTTAGTGTCGACAACTGACGAGATAGAGTCAAGCAATCAATAAAAACAGCCAGAACTGATCAACATAAAGGTCTTCGTCTTCCATCAGGACAACGCTAGACCACACACTTCTTTGATGACTCGGCGAAAACTGGGAGAGCTTGGCTGGGAAGTTTTGATACATCCGCCATATAGCCAGGCCCTTACATGATCGGACTATCATTTGTTTCGGTCAATGCAGAACTCCCTTAATGGAGTAAAGTTTGTTTCAAGATTCAAGAGAAACCTTTTAAAATTATTTGTCGCAGTTTTTTGCCGAGAAACCAGAAAAGTTTTACACTGATGGAATAATGTCTCTAGCAGAAAAATGACAAAAAGTGGTCGACCACAAGTTAACATATTTGGTTCATTAAAGTGCATTGTAACTAAAAAAATAAGCTGAAGTTTGATTCCAAATACGAAAATACTTATTCGACTACCCAATTTACAGTCTGTCAAGTAAGAGCGTTGCTTGACTTTACCGACAGTTAATGAAAGATTTCGCTCTAACTCCTTCGCGAGCTGATGGAGGGAAGTTTTGTCCTTGATGCATTGTCGAAATGGTTCAGTTGTCGATGATCTTTTGAAAGAGAATCACGTTAAACGCCTTGAGTGTTAAGTACGCGTCGCGCTACGAAGCTGTGTTCCTTTGCATCCAACCGAAAGGTCCCAAAATCAGCAATCAGCAATCAGCGGCTGCTAAATATATGAGAAAGTCGAAGGCATTTATACAGAAGTGGATACAGCGATATAGTGGCTAAAAATGTCTATGATTTACCAGAATGTGATTCGATAGGAAAAGTCAACACAAAAGATGAAAAGAGGATAGTGAATCTGTTTTCGCGGAATCCTGCTTTAACACTGCGGCAAGGACAAGCAAAATTAATAGAAAAAGGGTTTTAGATATGTCCCCTTCTTCATACTCATGATCTCAAATGGCGCAACACCATGAAAAGCCTCTGTTGACTGAAAAACTTGTGACAAAGCGACTCACTTGGACACATGCGAACATTGATAGAGATTTTGAAAATGTCATTTTTACTGATGAAGGTTCTAAATGGGCATGATCTGTCCTCACGTGAGCCTTGTCAATTTCCCACCAACTGGGTTGTTCTTTGGGACCGTAAAACATGGAATAAAGGTGCATCTTTGGGGCTGCTCCTCAAAGCAGGGATTCGGCACTTTGTACCTCCTTACTGACAACCTAAATGCCGAGAAAATGATAAAAATCTCGCCAGAAAAATGAAGATTGGATTCTGCAGAAGGACAACGATCCTAAACACCGCAGCAAGCTCTGTACTCAGCGGAAAACTCAATCTGGCATCGTTACATTTTGACCTCAGTACCTAATGTAGACTTTTTACAGAAAATATTGCTCAATGTGTCGAATTTAAAAATGGCTTTAATACTACCTGAAGCCCCCACATACCTTAGATAACGATTTCCGAACTACCGGGAGACTTTATACTGCATAAAGTGACCAATATGTGAGTTCTTTTAATAAAATTGCAAAAGCGTATTTTTCTTAAATTTTAAGTTCCAATTTCCACATATATTTTAAGCTAATCGTAGAGGATGAGTCTCCATAGTAGATTATAATTTCCTTATTTCGACAAAATGTAGGAAAAACTGAAAAGCTTTCCACTTAAAAGAAGTTAACCCCAAGGGTTTAACACGGTGTGGCAAACAATAATGCACCCAACAAGCAGTTACGGACTTACTTCGCGTTCATCACGTGACCACATTGTAATGATTTTTATTTTTTAATTTTTAATGTAGAGTAATTAATAAAATATTTGTATGTTCTTCTTTCAATCATTGCGAGCAACAACCAGCGTCACTCATTACATGCACCAACACACAAGTATGCATACATTTATACATACATATATGTATGTATGTGTTAGCGCCTTTGCCTTTGTGATTGCGAATTAATTACAAACAATATGCTCATCATCGTGTTGCCAAGTACAAAGGTCTCGGTGCGCGTTTCATGCACCTGACACGACATTATTAATTATAGTAACGGGAGTCAATGAAAATTGCATACGGTGGCGGCAAACAGTGGGTGGATGTTGGGCATGGCAGTCAGTCATGCCCATGTGGCAGCACAAGTGCAGTGGCATGGATTCATCAATGTTCTTTGTACTGGCGTAATGACACTTTTCACTTCAACTCGCTTTTCCCTGCGTCCGCACCTTCGGTGAGCGCTTGTATGCTCGTGCTACGCAGAAAACACTTTGCCGGACAGTTCAACGTGCTGCAGCAATCAATGGACCTGCATAGGTGAATGTAAAATAAATTACACTCAGCTGCAAAGTCGCAGTTTTCAAAGTAAGCAGACATAACTATGGCGAAAGAATTGCATGAAGAGGGTTAATGAGAGTTTTTTGTTTAAAATTTCACTTTTGAAAAGTAGTTCTTCGCGGTATTTAAAAATCTTGAAACCTTTTGAATGAGTTCCAGCCGAGAGATAAAATCTTTAACCACTTTTTAAAACCGAATGTCAGCAATAACGCAAAAAATATAATATTATTTTCCCAAGGCTTCAATCGTCTAAGGATTATCTGCGTTGACAAGCGACTTGACATAACTCCACAAAAAAATAGCGCGGGGGTGTTGAATCGCACGCTCTTTGTTCTCAGCAAAATTTTCCTTCTTCAAACTGATTGTTTCGTAGGCTGTATGGCATATAGCGCTGTCTTGTTGAAACCAAAGGCCGCTCACATCCCCCAATTCAGGCACGAAAAAGTCATAAATTATTATTATGATGGGTTTATTTTCTGAAGAAATAGCGACCGATGATTTTCTCTACTCATAGCGTACACCAAACATTGATTTTTTGAGAATGTAACGGAGTCTCAACAATAGCTTAAAGATCATCACAAAGTCACCACTTAGTGAAATATCGCAAAGTTAATGGGTGTCAAAATAGGCACAATAGTATATATAGTAAGCAGACTCGAAAATTCTACGAAAAGATGTGCCGACCGACAAAAGGTTTCAAGACCGGAGTATATTCTGTGAGAGATCTAATGACTGATGCCCAGAGCATTCTGAAATTATGGTGAAAATACTGCTCCAACCTGCTGAATGGCAGTGAAAGTACATATATTGCCAGGAGAACGCGAACCCGATTGCCGAATCGATGACGATGGAGCAGATGTTCCATTGCGCGACCCTGAAGAAGTTCGAATAGTTATTACCCGTCTTAAGAACAACCAAGCACCAAAGATTACAGGAATAACGGCCGAGCTATTTAATTACGGCGGCGAAAACTGATAAGTAGCAAGCTTCAGCTTATTTCTAGGATTTGTTCGGACGAAAGCATGCTCGACGATTAGAATCTGCGCCAATTACCGTCGAATAAGCCCCTCAACATCGCATATAAGCTTCTATTGAGTTGTGTGAAAGATTAAAGACCATTGTCAGCAAACTGATTGGATCTTATCAGTGTGGTTTCAGGTCTGCAACTGACAGATATTCACCATGCGCCAAATCTTGGAAAAGACTCGTGAAAGAGGATCGCCACACACCACCTTTTCATCGATTTTAAAGCTGCTTTTTAGAAAAGGCGACTCTCTATCGAGTAACTTCTTCATTCTGCTTTTGGAGAAAATAATTCGGGCTGCAGAGCTGACAAGAAAAAATATTTTATAAGAGCGTGAAGCTGCTGAACCGATTATATTGATGTCATTGGGCTCAATAACCGCGCCATTATTACCGCTTCCCCCAAACTGGATACGGAATCAAAACAAATGGGTCTGGTAGTGAACGAAGGCAAAACTAATTATCTCTTGTCATGAAACACCGCTCTCACGTCACTCTTAACAGTCATAACGTCGAAGTCGTAGATAAATTCGTCTCCCTTGAAACCAGCATTAACAGTAACAATAACGTCATCCTTGAAATCCAACGCAGAATCACACTTGCTAACAGGTGCTACTTCGGACAGAGTAGGCAATTAGGAATTTAGGTCCTCTCTGGACAAACAAAGACCAAATTCTTATAAGTCCCTCATCATTCCCCTTCTTTATTTGATGAGGGAAACATGAAAAATGACAACATCTGATGAGTCGACGTTAAGAGTTTTTGAGAGAAAGGTTCTGCGGAAGATTTATAGTCTTTTGCGCAAAGGCAACGGCGAATACCGCCTTCGATGGGAAAGATAGGCTGTACAAGATATATGACGACATGAACAAAGTTCAGCGAATTAAGAGACAGCGGGAATGCACTTTAGGTCATGTCGCCCGAATGGATGAAAACACTCCGGCTCTGAGAGTGTTCGACGCAGTACTTACCCGGGGTAAACAGAGGAAAAGAAAGAGGAATAACTCCGTAGGAAAGACCGGTTGGAGAAGGACTTGGCTCACTTGGAAGCCCCAATTGGCGCCAAACAGCGAAAAGGTAGAACACCAATGAAAAGGAAGAAGCAGAATGTCTGTATAAACTCGCGACTTATCTATGCTTTCGGTGCCATGTTATACTAAAAACGAAAAACACTGTTACATAGTGCCCAGCATGGCATCACACTTTTCAACCGGCTGGATGGCTGACCAGCTTGTACATACAAAAAGGTCGTTAGTGTAAACTCGGAGCGAGTGTGGGTGGCAGTTTTGTATTGCTCAGCAGGAGCGTTGCTGGTGCGAAGTGTTCAGTAATGAAATTGATTAAAATATTGACATGCCATTTGACTGCATGTTGTTGTTCTAACCATACTGAGCTGCTGTCTTTGACGAGCGGTGGCACTGTTTTTGTTAATATTGAGGTTATGACATTATTTTACTCACTCAAATATGTGCATTTGATTATGACTGCACATACCATGTTATGTGGTTATGCCGAAGGAGTCGTCATGTCAAAGTGACGAATATGTAAGCCCTTTAACAGCTTTTGCTTTAATTATTTTTTATGGCTAACTTTTCAAACATTAAACACTAATACATAATTTCATAAATAATTATAATTTATTTCAATATGTGTGCTTACACATACACACACTATCCACGTATAAAGTCATAAAGTCAGCTTGTGAGTTTATGCATGCGCTTAAGCTATTAAAGGTATTTGTATGAGTACTTGTATATACCAATTTATATTTTATCCTTTGAGTGCGCAATGGAATGCCAATTAAAATGGGTAATGCCTGAAAATATTTGCAATTAAGGGTAATTGAAATGCGCTATAAGCTTAAGCATGATTGGGAAATTTTCATAATTTATTATTAAACGGACAATCGGCGCTAAAATAAAACGGTCACAATAATGGGTATTTATGTGTGACATCTACGCGCCGGGCCAACCAAACACACACACATACATATAATTATAAATAAATTTATGTTTACGTATAAATGCATTTGCAAAGCGAAATCCCGCATTTGGCCGTGTATGTGCCTAAAGAGGCTTTGATTAAATTGATTTTTATGTTGGGTAAATAAAATTACGCGGATGATAGAGATTAATGACATATTGAAATTATTAACATTTTTTGAAAATTAAAAAATGTATATGCTCTCTTATATGGTAAAATTTTTAAATTTTTTTACTTAAATACTAATTAAAATTAGCTTTTAATTTTAAAAAATCCTTTTTTTTTTTAGCACTTTTTAACATTTTTTTCCATATAAGAAATAAATATACCTTATTCAGGGTATAAAAAAACAACGTCAAATCGCCAAAACTTCCCTTACTATATTTTCTCAGGATGGACTGGACATAAACTTCGAAGATACCTTCCCGTTTCTCCCCAGAAAAAGTCATTGTGGAAATAATTTTGCATGCTGAAGTTTTTTTCTGTATTTAAAATTGAAAACAAGAACAATATTTTCATGAATAGTGAATGCTGTGAAAATACTTTTCTAAATCAGTGAAACTATCACTTTATTTGAACGAAATCATGAATCGAATCACTTATGACAATGATCTAAGACCTGTATTCTGTTCAGTGCCCTATTAAGGAATTATAGGCGCCTATAGTTCTAAAAGTTATACAACATTTGACCAACAAGTTAAGCCAAAGTGACACCCTAAGGTTAGGTTAGGTTAGGTTAAGTTTAAAAGGCCGATCTTATTAGTGGTCTCACTTGGACAGCTTAGAAGTTGCTACATAAATTCCCATATAATTAAACACAAAACCCCCACAAGTTGACAAAGTACTTTGAACCTGTAGCAAATTTCTAGAGATAGCTAACGTCTCCTAGTTCGCCGAAGCGCACAGATTGCCAGCTCAGCTGTAAAAATGCCGCTTCTCTGTCGAAGTGAATGCTCTCCTCCCTGAAACTGGCGTAACTTCATAGCAGTAAATCTACTGTTACCTTAAGGGGGTATTCTACTTTAGAATTTTGAAAAAATTTGATTTTTTTCGTATATTCAAAGTTTTGACTTTCAAAAATATGATCTTGGAAAGATTTTTCAAAGTTCGACTTATTTTCGGAGATACTGCCGATTTTGTGAGGTGGCTTCCGTGTTCACTAAAATTGTCTCCTAAACTTTAAACGCGTTTTTCTCGAAACTCCTTTTTTCCACACGGTACCGGCATTATCTCAAGTTCTATATAACCGATTTACTTGAAATTTTGTGTGAACCTTCTTTATATAACTTTTATCGTTCCTACCAGCATCGTGTCAAATTTTTTGTTTTTAATATTTTAAAAAAATTGAGGAATTTCAAAAAAAACGTAAAAAATTATTTTTATTTTCAGGCAGTCGCCATTTTTTAACAAATATTTTTTTCGTGTTCCCGGACTATAACAGCATCCTTACTGATTAAGAATTTCTTTTGATTTTTTTTATTTCAGACTACCAGGAGAATCAGGATCAATGTCACCAGTATGCGCCTTTTTTTACACCTGTCTCTCATCCCCCTTCCCCCCTCTAATTATTTTTAATTTTTAATATTTTTTTGTAAAATTTTTTTTCTGTATTCTTAAGATATCAATAAAAACAACACAAAAAAAAAAAGGATGGTAAAAATATTTTTGGTTTTTTTTTTTAAATAAAATTCAAAAAACTGCCCAAATTTGATTTCTAGAGTAGAATACCCAGTTAATAGCAGCCATGGAAGATATCTATCAAGAGTATGCCGTAAGATGCTCCAAACTATGTGCAGATTTTAATTTCCACAAAATTTGCTAACTAATAACCTCAAAATATTGAAGTTTTATTTCAAACAGAATTTCAATTTATTTGGCAAATAGTACTTATGTATGTTATAGTCGTATGCTTTAGTATTGATGGAAAAATCTAAATTATTGAAATATTATTATAATAGCATACTTTCCAAAAACGTCCGTAGTTCCGTTGTTTAATTCATATGTCTTACCAAATAACTTCAGAGTGTGTTAAATTTTATTTTATGGTATATAGAGTTGTTATGCTTGTGATTAATGACAGGTGGTAGAAGAGAGAAAAAAATATTGGCGATGACATGGCGCAGAATCTTGTTTTACAAATTTTTGGCATTTCCTCGATTCAGGGTATCAAATTTTCTTTAATAATTTTCGTGTAGGCCTTACCGTTGACTCTTTCTTCAATTATAGAAATTCCTTGTAGTCCATTATTAGAAAAATAGCCCCAAACCATCCTGCTTACTGACTGGCGTACTGTTGTTTATAGACATCCACCACTGAACCGTTGCCTGACTTTAACCATACATGGTGTAACCATCTGATCCAAATATATTAAACTTGGACTCGTCCGAGAAAATTACGGTCTGCCACAAAGCCCTCGACCAATTTTTATGCTCTGTCGCCCATACATTGCAGTGTTTCCGCATCCATTTTCAAAACAAAGTTTTTTTTTAGAAATACGGCGGCCATTGAACTCTGTTTCCCTGAATATCCGGCGAATAGTTGATGCATCCACTAACATTCCTGTCGTATCACTAAGGTCCTTTTTAATATATTTTTAAAGCGATCAAGTACACATGACCAATAAATGAGCTTGTCTTGGGCTACTTTCGTCCTTCGGTACCTTACAGACCCCTTTTTTGGAGCAAAATTTTCAATGAAATCTGCTACAGTAGTCTGGCTGAATCTCACAGTGGACAATATTTGTCTGGAGCTTTGATTTTGTTTTGATAAGGCCATTATTTGACCTTTAGTAACATCAGCCATTTGTCATTGTTTTGGACTGTTGTTTGTATAACTGCAAAACTTTCATAAACTTTTCATAAACACAATTGATTTTTTAATGATGCAAATCCACTCTTTACAGCAGCATAACTCCATGATAGCATGCGTATTCAATAAGGAATAGTAAACTTACTCAGACTTAAAGAGGCAGTAAGTACTTGACTGGTTTTTTAAATCCAGTATTGTATATACAGTAAACATATCAAAATTTGTATCGATGTCATTGGCGTACGCCAGACGTTGCATAGTCTTATTTAGCTCTCTATTCAGCTTTGATACTGGAATGACAAGAAGAACTCACACTTGTTGAAACCTCGTTTGGTTACACACCCTTATTAGTTTTATGCGGATGCCATATGGTGGATGGGGTCATGTGTAGAAGTTCACGCAAGTGAGGAAAGTTCTCTGATCGCCATTCACTTGGGAGTGGCCAGAAACGATTCTTTTACATATGACTCAAGCAGCTCACGACTTCCGGTCTTTGACCAAGTATCCTCTGGGTAGCCTAAGAACATCCGTTTGAAGGCGAGCTAAAGTGAGAAGGCGAAACACCCCTGCATAGGGTTGTGCGCTGGGTTTGGGACCCGCCACGTAAAAAAACACCCCCAATGAAAAAGAATAAACAGCCTCGGATGAGAGCCCCCCCTTTTGATGACGACCATGGCAAACGAAATAAGGACCATGATTTGAGGGCATGCACCTGGAATGTCCGGTCCCTTAATTGGGAAGGTGCCGCTGCCCAGCTGGTAGATGTCCTCGTAAAGATAAAGGCTGACATCACCGCCGTCCAAGAAATGCGATGGACGGGACAAGGACAGAGACGAGCAGGTCCTTGTGACATTTACTACAGTGGCCATATAAAGGAGCGCAAGTTTGGGGTTGGATTCGTGGTGGGAGAGAGACTCCGTCGCCGAGTACTATCATTCACTCCGGAGAATGAACGTCTAGCCACAATCCGCATCAAAGCGAGGTTCTTCAACATATCGCTGATTTGCGCCCACGCCCCGACGGAAGAGAAGGACGATGTGACCAAAGATGCCTTTTATGAGTGCTTGGAGCGCACTTATGAGAGATGCCCCCGCCACGATGTCAAAATCGTGCTTGGCGACTTCAATGCCAGGGTGGGCAAAGAAGGTATCTTTGGCACTACGGTCGGTAAATTCAGCCTCCACGCGGAAACATCCCCAAATGGGCTGAGGCTGATCGACTTCGCCGGGGCCCGAAATATGGTTATCTGTAGCACTAGATTCCAGCATAAGAAGATACATCAAGCTACCTGGCTGTCTCCAGATCGAAAAACCACCAACCAGATCGATCATGTTGTGATAGACGGAAGACACGTCTCCAGTGTTTTAGATGTGCGTGCGCTCCGAGGTCCTAACATCGACTCGGACCACTATATTGTTGCAGCCAAAATACGCACCCGCCTCTGTGCAGCAAAAAACGCACGCCAACAAACACAAGGATGGTTCGACGTCGAGAAGCTGCAATCACAACAGACAGCCGAACGTTTTTCTACTCGGCTTGCACTCCTGCTCTCTGAGAGCACTCGTCAACAACTCGGTATAAGGGAACTGTGGGACGGCATTTCAAACTCCTTACGTACAGCTGCAACCGAAACCATTGGTTTTCGGAAAGTGCAGAAGAACAGCGGGTACGACGAGGGTGCCGTGTCGCAACGGAGAGAAAACAGGCTGCCTACCTCGCAACGTTACGATCGACCACAACACGTGCGGTATGGGATAGATACCGAGAGTTGAAGAGGGAAGCGAGACGCATTTGTAGACAGAAAAAGAAAGAGGCCGAAATGCGTGAGTACGAAGAGCTTGATAAGCTGGCCGACAGGGGTAATGCTCAAAAATTCTACGAAAAGATGCGGCGGCTTACAGAAGGTTTCAAGACCGGAGCATACTCTTGTAGAACCCCCAAAGGTGATCTAGTTACCGATGCCCAGAGCATACTTAAATTATGGAGGGAACACTTCTCCAGCCTGCTGAATGGCAGTGAACGCACAACACCAGGAGAAAGCGAACCCGATAACCCAATCGATGACGATGGAGCAGACGTTCCATTGCCCGACCATGAAGAAGTTCGAATAGCAATTGCCCGCCTGAAAAACAACAAAGCGGCAGGGGCCGATGGATTGCCGGCCGAGCTATTCAAACACGGCGGCGAAGAGCTGATAAGGTGCATGCATCAGCTTCTTTGCAAAATATGGTCGGACGAATATATGCCCAACGATTGGAATTTAAGTGTGCTATGCCCAATCCACAAAAAAGGAGACCCCACAATCTGCGCCAACTACCGTGGGATTAGCCTCCTCAATATCGCATATAAGGTTCTGTCGAGCGTTTTGTGTGAAAGATTAAAGCCCACCGTCAACAAACTGATTGGACCTTATCAGTGTGGCTTTAGACCTGGTAAATCAACAACCGACCAGATATTCACGATGCGCCAAATCTTGGAAAAGACCCGTGAAAGGAGAATCGACACACACCACCTCTTCGTCGATTTCAAAGCTGCTTTCGACAGCACGAAAAGGAGCTGCCTTTATGCCGCGATGTCTGAATTTTGGGATCCCCGCAAAACTAATACGGCTGTGTAAACTGACGTTGAGCAACACAAAAAGCTCCCTCAGAATCGGGGAAAGGGCCTCTCCGAGCCGTTCGATACCAAACGAGGTTTCAGACAAGGCGATTCCCCATCGTGCGACTTTTTCAACCCGCTTCTGGAGAAAATAGTTCGAGCTGCAGAACTTAACAGAGAAGGTACCATCTTTTATAAGAGTGTACAACTGCTGGCGTATGCCGATGATATTGATATCATCGGGCCCCAACACCCGCGCCGTTAGTTCTGCTTTCTCCAGACTGGACAAGGAAGCAAAAGAAATGGGTCTGGCAGTGAACGAGGGCAAGACGAAATATCTCCTGTCATCAAACAAACAGTCGTCGCACTCGCGACTTGGCACTCACGTCACTGTTGACAGTCATAACTTTGAAGTTGTAGATAATTTCGTCTATCTTGGAACCAGCGTAAACACCACCAACAATGTCAGCCTAGAAATCCAACGCAGGATAACTCTTGCCAACAGGTGCTACTTCGGACTAAGTAGGCAATTGAGAAGCAAAGTCCTCTCTCGACAAACAAAAACCAAACTCTATAAGTCTCTCATAATTCCCGTCCTCCTATATGGTGCAGAGGCTTGGACGATGACAACAACCGATGAGTTGACGTTGCGAGTTTTCGAGAGAAAGGTTCTGCGAAAGATTTATGGTCCTTTGCGCGTTGGCCACGGCGAATATCGCATTCGATGGAACGATGAGCTGTACGAGATATACGACGACATTGACATAGTTCAGCGAAATTTAAAAAACAGCGGCTACGCTGGCTAGGTCATGTTGTCCGGATGGATGAAAACACTCCAGCTCTGAAAGTATTCGACGCAGTACCCGCCGCGGGAAGCAGAGGAAGAGGAAGACCTCCACTCCGTTGGAAGGGCCAAGTAGAGAAGGACCTGGCCTCGCTTGGAATATCCAATTGGCGCCACGTAGCGAAGAGAAGAAACGATGGCGCGCTGTTGTTGACTCGGCTATAATCGCGTAAGCGGTGTCTACGCCAGTAAAGAAGAAGAAGAGGATGCCATATTCAGATGCAGCGGCATAAAGGCAGCTCTCTTTCGTGCTGTCAAAAGCAGCGTTAATCCCGACAAAGAGGATGTGTGTGAAGATCTTCTTTTTATGAGTCTTTTCCAATGATTTGGAACAAGGTGAATATTTTTTTGGCTGTTAATTTTTCAGACCTAAAGCCGTATATTCCGCTCTTGAAACCTTCTGTTAGCCGCCGTATCTTTTCGTCGAATTTTCGATGTACCTGCTGTTATCTTGCTTTTTTCTTTACGTAAGAAACTTGAAATGCCGTCCCGCAGTACCCTTATATCGAGTTGCTGATGAGTGCTCTCAGAGGGCAGGACTGTGGCAGGATTATCATTCGGCTGTCTGTTGTTATTTTAACTTTTTGACATCGTACCCTCGCCGGGTTTGTTGACAGATGTGCTTTGCTGTACAGAACAGGCGCGTATCTTCCCTGCAACGCAATAGGTGTCCGAGTCAATGCTAGGGCCACAGAGTGTATATACCCAAATTACTGGAGATGTGTTTTCCGCCTATCACAACATGCTTGATCTGGTTGGTGGCTTTTCGATCCGGAGACAGCCAGGTAGCTTGATGAATTATCTTATGCTAGAATCTAGTATTACAGATATTTGGAGTCCCGGCGAAGTACCTATTTGGTGATGCTTTATCAGGGAGGCTGAATTCACCGACCATTGTTTCAAAATACTTTCTTTGCCCACCTTGGCGCTAAAAACGCCCAGCAAGATCGTGTTGTTGTAAGCTCTCATAGGTACGCTCCAAGCGCTCATAGAAGGTGTCTGTGGTCACATTGTCATTATTTTCTATGGGGGAAACAAAGACTTTATATATGCGAAATTGCAGTTTATAGAATCAAAATATACGTATATTATGGCGTCCATACATATTTATTCAAATTAAAAATTTCTTTGCTTCGATTCAATATTAAACTTTTATATCAATTAAAATTGTATTGGGAAGCTTGTCCTCGATATAAATTATTGTAACTGTTCCAACCACCAAAGCAATCAGGAGACTCCGTATTTGCTTCGCTAACCTAAATATTAACTAAATAAGATTCTCTTCTGGTGTAATGTTGATATGTACTTAAATAGTGCTTGTAAAACGCTAACAGCAACTAAATACCAAATTATATCGCATTATATTTGTCAGCCTGCCACATTGCCAACGGCTTGCCAACACACATGCCTACACTGAAACACTGAAATAAATCTCTACTCGAAGCGGCAACAGCCAACAGCTGTGCTTAACACAAGTCGCCTACGAAACGCCGAGTGGCATAAAGAGTTAACTTTAAATACATACCAAAATATATATAATGCATTTATTGTTTATGCAACCGCATAGAGGGTGACACGTGTGCGCTGTTTATGCATATACATACCAAATATAAATATACATATACCATGTATGTATATAAATATATAATGTTTATATGTAAGTCTGACTATTATTTATATTTATGTAAATATATTTTTTGTGTGTGTGAATGTGGCTGTGAGCGCCTCCAGCCATAAACACCGACAACAATAATGGTAAATGTAATTAAAAATTGTGTCGTGAAAAGCTTTGAGGCGACAACAGGAAAAGCACTTAAAACTCTTTGCGTCACGCGCATACAATGACACACAATGACTGTTGGCGGTGGCAGCAACGTCATAAACAGCAAACAACAACACTGTGACACTGGCAGCAGCAGTGCCACCAAATCATTTGTAATATGTGTGGAATGGAATTTTCTGGTGAGGGTGGCGTTGGCGAAATATTTAGTTGACAATTGTTGGTGCTCGAAGCTCAACTCGACAATAAACAGAATGCAAAAACTCAAAATGCTCAAATGGGGCAAAAATTATGTGATTTAGTTGTTGTTTGTGCTTTAATTTTTATTTCCACATTTTTGGGAGTTTCTTTTTGCCTGCCACCGAGAATTTTATGAGTTGCAACATTTGAAACAAAGCGACAAATGTTTATAATGGCAGCACAACCGCAACGCAGGACGAAGCCCAAGATGCGGCGTTAGTGGCAAGTGTAGTTCATTTGTGGTGCGGCCCGGCAGCACCGAATGTAGTGGGAAGCCGTCGCCACAAAATCGCAACAAAATGCAAATTGCATAAAACTTTTGTAGCGCATCACTGTTGCCATTGTTGTTC
>CM050323.1:7142737-7161605 GCA_027475135.1 Bactrocera correcta | reverse complement strand
AACTTGATTCCGATCGTTCAGTTTGTATGGTAGCTATATGCTATAGTTAACCGATCTGAACAATTTTCTCGGATATTACATTTTTGCCCTAGAAAATAATCTATGCCAAATTTGGTGAAGATACATTGTCAAATGCGAAAGTTTTCCATATGAGAACTTGATTCCGATCGTTCAGTTTATGTGGCAGCTATATGTTATAGTGGTCCGATATCGGCCGTTCCGACAAATGAGCTTCTTTCAGAGAAAATGACGTTTGCAAAATTTCAAAAGAATATCTTAAAAACTGAGGGACTAGTTCGTATACATACAGACAGACGGACATGGCTAAATCGACTCAGCTCAGCATACTTATCATTTATATATATACTTTATAGGGTCTCCGACGCTTCCTTCTAGGTGTTACAAACATCGTGACAAACTTAATATACCCTGTTCAGGGTATAACAAGGTCATTATTATTATCTTGTTATTTTCAATTTAAACCTTTCCTAAATACTTTTTTTTCTTATAAATGAATAACGTGGATTTTTTGAAATAACACCGGTCAACACGATTTTTGGGGTCTGACATCTACATGTTAAATTTTAGTTTCTCCTATGAAAAAAATAAGGAAAAAAAAATTTTTCCGATAAAAGTTTGTTTTCGTAGAAATTAGAGAAATTTTTTCGATTTTTTTCTTACCTTCTAAAGTATTTTCACAATTAACGCAGGCGAGGTGAGGTACCCAATTTTCATTTTGATTACTGACTTTTAGAATGAAATAGGCTTCATAGGTTTCGCAAAGTTCCAAATTTGTTGATAAAGCAAATTTTTTACTTCTAATTTTAATAAATTCACCGCAAATAAAACAGAATAAATAAAAGTCATTTTTACACTGACTTGATGCCATTTTTTAACTGAGTAATGAACTAATATTGTTGTTACAGCTATAATAAACAGGTTAACATTAACTACTTTGCCTCTTACAAATAATAATACTGTTTACTTTCGGGTTAATCAAGGTGATGCCATCTTTGATATATGAAATAAATTAATGTAGGTCAGTCCAAAGCAAACTTTAAGAACTAAAGATTAATGTTTAAGTGTTTTTCAATGTCTAGTATCAGAATTTAAGCATGAGAAAAGAAACCCCAAAAAAAAAAATTTTTTTTGTTGACCGGTGTTATACATTAAGGAAGTAAATCTACAACTCCAAAAAAGCAATAAAATTTTCCGCTTTACAAAATATGTTTCAATAATTTTTTTTATAAAAACGTTTCTTTAAAAGTTATACGCAGTTAAGTCAGGCTTCAAATATACTGAGCATTCACACTAGTTTTTCATATACTCTGTGTTGCTCATACGACATGGTGTACAAGGGCTGCTATATATATTTCTGGCCTAATAAGGAAAATGGGCATATTTATCAACTAAAATATTTTTTTTTGCTTTTTTGTTCGTTGGATTTGGCTCGTCTTGGAAGACCCACAGGGTCGATTGCTGTTTTGTTTCGGGCTCATACACATAGATCCATGATTCGTCAGCTGTGACGATCTTATAAACGTCTTTTGAAGCACCGCGATCGTTTTTTTTTCAGCATTTCTTTACACCAATCCACACGAGCCTGTTTTTGAGCGATTGTCAAATTTTGCGGGATCCAACGAGAACAAACCCTTTTTAGGGCCCAGGTGTTCATGCAATATCGAATGTATGCTGGTGGGAGAAATGCATAGGCATCCCTCTATCTGAAGGTATGTTACATGACGGTCTTGCATTATCAGTTCACGTACGGCATCGATGCTTTCTGGCACAACGGCTGTTTTTGGACAACTTTCACGGAATTCGTCTTTGAGCGAGCGTCGGTGCTTCATAGCCTTACAAAGATTTTAGTTCTTGTCGTGATAATTCACGTCGAAAGTTGTGAAAAATGTTCGCACGAATGTGTTCCATTTTATGGCCGAGATGAATTTTTTAATTCCCTGTAAATAAAACCATTCACGATTAAATGACAAAACGTTCTGAGTGAGGGTTTTGCTAAAAAATGTCAAACTTTCCCAAAGGGAAAAGTCAGATTGCACCTGGCAACACTTAGTGTTGTCTAGTCCAGAAATATATATAGCCACCAATGTACTACACGAATACAATACAATTGTTACATACCATCACCTAAAACGCAAAACAACGTATCATCAAAAAATCGAAATTGAGATTTTTATTGCTTACGATTCACAAAATCATATTATATAAATGTAGCATAAAATTTTCAGCTTCCGCTGTCAGATATAACCAACATATAACCAATATATAACCAACATATAACCAATATATAAACCAATAGATAACCACTTTATAACCAAAACTTTAAAATTTTGTTTCAGTATTATTAGTGGTTTCTATTGTATTATTTTTCTTTCGCCTATAAACTCATGAAAAGTGATGTTACGATTGTGATGTTAATTTGAGGAATGAAAAAATTTTTTGTTGGAGTGTTAGAGCCTGCCCAAAGTTATAGAATAATTTTCTTTAGTAATAAAAATTTTGTTAGAAAAGATCAACTATTTCCAAAAAAAAAAAATATATGTATGCAAGAAGAATGAAGATTTTTGAAAAAATAAAAACTTGTTTGTGTTGAATTGAAACCAAAAACAATTACATCACGTTTGAAAAAAATCATTCAACTTCAATATAACGAACACCCTAAAGTTATACATTGTGCATTTATGTACCAAATGCATAGCTATAACATTTTTTACGAGTGTAATTAAATTTTCTACGCCAACGAATCTCATAATCCACAAAAAGTTCAACCAAAGTAGTGTTTGTGGGTTATATATGTACAAAGGTACCTGTTGGCATGCGGGCTTACAAACACTGTCCGAAAAAACATTGTACCGTTTTTGGCGTTTACACATTTAACTGTTTAATTTAAAATTTTCAAATAAATGCAGAAATTGCTAAATTTTTAAGTAAATATATTAGCAGTGAAAGTGAAGTGTTGCGAAATTTGGAAAAAAGTTGTATTTGTTTTTTTTTTTTTTTAGATGAATTGCGTACAAAGTATTAGGGATGTTCTTATTTTTACGAAACTAGATTCTCAGCTTTTTAAAGCCCTTAAATCTCATTTTTATAAAGAAAGAAATCTCCAGCCTTATGCGTGTTTGCCCTCGGCGCAGTTCAAAGAGACAGGAATATGGAACTCGCTTTGTGACTTATCGGATATATGGCAGCAAACAAATTTTTAAATTTTTAAACTGATTCGGAACTAGATAAAATATCTGCAGAGCGCTATAATTGACGCTCTGAGGTGTGTGACTCGAACAAAATTGAAACTATTTTGTGTTTTTACTTTATTAAATGCGGTGGCCTTTGCTTCGTTTGATTATGATTTAGCAACAGATACATTTTCACATTCTGTGTGTTTCTGTGTTTTACGGTTGCTCAAAGCTTATTCTCACTTTAATAATTATAACTATAGTGTAGTCGAAGAGACCTAAATTTATAATCCGTCTTCTTCTTTTTGGATTCTTCCTTCTTTTTAGCTTTCGCGGTTGGCATATTTTATATTTTTTATTCTCAGTAATAGTTTAACAGAGATTACAAATCAGTTCTCTTAAGAAATATGGAATGTAATTTTCCCAGCATTATTAAAATAAAATATAGCACTAATACCCGATAGATTGCTGGATAAAATTCTGGTGAACAATATTTTTTTCAAAGCCTTCAAAACTTCTTTTTATTCAACAAAATCGCTTAGAACTTAACATCGATATACTCTGTAAACGTAAGTGCTAGGAATAACCTGTATTTGGTAGTCAGAATGTATAGAAGAATATAAAAAAAAACTCTTAGCATCTAAATTTTTTTTCATTAAAATTTCTGCAGCTTTCTGTAAGCTTTTATATGAGCTTTTGGATAGAAATGAGAAATCAGAAGGTAACCCTTAAAAGGTGAATCTCGAAACTCACTAACAACTAAAATTTTCTGGAAGCTTTTTTTATTTGAGTTTTTGGATCGTAAAAGCTTTCTCACAAGATTCTTAAGAGAGTAAGCTTTTTGCTTACGTAGAAATCCTTATATTGATCGCCATTCGTGCAAAGAGATTTAAGCTTTATAGATAAGAACTTGTTATTAAGAGGATTGCAAGATGGTATGTGAATATTTCCTTGAATGCCTGTAACGTCAAGAACTCCACCTTGTACCCTGTTTTATTAGCAATTGTAATGTAAAAAAATTTTATATTTGAAAAATGTCAACCACGAAGCGAAGCAAAACTACTGAGTACAAAGCAATTACTGTTAAATTTTGTTGCTGTCACAATGCTTTAACTAATTATTTTTGTTAGGCAGTAAAACAGAAAAAAGAATGGCAATGTAGCAGCCTACAGAAAAACTATCAGTAAAAAGTATTTATTCATAATTTACAAATAAATATATATGCATATATAGTATGTATATATACTTGTATATATGTATTTAAGTATGTATAAATATATGAAAGTAAATGTTTATTCTCCTCACTTCCTGGCGCTGGTAATTATCTGCAAATTGCAAAGCTTTCCACATTGCCATTTTAATGTGCGAACACATGCAAGTGCTGGCACATGGCTCGACATAACTCTTCCTGGCATCAACTAACGGGCGCTTCCGCAACTGCAAATATTCTCCTGCTCTGCGCCTAAATTTATGCTATATTAGTAAGAGGCGAGGCGCATAAAAACCAAGCATGTTTTTGTGCTCGAGACGACATAGCAACGCACAGACACGACGAGAGTGAGTTTATGTGCGTGTTTTGTCAAATGATTTTGTGTTTGTGTTTGTATGTGTGTGTATATGCGTTTTTGTATATGCATATGTATTTGTGACGCTTTGAAAGTTTTGCCTTATTTTTGCCAATTATTTTAGCATTTGGTTTTTATCTCATTTAACAGCATTTTTTTTTTGCGCACATATGTACCACTGGCATGCTAGCTCGTCTTCTTTGTTTTGCTTATCCCTTAGTTAGTTCCACTTTCAGCTCATTTCATTCTGCCATTGTTTGTCATTGTTATCATGGCATCGCTGCCGTTGAAGTCTCCACATGCCAAGGCTTTTGTACATATGTAAATGTGTGTGTGTGTGTTTTGTGATTTGTATGTGTGTGTGAACATATTCGCAAATTCACATGTCTTCGTGCTGCCTGCAATGCTATCAATTAGCATCATTTCCTACTCGACAACAACAACAAAATTCCGCTCTCGTACTTGCTACATTCCACACACACACACACACTTACTTAAACAAATGTGTATAATTATATGTATGTGTGTGTGTGCTTGTGTGTAAGCTCATATTAGCTTGCTTTTGTTTTTGTTGATAATGCTGAGTCTGTTGCTGATAGACATCTCGGTGCCATTTGATTTACAAGCCTCGCATATTTGTAAGCGCGCTCTGACTCATTTATTGCGGGCGAGACAAAAACATGCTGAAAGCACCACACAAAAGCGGCACAACGCTTGGGGAATGCAAAAAGTGGCGAATAATAGTAATAAATTGGAACACGCGCATTACAACGGAATTGCGTTGAAAGTACTTACATAAATTTCTTCACATATGTGTGGCTGTGTTTGTATCACATTGAATCATATACACATATTTTCTCGCTAATTGGAAATGTCACAGTGCTTTTTCCTTCACTTTGTTTCATATTAAACAGCGCTCTTGTCTGATTAGTATTTTTCGCCATAAAAATGTTGTTTTTGTTGCAATAGAGGGCATATTATTTTACTAAATAAGACATTCATTGAATTTTCAAATTTTCATATACTATCAGCAATACAAAGTGTGATTTTTTTTTTATTTGAAGACAGAAGGATCTCAAGAAGTAATAAAACGCATTAAGTTTAATGTAGTGGCTAAAATTTTAGCTTTGATATAAAGATAAGACTTGTCAGTATGTTTAAAAATTGATTTCGGCAAGCGACCGTGGCCAGCACGTATTAATTCCAGCCGAGGTGCCTAATTTTCGACCACTTTTTGTGGCAATAGAAATGGTATGTCAGCGATAACGCGGCGAATATTCTTTGCCAAGGCATCAATCGTCTTGGTCGTGTCTCCGTTGACAAGTGACTTTATGTGACTCCGCAAAAAACAGCCCAGCGGTGTTAGATCGCATAATCTTGAAGGCGAAATCACAGTCCTACAAAGCGAGATAGTACGTTCATCAAAATATTGCTTGAATAAATTGATTCTTTTGTTGACTGTAAGGCATGTTGCGTCGTTTTGGTGAAACTTAAGATCGTCCACATCTACATTCTCGAACTTAAGTACGAAAAATTCATTAGTTATGTCTCCATAGCATTCCCCATTCACTGTAAGATTACGGCAGAATCTATTTTTGAAAAAATATAGACCAGTGATTCCCTCTGCCCAGAGAGCACACCAAAGAGTGACTTTTTCGGGATGTAAGGGAATCTCAATAATGGTTTGCGTATTATCATCACTCTAAATGCGATAATTTTGTATATCAACAACAACACTTAATCAAAAGTTAACTTTCTCGCTAAAAAAAAAATTTCGTATAAAAATCTGGATCCATCTGGATCCGTCATCTCATTTTGGCATATTCATCGAACGTGTCAAGCATTTCATGGTCCTTCTTCTCGAGTTAGAATTCATAAGGCCGCAAATCAAGATCTTTTCGCAAAATCTTTCATAAAGTCAGCCGACACAGCTCCAACTGTAGCGCGCGATGCCTTCACCCAAACTCTACTCCACAGCAGCAAAAGTGACTTTGATGTGCACTGTACGGCATCTCTGAAGACGCGAATTTTACGCTAGAGTCAACATGGTACGAAACCAATCATTGGTTACAATTATCGGCTCTGCTGGGCGATTATGTTTACCGAATATCGGACGCAGCAAGCCATATTTCGCGCAAACTAAAACCACTATTTTGGTATTAAATTTGTTCCGTTTGCAAACGCTGTTCTGGACTAAGTCTCTTTGCTACGAAGAATAATTACTCTTTACTACGAAGAACTACGTAGTAAAGAGACTTTTTCATTTAAGACCCATTTGTCAAAATTTTTGATTTTAAGTTGGTATGACTATTGGTGAAGTCTCTGTCAAAATAATCATTAGCTTTTGTAAGTTTGTCTTTCTGAAGTACATAAAGTAAATTCGGCGATTTTTACGATAATTTTCATTAAACATTGTGTGCGAAATCAAAATTTCTGATGCCGAAATGTTCGGAATGTTCGAAAGCACCTTCGGTGATAATAGTTGGCAGGAGGCGAAGCAATTAATATTTAAGTAGATTAATATATGTATATTTTATTTTGTAATAATTTATTTCTTTCATCGATGTAAGTATGTTTAACATAAATAATCATAGAAATCTGGTCACTACCATAGAAATTTTTAATATGAATTGTTTTGTGTCAAAATGTTTCAATGATGAAATATGTATAAACTTAAATTAAAAAAAAATGCAACATTAAATAACTTTTGTAGAAAGGGATATTACGAGCTTGTTTCAGTTTAAACTCAATAATGTCATAACATTCTGCTTTAGCTGAAGCAAAATTTAACACTTTGTTTTGGAATACTTCACTACACTATAAAAGGATATTCGGATCCATAATCTTCTTTAGCTAGTCCTATCATCGTAATTGGTTTTCGGCCTGACGTAAAAACACCTCTGCTACGCGCACGACTACTTTAGTCTCGTATATCAAGTTTCGTTGCAGCTTCTTCTACTTGACTGTTTTAACGGAGACACGATTATTTTGGTTTTTGTGGCTGCAGGAAACATCAATGAAGTAATTTTCAGTAGTGCTGCCGAGTTGACCAACTTTGAACAGATAAAAATCCGAAACCGTTCCGGTTAGATTGACACGACTATCGTGAGAACGGACTGGAGACGCGGTCTAACTGTAAGAGCCAAAAATCTTGCAAAGGAATTATTTCTTGAACCCGCCAAGCACCATCTCATCGCTTTTTGTCATTATCCATTCTTCAACGGACACTATGAGCGACTTGCAGAGTATTTATTTTAATAATAGCAGAAATTCGCAAATGTTATGAATGTTACATGTAAAGGTGAAAGTCAAAGCCTTACTGAACTAGTTGAAAGTCATATTTAAGAATCCAACCCATTCCATTTACACTGGTCAACAAATTTGTAATTTTTTTTTGTCACTTGAAAATTTATATAAAATTTTGAATATACTAGGGCCACCAAATAATAATGTATCAATGAAAAAAAAAAGTACACATCATGTTTTCTTGTGACATCAAAACATATATATTTTAGTAAAAAGTACAAAATTCAGATACACTTACAGAATTATTTCCTATTATCTAATAGATACTTATGATTTTCTTGAATATTTGGCTTCCGGTTAAGGTTGCTTTTAAGTCTTCAATAATAGTCTGTTGGCATTCCTGGACTCCATTTCCCTTGATAACGCTTTTCCATTAAGGAAATGTCTTGATGGAACCTCTCACCTTGTTCGCCACTCACAGCACCAAAATTTGCCGGAAAGAAATACAGATGAGAGTTTAGCATGCGCATTTTCAAGGACATATTACACCCCAAAGCTTTAAACGATATCATAAGTTCATTTATTAAATCTTTGCGATTTTCCGCTTTATGATTACCTAGAAAATTTTGAACAACATTCACAAAATATTTCCAGGCGAGTTTTTCCTGATCATTCAGTTTTTCTTCAAAGCTCTTATCCTTCATCAATTGCCGTATTTGTGGGCCTACAAATATTCTCTCTTTAATTTTTGCCTCGCTGAATTTAGGGAATTTCTCTTTTAAATATAAAAATCCATCTCCATCTTTAGGCATAGCTTTTACAAAATTTTTTATCCATCCAATCTTTATGTGCAACGGTGGTAAAAGTATGTCATAAGGATTCACTAGAGGATCATTTTTAATATTTTTATGGCCTGGAATTAGTGATTCACGCTTGGGCCCACTTTACATCATCCTTTGGTTCCGTCCAATTCATTGGTATAGCAAATGACAAATGTATAAGTTCTTGTTTAGCCCAACCTAAAAGGAGCCTCACACAAGTTACACAACATTTATGTGGAACCCAGTAGCTGTCAGAAGAAAACTGGATGTGATAGAAACAAATCTGTTATATATTTTTAATGAGGGTACACCAACATAAATAAAAATCATAACAAAGTTCATCTGACAAAAACAGTGTTTGCCAGTGTTATTAAAATTGTCTGTCTCTCGACTGTTCTTTAAACGAAACTTCTTGAAATGGTACATTTTGAGGAGTACTAAGTATGTATATTTATAGAATGTTTCTTGAGGTTTGACATTGTCTGTTCTATTATGAAATTTTATTTCTATTTATTTTTTTATTTTTTTTTGTAATTATTTTTTTTTTTTATATATATGTATATTCATAGAATATTTCTTGAGGTTTGACATTGTCGGTTCTATTATGAAATTTTATTTTTATTTAGTTTTTTATTTTTTTTTTTAAATTATTTTTTTTTTTTTATATATAGCAAGAATGATAGATTATTAATGAGGTAATGCACCGCGACTTAGGTTTTATTATGCCCTCAGCAAGAATGATAGTTGCCCTTGTCAGATGAAGTCGTCTGTTTCATTTTTGGCTGACGAAGATCCATACAGTTGTATGGGGAAGGTTCAATTACTTTAAACGTGCCACGGAAAGCTAAACATAACATGATTTTTTAATACTTACATAGCTCAAAATCAGCTCGCTGGCTGCAATTTAATTCTTCAATTATTTTTATCTATCTAGTATATAAATTAATTTTTACAAAAAAGCCAAAAATAATTATGTCGGCACCAAATACGTTATAAATCATATAAGAAACTCCACCTAAAGTTGAGTCCAACCACAGTTATTGGTTCAAATCCTTTTTAGACTAACCTAAAAAAAAAAAATAATTCTCCAAGTCCTTCGACGCGCGCAGTTTAAATTCAAATGTCACCTTATTTTTTGGGCACAGTAGTATAATAAAGAGTACATCATCAATTCCATCTAGCGGTTCAAAATGTTTTTTTTTTTTTTTCATATTTTTAAATATTTGAAAAAGTATGTAAATTTTTGTCCACACAGTTGCCGAGTGCATGCTAATAAATGAAAATGTCCCAACCATTTCTATGCTTTTAATCCTTATATTTAAAGGCTTTCTGTTAGTAATATACACACATATACTTCTTACTAATGGCAATTTAAGTTTGTGTATTAAATACATACATATGAACAAATAGAATTGGTTGTACATACATTTTATCATGTATTGATATTAATTGCAAATTTGAAAACTCATTAACTAAAAATGTTTATTTTTTGCCCCCATTTCGTCCACATCGTTTGCAAGTTTCACACTAACCACTAATTATATTTTACGTGTGCACATATTAAATTATACTAATTTAGTTTTCCGACAAAAGTTCAAACAATTCTGGAAGCCTAGCAATAAATTATGCCAAAGTTAGTTTGTATGTTGCATGCTGCTGGTTGCGTGATTTATGCGAGAGCATTGTTAACTGTTTAATGAGAGTTGTACTTGAGCCATATGCGAGTATTATACTATATTATGTAAAGGAGATTATGACTAATTAATCAATTTTTTAATGTTGATTTTTTCTCCGAACCCTTCTTGCTGCTGACGCACTCTTCTCATAGAGCATTAATTGCAGGTAGTCGCCTGCCATACTCATCCGTAAGTCAGAAAAACTAGGCTCAGTTCGAAATCCAAGTAATTTTTGTCTCTCTGACTCTCTCTCTCTCTTTTAGAATAGAATTAAAATGAATAAGAATGTTGCCTTTTAATGCCGACTACGGCATCATCGGCATCTTCCACACAGCTGCGATAAGTCTTACCTCATGGGAACCCATCGGAAATAATGAGTCTTAACCCATATAACTTAAGAGACGCTGCTTAAGACCCAACACTAAGCTACACAATGACAACAGATCTCCCTGTACCCTCAGTCCTATAATAATTTAACAAACAAGTCCTTCTTTTGGTTAATACAATATACAACATACCCGCACGTTTTATTTGAAAGAGTATGTTTTAAGTCACACTAGAAGAGAGTGGATAGCGCAGCAGCATACGACTCGCCAGTGTCGTCAGTGACACAGACTGATCAAACATTATTTGACTCTATTAGTGGACGGCGGAATATATTGATCGTAGCTGGATCTTAGGCCTACAAGCTTCCATAATAATATTGCACTAAAAATACCATCCGTCTGACCACTGAACCAGTATAGTAATCAGGCACGTCATTTGAAACGGTCCATAATAAAATTTCCTAAACGGGTCCCATACTGATCATGATGAGATGGTTATGCAGGATCGCCAAGATCATGTGAAAGGGCTACGTGCTTTTTACTTATAAGCTTTCGAGAGGGCTGCAGAATGGTTGTTGGTCTACTCACACGCCTCAAATCACTACCAGCAGCTACGAGCCGGTTGAGTATTACATACATTATAAAGTGCTTTCAGGGTAAAAATGATCAGTACCTCATTGACATCATGCGTTTGACTCCAAAAAATAGTTTACGATACTAGTAACGACGATACATACATACATAGAGAGCAGGGGAGCTGGAACTCCTCTTATATTACTGTTCTGTTTTTTTTTGTTTGCACGGTTCAAAAGCATGTCGAACAAGTGTTTTAGCTCGTTGGCTGGTATGCCGCCAGTATGCCGGTGCAAGCCTTTTGAAAGGATTCTACGTGTGCATAATGTTTTCCTTTCATGGGCAAATGCATTTTTCCGAAAAGGAATTGGTCGCACGGTGCCATGTCAGGTGAATACGGGGTATGGTTTATGGTTAAAATGTGATTTTTGGTCAAATAATCGGTCGCTAGTCGATCGATGAGAACAATTTTTGGTCACCAGTCAATATGTGCGTCGGATCAAACCGTGCACACACACCTTTCGTAAGCCCAAATATTCGGTGAAAGTCCTATTTTCTTTGGAACCCACCTTGTATAAATAGTTAGATACATCCCAAAAAATAAAAAGATTTTTTTTTTGATAAGCACTTTAATTGACAAATTGTTTACACAATATTATTTGATTTAAGTGAAACGACACCAATGTCGATTAGGCGGCCACATTTAAGTATCCTTATATACAAGTGTCGCTGACTTTCCCTTAAATAATTTTGTAAAATTTCTTCAATATCTGTGGTTATGGCAGAGGTTCGAGGTTTGGTATTGGGTGTTTGTGTTAATATGTACGTAGCTCGTACGCTCCGAAGTACAGTAGCGGCGGAAGCCCTTTACTTTCCGGACAAACCCTGTATATGTACGTATATTAATGTGTAAGTGATTTGTTATCTCGTGTTTAGTCGAAACTGAATAACATTTGAAGCGCTGCCTTCCTCACATACGCAGAAAACGTTAACTCTCGGTCAAGCCAAAGTCATAGAAAATGTCGTTTCGTTTTCAATATTTGTGCATAATTATTGGGCATATTTTGTGGGGCATAAAAAGTAGCTTTGTGAAGGTAAAATCGAAACTGTTATTATTTGACCTTAAAATTATAAAAAAAGTGGTAGGTAGATAATTTAGTCTCAAAGCGGACTTTTAACTTGCCGGACCACTGCAGTATACTTCCAGCTGAGCTATTGTAAAAAAACCGGGGAGCTGGCCTTTAATGCACCTGCAAAAAATTCGAGAGTCAATATCTAGGTAGACGCCAAGCAGCAATCAAGACAGTAACCTTGTATTGCATATCGTCCAGAAGTGTTTTGGGATGCAGGGCAAGAGTGGATAGTGTTCTCAGAAAAAAAACAATTTCACTAACTTCACTTCTACTGATTGGCAGGCTACAAGGACATCGAGGGCAAAGAAATATTGGATGAGATGGCCAAGAATGGTTATTTAAAATCACAAATTCATGAATAATATTTTATATTTCAACTGAAATATATCGTTTTGTTTTCAAAACTGTTAAAATCTTGTGAGGACTTGTTTGCAATAAATGCAAAATCGATTCATTGCCATGCTTAAAAAATTGACTCAATATGGAAGACCTTTAAAAACATCAAATCCAATGACAAGGTTTTTCTAACCGTTCTCTATGTAAACCGGTTCAAGAATTCGGGGTTTCCAACGACATGTTGTAATGAAAAAAAAAATAAAATAAAAAAAAAAAAACAGGCTTAAAAACGAACAACAAATCTAAGAGATGTTACTTTCGAAAACAGTGAAATGCCAGAGTCCATGGCAGTTTATATAAATGTATTGTAGGAATACAAAAAACGTTTTACGAATCAACTACTTGATCTCCTGTAAAGCAATAAACAACTTCGAAACCTTTGCTAAAGAGCAACATTTCTGGTAGATACAGGATTTTTTCCGGAAAGTAATAGGACTAATTTCCTTCGGCAGCGCTGAATCGACGCAGAAGGAGCACATTTGAATAGTTCGGCTCAATAAATTTTATTTGATCAACTCAGTCCTATTACTTTCCGGACAAACCCCGTATTCTTTGCTATTCTGTGTGGGCATCTTTTGTATTCTAGCAATTGTTCGGCAACTAATTAATAAAGCGCCAATGTAGCGGTATTTGCCTTCCTTTGAAAATTAATAAAATAAATTCTTTTTAAATTTTATAAACTATTTTCAATTCATTTGAAATGCTTATCTTTGTGACCATGATGTAATGAAGAGAGCTGTCAATTATGTTAAGCTTTTGAACTTGAAATTAGATTATTATAATTTTGTGTTTATATATTCTTATAATACTGAATATATTATTTATATAAGAATCTTCGACGAATAAGTACAGATGTATGTATGTATGTATATATACACAAATGTGATAACAAAATCACCGATTCAGCCGAGTAATTAATTGATAAAAACCAGACAATTCCTCACTCGAAAACGAGTAGTTAAGACACAGTCATCAATTTCGCATTCAGTTTGACTGAAATTGTGGAGAATGGCGCATCGTTTGATCTTCTTGTCCATTTTGTGTGGGCATCTTTTGCATTCCGGAAATTGCTCAGAACCTTTTCAAAGTAGTGCCAATGTAGCGGTATTTTCATTTTTGAATTTAATAAAATAGATTAAATTTAATTTTTATATTCTTATGCAATTCATTCAGCCATTTCTCACCTATCTTTGTGACGATGATCTATTGAAGACCGCGGTCAATAAGATGGAGTTCTTGAGCATCAAACTAGAGAATTATAATCTGCGGTAATATATTTTTATATTATAAAGTATTAATAAAACCTAACAATTATTTGTTTCTTTTTCAGTATTCAAAGTGAATTTATGGCAATGAAGGAGCAGCTTCTTCGTGAAGTAAAAACGAATCTCGAATTGTTAGATTCGAGAATTACAACGAAATGGTAAGCAGCTGATATTTATTTCAAAATTCCTAAAAATTCGTACAAATGATAAATTTTTGTTTTAGTAATGAAGAGAGCAAAAATGTGGTTGCTGCGCCACCTGCAACCAAGAAACCAGCATCGTGCACCGAAGCGATGCGTCAAGAAAACGGGAAATATGCAGAGAGTGGCGTTTATGAACTTTATCTGACAGAATTCTTTCAACACCCTTTCAATGTTTATTGTCTTCGTGATCCTGATGGCGGTGAACCATGGACAATAATTCAACGTCGTCAAAGCAACGACACCGACTTCTATCGCGAGTGGGTTGAGTATGAACACGGTTTCGGCGACTTGAATGCCAATTTCTTTCTCGGCTTGAATAAAATGCATGCACTGACTCATTCGCGAGCTCATGAGCTTTGGATTCAATTGGAAGATTTTGAAAATGAGAAACGTGTTGCCAAGTACGATTTTTTCGATATAGGCAACGCTCAAGAGAAGTATGAGTTAATTGCGCTTGGACAATATTCAGGCACAGCCGGTGACTCGTTCTCTGGCCATTCCGGCGCAAAATTCACCACTAAAGATAGTGATTATGACAAAGATGATTATGATAACTGTGCAGTATTATGTAGAGGGGCTTGGTGGTATAACAGTTGTTATTCTAGGTAATACACGTTTTTTTCATGGCTATTAATGAATTTCTATCTTATGGAGTTTTCAAATAAAATTATGTTTGACATTAAATTATTTACCTTTTATGTTTACTTACAGCAATCTGAACGGTTTATATTTAGGAGGAAAATATCCAAAAAGTCAGGAGGGCGAAGGCATGGTGTGGGATTCCTGGCGTGGAAATCACTACTCCCTCAAATATGTACATATGGCTATAAGACCGAAGTATTATCACTGAGATGGTGGTTTGAAAACCTTAGGCTCCATTTAGTTTTAAACATTACTGACGCTAAAGCTGTTGAAACAAATTTAACTTAGCATAATGTTTTACAAAACTTTGCATATTCTCTTTAGCAACAAATAATACATTTTTTTTTTGTTTCAATATCTTTTTATGTAGCTTTTTGTTTTAAAAGCCTAACAATAAGTTTAAAATCTTAAATCTATTTAAAAACTAGACACGCTCAAGCAAGTGATTGAGCTGTTTTGGTGATACATTGCTCCTCAGTACGCGGGCATATCTCTTCTTTTAAGGCGTGTGTGATCGCAGGAATGTACCAAAGCATTAGCCAAAGGGTTTGGGTGATCACGGAGTTTAGGCACGTATTTAATTCTGCTGTCTTCTACTTCTTTCCTTACCATAGAAATACCAAGGCCTTTATGGATATTTTCATTACGCAAAGTACCATAGTGAACACGTGATTGATCTAAGCATTTTTGATTGGAACTTTTGTACTATGTCTAAATTAGTTGCACAGGTTGTACCCCACAGTTGAATACCATACATCCAAATCGGCTTTATGACTGCATTATATAAAAACAATTTGTTGTCTAGGCTAAGTTTGGAGTTTTTATTTAATAGTCAATTCAAATTTGCAGCTTTATCTTCGTGCAAATTATTTTACTAGATATATGTTTTCTCCACTTACTCGTAAGTCTTCTATCTAGGTGAATACCAAGATAAGTTACTTCATTCGCTTGGGGTACTAAAATATTGTTTATTTTTACTCCCGGGAAACATTTTCGGTCTTAGCGAAAATATAACCTGCTTACACTTTTGTTCATTTACCTTTATACGCCAGTTGGCTAGCCATTCTTCGACAAACCTTAAGTGCCCGGCTAATATTCTTGATGCTTTTAAAATTTTTGTGGCATTTGTTACGGCTCAATAGTGCTGTATCTTCCGCAAAAGTTGAAGGTAATACATTGTTAGCTGTTGGAAGATCTGCTGTAATATGATGTATAGTGTTGGGCCTAAAACACTGCCCTGGGGTATACCCGCCCTTATCTGTCTTTCTCAGATATGAAATCTCCCACTTTTACCATAAAGTTTCTATTTTTTAAATAAGATTCCAATATTTTATACAATTCTAAAGGTAGAATATTTTTAATCTTGTAAAAAAGGCCCTCATGCCATACCTTATCAAACGCCTGACCCAAAGTCTAAAAATATACCCGAACAGTACTCCCTGTGTTCAAATCCCTTTTCTTATTTCGTTAGTAATTCTTTTTAAATTGCTCATCGTGCTATGTTTTTCACGAAACCCGAATTGGTGCGTTGGTATTATATTATTTTCGTGGAGGAAAGGAATCATCTTTGATAGCAACAATTTTTCAAATATTTTAGAAAGACAGGGTAGAAGACTGATTGGTCGTATGAAGACGGTTGTGTTAAGTCTTTCCCAGGTTTGTCTATCAAGATAATCTGCGACTTTTTCCATGAATGGATAGTGTCCGAGATTAAGAATTGCATTGAAGAGCAAAGAGAGCACCCCTACGGCAATATTTGGTAACTCAATTAGCATTTTTGGGTTTAAAATTATCACGGGGTTTTTTGGTTGAAAACTAGTAACTTCAGAAGTAGAAGTCCTAATAGACACATGCGACTCCTTTGCGGTATTGGGCAAGGTTGGCAACTCAAAGGTTTTAAATTTAAAAACCTTATCTAGGTGGTTTGAAAGCAATTTTCTTTATCCTTTATCACTACGTACCCAATTACCATTCAACTGTCTTAGAGGCATGTTTGGGAAACTACTGGTGGCTTGAAAGACTTTTTGGGGTTTCCAAAGGGAGTTTTCTTGCGAGAATTTGGACAAAGTTTCTTTATATAATTTTCAGTGTTGTGTTCCTCTTCGCGTTTAAACGCTTTTTTTAACTTTCGTACAGCAGATTTCAGTTGAAGCAGAATTGAAGGGGACGATTTAACTGCCATTCCCGCCTTTCTCTCCTTTTCTCATTTAAAAGATTCTCTATTTCTTTATTGGTAATCTTTCTAAAACCAACTGGTTTGTTGTTTCTTTTTGGTGTTTCCAATACAGCTGCATTAGTTATTAAATCATTATTTCTCTTATATAATATTTTCATCAATGTCTCTTCCTGTATTTATTTTGCAATCAATATTGATGTGGGTGCTGATATACTTTTTATATTTCAACCAGTTAGTTTTATGGGAAGTTAGAGAAACTTTTGGCTGAAATATCATGGGCTGTTCGTATAACTTTATTAGTACAGAAGAATGATCAGATGATAAGTCTGTAGATGTATCAGCTGTCATAAGCGATCTATCTATATTTTTGACTACAGCAAAATCTATTAAGCCTGGTACTTTTCTTCTATCACTGGGCCAGTATGTCGGCTTACCAGGAGATATTATATCTAGCTTATTATGCTTATTCATAATAGTATAGTACAACTGTCGTCCTTTCGGATTAATAAAACGTGAGCCCCAATACGTGTGTTTTGTGTTGTAATATCCACCTGCTAGAAATTTTTTACCTAGTGTTCCAAAAAAGTCTTTAAATTCGATTTCTGTAATTTTAAAATGAGATGGACAGTATATAGCAGTAAGGTTTAAGTCACAACCCCGGTTTTTTAGTGAAATTGTTGTAGCTTGTAACTGTGGAGTAGCATGCGATTCTAGGGCATAGTGGTTTTTAAAAGATTTCTAATCAACACTGCCGTGCCACCATGCGCTTTTCCATCTGGATGATTTTTTGACATAGACTCTAAATCTCAGAATATTGAAATTATTTTTATTTGTTAAAGGAGTTTCTGATATAAGCATTACATCAATATTCTTTTCAGACAGAAATCTGATAATCTCTAATTAATGTTGGTTAACACCGTTAGCATTCCATATACAGATATTTAGTAAGCTCATTTTTTACTTAATAAATTTTGCAGCATTTGATTTTGTGATTTTATTAAATCTTGGATCATGTTTGTGTCAAACACTGCGTGGAGTGCAATATGATTTAGTATGCCCATATTCTTGGCAGTTAGTACATTGTATCGGACCGTTTTTTTTTATGTGGTTCTTCCACAGTTATCTGCGATGCAGCAAATATTTAAGATTGTATATAGGATGGGTCTCATTTTTGTTTAGTTGATTCGAATTCGGCAACAATTCAATTTTAAACATTGGCCGTGGTACTTTGTTTCTATTAAATATATTTACAATTGTTTTAATTTCAAAACCACATTCTTCCAATGAAATTTGAATGAAATTTGTTTCTTATATGAAATTTGTTAGTGCCAACAATTTCACTTAAATTCGCAACAAGAGTATTACTGCTACGCTCGCGCAAATATATTGGAGGTGGTTTGGCATTGACGACTGTGGTGGTACCCTTCGAATCGTTGTCTGAAACATTGCTTAGTATGGCAAATCTGTTGCCATTTAAAACTTCCGTTTTATTTTTATTTGGTGTGCCGCCTTGAAATTTTTTAGGATTGACCGCTGATTTAACTAGAAGGACTTAATTTTCTTTTTTTGTTGACGTAGCGGTCAATGCCTGTTTGTACAGACGGGCCTTTTTTGTTGGTACACTCTCACCTTGCTTTGTAATTTTCTTGCTTCTT
>CM050323.1:7125013-7141737 GCA_027475135.1 Bactrocera correcta | reverse complement strand
TTTGGAATGGGCTGAAAGTGAAATGGTTGAACAAAAGGAATTAAATGTATTAAAGAACCTAAGAAAAAAAGCAGTTTTTAAGGTGGTTGAACAAAAGAAACCACAAAAGAAGATTACCGTTTTTTTTTTCCAAAAAATGAGCTTCAACTTTTTATAAAATTAAAATATGTATAATATGAAATTATATCTAAACCGTTTTGTTTACATGCAACATTGTTTTACTTGTGTAACGAAAAAAATTAAAAAACAAGTTTATTTTGAAGTTTAAAATAAAAAAAAAAAAATAATTTAATACTACATTTTTTCGTTTTTGCACCTTTCGTAAATATGAACAATCTCGCAAAAATTAACAGTCCTGTTTTTAATTAGTTCATATTATCGCGAGTCCACTGTATATTAAAAGACACTCAGTTTTTTTTTTTTTTAATTGTGTTCGAATATGAAGGAAAAAGTATAAGTGCCGATCCCAAAAGCCCGCAGCTGGGTATAAGGTACGCAATTAGATCAGTTGAACCTTTTTTTTGCCAGAGTGTAGGTCCGAAAGTAAAAAATTAGAGCACAACGAATCAATATCTGTACAAGAGCATACTTGAGAACCATTAATCTTCCCCAAAAAAAAAATTAGCCTTTAAAGGGATTTTCATGCATTATAATGATCCAGTGCAAGCCTCACGTCTCGTGAAGAGTTCCATAGAAGACAAAAATCGATGTTTTGAAGTGGTCAGCGCAATCGATGATTTCGAACGTAAGTGAAAAAAAAAAAAACGAAGTAATTGGAAGAATTGTGGATCGAAATTAAAAATGCTTGGAATGCAATTCTGAAGAGAGATTTAATTTGAATGAGAAATAGATGATTTCAAAGTTATCAAAAATTGCTGATTTCTTACCAATTACTGAAATAAGAATTCAATTCTATCAAGGTAAGTTTCAGAAGTCGATGCAAATTGAAAGAATTGGTGAATGTGCGATCTTGGCGCATTCTACTGCAAGGTTTTGAAGCTAACTTTCCATTTGATTACTTTCTTTAAGGGGTTATATATAGTTAGAAGGCCGAAAAAAGCGATTTTTCCAGTATTTTTTTCTGAGAAAAATTTTAAGTTTATTTATTCAAAAATTTGTACATATAGTATGGTTTTTTTTACTGTTTTTTAAGACTTAGTATTAGTAAATGTATTTATTATATATAGCTCATCTCGGGGAGCTCCTCTCAAAAACGACGTCTGGCGGTGATCACTATGTCTGTTTACTTGATCCTCTGTAATTAGAAAATAAAACAGATTTCGTTAAAGTAATGTAAAATCTAGTAAATAATCGAAAGAATAAGAAAAATTAATTTTTTTTTAACAAAATGGCGGTTTTTCAAAAAATAAAAATAAATTTTTGGCCTTAAATTTTTTATGGAAAAAAAAAAAAAAATTTATTGGTGAGAAAAAAAGAAAAAAATGTCGGTTAAACACTAAAAAATATATTTAAGAAGCTCGTCTTAAGATTTGAGATCAATCGGCTTAGAGTAATGTGGGTCACCGACTTTGAAAACACCATCTGGAGAAAAGCGCGTTTAAACTTATACTCACCAAACTTCCTAACGAAACGATATGTAGTTTTCTATGTGTATTTTTAAATATATTAACATTCAGAAAATAAAAAAAAAAAATATATATTTTTTTTAATTCTAATTTTTTCTAAATTCTATGACCCTTTCAAATCTTGGCCATTGCTTGTACCATACAATAGGTTGTTAGTGCGTATGAGTAACCTGTTATAATGGAATGGAAAATTAAATTAATCAATAAAAAATGAAAAAAAAGAGAATCACAAAAGAAACACCTTACTAAATTATCTCCTCTTTCATTTTCATAACAATACTTAAATTAAATTCACAAAAACAACAACATAGCACAATTATGACAGCAATAAACAAATTTCTGCATAATTTATGAGCAACACGAAGACATTTTAAAACTTTAAATGAAATAGCACGAACCAACAAAAATATTAAAACAGGAAACTACATCCAAATACGGAAGCTGTTGGGGAAACCGCATAAACGCTGATTGTTACTACAAGTCAATGCGAGATATGAGCACCTGTCTCCGCAGGCACACATAGATGAGTCGGTCTGTATGTATGTTTGCATATACACATGTGTGTACGTAAGGAGCTACACGTGGAAGATTACTATTAGAGTGAAAACAATAAGCATTATGGATTTTGGCTGCTGCTCGCGGAAAATTCCTCGCTCACGGTTGGCTGAGCAGCAGAATTGTGCATGGGTCGTTGCCAACTGCCAGGTGAAAGTGCTTAGCGGGAGGGTAAGGGCAACATTAGAAGAATTGTGGCAAATGCGCAATGTGGAAGCGTATTAAAATAATGCAAATCGTTAGCGTGGCAAAAGCATGGCGTTGAGGAGACTTTCAAGAATTGCTGCTTATCGTAATGCCAAAGCAAACACCGACAGACATACATACATACAAATTTATTTGCATATGTATATACTTATATGCTATTATGCATAGAAAGAAGAAAGTGGTGCATGTGAATGTGTAGGAATGCGTTGCAATAACACGTAGCGCAAATAAAAAAAAAATCGTTTGGGAATTGCGTTCAGCGAAGGCTCTTACGGCTAATGTCTCTGCCGATTTGGCAAAGCAATGCTCTGACATACTTACGACGAAATTCACGTTTAGATATGTAGAGATTTGTAGGACAGCTCGCGACTGGGTTATTTCCTTAACTTTAACAATTATTTACAAATACTATATATATACATATATATAATTGTAATTATATACATATATGTACTCATTTAATCCATTTAATGAGAATGTCTATTTATATATGTATTAGGATACATATATGGTTTATCTATATAATTAGATTGTATATAGGAAGTCTGTGACAAATACTTTTTTGGGGTAATTGGGAATCGTCACTGAATCCGTTAAATAGGTCACGTTGCTGTGAGTAATAAAGTGAAATCTGTATTCAAAGAGATTCCCCTGGTATATTAAATGTTTATATGTGATCTGGTCTACGAAAAGGGGGCTTAGGTGTCAAAAAAAAAAACAAGAAAAAACGTTAACTTCGGTTGCACCGAAGCTAAATACCCTTCACAGGTGCATTTCTGTTAGTAACTATGTGTCCAGTTTGTATGGAAGCTATATGCTACAGTAATCCGTACTGAACAAGTTTTTTAGAGATTACATTGTTACCTTAAAAAATAATCTATACCAAATTTCGTGAATATATCTTGTCAAATTTGAAAGTTTTCCATACAAGAACTTGATTCCGATCGTTCAGTTTGTATGGCAGCTATATGCTATAGTTAACCGATCTGAACAATTTCTTCGGAGATTACATTGTTGCCTTAGAAAATAATATTTACCAAATTTCGTGAATATATCTTGTCAAATGTGAAAGTTGTCCCTACAAGAACTTGATTCCGATCGCTCAGTTTGTATGGCAGCTATATGCTATAGTTAACCGATCTGAACAATTTCTTCGGAGATAACATTGTTGCCTTAGAAAATAATATTTACCAAATTTCGTGAATATATCCTGTCAAATTTGAAAGTTTTCCATACAAGAACTTGATTCCGATCGTTCAGTTTGTATGGCAGCTATATGCTATAGTTAACCGATCTGAACAATTTCTTCGGAGATGACATTGTTGCCTTAGAAAATAATATTTACCAAATTTCGTGAATATATCCTGTCAAATTTGAAAGTTTTCCATACAAGAACTTGATTCCGATCGTTCAGTTTGTATGGCAGCTATATGCTATAGTTAACCGATCTGAACAATTTCTTCGGAGATAACATTGTTGCCTTAGAAAATAATATTTACCAAATTTCGTGAATATATCCTGTCAAATGTGAAAGTTGTCCCTACAAGAACTTGATTCCGATCGTTCAGTTTGTATGGCAGCTATATGCTATAGTTAACCGATCTGAACAATTTCTTCGGAGATAACATTGTTGCCTTAGAAAATAATATTTACCAAATTTCGTGAATATATCTTGTCAAATGTGAAAGTTGTCCATACAAGAACTTGATTCCGATCGCTCAGTTTATATGGCAGCTATATGTTATAGTGGTCCGATATCGGCCGTTCCGACAAATAAGCAGCTTCTTGAAGAGAAAATGACGTTTGCAAAATTTCAAAAGGATATCTTAAAAACTGAGGGACTAGTTCGTATATATACAGACAGACGGACATGGCTAAAACGACTCAGCTCGATATCCTGATCATTTATATATATACTTAATAGGGTCTCCGACGCTTCCTTCTGGGTGTTACAAACATCGTGACAAACTTAATATACCCTGTTCAGGGTATAAAAACAACGTTAATTCAAAAATGTAGCTAAGTTAGGTTAATCTGGGAGGCCAAGAAGCCACGCATAGACCAGTTTGGTCTTTGCGATACTAGATGGAATCCAGTTACTAGTTCCATAAGGCTTAGTCATCCTTTAGGATGCCTGCGCTCGACGCGAGTTTTAACATATGTACTCTGTGGCCCCTTTATCGTAGTCTTGCCAATGCGGAACAAGTGTACAAGAGATGCACCATTGTTTTCTTTGTGCTCTGCTCTAGACGTTTCCGGCAGTCTTTTGATTCGGTCAGTCAAAATTACCAGTTAGTATTCCCATCATGTTCCTACAATTTCTCCTATCGAGTGGCAAAAAGAATTTTGTGCACTTCCGATCTACCGTTTTGGATATAACTTTTGCAATTTTGGACCCAGGTAGCTCGTTCTATCGGCTTTTGATTTTCTTTACCATTCATCTTCAATATAATTCTTCGCACATTCTTTTATTTTATGTGAACCTTTTGTTTCACTTTAGAGAGCGCTGCTATAATCAACACGTGATTTCACACACTTAATGCATACGTAAATATATAGTATATAGATCCACCTTCTTGCCTTCTTACTGCAAATTTCATTAAATTGCATTTATATTTACTTTCGTTTATTTCTGAGATTGCTCGTGCTTCATGCGTTCACGTTCCTGCGCGTGTCCGCGATAAACGGCGATTGTTCTATCCTTCACACATACAACTGCTTTTACATATGTATATACTCATTATACACTGAAGGTATACAGACTGAATATATATTTATATATATATTACAATGATTTTAAGCGCCGTTTACATATTTCCCACGTAATTGTTGTGCATATTTGTGGTCTTAATGTTTCAGTAAGCTTGCATTGGGGCTTCTTGTTGCTTCAGTTGGTGTGCTGTAAACACTTTCGCTTCAGATGTAATGCGGATGCTGTTGCTGGTGTTTTTACTTTAATTACAAGCTTGCCGTCGCTGAAAATGATTATGATTGACACATCTTTTTTCGACGTATTTCTTCTGGATTTCTTAACTGGTAAATCGGGATAGCAACGTGACTCGGTATTCATCCAAACTGTTATCTAATTGTAATCACTGCTGAAGCCGGGACTGCCAGTTATCTGTCAGAGGTATTGGTTCTATATTTTTACTAAGAATTTATATAATTTTCCTCCAAACACTTTTTCATTGATTACACTTTCGAAGAATGTTAGCAATAATAGCTCGCTTAGAGTTTCTAAGATTGATACTGAAGGATAAAATCTGATGGAACTCCACGTTTTTTGGCAATTACTTTCAACACGAAGCCAGACGCTATCCAGTAGAAGAGGTTTCTATTTTAATTGGAATTTGCGCTGCATTTTGATTAGATTTGCCACATTCGTTTGTCCTTCATTGTTGTTTATACCATTTTACAGATTTGTGGCCTTATTTTAACCACTTTCAAATCGTAAAAGTGGCCATCCTTAAATTATCTATGCTACATAAAAACGATAACTGATAGTAAAGACTGCCTCTATTTTTGATAGGTGATGAACTTTACGGAATTATACATCAGATGTGAGATTGCCCATATTAAGAGATAGGGTTGTTATAGGGAAGCGGTTGACGTAGTGGAATGGCTGGGTCTCACGACACCTTAATGTAAAAGTTTTGCCTGATTTAGCGATCGTCTGTTAGTAGGAAAGCATGAACTTCCGAGAAGCACACCAAAATATGATATGAAGCTGTAATAAGAAATTCACATGTTTATATGTATGTGGGAGCTGTAATTAAGAGGCACTCTTAGCGTAACAGCCTAAAAAATGGAAATGAGAATATAAAAAAAAAATTTTTTTTGCTTCAATTAAAATTAGGTATACGGTCATATTTTTTTAAATATGAAAAAAACAAATCAAAAATAAAAAAGATGGTGGCTTATAAAAAAATTGAACATTATGTATTCTAAAAGCTGTATAAATTTCATAAAAAACTACTGAGCGGTTTTCGAGTTACATTTGTCACCGGTTCATATTAGCGCTTTGAAGTGCCCGAACTCTCTTTGTTATTTGTCGAATAACTCAAAAACTAATTATCGGATAAACGTGAAATTTTCAAAGAATATTTTTAAGATAATACACTTAACGAAAATACAAAAAACAAAAAAATAATTTTTTGACAATGAAAAATGTGGTTTTGAGAAAAGCTTATGGGACTAGTTGAACTGAGCGGCTGTACTTTAAAACGCTGTAAATCAGAAACTATTCGAGATATTGATTTAAAATTTTGGTATACTATTTTCAGTATAATCTGTCGAAGTATGAAACAAATTCCATTGAAGGTGATCACTTAACTTTAAACTATGTGATACTATTAATTTAGATCTCTATTAAGAGATAAAATTGAACACATTTATTAAAATAAAGTTGGCATAAGGGGGTATTCTAGTCTAGAAGCATGAATTTCAGGTAATTTTAAAGTATCGTAAAACAGGCAATTAATATTTTTACTATACATTTTTTTTACTAGTTATTTATTAATTATTGGAGAGTACAGAAAAAAATTAAAAACCTAAAAAAAATAAAAAATTTCAAAAATTATGAGCTGACGAAGTGGGGGGTCTCTAAAAATTTCTACGTGATCATGCCCATGATTTCAACCCTCCTAGTTATCTGAAACCAAAAAGAAAAAAAGATAATTAATCTAGAATAATGTCACAATGATCCGAACAACGGAAAAGTGGGAAACAAATTTTTTCACAAAATGGCGGCTGCCTGAAAAAATTTTTTTTTTATAGCTTTTTCTGACTATTTCGAATTTTTAAAAATAATAAAAATAAAAATTTTTTGATGGGGCTAGTTTCAACCATAGACAAGCCTATAGAGAAGACTCTATAAAAATTTCAAGTAAATCGGTCGAGTAGAACCTGAGAAATCGTGGGCATCGTTCCGAAAAAGTCAGTTTTGAGAAAAACGCGTTTAAAGTTTCGCGTTCCGGCTGAACTAGTTTGGATGTCGAGTCAGAAAAATGCCTATATCTCCGAAAATAGTTTGAATTTTGAAAAATCCTCTTGTACACATATCCTTGAATAGTTAAACTTTGAAAAATATATAAAAAAAATTCGATTTTTTTTAAATTTCTAGACTAGTATACCCCCTTAAATATAAATTGGATGACGCTTGTTAGTGATAAAGACCTCTTCAAGAATTTTTCGCGATTTTCATTATTTGAAAGATAAATGAAAAAGTAAATATTTCTGGCCTGACTACTGAATCTCTTTTGCTAAAGTTATGTAAAATTATTCTTCTTCTATACATAGGTTGCTTTTTATATTTCGGTATTTGGCAACCCTAGTGTTGCAATCTGGCGACTTACAATTTTATCGTAAGGTTTTATATTTCTAATGTTATGTTTACTTAGAACATATTGACATACGTTCTATATTTATGTTGCTTATAACTTGTAATTTAAAATATTCTTCTCGACCACAAAATCGCGAAAATTTTCGTGCGATAATTTTTTACAATTTTCGACGAGGATTAAGTCAGCAACAACGCATCAATGAAGATAATTCAGTTTTCGGCTATTAAATTCCATCAAGGACATCGTATCTATGGTGAACTCGATCGAGGTCAAAGATAACCCCATAAAGAACTTCGAGAAGTTCGTCAACAGTCAGTTGTTGTTCCTAAAACTACTGATGCTGTGTAAAAACTGATATTGAAATATTGAGAAAACTATATATGTTGCACGAACATTAAAAATTTTGTTCACATTATATCCCATACAATTTGTCAACCGCTCAAAAAAAAGGCACGTATTGATTGGTTGAGTGAAGTGTTAAAAAAAGATGCCATGCTTCAATGCTGTGTTTCGAAACACGTCTAGTACATCGAGACAGGTGAATCGTGGATATATGCGTATGAGCTTGAAAGGAAAGTGCATGGGTGATTCAAAGTGAGCTTAATTCAGGAAAAATAGTTCGCCCATGAAGCCCCTCCAAGCTCTGTTTTTTTTTTTTTTTTTGAAAAAACTGGACATATTGCATCTGTACTACTGGAGGAACGCAGAATAGTAAATTCTGAGTGGTTTAAAATCAAGAAATTGGCCGAAATTACTAAAGTTTTCGTAAAAAAACTAAGAGGTCAACGTTTTTCGACCCCCGAGGAAGTAGTTGATGCGTTTAAAAGGCATGTTATGAAGATATAAGTTAAAAAACGTTTTGTTGGTTTTTATAAAAAAAATGTTTTCTTGGAGCTATGCTCCTTTATTGAATTCTACTTAAGAACTAAAGTTTACAATTTATTATACTTAACGCTAGACCTATGTTTGCCGCTGCAACGGGTACGGAGTTTGCTGACGCTGCCCTTCCCACAGGTTGCCACTACACGTGTCGCAGTCTCAGCGATTTAGTGGTGTCATATTATTTTACTTTGTATCATATGATATTAGTGCATCATATGATACTTTTGAATGTATGGGGTGCTAACTTATAAACCTCAGCCAATGTAGCAAAAGTGCTTCGAAAATGTTTCAAACGTTTGAGAAAATAATAGTTTAATATTTGCAATTGTCTCAAAACAGCTTCCGCAGAGCGGTGAATTTTCAATCTTACGAATTCTTGTCAATTATCAAAAAAAATTAAAACATTTTGAATGTTTATAATAATAATACCCAACGATTACCTCCCTTCCGCCCAGCCGACGCAAGGGGCGCAATGCGCAAACGAGCAGAATTAGCCGAGTCATAAAAGGCAAGAGAGTTTTAAGCAAAAACAGAAACAGAAACAAAAATTTCGACAATCAAAATTAAGAATTAAATTAAAGTTTATAATTTTTAAATGTTACTTGTTAAGAGTAGATAAAATAATTTTTTGAATGGTAAAGAGTGAGTCTGTTAGATCAAATGTGCTGACATGAGAATTGAAATCATGACATATACGGCGGAAAGGTTCGTTTAACTCAAAATTTGTTCTAGAAAATTTTAAAAGTAAGGGGCTAAACTGCCTGGTAGAGCGAGCGGGAATGTTAAAATTAATATCAGAAAAGAGAGATGGGCTACAGACTGACTCATTCATGAGTTTTACAAGAAATATTATACCAAGCATCTCCCTACGACTAGCGAGTGTCGGGAGAAATATAACTTTTAAGCGGTTAGTGTAAGGGGGAGGATTCAAACTGGAATCCCAATGCAAATGATTTAAGGCAAAAAGTAAAAATTGTTTTTGAACGGACTCTAACTTATCCGAATGGACTTGGTAACTAGGGTTCCAAACCACAGAAACATACTCTAATATAGGCCTCACCAGAGATGTAAAAAGAATTTTTGTGGTAAGCGGAGCTCTAAATTCTTTAGACCAACGTTTAACAAAACTAAGAGCGCCTTTAGCTTTAAAAACCGTGGAAGATGCGTGAAGATTAAAATTGAGTTTGGGGTCCATAGTTACTCCCAGATCAACAAAACTGCATACTTGTTCCAACCTAAAGTTTTTTATTGCATATGAAGTAGGGTCTACAGATATACGTGAAAAGCACATCGTTTCACATTTTTTAAGATTCAGTGGCATGTCATTTCTATCACACCAAGAAACTAGGTTGTTTCAGTCCGTTTGCAACTGACTTCTTTCGCTGTTTGAAGTACAGGTTTTAAAAAGTTTTACATCGTCAGCATATAATAAGAAAACTTAACAACAGATGATATGTCATCAATAAATAAGAACAATTGACCAAGATGGCTACATTGTGGAACGCCTGAAAGAACATTGATTATGTCAGAAAAATAATCGTTAAATATGACTTGTTGAATTCTATTACTAAGATAAGAAGCAATCCATTTTAGAAATATTGGTTGAAAACCAAGAAGAACAAGTTTATCCAAAAGAATTGAACGGTTTATTGTATCAAAAGCTTTACTAATATCTATGTATATAATATCAGTATTCTTATTCTCTCTAAATCCCGTTGATACAACTGATAAAAATTCAAGCAAATTAGTTATTGTAGATTTTTCTTTACCAAAAACCGTGCTGAGCACAAGAAATTAGTGGAGAGATCCGGAAGGTTATGTCGTCTGTTATAATTGCTTTAAAAAGTTTAGGTATTGCAGACAACTTTGCTATTCCCCTATAGTTTTCAATAGATGACTTAAATCCACTCTTATGCAAAGGAATTTAGGGTTCAGAAATTTGTCTCCGCACACAAAATTTAATGGAACTTCTTTGTTGAATAATTTCAATAATTTTTTTGACATTTGGCACAGATGTCATTGACAGTCATGCCAACATAAAAAAAAAATATTTCGACGAATGGCTTTTCGCCTAAAATTTAATTTAAATAGTCTCACTATTTGTTGCCCATTATTCATAACCATCTTTTATGGATATGCATACAAGTATAATCCTCAGCATTTTAAATTATTTTCAGATGATTAAGTGAATTACAGATTGCAGCCATCAAACAAAACAGGAAGTGTTTAACAGTTGTATGTTGCTTGCTTACATGTTAAGGCACACGAAATAATAGGCTCTTACTCTTCATCTTTTCTGTAATACAAATGATGTGCATCATTCAAAGCCTAAAGGACCGTAATTAATTTGAGATATTTTTTAAAAGATTTCACTTTATGGTTGTACTAGAGTAATTTTTTAAAAGTGAAAGTGGGGTGGTAGATAAAACGGTGTATATACATATTAGGGTGATCAAAAAAATTTTTTATTTTTTTTTTTTTCGTTTTGTACTCTGAAAAATAGGTACCTAGATATCTCTAAGAAAGCCTCTCCAAAAACCTATGAGTTTCATGATTCATAATGATTTTTTGTTCATTGATTTATAAAATTCATAAGAAATAAAAAATTTTACCAAAAATAATGAAACTTCAACCGTTAATATCTTTTGAACGGCTGAGTTTACGAAAAAATCGTAGAGACCTATTTAGAGCATTCAATTTCCTACAAAAGCTAAGGAACAAATTATTTTTTCAAGTAGTTGGAAGCGAGATATAAATTTTTCTATCTGATAATAAAAAAAATAGAAAACTGTAAGTAGCAGAACCTTCCCATTACAATTAGGAACTCATTCTTGGAGAGGCTTTCTTAGAGGTGTCTAGGAACCTATTTTTCAGAGTACCAAACGAAAAAAAAAAAAATTTTTTTGAATCACCCTAATACGTATGTATATTTATATATTCTTCACATGGAAGCATGTACTTATACATATATTTGTATGCGTAAAGCCTACAGAAACCTATGTTGGTGTGTTAAAAAACTGTGGAATTTTAGAATTAGGAAGTGGAAAGCAATACACAAACGACGCTAAGAAAAATGTCTTTGCAACATGCCGCAAATTGAAATCATTTGTCAAATGGAGGGTGGAATAGGTCATCATTGTGGATCGGGAGTGGCCAAACATTGCCTACATATATATTCCGGAATTTATTCATTTGAATAACACGACGGAAACGGAAACACAAAAAGGATATGCTTGCTTAAAAGTAAGACTATGAATGTGCAAGAGCCTTTGTACAGTTATATAAGTATATATACTCGTATAAGTATGTGCTTGTGCCTTGTCTATAAAATCCGCACGTGCTGCGCCTGAGCCACAGACCACGCACCCACGTATGCAGATAAGTTGGCCAACCGGCCACTCACCCATTGCCGGCTGTCGGCTGACGGCTGCTCACATAGCTGGCTTGTCGCTTAGAAAAATGTCGGCACGTACGAGGCTTTGCTGCTTATTAAATTACACTGACGTTGAGTGGAGAATATAGTCATGCGATGTGACCCTTTTCTAAACTAACACTTCTCCACTATACACTGCGCCACTCTCCTTGTTGTTGTTGTTGTACTGTGTTTTGTGGCAAGCAGCCGTCCGGCTTCAATGGCATGCGGTTTCAATGTGCTGGCGTAATGTGGCAAGCGCCTAACGGCTGTTGCTTTGACTGCTTTTTTTCAGCATTTGATGTGTCTTTTTTGCTTCTTATTGTTGTTGTAATGCAAACGCACCGTTAGACGCCATTTTTGCGTAATGCATGTGTGTATTAGCCCATACATGTTTAATCTTAAACACTGGTGTCATGTGTGTGTGTGTGTGTGTGTGGGTGAGCACTTTACGAATTGCGTGCGCCTTTGCGTGAGTATGGGGCGCCACAGCGCTGTCTGTCGTGCGTGTTCGCTTGTAAAATAGTGGAAAAATTGACATGAATATCGCAAAAGCGAAACGGAAACTCAAAGGCCGCAGCAAAAGTGGCTGCAAACAGCTGTGACAAAGGTGCTGTGGCTTGTGTGGCGCGTTGGAGATGACGCAAATTAGAGCAAACTACACCAACAACAACAACAACAACAACATTTACTAACATGCTATATATTACCGTTGTTGCGCTTGGTTGGCCTGTTGCGCCTAAATGAAACACACACACACACACACACGGCAACACACAGACGAACGTGCAACATGTGGCAATATTAGTTTTTTACCGTTGTTCAGAGTGAAAGCGTGAAAGTGATAGGAATAGTTAGTGACACTGCGTGGATGGCAGCGGCTGAAGGTGCAAAGGTTTGAAGAAGCTGACGAAGACGAAGAAGAACAAGATAAAATGCGCAAAAGCCAAAAAAATAAATAAACGGCGCGTAAGTGAAGTGCCGCTTGGCAGGTGTGGCAGGCTTTTGTCAGTTTGGACGGTTGGTTAATTTTGCGTCGTCGCATGACCTGACATTGTCGCTACAGCACAAAATCAAAAGGACAACAACAATAACACGGCTATGTGTTGTCAACCGAAAGTGAAAGGAAAACTCGTCTCTAAAGCAGCAAGGCGAACGACAAAGGTGGCAAGCTGCAAAGGCCTTGCGGCGCGATAAGCATTGGTGGGTAAATACGGTATTTCAGTTGGGCCCGTTAGGCATTGCTGCTGCGAATTCCTTGTCAGGAATGTTACATAATTTATGCGCTCTTCAGTGATGTCAGTCAAAAGCGAAACCGCGTCTAACGGCACGTTTTCTCACTTGCTGGTCTTAGTACAAAGTGGTTGGCTGCTTGGCTAATATATGCATTTGTACATCTTAGCGGACAGTGCAATTAATGATCTCAAGTCTTAAGAATTAAAAGTCTGTAAAGCGGAAAGTGAAATATTGACACTTCATATAAATCAAATTGGTCTTAGCAAAATATGTTAATGGAAGGGTGGAGGGTTCTAAGGTTAGCAGTTGAGGAATTTCTTTAAAAATTTATATTAATTCGACAGCAAAAGCGTCTTCGACCAAATTTGGCTTTTAGCTTTCGCGTTTGCTTAAACTGTTTCTCAACATATGATGAAGGCCATGTCCCCGATGACTTCAATGTAGTCAGATAGCCTTTTATATTACGGGATTGGCAACCCTAGTGTTGTCGCCTGGCAACTCATAATTTTATCGCAAAATATGGCACTTTTGATATAATATGTATGGAGTATTCCATACCAAATCGACCACTTTAGAACCCGACCCCTTTAGATTTAGCTGAAACTTATCCCTTCTTTTCTACCCTTTGAAAAACATTTTTGAGAATTTTATCAAAATTTTTGTCCAACTTCAAAAAGTTATGAATTTTGCTATTTTTTGCTAAAAAATACCTTTTTTATTTTCAAATAGCCATAACTTTTGTAGAAATTGACTTTTAAGGGACTTTTTTTCTTTAAATTTTTGTTCTTGAATGAACTTTTCGAAAAAATACACGAAAAAAATTTAACACGATCAATTATAAAAAAATAATCGGTTTTTTTTTTAATAAAACCGTATTTTTTTTTTAAAGTTCGCCATTTTTTGTTTTTTTTTTCCTTAAAAAAACTTCAATAAATAAACTGAAACTTTATTTCTAAAAATTTTAAATTTTTTGTTTCAGACAGTATGAAAAATCCGTATATAGTTTCTAGTGTACTGACTATAGGTAAGTCTATAATTGGCCAACCCTAGTTTATTGACCTTACTAAAAGGTAAAAATTTGAATCTTGGTGTTTATATTCGTAAATAAAGTCTATACTCAGAATGTTTACAGTAATTCAAAATATTCATCTCGAATCGAATTTTGTTTTATATATTTTCAAAGTTTAGCTATTAAAGAATTTGTGTTCAAGAGGATTTTTCAAAATTCAAATTATTTTCGGAGATATAGGCATTTTTCTGACCCGGCATCCAAACTGGTTCGGCCGGAACGCGAAACTTTAAACGCGTTTTTCTCAAAACTGACTTTCTCGGAACGATGCCCACCATTTCTCAGGTTTCACTAGACCGATTTACCTAAAATTTTTGTAGAGTCTTCTTTATAGCCCCATCCTCAAATTTTTATTTTTATTATTTTTACAATTTCGAAATTGTCAGAAAAAGTGAAAAAAAAAAAAATTTTTTCAGACAGTCGCCAGTTTGTGAAAAAAAAATGTTTCCCACGTAGTTCCGACCATTGCGACATTATTCTAGATTAATAATCTTTTTTTTCTTTTTGGTTTCAGATAACTAGGAGGGTTGAAATCATGGGCATCGTCAGCTCATAATTTTTGAAATTTTTTACTTTTTTTTGTTTTTAATTTTTTTTCTGTACTCTTCAAAAATTAATAAATAACTAGTAAAAAAATGGATAGTAAAAATATTAATTGCCTTTTTTTACGACTTTTTAAAAATTACCTGAAATTCATGCTTCTAGACTAGAATACCCCCTTAATCGCTTTCAACGTGAAATAACTCAGCAAAGGTGAATCCATAAACTTAATTAAATATTTTTGGGGAACTCAATCGAGCTCATAGATCACTTTTTGGTGAATATCATGAAGTTCGTCCAAAATCAGTCCGAAAGTAAAATTCATCAAGCTACCTGGCGCCAAATCGAAAAGCCATCAACCAGATCGATCAAGTTGTTATAGAAGGAAAACACGTCTCAAGTGCAAGCAGCTAGAACAAACTAATGGTTTTTGGAAAAGGTAAAAAAACAGCTAGTGTGATGAGGAGTGCCACACGTTACAATCGACCACAACATGTGCGGGATAGGATAGATAAATTGAGTTGAAGAAAGAAGCGAGACGCATTTGCAGACAAAAAAAGAGAGACTGAAATGCGTGAGTGTGAAGATAAAGACAAGCTCGCCGATAGGAGTAATGCTCGAAATTTCTACGAAAAGGTGCGGCGACTAACAGAAGGTTTCAAGACCGGAGTAAATTATGAAATTATGGAGGGAACGCTTCTCCAGTCTGCTGAATGGCAGTGAAAGCATAACATCAGGAATTGGTTAACCCGATTTGATGACGACGGATCAGACATTTCATTGCCCGATCATGGAGAAGTTCGAATGGAAATTTACCTCTACGAATAACAAAAAAGCGGCGGAGACCGATGGATTGCCGTGCAATTATGCAATAAGTGAGTTTAGATGATGGACATTTAGGAAGAGCTTAACGCTGTCAGAAACACACTTAACAGTTTGTTTAATAGATTGGTCGTACCAGAAAAGTATACATTTAAGATCGTGGTTTGAAATTAGTATCGTTCCATTGCTTTGGAAACTGACATGGTTGACTACTTCTGATAGAATTTTCGTGTGATAGTTTCTTGTTTGAATTTCAAACAGAATTTTCGTGTGATGCTTTCTTGTTTGAATTTCAAAAGTCTTGTGTTCGCTAAACGGCAACGGGTTTATGTTCCAAATAGATAGGGTTGATTTGCTCGTTCTTGCATGATTCGAACTGTTCACGAATGCGTTTGCAGAAATCTCCTTAGGAAACAAAGTTAAGTAAAGAGAAATGGAGATGTAGACCAGATAAATATCAAGACTAATTAGAGATTTTTTTCTAGCCTATAGTGGGCCAATTGGTCATCTTCTGACAACTTGATCGAGGCTAATTAGGCTCAACATACGAAAAGCGGCTTCTTCAGTGGCACGCGATTAAGGTTTTGCTGATGAAAAATTCTAAAGAAGCTTTTAATAAGCACAGATTTAAAATGGAAAAAAAGCTTTCGAATTGATTAAAAATGTCATTCTATGGGTTCAGCGTAGTCACCAACTTCTTCACTTCTGTGAAAAGAGGCTTTAAACTGAAGAAATAGTGTACGATCACACTATTTTAGAAGGTGTGGTAAATCAGTTAAGCAATACTATCTTCTATAGAGAGCTTATATCTTCGAACAAGTGCTCCAGTACACAAGGCAAAACCACTCAGCAGTGGCTTAAAGGAAATATTTCTGGTTTCATAGTAATAGTAGGTAGGTATATAAGTATTTTTTCCTTCAAACGTGCATATTTATATTTTTGAGCAGAACTGAGAATGTAGCAACAATATGGCTTTTAGTACTAATAAGATTATAGCGCCATCTATTGATAATTTGTTGAGTCTATAACAAATGAAACGAACAAGCAATCGAACAAACATTGATTTTTAATAT
>CM050323.1:6837826-7124013 GCA_027475135.1 Bactrocera correcta | reverse complement strand
GGTGGGACGAATTCTCGGTGTACAATACCTTCGGAATCGTAAAAACAAATCAGCATTGTCTTTATTTTTGACTTCTGAAGACGACTTTTTTTCGGTGACTTCTAATCGTCACAGAGATTCTCACGACCTTTTTGGAACCGCTTAAACCACTCATGCACATTACAACGGGATAGGCACTGATCACCATAAACTTTTTTCATCATTTGAAATATTTCAGTAAACGTTTTCCCAAGTTTAAAACAAAATTTAATATTTGATCTTTACAAAATGCATTTTACGACCGATGACTAAAAGCTCCTGTCACTTTTTGATCGATAACATCGATTGTAGTTATCCAATTGTCTTAAAACTTTTAGGAAATGTCAACAAGAGATCAAATTTATTATTTCATATACCCACCAATAAGTGGCGTCACCAGAAACAGTTATGTATATTTAAAAAGTTCTGTTTCCTTTGCGACAGACCTTGTATAATGAAAAGTGTGTCAGAACTAAACTCAATTTATTCATAGGCACACATACACATGCGCACACACAAACATATATTTATATACCTAAGTATATAACCGTACTTTCCTTCAAAATAATTGTAAGCTCAATTTAAAATAATGTAGTCGAGCTGGCGCTGCCAGTGCATTTGCCGGCGCGCTTTGCGAATCTATTGAGTGGCGCTCCACGCTGGATCATCGATTGATGGCGCCCATTTAAATGTAGAAAATTACATTCTTAAAGCGTACGGGATACATACATACATACACATATTTATAGAGAATAGTACAAATACATTACTGTCTGTTCGATGGGCGACTGCGACATGACAGCAGACAAAAGTAACCTACTTTTATGTGTGCTCTCTTTTTCTTTTGAGTCTCATCATTATCCCGCCGATTACACAGTGCTACAGCGAAAAGTACACGCCATTTATTTAAATGAAATGTGCAGGCGCTTTGCACTGCATAGATTAGGCTATGGATTCTTGCTAATTTTTGTTCGTTGTTTTTTTCTTTCAACTTGGCTGCTTTCTTTTCTAAGTCGCCTGTTTATGTTGCTCCCACACATTCCACCTGCTGACAGCGCTCAGCTGCGTCGGATATTTGCAATTTAGACGACTTAGCATGTTCTCCCATTTGTTTTTGCAAATTGATTTTTTTCCCATGCGCACTCTGTGCGATTTATCGTCTTCACAATCTTTGCCGTCGGAGAATTTCGCAGAATTGAAGTCTTTGATAGCAGCAACTCTTCGCCTGTGCATATTGTTTAAGCCGAATTGATGGATTCAAATTGAATGGCAGCGCATTACGTTTTCCATCTTCTTTCGCCTGCGAGACCTTTGCACGCAGTTAGCGACGACTGCTAGACAAAGAGGCGAAAGCCAATTGCGGTGTAGATTACAATTCCATTTGTAGAGGCGCACCAGGCGATATCCACAAAATGTTTGTTATCTATGCGAGTTTGTATGGATATGTTTGCATTTCATTCGGGAAATTTACATGAATTTATACTTAGCGAAAAGACATGTTTAATTGAATTACTGGTCAAACTCTTTGGCTCGAAGCTTTACTAGAAGTGATATACCCTACGTCTTATTTCAAACTTTTCATACGATTTGGGAGTAGCGGTACCTTAGAATCTTGGTTTTTGTTGTTGGTTTGGAGGCAGAACTCTGCAGAGTTGACAGTACTGAGCCGGATCCGTTCCGGCTACTTAGACCCGGTCTTTAGCCTTGCTTTAAGTTGGGTAAGTAAAAAGGTTGACTTCTCGTGATGTCACGTATAATCCAATTTGTACAGCTAGAGACGGTTGTCTTCTGTGGTGCCCAAAGCTCCTAGGTGTGGATCAAAAAGATATGCACTGGTTACGTCCAGAGCCGGCCACAAAATTTAATAAGGTGGCTAATGTCAATTCGCCGGTTCGTAAAAAGTATGACAACCGAGATGCTTTAGCCTTAATCTCGCGAAAACAGTCTGGACAATGGAAGAGAAATTATCTAGATGTTTTCAATTCATCATCCTCATTGCAGCTTCACCGCCCGAGTCTCTAAGGGACATTTTCCAGTTATGATACTTATTGGTACGGCGATGTGAGCCTTGCTAAGATCTAGCAGTTCAGTGTATCTCTTGCGGTTCACTCGCTGTTAGCGAGCTCAACCCCTGTATAACAGCTTTGCTATCGGAGGTATCCACATATGGAAGGTGTGTGCGCCGAAAAGATGCCGATAGAAGTAGGTTACACGTCAAACGCACAATGATCCAAATAATCAGGGATGCAAGGTGAGAGAGGATATCGGTATACATATCTACCTTTGAGACTCTTAATGTGTTCAATTTCGGGGAGTCTGATAGTGTGCAACACGTACTTTGTCCTTACATTCTTACTAAATCCCCTTCAACATACAATTTTTCTGATCCTTTCGTAAAATATGTTTCTGGAGGTCTAGGAAATAGCTTACAGTAGCGTCGACATCTTTTCAACCAGCGAGTGACTTTATAACGGGTGATTTTTTTGAGGTTAGGATTTTCATGCATTAGTATTTGACAGATTACGTGGGATTTCAGACATGGTGTCAAAGAGAAAGATGCTCAGTATGCTTTGACATTTCATCATGAATAGACTTACTAACGAGCAACGCTTGCAAATCATTGAATTTTATTACCAAAATCAGTGTTCGGTTCGAAATGTGTTTCGCGCTTTACGTCCGATTTATGGTCTACATAATCGACCAAGTGAGCAAACAATTAATGCGATTGTGACCAAGTTTCGCACTCAGTTTACTTTATTGGACATTAAACCAACCACACGAATGCGTACAGTGCGTACAGAAGAGAATATTGCGTCTGTTTCTGAGAGTGTGGCTGAAGACCGTGAAATGTCGATTCGTCGCCGTTCGCAGCAATTGGGTTTGTGTTATTCGACCACATGGAAGATTTTACGCAAAGATCTTGGTGTAAAACCGTATAAAATACAGCTCGTGCAAGAACTGAAGCCGAACGATCTGCCACAACGTCGAATTTTCAGTGAATGGGCCCTAGAAAAGTTGGCAGAAAATCCGCTTTTTTATCGACAAATTTTGTTCAGCGATGAGGCTCATTTCTGGTTGAATGGCTACGTAAATAAGCAAAATTGCCGCATTTGGGGTGAAGAGCAACCAGAAGCCGTTCAAGAACTGCCCATGCATCCCGAAAAATGCACTGTTTGGTGTGGTTTGTACGCTGGTGGAATCATTGGACCGTATTTTTTCAAAGATGCTGTTGGACGCAACGTTACGGTGAATGGCGATCGCTATCGTTCGATGCTAACAAACTTTTTGTTGCCAAAAATGGAAGAACTGAACTTGGTTGACATGTGGTTTCAACAAGATGGCGCTACATGCCACACAGCTCGCGATTCTATGGCCATTTTGAGGGAAAACTTCGGACAACAATTCATCTCAAGAAATGGACCCGTAAGTTGGCCACCAAGATCATGCGATTTAACGCCTTTAGACTATTTTTTGTGGGGCTACGTCAAGTCTAAAGTCTACAGAAATAAGCCAGCAACTATTCCAGCTTTGGAAGACAACATTTCCGAAGAAATTCGGGCTATTCCGGCCGAAATGCTCGAAAAAGTTGCCCAAAATTGGACTTTCCGAATGGACCACCTAAGACGCAGCCGCGGTCAACATTTAAATGAAATTATCTTCAAAAAGTAAATGTCATGAACCAATCTAACGTTTCAAATAAAGAACCGATGAGATTTTGCAAATTTTATGCGTTTTTTTTTTTAAAAAAGTTATCAAGCTCTTAAAAAATCACCCTTTAGTTTGCATGCAGTTCGTATTCTAATGCGGTCAAGTGGATATTGGTCACCTCGGAGCTATGAGTAGCTGTGATGTCCTAGTGGGAGAGCACTTTTGTTTTCACCAAATAATATCGCTTTTTTCCGGAATACTAGTACAATACTAATACTCTATGTGGATTGCCGCTTGTGTAAGCCAATCAAAATCAGTGATCTTCAGCTTTGCGGCTGATATGATGGTCTTCGCCTTCTTCAGAACAGGTGCGTTATTGATATCCACTGTTTCAACGGCGAAGAAACTTCCTCGGGTGACATTTAAACAGCGTTAAACACACCTGTGAAGTAGTCTCACTGTTTTCGTGTTGTCCGCGAAATTTTTTTAAAACTTTCATGGATCTTATTCCAGTTTTTAATTCAATCGAGGTCGGAGATCACCACAAGACGGATTTCGGGAAGCTCGTCTCAAATCAGGTGTTGTTCCGGAAACTACTTTTGCTGTGCACAAACTTATACTGTCAGATCGGTATGTGATCCATCGTGAGATAGAGAGCAACTATTGGCAATAGTGGGATCTACATTTAATATCGCAAGGATATTTGACTGTAAAAGAAATGTTCACTTGGATTCTTTACAATTTGTCCTTGGCTCAAAAATAGCGGTGCTTCGAAACACGTCTATGAAATTGTGAGAGATAATGAAACACTATTGACGCGTGTGCGCTCGAAAGTAAAGATCAGTTGACTGCATGAGTGTTTCAAGATGAACCGAGTACAGTAAAAGTAGTCTGCGAACAAAATCTTTCAAGCAAATGGTTGAAGGGTTTTTTGGAAAACCTGGACATGTTGTATCCATACCAATAGAACTCAAAACATCAATTTGATGAGTAATCCACTGTAAAGTCTTGACTTGATGCCGAATGCCTTTGTTTTATTCCCGTACGTAAAAATGTAAACAAAAATGTCAACGTTGTTCGACACCTTAAGAGGCGGTTCATGTATTCAGAATGCATGCTCAATCAGGGTGGTAAAAGTGTTTCAAAAATTGGTTCCAATGTATAAAAAAGTGTAAAGATCTTAATGGAGAATATTTTGATAAACAAAAAAGCGATTTTCGTGTAATAAAATTTGTTTTTATTCTCTAATCCGGAAATATAAAATTCAACCTACACAGACGATTAAAGATGTTTCATGTTTATAGATGTCACATGCACGATATACATTGAAGGCGAAGCTCGACCAATTATCTAGCAAATTAATTTAAAGTATCTTCATTAGGTGTATGTAAATGTACTACTGTGCCCAAAAAATAAAGTGACATTGTATATTTATTATTGTGTATTTATTTTGAAAATTCTTTATTTATTCTTCTAAATCAATTTCATCCCCTTCAAAGTAATCCCCTCGCGATGCAATGCACTTATGCCAACGGATTTTCCAATCTTCGAAACACTGGTTGTAGTCACTTTCCTGGATGGCCTTCAGTTCCGTCTTCGCTGCGGCTTGAATCTCCTCTATTGTATAAAAACGGTGGCCCCGGCGCGGTCTTTTGAGCTTGGTGAACAGACAGAAGTCGCACGGCGCCAGTTCAGGTGAATATGGTGCTTGCGGAACGATATGGGTTGAGTTTTTGGCGAAATGATCACGAATTACGAGGGCAGTGTGGGATGGTGCATTATCGTGGTGTAAAAACCAAGAATTGTCTTTCCACAATTCCGGCCTTTTTAGGCGGATAGCGTTACGCAAACGATGCATAACGTTCAAATAATATTCCTTGTTGACTGTTTGACCAGTTGGTAGGAATTCATAATGCACAACACCACAATAATCGAAGAAAACAGTCAACATGACCTTGATTTTTGAGCGACTTTGGCGCGATTTTTTTGGTCTCGGCTCTCTTTTGGCACGATATTTGCTCGATTGATCGGTTATTTTGGGGTCGTAAGCATAGATACAAGTCTCATCGCCAGTTATAATGCATTTCATGACATTCTGGTAGTCGGAAAGCATCGTTTCACACACTTCAACGCAAGGTCTTTTTTCTAAAAAATTCAATGTTTTCGGTACCAGTCGAGATTTGACGCGCTTGAGGCCCAAAACATCCTTAAAAATGGTATTGGCTGAGCCTTTCGATCTGCCAACTTCATCAGCAAGATCTCTAATTGTTTGGGTTTTTCAACACCAAATCTTTGATTTGTTGAACGTGAGCTTAGTCGATTGAGGTTGATGGTCGCCCTGGACGCTCTTCGTCTTCGACACGTTCACGGCCGGCTTGGAACTCACTATACCACTTGTAAACATTTTTTTTAGACGTAGCCTGATCACCAAAGGCTTTCTGCACCATCCTCAATGTATCCACCACAGAAAATTGATTCCGTAAATAAAATTTAATGCAAATTCTTTGCTCAACAAATTTCGACATCGCAAAAAACGAAAAACTCACTTTTAGCAGCTCACAAAACGACACGTATCTCAAACACTAATGAATATTTTGACATGAAATTTGACACAAATGTGACTGACAGTACTACCAACCTAAAAAAAAAAGCAATTATTCACCAAATCCTTCGACGCGCGCAGTTTAAATTCAAATGTCACCTTATTTTTTGGGCACAGTAGTATGCCAATAGGTTTACATAAAATTGCACCTAAACATAATTCTGAAAAATATCCGATTATTTCCATTCAAAAAGGGCGATGTATCGGAACATGTTTAAGTAGCTTAAAGCTGTACTCATTCGGATATCACAAACAGATTCTTTCTCATATACCTGCCTTTACAAAAGAAATTGCTGGTTTCTTCACATGACTGTGCCTCAAAAGAGCCCAGACAGGCAATTTAATTTGCTCTATTTATTCGTATTAACAGCAAATATCATGTTCGTGTGTATGTATGTATATGTGAACTGACATGTGTTTTTAAGACAGCATATCGATTTCGTACATTGTAAATGAGAACTTATTAACATAGATACATCAGTCTTTTATGGCATGGAAAAGTAGCTTTTAGCAATGAAGAGATGCACACACACAAATGCCTTTAATTTAGCTAGAATTTTATAGAAATGCCATGAAATAACATTGCGGCAAAGCGCCAGACGTTGAATTCACCAATATTGATTTGCTGTATTAAATTCAGTGGTGCGCTTACCGATGTTGACCTTGAAAAAATTGGGAACTGAAAATCAGTGAATTTGAAATTTGTTTACGCAGAGCTTTCGTCACGTACTTTTGGTTTATGAGAACGTCTGTGTTTTTGTGAGTGTAACGCAATATGAAAATGTGTAAGAGTATAATAACTTTGCTGAGCTAAGGGTTTTTGTGAAACATTAGAATAACGGGATAAACAAAAGGTTTGCTAAATAAAAATAATCAGCATCAACCGCTGACTTTGCTATCTCAACGTTGCTTCATTATTAATCCGTTTGTCTGCGCGATAATTTGAGACAAATTGAGACAACCTAAGGAAATTGCAAATTGGCGAAATCAGACCAGAGCTCGACCCGTAAAAAAATGTTGCCGTTTTGGCACGAATTTGAAACAGACGAAATTGGTTTAACATCGCGTTAATTTCATACAAAAGGTGACTTTAATTATTGACTCAGATATCGAAAAAAAATTTCGCATGCATAATAACCCTAGATGAGGCAACTGCCGTCCAAAAATGAATAACCCTCAATGAGGCAAGACTTTATTTGGAGTTAGTCTTTTCGATGGCTGTTAGACCTATTATACTCTGGAACAATCAAGCAAAATAATGGTTCAGTTCAGTTGATATAAACTCCCAGCATACTCCGTAATTCGAGCTGCTGTGGATAGTCTAGTGGATAATGGTCATCCTAAGAAACACCGCAGACGCGAATGAGTCCGACCGCCATCTCCCGCATCAATTTGAGCTGTGCTCATTTAATTTATGGAAGATGATATGGAAGGATCTTGGTTTGCCGGCTTACAAATTCGAAATCGCACAATAATTGAAGCCGAACAAGAGTTGGCCATCGATCTCGACTTTCAAAAAATATTTAGTTCAAAGATGAAGCTTTGTTTTGGTTGAATTGTGTGCTGATTTCATCCCTCAAATCAGTGCTCGGTATACCCTATGGACAGAGAAATCAAATGTAGTCAGTTATAACGTTACAGTCAAAAAGGACATGTCATGTTTACTGACTTACCGAGCCATGATTATTGACTTAGATGTTTCAATCTCAGGCACGCAAAGGCTGAACAATGGACGAGATAGTGCCTAAACGCTTCCACCATAAAACTTTGGCAGCGTGCGTTCAATGAAATTTTGCGGCCTTAACGTATGAATGCCTATTGGGCAAAGCCTTGTAAGAACCCTTATGATTCCGGCAAGATGAGCTTTGCTAAGGGCAAGTAGTTTTGAAGAGCTCCTACTCTAGGCGAAAAAGATCTTGCAGTCGCACAGCCGCGACTTGTTGGTCCAGTGGTAGTAGAACACAAGATGCCAATGGATATCCTACAACGTCCCCTTCCGATGTGAGCGGATCGGCAGTCCCTTTCTGGCTATCTTATCGACTTTGAAGAGACCAGCGATTGATATGACCAGTCACCCAAACGAGTCTGATGATTAAGTAGCTATTTCTATTAAGAACAGACACACCTTGACTAGTTTTAAGCGTACAATTAGCGAGCTCAGCGCTACGTAGCAATACGTCTATCGGCACTTTAATATCAGCAACGTCTGCCTGAAAAACCTTAGAGTGTTTCGGCTGACGGAGAGCTCTTTACAGAAAACTAGCCTTTCAATCTTTTGCTCCTACTTCCGACACATCTGTGAAAAACTCACTGAGCCTCTTCTCCAGAAACTCTTTTCCATCCGCATATCCTTTGTCTGTGCTTACTAGTAAGAGGAGCGAATTTCGACGAGTCCTTGTCCGGACATTTGCATATACCCGGTTTTCCTGAGCCCTAGAGCGCACTTTGCTGCAAAAACTTTTACAACTCGCTTAAATCCTTATGAGTTTTTTTTAGTATTGTTCTTTTTAATGAATAAACTGCACAAAGGCTATTGGTAAGCCATTTCATTTACCTTCATAAAGTTCGAACACAACACCTGTTTTTCAAAGCAACGTCTCATTTTTATGGCGTTTATAGCAGATTTGTTTACTGCTTCTATCTGTCAGACAAGAGACGAGAATAGATACTAAGATAACTAAGGGATTTTAATGTACTCTCAATCAGTATTAATGATTGAATTTATCGTCTACTTAGTCTTTGCCGTCGAAGAGTAGAATTGTAGTCTTTCGTAGAAGCAATTTCTCGTCTGGGCGTATTGTTTAAGCCGAATTGATGAATTCACTTTGAATGGCAGCGCATTATTTTCTCTCCCTTTTCGATTAAATCGGCTAACGGAGGCTGCTAGACGCAGTGGGGAAGACTAGTCGTGGTGTGGATTACAATTCCATTAGTAGATGCAAACCAAGCAGATATTTGGACTACAACGTCACATAATGTCGGTTATTTATTTAAGTATTGTGGAATTTCATTACAGAAATTTATATACACTTTCACTATGTCTAGCGTTAACGAGTTCCTTCATGTTAAATTAAATACGCAGCTAAAGTCTTTGTCTTTAAGGTCGACTTTAAAACATATGCTCTGTGAATTATATCCATCATCTCATACATAGCACTATGCGCTGTCCCAAAAAGTCTGGTTTTTTCGCCCATTTTTTACCTCTTACCTTCTTCTTTAGACACCGTTTACGTGGTCATAGACAAGTTTACAAGAACTCGCCAGTCGTTCCTCCTTTTCGCTGTTTGTCGCCAATTAGAGAGATCAAGAGTAGCCATGTCCTTCTCCACCTGGTCTCTTCAACGAAGTGAAGGTCTTCCTCTTTCTCCCCTTCCCGCGGTGGGTACCGTGGCAGAGCTGAATTGTTTTTATCCATTCGGACGACTTGACCTTGTCGCTGTCTCTTAACTCACTGCTCTATGTCAATGTCGCCATCGTTCCATCTGAGTATCGCATTTACTTAACGTTGACAAAGTGCATAGGACCATACAAGTATGTCTTCCGCAGAACCTTTCTCTCGAAAACTCGTGACTCCGACTCATTAGATGTTGGCATGCCTCTGCATCATATAGCTGGACGGCGATGATGGGGTTCTTGTAGAATTTAGTCCATGTTTATCAAGAAAGAACTTTACTTCACCGTTGACAAGAGTTATCCTGCGTGGCTTTAAGATAGACTAAATTATCTGCGATGTTGAAGTTTTGACAGTCAACAGGGAGCCAAGTCTCGAATGCGACGATTGTTTGTTTGATGACAGGAATATTCCGTCTTGTTCTCGTTCACAACCAGACCCACACGCTTTGCTTCCTTATTGAGTCTGGAGAAAGCAGAACTAACGGCGCGGTTGTTGCTTCTTCTACAGTTAGTTTCTAGTTCATATTATTTTTTCAGCATTATATTGTAGAAGTCGCACGTTTGGGAGTCGTCGGAAAACTGGCTTAATACTAAACGGCTCGGAAAGGACCTTCCCGATCCTGAAGGAGTGTTGCTTAACATCAGCTTACACAGCCGTATTAGCTTCGGGGGATACCAAGTTCAGAGATAGCTGCTTAGAGACAGTTTATTCTCGTTCTGTCGAAGGCGGCTTTATAGGCGACGAAGAAGTGGTGTGTGTCGATCATCCCTTTACGGGACTTTTCCAAGATTTGGTGCATGGTGAATATCTGGCCAGTTGTTGATTTACCAGGTCTGAGGCCACATTGATAAGGTCCAATCAATTTGTTGACAGTGGTCAGGAGGCTTATTCCATTGTGGGGTCTCCTTCTTTTTGGGATTGTGCAAAGCACACTTAAATTCCAATCGACAGGCATGCTTTTTCCCGACCATATTCTACGACGAAGCTGATGCATGCTCCTTATCAGTTCTTCGCTTTCGGAACGTCTGCTCCATCGCATCATTTGGGAAATCGGGTTCTTTACTAAAGTTCTCTTATGCGCCCTTAACAAGAATAATGAATCTTTGCACAAGGAGAAGTTTTGGAGATTGCTGCTCTCTTTCGCATCATATTTTCGTCTAAATTTAGATTTATTTTACGTGCTTAGTGTTGAAAGTCAAGCTAATTTGAAGTATTCTGTGAGCCTTAATACCATTTGTTCATCTCTTCAATGCCGCTATCATTACTCATAGATCTACTGTATTTGCTAAAATTAGTTTTAATGGGAATTACGCCACTTGCGCACAGTTTGTTTATTTAGCTCAATATTTATGTATAAATAAATAGAGTAAACAGACATCCACAAATAAAGTACAGAGTATATAAATATTTAATGTATACATAAGTATATGTAACAAGCGAAATTCTTCTTCTTACATACTTTCCCACAGTCTTAACGTCAATTTCTCGAAGCACACAGTTGTCCGCTATGTAAGTCAGTTTGTTAAGTCGGTCAGAGATCAGCCAATGTTCACTTAACGACAGCAAACGCCCCCTCTAACCGCTAAGCAGCTGCTTTGTTTTCTTCGCCCATGCCAAGTAGCGACTTGTTAATGACGGCTAAGCAAAGTTTATCGGTAATAATCCGAGCAAAGAAAACAGCTTCCCAGTATGACCGAAATCGAGGCGAATTGAACGCACTTGGTGGGTGGACAAATAATAGTTGCCGGGTAGTACACGGTTCGAATGCCGCTGAGTTGATGATGTGAATGTAACACTCGCAGCAAAGCTAAACTTGAATTTCCTTATATCTAGACGGAGGGTTGCATTGGTCGTAGTTATCAGACATGGTTTTATGTACGAGGACATGTCAATACATCGTTTTTTGAGATTATCGGTTTTGAGACTCTTTGATTCTCCTAGGTACTATGGGATAATATAAATATAATGTGTTTGTATAGTCTTTAAATGAGTGGCGCGTAGAACCATTGCTTGTTAAAACTTCAAATGAGGTCGAATCGAACATTAGGAATGCCTAAATCAGTAACTAATAGAGTTAAGGGGGGCAAATTGGTCGAAGAGAGTGGTGCAGGTGTCAGTTTACCAGTTTGTGGCTAACTAAAACTCGTTGAAGTGAGAGTTGGGTACTTTCATTGAAGTAGAGAGAGTGAGAAAGAGGGTATATGAATCCCGTAGATCAAAGGGAGAGAAAGAGATAAAGGGGGACGTAAATAAATAGAGAAAGAGAGATAAATACGGAGGTAAAGAAAAGGGAAGTCAGAGGCGGGTACTTCCACAGAATTAGAGAGAATGGGAGAAAATAAGAGAGAGAGAGAAAGAGAGTATACGAATACCGTCAGTTAAAGAGAAAGATAATGGGAACATAAATAAAGAGAGAAAAAGTGATAAGTACAGAGTAAAAGAAAAGGGAGAGATGAGAAATAAATTCAGTGAAAAGGAATACGGAGGTAAAGAAAAGGGAAGTCAGAGGCGGGTACTTCCACAGAATTAGAGAGAATGAGAGAAAATAAGAGAGAGAGAGAGAAAGAGGGTAAACGAATACCGTCAGTTAAAGGGAAAGATAATGGGAACATAAATAAAGAGAAAAAAATTGATAAGTACTGAGTAAAAGAAAAGGGAGAGATGAGAAATAAATTCAATGAAACGGAAAAAGAGATATAGAAAGAAGGTGGAACCCACTGATCTAGCGAAAAGAAGCGGGATAGAAGAGAGTATATACGGTTCTTTCTACTGTCAGTCAAAGAGAAAAAAAGAGGAGATAAAGATAGATAGAAAAAAGGAAAGTGAAGATGGATGATAAAGGAAGAGAGAGAGTAGAAGGGCATGATAAAAGAGGAGAGAGAGAGAGATAAAGGGCATGACACATAGAGAGAGAGAGAGAGAGGGAAATGGATAAGGACAAAAAGAGATAGAGTGAGAAAAAGAGTGGAAGGGAAAGAGAAATGAGGAGGAAGGGCCTCAGACTTGCTATAGTAAGCTCCAAACTGATTATTTTTTGTTAGTTTATGATTAATAAAAAAAAATGGTTTATGTAAAAGATCACTGAGAAAATAATGGAGGAAGAAAGAAAGTGTACGAATCCTGTCAGTAAAAGATAGAGATAAAGGGGTTAAATAAGAAGCTAAAGGATGAGGTGATAGGGATAATGAGAGTAAAAAGAGAAAAAGAGATAAAGAAGAGTGAAAAGTGGAAGAGATAGGGTGAGAAAGAAAAATGCGACGGAAAGAGATATAGAGAGCAATGAGGAGGACGCATCCCAGACTCGCTGTGGTAAGTGCCAAACTGATTTTGTGATTTTTTTGTTAATCAAAATATTTTCTAAAAAAATTTGGTTTCTGTAAAAAGTCACTGACTTATGAAACTGTCCTCATAAAAGAGCACGTATGACTATATATATATGCAATAGCATAATTGGGTTGATTATCTGCCGTTTGTTGCCTCAATTGCGGCCGAACTAGTCAAAGTGATACCAGCTAAGAAATTAAAGCAGATTCCGGCCTTCAGCATCAAGTGACAGCGAAGAATGCCAAAGTCAGCAAAGTCAAGAAACTAGAAATCGCAACGTATATATATATAACTATCGTGTATACATATATATGTATATATATGTAATATACGGTATTTGTATATTTATGTATGTATGTGCCCACACATAACAATAAAATGTCATTTATGTCACAGCGGTGTGGAATGACCAGTGGTCACGGCATAACTAATTGTGCGCAGCGAGAGTTCAGCGGCTGTTGACCATAGCGCGGGCATTGTTTCATACATATACTGTATAATATAAATGTATGTATGTATCTTTCTATAAATTTGCGGCATGATTCACTGAGTAAGCTGGAGGATACAAAGTCATCTCGGGTGCGAATGGCATAAATTAAGCCTCATTAGACCGTAGAGAGACAAAAGTCCACCCACTTAAACATACATATGTATGTATATATATATATATATATATATATGTATGTGTTAGCTAGTGAAGCGTAAGTATGAGCAAATGGCATGTAATAGAAAGACAAAAATACTATTTGTAGTTATGCAACCAGAACGAATTCGGATTTGGAATAATTGCTGGTGATGACGATGAAAATGAAGATGTGTTGGTTATGGCGACAGTAATGTTGATGGTAATGGTAATGCCCAAAATAGTTGTGGCTGTGCGTGTGCGAGGGAAGTTTTGGTGATTAATATGACTTTGTCGCCGCTTGGCTGCAGCAATTTGGTGTATAAGCATACTTTTAGGTGCACGCACACACCCTAACTGCTGTGGCATTGTTTAAGGGCTGCCTTGCAAAATTACCGTTAAATTTCTACTGCTCTCATACCCTAGCTTATAATGAGTATGGTTTTACTTGACAACCGATGTCATTATAATTATCAGCACAGCTGCTAATATAATATATGCTGGCAGCCTCATACATATGCATTTAGAGCACTCTTAGGCTACAAGTGATTGCTCTCAGCAGTGTGTGCGAGTGTGTTCACCGCCATATTGGTATGCCTAAATTTGATAAGAATTTGGATTTCGAACTCAAACCCGCTCATTAGATTCAATAGCGGCAACTCGGATAATAGTATTCTATAATACGAAGACACACGCTCAAACTTTGAAGTACTCCGATTGATTGACTTTGCACTTGAGCGCGTCCAATAAATATATGTATGTGATTATTAGAACCCTCAACACATATGCACTCGTACACATCGGTGTCTGCGAGCATTTCCTTAATTTACGTGAGTTTCGTAGAAATTTTATGTATGTGTGTGGGCGCTCAGTGTGCTTATGAATATGTAATCGCTATGAATTATATAATTAGTCACGCGTTTAATTATTACTAATGGTTTCTCAGCTGTAGTTGAGTAGCGGTAGGTGGCACCGCCACAGCGGTGATTATTAATTTTTATTTTGTTTGCTTGTGAGACGTTTCCTGTTCAGCTTATAAAAGAACTTCCTTTAGGTGGTTTTAGTATTAGAGAGTATTTGTTGTTCTTAAATCTGAATCACAAAGTTTCTTCTAACGAAATAAGCAAAGTCTTATGATCAAAAGTTATGCTTGTTGTTATATGTAATAGATAAGTTGTTATTGCCGTCAGCGAACGTTAGGTTCAGGCTGGTGAGATCCGATCCTGCAGAAACTGCTTGGAGAGGCGTTCATTATGCTCCTTAACTGGGATCATTCGGACCTCGCTATGTAGATGTTCGATGGGAGAAATCAAGTGGTACTCTTGGTGCGATGTCCTCAAGTAGCGTAGTGGGCTCCAAGTTCAACGCTACGAGGATCGTCCTAACGCTGAGTGGTTTATAGTTAAGACAATTACTTTCGAGGCGCTTATGACGTTAAGTGCTGTACACTTTTCGGAAGCCATGCTGATGGTTTGCTAGGCTCAGGTTGAGTGTGAAGGTCGGAAGTAGCAAGACGATAGCACTCCCCTTTGTTGGCGCCTTTCCCAGGTTTCAGTAGTGGGGCCATTTTTGCGATTTTCGACATTTGAAGAGTGGTCAGCGACAAGTTGAGAACCTTGGTGAGGTAGCTTACACCTGTTGAGTCTAGCAGCTTTCGCATCAGCATGTTTATTCGATTAGAGAAAATGGGTTTGGACGATTTTGCTTTGTTAATAACACTCTGAATCTCCTCATCTGTGAATGTAAGTTCTCCGTTGTCTTTTGGCATTTTGCGCAGCCTTCTCTTCCGTCTGGGCGTTTTGTTGAAGCACTTCGTTTTGAAGCGGATTATTGCTAGGCCGTTCATTCAGCGGGGTGAATGCCAGTATCGCCGACAGAGTCTCTCTCCCACTACGAATCCCACACGGTCCCACTTAAGGGACCGCACATTCCAGGTCCATGCCCTTAAATCGTAATCCTTATCACGTTTGCAGTGGCCGTTTTCCAAAGGGGGTTTACTCATCCGAGGTTGTTTTAATTTTTTCAATGAATGTGTTTTTTACGTGGCGGGTCCTGAACGCAGCGCACAACTTTGGGGAGGGATGATTCGCATTCTTACTTTATCTCGCTTCAAGCGGATGTTTTCGACTACCCGGAGGACACTTGGTCTAAGACCGGAAGTCTTTAGGGCAGACTGTTTATAGACATCAAACATATATCAATTTTCCCATGATTTTGAGCATTTTGACTCATTGAAGCACTATATTTTCAAGGGGAGAATTCACTGAATCCATGTTTAATGCCACTTAACCTCCTCTGGTTTCACAAAGATTGGAAACATTTCAAAGTAGTATATTATATACTATAATTTGAATAAGCAAGGCCATAGACACATTACAAAGACCTTAAAAGTTAGACAAACCCGAAACCTAAGAACTTAATTTTCTAAAAAACTGTGCCAAATTTGACACCGAATAATACATCCGCAGCAAAATTTTCATACGCAGCTGCCGCTTCCAAATTTATCACCCAGCAGCCACCATACGCAATCATATGAGTTCACTTGTGACTCCTTTAGTGGGGTTGCGGTGCGGCCGTTTGCATAAAATTTTGATTTATTGCCATTGCCGTAAAAAGATGTCGCATTTACTTAATTGAAAGTCGTTCATATGCCATTCCCAGCGAAGCCACAAGAGCGTGTAATAAAAAGTCGACAGCAAGGGGTAGGTGAAGAAGACCAAGGCACGCATGCATATGCAACACTCAAATGCTCATAGTATTCCCGTAATTTAAACAAAATGCTAAAATCAACACTAACTGACTGCCACAATAGAGGAAGACATGGCAGAAGATGAAAGAAGTGGGAAGAAAAAGCGAAATGGTGTAAAAAGTTGTCACACGACAGGGAGCTATGGCCAACGGTATGAATGAGCGCACAAAGTATATTTGAGGAATTCCATGAAAACGAAATAATTTAAATTGAAAACAATAAAAATATTCCGCAAGGAAAATAATAACACGGAAAAACGGAAAAAAGAAGGTTGCCAGTTGAAAGCGCAGACAAATGGGCGCAAAGCTTTGCTGTGGAGCCGAATTTTACTGTGTTTTTCTTAAATGATTGAAGTGTGGGCGCCCCTTTTTCATGTTATCTTTTCATTTTTGTCACAAAAACGGAATTTAGTTGTGTACATAGGCATACATATATATTTAAAATATATACTTATGTACTTTCATATCTAGGGAGGGCGAGAGCTCTCAGCTCAACTATTGTGCGTATATGGGTTCGAGGCAATTGTTTGGAGACATTTCCAAGGGCTTTCTGTGGAATTGTATTTATTATAAATCATTGGTTAGCAAAGATTTTTTAATATTACAAAAACAATTTTGAATTAAAAAATGCAGCACTTGTTTGAAAAATTAAAATGAAAAGAAGAGTTCCTTTCTAGACTAGAAATGGGTTAGGATAACTTACTTAGTTGTTGCTATCCACCCATCGTCGATGATCCTTTTCAGACATATATACGAGGGCTGCTATATATATTTCTGGCCGAGGCAACACTATGTGTTGTGATGAACTAAAATCTTTGTATGGCTATGAAGCACCATTCTATAGCACTGTGAAAAACTGGTACAACGAATTCAATCGTGGCCGACGCTCACTCAAAGACGAATTCCGTGAAGGTCGTCCAAAAACAGCCATTGTACCAGAAAACATCGATGCCGAACGTGAACTGATAATGCAAGACCATCATGTAGCATACCTTCAGATAGAGGCATGCCTATGCATTTCTCCCACCAGCATACATTCGATATTGCATGAACACCTGGCCGTAAAAAAGGTTTGTTCTCGTTGGATCCCGCGCAATTTGACAATCGCTCAAAAAAAAGGCTCGTGTGGATTGGTGTAAAGAAATGCTGAGAAAATACGATCGCGGTGCTTTAAAAGACGTTTATAAGATCGCCACAGGTGACGAATCATGAATCTATGCGTATGAGCCCGAAACAATACAGCAATCGACCGTGTGGGTTTTCCAAAACGATCCAAATCAAACGAAAGTTGTTCGAAGAAGAAGCACTGAGTGGTACACCACCATTTGTTTGCCTGAAGTCTTAGGAGAAATTCGAAAAACGAACAAGAGAAGACGAATCATTGTGCACCATGACAATGCGAGCTCTCACACATCGGCTCAAACCAGCGCCTTTTTGACCGGCCAAAACGTTGAGTTGATGGGTCATCCACCGTAAAGCCCTGACTTGGCACCCAATGACTTTTTTTTATTCCCACACATCAAGAAAATAATGCGTGCTCAACGATTTTCGTCGCCAGAAGATGCTGTTGAAGCATTCAAAAACCATGTTTTGGAGGTGTCTCAATCGGAGTGGAAAAAGTGCTTCGAAAATTGGTATGAGCATAAGCGAAAGAGTATAAATCTTGATGGAGAATATTTTGAAAAACAATAAAATCATTTTCGTTGATAAATATTTCTATTTTCATTATTAGGCCAGAAATATATATAGCAGCCCTCGTATACATAAATCTTGCTAAAAAAATGTATAAACTGTCAAGGTTTTGTGAGCCCTTCATAAAACTGGAAGACAACAGTTCTCAGGATGTCTGTAGAAATCATTGACAGCAATGATCAGAACAAATTAGTTTTGATACATGGGTATCAATCGTGCATTCAACAGTAAGAACAAATATCTTATGTAACATAAAAGCTCTCTAAACCTTCTCAAGCAAATCAGGTAATCTGATCGACGCTGCTAAAGTATTAGCCAGTATGCCATTCATTGGCGTCTAGGTAGGTGAACTCAAGCGATAGTATCGGCAAAGACAGAAGAGGAGAACAAGAACATCAAAACGTGGCAGCAGCTTTGGCAATCCTCATTGAAAGAACTTTGAATGTACAGACTTATTCCGGACATCCACAAGTAGATAGACAAACGACATGGGAACCTGTATTTCCATCTGACCTAAATACTTAGTGGACATGAGTGCTTTAGAAGCTACCTTGAGAGATTCATAATGACATTAACCCCAACTGTCCGACTTGTCTGGATATTGAAGACTCTGAACATGTATTATGTTATTGCCCTCGCTTTTCAAATACAAGGGAAAAACTAAAAACCACATTCGGTGGTAGTTTTACGGTCGATAACTTAACGACACACATGTGTTTGCCGACTGAGAAATTGAAAGCTGTTAAGAGTAGAAATAGATCAAAGCAATGTAATGTGCCAACAAAATAGTTGCTAACTGGTTTAGAACACACGATAAATAAGGTTACGTTCAAAGGCCTAAAAGGGTAGCTGAATTTTCAGCTAGAAAGAAAAGCACTGAAATGCTATCAAGATGGGAACAAGTCGGGGCTGCTCTGTCCTCGTGCATTCGAACGCTGGATCTATGGGCTTCGCGCGAGCTTAGCAAGTTTTTGTTAGCAACCAGCACTTTTGCGAAAATCTTCTGTTTTAGATGGAACTTGTCAAAGCCGACGAATTAGCTGGAAATGATATTAGCGGCCTGAAAATTTGTGGTAGTCTTTAGGCCTTTCCTCGATAAGCGGCGGTCTTCTTGATCCTTACCTAGGAGTTCTGGCATCACAATTGACAAGCGTCTCTAGCAGTTCAGTAATTTGCCAAACCTAACCTCAGTGGTGGAGTCATGTGTAGAAGTTCACGCAAGTGAGGAAAGTTATCTGATCGCCATTCACTTGGGAGTGGCCAGAAACGATTCTTTTACAAATAACTCAAGCAGCTCATGACTTCCGGTCTTTGACCAAGTATCCTCTGGGTAGCCTAAGAACATCCGTTTGAAGGCGAGCTAAAGTGAGAAGGCGAAACAACCTCCCGCATAGGGTTGTGTGCTGGGTTTGGGACCCGCCACGTAAAAAAAAAACACTCCAATGAAAAAACAACAACGGCCTCGGATGAGAGACTTGCGGTTGTTAAATCAGCTATAATCGCGTAAGCTGTGTCTACGCCAATTAAGAAGAAGAACTCCAGTGGCTTGGGCCTTAAAAGCATCGTAGATTTCGGTAGGGATCCAACTATAGAACCTGCGACGTCTTCGTACGCATACGCACTTGTCCGACGACAGCATGCGTTAGCTCACACCACTACCTCTAGTAATTGGTAGCCAAACGCACAATGCTATAATTGTCAGCAGAAAAATGTAGGAGAGGTAAGGTAATATCGTCACAGTGGATGAAATACTTAAGTGGTGCGATATCATGGCTTTTGTTTCAAAGGATAGCATTACCAAAAGGGTAAACTTCACCAAGAAGTTCAAGGTTACGCTTAGCAGCAAGGCTGAATGGAATGATTCCACTCTAGAGCTATCGCTTAGAGATAGTGCTATCAATTTGTGCCCTTACGACTCGAAAAATCAGAGCGAATACGTGCAGGAGTTGCACCACCACGCACCAAACTCTCCATACCTACTTGTTTTCTGACCATTTTTGGCAGAAAAAGTTGGTGCATAGGGATGAATCAACGAACATATCGCAACGAATGTATTTCTATACTTAGCGAGAGACAAGCGGCACTTAAATCAATTTCTGCCTATGAGAACTAGTCGCTATTGGTGCAGGTGTGCAGAGAACGGCTGAATAGTTTAGTGCAACGTAACCAAGTGTACTTCATTTGGGTGCTCGGTCACAAAGGTATAGCTGGGAATGCACTGGCTGACGAGCTCGCCCGCTACGCGGCATCTACAACATGCCAAGTTGCTAATGAGAGGTTGCAACCTCAGGAGGTTTAAATATGTTATTAGCCTTCCTAAGGAAAAATTCAGGCTACTTTTCGCATTCTACATTGCCTACTGGAAGCTGAAAAAGCACTTATACAACATGGGCCTAGCCTGAAACATCAGAACACCTGCTAATAGACTGCATAGCAGACTGCATACGCAGCTTGAAGGCACTTGGACACATGTTTCCAAATATGAGACTTTGTAATTTAGGAGAGGGTACAATATACCTAAGGTCGTGGTGCATTCCTCAGTTATCAATCTCATCTAATCTAACCTAGCATTGACAAATTCATTTCGAATTCGTCACTGTATATATTGTTCTCTTTTATGTTAGGATACTACTTTTTAAATTTTTTTTCTATAAGCAAATATATTATATATTTTTTTAATTTTTAGGGAGATACCTCTATCTACTTTATATATCGACATTACACTCAAGAACACTTTATTTAAATAACTTAGCTTATATCTCCAACAAATTAATATTCGTGAAAAAAGACACATTTTAAAATATCTCAATACATTTTAGTACATATTTGTGTATTTTAAAACTTGTATAAAATACTAAAATACAAATAAATTCAGAGCTTATGTTTCTTAAAAATACAACAACATTAGCGTAACTCATATTATTATGTAGGCGTTCATATAAGCCCACGCAAATGCCATCAAATATAATGTACGAGATACCTTCGTGACTGTGCTGGCGAAAAGCGTGTGACACTCGGGGCATGTGTGTGGGTGGCTCGTCGTCTGCTTTGTGTTCAAAGTTCGCAATTATTGGAATTCTTTAGTGACAGGAACAAACAACAGATGGAGCTTTAGTTGTAAACTCACTGCCTGTTGCTGCAGCTGCGTTGCGCGTGTCATGTACTGTGTGTGTGTATTTGAAGCTGGGCAACAAACCTGTGGCATGCATGCATAATTTTGCTTTTGAGTTAATTTGTGTGGCAGGCATACTTTTGTGGCTATACATGTGGGATGAACGTGATTTGTACGCTCATTTCTTACAAGAAATAAACGGTGTGTTAGTTGAAGTATGTGAAGATGTTCAAGGTATGCAAGCAGCAGAAAGGACGCATTTCCTAACTTACCTTAACTACCTCAGCCCATTTTTCATATTGATACTACATTCTATGAACTAAAATTTCTTGCTATTCGCTTATTACCACGATCACTAAATATTCTTTCCCTGAAACCTGTAGGTAAAAATGAGAGAATATAGCAATTGCTTTTGGTAATCTACGAAACTTGATCACAACCACACCTAATACTTATAGAACAGTACATTGTATGCCATCATATTTGTGAACTTTACCAAAACAGAGCGAGTCTCGGTGTTCATATTTGTTTATCTCTCGAATAAACTGAAACAACAGCTAATCGGGGTAGACATAGGAAGTGATTACGATGACAAGTCAATATGATTCCGTCTCCGCGTCTGTCCCTCTGGCTAACGGAGTTGGTGCAGGGATATTCTGCATTTTATTTCCTACAGAGGTCTTTGCTTTTGAAGGAAGTCACGGAGCTAGACTCTTGGGCATCATAGGGAAACTCCCGAGTTAACGGGAGAGCCAAGCAGGAGACCCAAGCAGCTATCAAGGCTATAATCTCGATTCTCAAATCGGACAGAAGTATTTTGGAAGGCATCGCATCAGTGGATAGAGATGCAGGAACAAGCCACTTCACTTCTGCTGGGTGTCACGTCCCAAAGGCATTGAGGGCATTGAGACAGTTGACAATATTGTCAAAAGTGACGTTTAGCTGTCAACCAAAAAGTTGATCGACATTGGTAAACCTATGTATTGTCTATATAGGAAAATTAAAACTCTATGGAACAATCTACCTGAGTGTAAGACTAGAAAAGACATGAGTAAAGTAGTAGATCAGAAATATGAGGGGTTCCTACTGCCACTCGACAGAATTGACTGGAGGAACATGAGTCTTTACTGTTCACACCCTGGTGGCAGCATATGTCTGAGAAAAGAGCCTGACAGCTCGAAAATACTGCAGGAAATCTCAGGAGTAGAGCACCAGGAAAGCATACCTTTTGCACTTGTCCCGTATTGATAAGGCAAGACTTCAAGCATTTGGGGGTCTCACGGTATGAGACACTGGAAGAGGTATCGTTAGTGAGACCACAGAGCCTGTTCAAAGCGTCAAATATAAGCAATTTCTGGGAAGTATACTCCTCACGTACTACGTAATTGGTCTAGGCATGGCTCATTGGTCTGCAATACTACTCTAACATAACTTTATACATCTTCTTCTTCTTTGTTGGCGTAGACAACGCTTACGCGGTTATAGCCGAGTTTTCAACAATGCGCTGGCCGTTCTTTTGTTTTTTTTTGCTGTTTGACGCCAATCAAAGATTCCAAGTTTAGCCAGGTCTTTCCACACCTGGTACTTCTAACGGAGTGGAGGCTTCCTCGACGGTTACTGCGTCTAAAACTCAAAAAGATGGAGTACTTTCATCCATTCGGACAACATGACCTAGCCAGCGGAGCTGCTGTCTCTTAATTCATTGAACTATGTCAGTGTCGTCGTACTCGTATATCTCGTACAGTTCATCGTTCCAATGACTGCGGTATTCGCTGTCAATGCGCAAAGGACCATAAATACGCAGAACCTTTCTGGCGGAAGCTTGTTACGGCGACACATCAGATGTTGTCATCGTCCATGCCTCTGCACCATATAGCAGGACGGGGATGATGAGTGACTTGTGGAGGTTGATCTTAGTTCGTAGAGAGAGGACTTTACTTCTCAATTGTCTACTCAGTCCGAAGAAGCACATTTTGGAATATGCTATCCTGCTTTGGATCTCGTGTTTGACGTTGTTGTTAGTTTTAATGCTGGTTCCAAGATAGACAAAATTACATACGACTTCGATGTTATGACTGTCAGCAGTGACGTAGGAATCAAATCGCAAGTTCGGTGACTGTTTGTTTGATGGCAGGATATATTTCGTCTTGTCCTCATTCACTATCAGTATCTTGAAAGGAAATCAACCAGCTGGGGAGCGGAACTTGGACCGAACATTCTAGTAGCATGTTCATAAATCGTAATCCTTAATGCGTTTACAGTGGTCGTCATCACAAGGCGGGCGCTCAACCCAGGCTGTTTTCTTCCTTTCATTAGAGGTGTCTTTTACGTGCAGGGTAAAAACCCGTCGTATAACCCTGTGGAGAGATGATGTTTCTTGGCTATCCAGAAGGTACTTGATTTAAGAGCCATATGCGTAAGAATCGCTTCTGGTCACTTCCAAGGGAACGGCTCTCACAGAACTTTCCTCACCTGCGTGAACTTTTACACCTGACTCCATCCTTCAATAACATGGGTTTTGGCCTACCTTTTTTTGTTCACACTTGCTCCCAACTAAAGAAATGATGCAGCCGATTCAACAGCCATGAAATTTTTATCAAATCTGATGTTTCTAAAAACCTTTTGGTATTATTTGTCAAACAGAGTATTTTAAATGCTTCCAGCAATATTCGTCTCACTTCCGAAACATACCTGGAGCTTTACCAAATATATTCAGTTGGATTACTTAATTAGATTTTATAATATATCCATATTGAAGATTTCTTCATGAAACTACTAACTTCTTTAATAACAATATGAGACTCCCCTGTGTTGAAAACTAAATTGAGCTAAGATATCAAAACGTCAGAATTAAGTTGCCATAATTCTTATGAGAGCTATAATTTAGTAAACTTTCCCAAAGCGGTACTTCATGGCAGAACATCAAACACGTGTCTGAAAATTGTGAAGCTAGAAGAAATGTTACGAAAGAAAAGTGAAGGAAAGCGAACAAACGAAAGCACTTTGGTATAAATAAAATATGTGAAGTTTCACTTGTTGCAAGTAAAGAGTTTGATGATGAAAGCGTGGAAATAACGGTATAATGAATATTGTGGTGTATTGAGGGCGTGAACGGGACTTGACGTGAAATGAAAAAGGGGAAAACTGTGTGGAAAAACTTGACGCATAATGAAATGGAAAATCTGTTGCGCAACAGCGAGAGAATTTAATTTATGGTTAATGCAGCACACTTGCAACAACAAGAAGAAGAAGAAGTGTACTTACATATATTTAAAAAGCCAAAGTCGAAGACGATGAAAGACGAACAATTCACAACTCAGCGTTTACATAATGAAATGGAAGAGTGCAGTGAGCAGCATACACGTAACATGGGAGAGTGACGCATGCGAAAATTAATTATGCTTTTGTGTTTGCGAGAAACGAATGATGATTTTCCCGTTAGTCCTGTTTCTTATATGCCCCAAGTAAAGGGAAGGTTGATATGGCAATTGTTGTAATGAATGTGGGGAATTTTTAATTAATTCTTTTGCTGTTTTATTATTTGCAAATTGAACTATATATTTGTAGGTTAACTTATGAAAAACGCTTGCACAATTGTGTCCTATTGAAGAAGAAGATTTTATAACCAGATAAAAAATTCATAATTTTTCTTGGCAATTTTACAATATTTGTATTTAAGGGGGACTTGATATAATACTATACACAAAAAAAAAAGATTCCCTACACAAACCTCGATTGGTCAGGTTGTATGGCCGCTATATGCCTTAGTGATCCGATTTGAACACTTTTTTCGGAGATAAAATTTTGAAGATATCTCATCAAATGGCTTTGTTTCTATTATTTAGTTTGTAAGGTCTGATATCAGATTGATTGATATCTTAAAAACTGAGGGACTAGTTCGCATATCTCTCTCCAGGGTTGAGCGCTGGGTTTGGCGCCCGACATGTAAGAAACCAGGAAGAAAACAGCCTCGGATGAGAGACGTTCTTTTGATGATGACATCATTGGTCGACCACTGCAATCACATTAGGATTAGGAAAGATTGATTTTATGCAGCGTAAATGTATCTGTTAAAATTGACTCCTAGATTGGGGGTCGAAGTAGGAAGTGTAAAGAAGAAGATTGGTATTGTGTCAGAGTTTAAATATCCCTCTGAGTTATCTTAAGAATCTATTGTTAGATGGAAATGATCGAATGCTAAAGGTTATAGCTTGACAGTTTCAAGGGAAGGAATATCTGTAGAGCTTACCTCATGCCAAGGTTATACTAAAAGCTACGAAACCTTAAAAGCTCCTACAGCTGGAGCTTTTAAATCCATCCTATTTTCATTTGTTTTATAAAGGGATCTTTAAATATATAGAATATTTTGGGGGAGAGAAAGAAAGGCAGAAACATAACTTTTTCTAATATAATTTTTTTCTAATACAAATTATTTTCTAATAAGCTCCTAATTTACTTCTACTTGGAAAAATTTTCTTATTTGTACAATTAGCCAACGAGTTAAAGCTTTGAAGTGTCTCAATGGTGGCGAGTGTTTTATTAAATTAAATGGAATTTTTAAAGGCTTCGCCACACGCTCTGCAAATAAGAGAAATAATCGCTTTTTTTATTTATTTACACAAATTATTAAAGTTAAATAATCATTAGCGTGAGAGTGAAAGTGATAAAGCATATGAGTGGGTGTATATCAATAAACGAATGAGCAATGTCACTTGGAGAAGATAAAGAAAACTTGGTGCCAAAATGTTGTGTCTCAGGCTGCGTGGGATGCTGCTCTTGTGCATGTATTTAAATAAGAAAATGGAACTTTTTGAAGCGCTTATGCTTATGTAAGAAATATATTTATGTAATTAAAAAAAAAAAACCAAACAAGGAAAATATTACGATAATAAGCGCGTGCCGAGAGAACAAATATTAACAAGTAAGGAAGTAAATAAGTTCGGGTGCAAGCGAAAATTTTATACCTTGCAGCTAGCAGAACAACCAAGGAAATAGGAATGTAAAACGTCAACGAGAGGATCGCAGTCCGATTAACTCATTCACCGGCTGGCATATTCCAAAATAGGTTTAGTAGGTAATTGTAAATATTATACGTAGTATAGGCGAGTTTGAGGAGAACTGACTCTATTTTATCTATTAACGATTGTTATGCTCCAAACTAAAAAAAATGTACCCTGGCTTTCATGTGTATGTGGCCTTAGGGAAATATTGACCCGATTTGACCCATTTTTGATACATAAGGATTCTCTCTGAATTTTAAACTGTATAGCCCATATCCGATCCGACATTTTCGGTCAAATTCAACTATATTTCGGTCCAATGCAACTATAAATGCTAGAATTTAAAGTTGTGCTATATGGAAAGTAGGCGTGATTGTGCTCCGATTTCGAACATACTGTGAAATAGGAATATGTGAAGAGTACAAAGTACAAATAGGCCGAGCCACGCCCATCGTCTAATTATCACACTGGCTCCCCTAAAGCTTTTTCATACCATCTGTGAGGTAAAATTTAATGTTTTTTGCGCTTTTAGTAGTTTTTAAGGGGGTATTCTAGTCTATAAGCATGAACTTTAGGTAATTTTTAAAGTGTCCTAAAAAAAAAAGGCACTTAATATTACTACTATCCATTTTTTTTATTAGTTATTTGTTAATTTTAGAAGATTAAAGAAAAAAATTAAAAACTAAAAAATTTCAATAATTATGAGCTGACGAAGTGAGGGGTCTCTAAAAATTTCCACTTGACTATACCCATGATTTCAACCCTCCTAGTTATCTGAAACCAAAAAAAAAAAGATTATTAATCGAGAATAATGTCGGAAAAGTGGGAAACATTTTTTTCACAAAATGGCGACTACGTAAAAAAAAGTTTTTTTGAATCACTTTTTCTGACTATTTAGAATTTTTTAAAAATAATAAAAATAAAAATTTGGGGCTGGGGCTTGTTTCAACCATAGGCAAGCCTATAAAGAAGACTCTATAAAAATTTCAAGTAAGTCGGTCTAGTAGAACCTGAGAAATCGTGGGTATATTTCGAAAAAGTCAGTTTTGAGAAAAACGCGTTGAAAGTTACCCTAATGTCTTTTGTTCGATTAGTTTCGATCGAACCAGTTTAGATGCCGGGTCAGTAAAATGCTTATATCACCGAATATAATTTGAATTTTGAAAAATCCTCTTGTACACACATTTTTGAATAGTTAAGCTTTGAAAATATAAAAAAAAATCGATTTTTTTTTTAATTTCTAGACTAGAATACCCCGTTAAGAGAACTGTCTCAAAAACTAGGTTGCGTAAGGGTCACTCTAGATTCTCAGGGCAATTCGAGCTCTTCGTTTGCTATTTAATGTGGCTTTTAGAAAGGCAGTAAAATGTCAATGACTCCCCTGTGGTTTGTGGTTAGTGCATGTCTAATGCTTATTGGATCAGTGTGCTGATCGTTTCCTAACTGAAAGCATGAAGGCTTCACTATGAGACATCAAGAGGCCTCCTGTAATCGTACAGAGGCCACCATACTGACATGTCTGAGCTTTCTTCGCCTGTGTATCTACAGCCAGTTGATATCAGTGCAGCGTAGTTTATGATGGTATGGTGTATTGCCAACAAAATTTTTTTGTCTTTTCCTAATGAGCTGGCGGTTAGCGACTTGAGAATTTGTTTGTACTTTGTCGCATTACACTTGACAGCCTTCTTGATTGTGGAGTGAAGAAGGCTGTCAAGTGCAATGCCTAAAATCGTGCGGTTGAGACCTTACTTTAACGTCAATCTCTCCTGTTTAGGAGTTTTCGACTTTCCGATTAAATTTGTTCCATGTACTTGTATGTTCTAGAACGCAAGTTTAGCTGCTGATTTGAGTTCCAAAACTGTAATGAAAAATTATTATTATTAATTCATAAATACATATGTACTTTAATCGGAGTAATACGCTACAGAATATGTCTAATTCTTTGATAATCATCGAATATTTTTTCTATATACTATACCATATTCCTAACTGAAGTTTTTTATAAACTGATTTAATAAATGTATTGTTTTTCTATTTTCAGGTAATCGGACTTTGTCATTACGTATGTATGAAGTTTATTGAAAACTTTAGTGTAAATTATTTTATAACTAATAATCAAAGTCAAGATCAGCTTATATTGATGTATGCTGACTTTGAGTGATGCTGAGTGAACCTTCTGTAGGTTAAAGGAGAATAGATAATTTCATCGAAATAATATTTTTGTATTTATATTTATCAAAATGGTGTAGGTGCCATCTTCAAATCATAACACAATTGAACATGCGTCAGCAGATCCTGAAGGTCGGCATAAAGGTGGAGTGGAATGACTCCTAGCTCGACACACTACTGAGGATAAGCACTATCTATTAGTGAAATGACAGCTCGAAAATACCGGAAGGCATTAGAGCAGGCATTGCGGGACCGCACACCAAACTATCCATACCAATTCAGTTTCAAGCAGAAATTTTTGCTATAAGTCAGTGTGTAGAAGTCTTCTCCACCGCAACTATCGCAATCAGCATATCGCTATAGTCAAGCGACACTAAAGGCGATCTCAGCGTATGAGATTAAATCGCTTTTAGTGGAGAAGTGTATAGGAAGGCTGATACGCCTATTAGTGTGTAAACGGGTATACCTAATCTGGGTACCAGGTTGGATACCCCGAAAATGAGGCGACCAGCGAACTAGACCGCTCTGCTGCAGCATCCAGGATGCTGAGGCTAGAAAAATGCAAAAGACACTATAAAGAAACTGCTCCGCACGAAGAAGAGAGTGGGGAGAATAGAGTATTGGCAGTAAGCAGCAGGAATGCGACATGCCAAGCTACTTCTGAGAGAGTACAATCTTACAACGTTTAAGGAAATGATCAACCTCCCCCGTGACAAATTCCGTCTCTTTCTCGCGTTCTATACAGGGCTAAGGAAGTACTTGTCCAACATGGGCATAGTGTCTTGCGCAAACTGCCGGTTCTGTGACATGGAGCAGGAAGCCCCAGAACACCTGATTCTGGATTGGCAAGCTTTTTGCCGAAGCAGTTTCAAGGCCCTAGCTTCAATCCTCGTGGACAGAGATCCCATCACCTCAGTCGCGCCTAGCATTCTCTTGGAATTATTCAGGATGCTCAACCCTTGTGAATATATGTGATAAGGGGGTCGGCCCAATAGACCGTAGGTCGTGGTGCAAAGCCCTAATTTTCCTATCTATCTATCAATCTATGCGTCAGATTACATGTTAATGTAAGATTGCATCCGAAGTGCTTTCCGTTTGTTGAAGCATAATAAAATTCATTAAGCAAAATCATGACAAAGGGAAAAGTGTGAAGTACTTTTTTTCTTGCCTCTACATTTATTTGAAAGCTTTTGAAGTGCTAAATTTTATGAAAAAATCTGTGTTAGGAATTATAACGAATATGTTTGTCAAGCTTTGTAACAATATGTTGTGTAGTTGTTGGCAAACAGTATCATTTATAAGTTACTACTGTAGAAACGTTTGTAAAATGTGTATAATTTTTTTCATTATATATTTTATATTTTTTTTTTAAATGAAAAATGCTTTGTTATCAGTTTTCTTCTCTTTTTGTATTTTTTCTTTCATTAAATTTAAATGTTCACGTTGACATTCTGAAGCAGAGCTTAAATATTTTCGCTATTTTGTTGACATTTCCGCGTAATTTCATGCAACGTCAAGTGTCAAAGTAACAACAGAGGACGCGAAAGGCAGGCTGATAAAGACGGTACGAGCATGTGTCGGAGTTTATATAACCGAATATAATGGGCTTAAACAAGTACAAGGGTAAGCGACTGAAATGTGATGTAAAAAATTAAATCAATTGATGCGTTAAGGCGTGAATGACGTCATTTTAGCAATATAGTAAGAGATTGAGGTAAAGCCAAGAGAGTTAAAGTTAGAGCATTAATTTGGAGGTTACATGCGCTTGGGAAAAGGAGGTAATGTTTATAATATAATATTCATAAAACATACAGTAAGCAGCTCAATGTGTTCGAGACCTTCAATCAAAGTAGCATCGAAGTGATATATTGTATGTTTTTTGAAGTATATTTCATTTATATACTTTAACAAGAAAAAACATTAACTTCGGTTGCACCGAAGCTAAATACCCTTCACAGATGCATTTCTGTTAGTAACTATGTGTTCAGTTTGTATGGAAGCTGTATGCTATAGTTAACCGATCTGAACAATTTCTTCGGAGATTACATTGTTCCTTTAGAAAATAATCTATACCAAATTTCGTAAATATATCTTGTCAAATGTGAAAGTTTTCCATAAACGAACTTGATTCCGATCGTTCAGTTTGAATGGCAGCTATGTATATGTTATAGTGGTCCGATATCGGCCGTTCCAACAAATGAGCAGCTTCTTGAAGAGGAAATGACGTTTGTAAAATTTCAAAACGATATCTTCAAAACTGTGGGACTAGTTCGTATATATACAGACGGACATGGTTAAATCGACTCAGCTCAACATACTGATCATTTATATATTATATATACTTTATACGGTCTCCGATGCTTCCTTCTGGGTGTTACAAATTTCGTGAAAAACTTAATACACTCTGTTCAGGGTATAAAAAATGTCTACAAAAATAAGCTGATTCGATACCAGTTCAACTTAATTTGGTGTCAGATAGTCCTACAGCTTTGCTCTGTCTCTCTTTTCTCTGCTCATATACATTACTTTAGAGGCAGGCATAAGAGGAAATTACTTGCTTCCTGACGACTGTAGAGTGTGCTCCGGAGCGCAGCCTCTTTAAAAATGGTGACAATCCACTTCCACAGTAGAGTAGCGACCTCAAGACTAATGAAGGGATGTCTAGACTCGTCATCTCTACCAACGAGTTTGCAAGCATAGGTAATGCAGTCTGTCTAACTCCGACATGAGAATGGGAAGGAGCTCCGTTGGCTTCTTGTGGTTGACTACTGGACTGATGGGCTTCACACTAGTTCAGCAAGCTTTGGTCAACTTGGTATAGGGAACTCTTTGCTTTCAACAAGGTCCTTCTTTCAATGGTTTTAGGAGTTTAAACTGTATACTGACCGATCAGGAATCATTGAATATAATTGAATATCTCAACGGATGTCAATTGTGTTAGCTTTTTAGAAGAAGATGAGTTACCATAGAATCAGCTCAACACTTCTTCGTCGAATTTCCGAACTTTAAAAGATCACGACTGAAACCCTTCGAATCTCATACTTTTAGATATCCAGCTGTGATGGAGGATATAGAAATAAAACTCTTAGCCAGATATTTGATAGATTCTTCTGGCTTCACAAAAGACTGCATAAAATAGAGCCGATGTATAGACAGCCGAAGGCCTCTGCTGCCAGTGCTGCTAGATATTTATTTGTAGAATATTAAGTATTGTACAAATAATTTATAAAAAATAAAAAAAAAAAAATAAAAAAAAAATAGAAATGTGTTCTCCGTCACACTGAGGGATCAGCCTCCCAACCTTACCTAACCTACATATAATACTATATCCGATTTGTATCTGGGACCATTTCGGTTATCTAAACTCGATTGTCTTAGGAACGCATCAGATCCCCCTAATATAGTTCCAACAATATACTTCGGTACCAAGTCGGTGATCCCATTATTTCGATATCATGTTATGGATCAGGGTTGTAGTATTTTACGTGTAAGGTCACAGGAAAATAATGACATAATGAGCTGTGGAACGAGACGCACGAAGAAAATCTCTTTTATGTAGAAAATATTTTTCAACTGGATTTAGTATAATGACAAATCGTCAGCTTGCCATTTTAAAGATAGAAATAATTTTCTTCTTGCCTTTTCAATAACTTTTCCACTAACGGGAATTATGCATCCATACCCTAGTGCACACCTACTTAAGTAAATAAGTAGAACATTAACGACATTGCAGCACAGTATTGGTTGTTGTTGCTTGGGTTGGAAATTGCGCAGTTTGCTTTTAGCATTTTTATTGTTGTTGGCAATGCGGCTGAAGTTAACTTGTTGACAGCTGTTCGTGTGTGCAACGAAGCGATACGCGTGGACTGTCCATCATGCAACAGCTTACATACATATATACATACTTGGCAAAGTATAGCGCTGTGTTGCAATCATAACAGCTACAACAACAACAATTTAATTCCCGCCCATCATCACTAGTTGCTGGAGTTATAGCTTGCCTGTGTATTTTTCGAATAATTCCAACTTGATTTTTACTTAAATCTTCATTTCGTCGAACGCGTTGCTTCCACTCGCCACACATTTGTATATATGTGTGTATGTGTGTGTATACGCAGCATGCTTGTCAGTTTCGCAATGGCCACGCTGACAGCAAAAAACGAAATTTATGCGTGGAAAAGCAGTGCGTTCTTATTACTGCTGCTTTTGTTGTTGTTGCTGTTGTTGTTGCTGTTGCACGCACAGTAAGGCAAATGAAGGACACAGCAAATAAGATGAGTGGCACATGGCGGGAACGGTTTACTGTTATATATGCAAACTACATACGAATTTATCAAAATATCAGGCAAACGAAGTCGGCGCTGCTTCGGCAAGCGGCATGCGGCATGCGGCATAGCAACATGTCAACATGCTACACACAGCAGGCGAGACTGCAAAAAGCAGTCGTCGCTGCATCGGTGGCAGCCACAATAAACAGCTGGAATAATATGCAACTGCAAAAGCAGTAATCACGTTGCAGCAACAATCGCTGGCGGTTGCGCGATTATCAGATACGCTTGCTGTTGTTGCTATCGTCGTTGTTGCTGCTGCTGCTGGAAACGCCACAGGATTTATAATTTATTGCGACAACGAATGCGTCGACGTTCACTCATTTCAGTTATTTATGCGTGACTCGGAACGCATCACGACGCATTCGCCTTTATGCAACCTCGATTCCTTTCGCCAATAGCGTGATGCCCCCAAAGGGTTCGGAATGGATATTGTGGACTTTATTTCTCTTACATTTACATATTTCGAGTTCCGCAGAATATAAACGAAGGTTTTGATTGAAAATCAGCAAACTAATGGAGTTGCGAAGAAAAGATTTATTCTGATCTTATGTCCTCCACTGTGGATTGGTCATAGATAAATATATGATGAAAGTTTTTCGCTCCTAAGAAATAATAATTTATGAATATGCACGATTGTATAAATGATATTTCAAAAAAATTTATTTTAATTAATTGGTAGGGCTGTCCTTAATTACCATCCAAGTATGAGCGTGATCTGCCAACAAATTTGTTCACAGCAGCCGCTTAAGTCGGTTCACTCTAGTAGTGCGTTGCGATTTTTACAATGGATTAAAATATCGGACAAAGAATTTGTCTCCAAATCAGTATTTCTAACCGAATTTCGCATGCGGAATCTTTGTCAATGTCGTAAAAGGCTTACGGTTATTCAGTTTTATAAAAAACAAGGGCCTTTGAGTGGTACATAGCCTTCAAAGATGGACGATAGATCGGTGAAGACATGGCAAGTTGGGGTGACCATCGGCCTCTTCAACTGACGAAATTATTAAAAAAGTGCAGGATATGGTGCTTGAAAATCGTAAAGTGTTAGAGAGAAGGCAAGAGAGCTTTGGTAGTGTTATATAAAACTGAATTTTTTTCAAAAAGAAACTCTACGAGCCGTTCGATACCAAACGAGGTTGTAGACACGACCCCCTATTGTGCGATTTCTCTAATCTACTTCGGGAGAAAATACCTCGAGCTGCAGATCTAAAAAAAGAAGGTACAATCTTCTAGAAGAGTGCATAAGTGCTGACATATGCTCTTTGATGATCTCGATATCATTGGCCATAACAATCGCGCCGTTAGTTTTGCGTTCTCCAGGTTGGACAATAGGCGAAGCAAATGAGTCTAGTAGGGAACGAACGAGAGAGATACGAAATATCTTCTGTCATCAAACAACCAGTCGTCGCACTTGCGACTTGGCTCTCACGTTACTGTTGGCAGTCATAAATTCGAAGTGGTTGATAATTTCGTCTATTTTGGAACCAACATTAACACCAAGAAAAATGTCAACATCGAAACCCAACTCAGAATAACTCTTGCATCGGGTACCTCTTCGGACTGAATAGACAATTGAGATTTAAAGTCTCTTGATGAGCAAAGCCAAAGACCAAACTCTACAAGTCACTCATCATCCTCGTTGTGCTATATGGTGCAGAGGCATGGGCAATGACAACATCAGATGAGTCGGCGTTACGAGTTTTCAAGATAAAGGTTATGTATTCGACGCAGAGCAAAGGAAAGACCTCGAATCCGTTGGAAAGACTAGTTGGAAAAGCTCCTGGTTACACTTGGATTCTCCAGTTGGCGCCAAATAGCGAAAAGGAGGAGTGACTGGCGCGCTGTTCTAAACGCTGTTATATTCGCGTAAGCATTGTCTACTCCAATAAAAAGAAGAAGAATTGAAATATGCCATAGAATATGAGAAACAATTAAATAGTTAAAAAAATAAGTTTTTCGTCTCGAAAAACATATTCTTCAACTCAGTACTGTTCAGCTTTTCAAACGACGTATTTATGGTCCGAATTTACGTATCTTCTTTACGAAACTACTCAGAGAAACGTAGTGATGGTATTATGCTTAGGGTGCGGCAAATCACAAAGAAATAAAAAAAAAATGCGGTGGACTTAAAATACGGAATTTTAGAATATAATGAAGTTTTGGGTATAAAATTCTCGGAATGCGGTTAGAGTAGGGTATGAAAATATATAATGACCACACTTTCCTAGAATGCCTCACAATCGCATTACTGCTTATATTTTTAAATAGTTAATCCAATCTTGAATAATGAACGAAATTAAACTTGAATCTTGATTTATAGTAACTCTCTCCAAAAAAAGGTATCGAACTTTCCGTTAAATAATATATGTAATAAAGTGTGGATTTATACCAAAAATAGATTAAGTATTGAAGTAAAAAAAAGACCCGCGAATATCTGTCAATTCATTTATCGTTAGCGATAAGAGACAGGACTAGTGCAAGATCACTTTCATACTTACTTATCCCACCAGCTAACATACATATATCACTGTGCCCAAAAAATAAGGTGACATTTTTTTTATTTTGAAAATTCTTTATTTATTCTTCCAAATCCATTTCATCCCTTTCACAGTAGTCCCCTCCCGATGTAAGTGCATTACATGCCAACGGATTTTCCAATCTTCGAAACACTGGTTCTAGACACTTTCCGGGATGGCCTTCAGTTCCATCTTCGATGCGGATTGAATCTCCTCTATCGTATGAGAACGGTGTCCCCGGAGCGGTCTTTTGAGCTTGGTGAACAGCCAGAAGTCGCACGGTGCCAGATCAGGTGAAACGGTGGTTGCGGAACGGTATGGGTTGAGTTTTTGGCGAAAAGATCACGAATTACGAGGGCAGTATGGGATGGTGCATTATCGTGGTGTAAAAACCAAGAATTGTCTTTCCACAATTCCGGCCTTTTTAGGCGGATAGCGTTACGCAAAAGACGCATAACGTTCAAATAATATTCCTTGTTGACTGTTTGACCGGTTGGAAGGAATACATAATGCACAACACCACGATAATCGAAGAAAACAGTCAACATGACCTTGATTTTTGAGCGACTTTGGCGCGATTTTTTTGGTCTTGGCTCTCTTTTGGCACGATGTTCGATCTATTGATCGGTTGTCTCGGGGTCGTAAGCATAGATCCAAGTCTCATCGCCAGTTATCATGCATTTCATGACACCCTGGTAGTTGGGAAGCATCGTTTCACGCACTTCAACGCGACGCCTTTTTTCCAAAAAATTCAATGTTTGTAGGTACCAGTCGAGATTTGACGCGCTTGAGGCCCAAAACATCCTTCAAAATGGTATTGGCTGAGCCTTTCGATATGCCAACTTCATCAGCAAGGCCTCTAATTGTTAATCGACGGTTTTTCAACACCAAATCTTTGGTTTGTTGAAGGTGAGCTTCGTTGGTTGAGGTTGTTGGTCGCCCTGGACGCTCTTCGTCTTCGACACGTTCACGGCCGTCTTGGAACTCACTATACCACTTGTAAACATTTTTTTTCGACATAGTCTTATCACCAAAGGCTTTCTGTACCATCCTCAACGTATCCGTAGAAGAAAATTTATTCCGTAAACAAAATTTAATGCAAATTCTTTGCTCAACAAATTTCGACATCGCAAAAAAACGCAAAACTCACTTTTAGCAGCTCACAAAACGACACGTATCTCAAACACCAATGAATATATTGACATTAAATTTGACATAAATGTGACTGACAGTACTACCAACATAAAAAAAAAAAAATAATTCTCCAAATCCTTCTACGCGCGCAGTTTAAGTTCAAATGTCATCTTATTTTTTGGATGTGTGTAACATTTACATATTTAACAACCTTGCCGGGAACCTGTATCCGAAATTAACCTAAATTAAATGCTTCAATATCTGTAAAATCTGTGCGAGAGAAGTCTGTACGTGCAAAACTCTGAATTTTCGCCAAAAATAAAAAAATAAACAAAAAGAAAAGCATGCAGAAAATAACAGCACTGCTTCCAATGCTTAATGCTTTTTTGTTGTTTTTATGTAGCGTACTGCAATTAACTGCGACGCTTATGTGTTGTTGTCATTAGTGCAACAGCAACATAGTGCAAGCGAGTGAGTGTGGCATGTTCACCATCTGCAACATTGCCAAAGTATGAGTTGAACCGCTCAAGTGCTGAGCGAAAAGCCGCGAAGTTTGGCATTCTACATTTCTCCGGAACTCAACTTTTCTATTTTCTTTAATGCGTAGTCCACCCCGCTCAGCCGTTCATTTTGTTGGCTTACTCTTCATTGCCGCAACTTTTTGGCGGTGAATTTTGACTTCGGGGGCACACAAAAATCGTTAGCACTTTCGATTTTTTGGTGCGTGGAAATTTGCATGTAACCAAAAAATATTCGCAGTCTGGTGCCATGGTCGTGCGAAAGTTTTTTGTACCGTTATTTGTTCCGTTTTTTGCATAGCGCTACTTTTTGTTGTTCTTGTGTTTTTGGCGTTCTAATTTTAGGTTTGTCGATTTTAGCATTTTTTCTGCGCTTTCATGATATTTCGCCTGAATTTCGGCGCTTTTTCTTCGTTGCTTCTCCGCAACATTGACTTTGCTTTATGCAATTTTAATAACTCTTCCTTGACTTTTATGACAGTCGTTACTAACGTCACGAATAATGACACAACGAGTACGAGGAGCCATCGTTCCTTGCAGAGTAATCACTATTGGGTGCATAAGTGCTTATAATTAAATTTATATGCGGAACTATGGCTTGATGAGTTAAAAAGTTGTCTACCTGTCCGTCTGGCCATCTGTATGCGGACAACTGCTCGTCCACAAACCCATACAAATCGATGACGTATAAAGTGACATAACTAAGATATAAATTATGATAAAGAATTTCAATTTGACATAACGAATCACAATAAGGAAGTCATTTGCGGTATCAAAATCTTTAAAAAGTGACTCCGCCAACTAATGAGTTTGAAGTATATATCATCCAGACAAATAAAGTTATATTACTCAAATTTTCACAGAACAATCTTTTTTTGATTTGCGAAATTGGATGATAACTCTAAATATTATATACTATTTTATAAACACGTATTCCCCATATAATGTAACAAATAAAGTTCGAATTAATATAACTGGATAGCACCTTGTATGAATAGTGCCTTTGAAGTCTGCCATTTTATGACCAAAAATTTTCCAAATCGAACCGAAACAATTCAAGCCCATCGAATATGTGGACCCCAGTACCTGTAGTTAAGGTTTTCGGTCAAGGTGTGAGACGATTCTCCATTCTAATTTTTATTACTTAATTATTTTCAAAATACGTTTTGAACTCGATGTTCATTAAGTTTTGCTTTCGTATGTTCAAAATAATCTCAAACTTTTTGAGTGCCCAACATGTGTTCTAGGACAGTCTTATATTGTTATCTTTGGACTTTTTATCCATAAATTTATCCTATAATGTTGGCTTTCGGGCTTGTTGTAAAAACCCACGTTATTTTTTTAAACCCCGTAATTCCTTTAATATTCCATCGTTGATCTCCCGAATATCCGCTGAAAAGTGGTGTTCTGAAATCTAAAGAAACAGATGGATCAACCACAAATATTCAGTAAAAATACTTAACCTATTAGGTCCCAATGTTCCCATTTGGGAATTTGTACAAGTAACGAAATTTTATCGAAAATCACCCATATATCGAACAACCGATAACCAGTTACATATTCTCACATTCCTATGTTTATAATCAGCTGTTCTTGATGATCTCCAATGATCACGTGTACAGTAGCTAGCAAATATTTTCGGAAGTGGTACATTTTTTTTCTTCGGGTTTTTTTCGCTAAATTTGTTTATTTTAACAATAAAATCCATGTGTAATCTTCTTTATTGTGCTATATTGTGACGTAAGTAAATAAAATAAACAGTTTTTTATTGAAAAAATTGCTTGAATTTTTTAATACCGATGAATTTGTAATGTTTCCAATTGGGAGCAATGGTCCCTATGTTAAAATTTTGTTTATATTTTCCCTTGTCGGTTTAGATTGAAATTGTATTTTCAGCCAAAAAGCTCTAAAACTTCATGAAATTGAGCGAATTTTAGAAGAAATTCTCGAAGGCATAGAGTTGGGTGACGAAAGCACTATTGATATAGTGCAACTGCCACCAGATGCTGGTAGTCTACCAAGATGTTGAAGAAGACAATCTCGATGAAGTTGTAGAACTGAAGGACATAACTGGCGAAGTAGAAATTCACTTTACGGAAAGAGAACAAGATATCGCCTTCTCACCAAGTACAACTTCAAAACGACAAAAGCTGGACGAAGAAAATTCTGCCAGCAAAACTAGATCATCACATTGGACTCACACTGATGCGACCTACCGTCAAAATTTTCCATCGTCTGAACGTTGCGAAAATAGCAAAGCAAGTATTCGGGAAAATTTTCAACAAAAAGAGCCATTCGAAATTTTTGAGTTCTTTTTTGACGATTTGCTAGTCCAACACGTAGTTAAAGAAAGTGTGCTCTATGCCCACCAAAACAATTTTCATGGTTTTTCCCTTTCTTCAGAGTGTTTTCGTAAGTTTTTAGGCATATTGATTTTTACATCATACCACAGTTTACCATCTGAAAAGATGTATTGGTGCACTGATGATGACGTTAATATACAAATTGTAAGAAACTGTATGAAGAAAAACAGATACCTTGAAATCAAGAGATTTTTGCACTTTGTTAACAACGATAGCATTGTCAACAGTCTTCCTGAAAAGGACTTCAAAATTAAGCCATTGATAGAAAAACTCAACGAAAATTTTTTGAAACTTAACGTGTTTTCAAAACAATTGTCTATAGATGAGCAGATGGTACGATATTACGGAGGTCACTTCCTAAAGCAATTTATTAAAGGAAAGCCAATACGTTTTGGGTTAAAACAGTGGATTATGGCCTGTGGAGAAATTGGGTTTTATTACAATATTGAACTGTATTAAGGAAAAAAGAGATCCTGTTGAGAGGGATTTGTCAAGTGTGGGGTCATAACTTCAATGGTTAATCATCTGGAGAATCCTGAAGACCACGAACTATATTTTGATAATTTATTTTCAAGTTTCAGACTGATTTCACTTTTAAGTAAGAAAAATGTGCGTTCCACCGGAACAGCCAGATTCAATCGTCTCAATAAGTGTCCTATAAAAACAGATGACGCTATGAAAAAAGAACCTCGAGGCGCTGTTGATTATGGGTTTGACAAAAATAGTGATGTACTAGTTGTCTCATGGAATGATAATAGATGTGTAAAAGTTATTAGCAATCACCTAAATATATATCCAATGCTACCGGTTCAAAGATACTGCAAAAAAGACAAAAGGTATGTCGAAGTACTTCAGCCTAATGTAATATCGCAATAGAATAAGTACATGGGAGGTGTTGATAAGTTAGACTGGCATAATAATAAATACCCTGTAAAAATTAGAGGAAAAAAGTGGTACTTCAGGCTTTTTACGAACTGTTTGGATATTTGTATGTACAATGCATTCGTTTTATATAACATAAGTCATGAAAGGATTTGTTGTCTTGACTTCATTCGTATGGTAGCGCGAAGCTATTTGCATATACATTCTGATCTTTCAGATCCGAAAATACTTGGTCGCCCAGTTCGTACACTCAAACAAAACAGGACTATTACAAAACATGTTTTATTCCAAATGGGAAACAAAAATGATATGCATTCTGTAAAAAAAATTCACGTAAAATATGTACTGAATGCGATCGAGGTATGCACGTTCATTGCTTTGTGGACTATCACAATATGATTTAAGTCTTTTTTACCCAATGTTCCCATTTGGGAACTAACTATTTAGATGAAATAAAATATATATATGATTTCTGAAAATGATTTGTGCGTTTGTCTCTATATTTTGGACCAGACTAACAGAAAATGGGAAAAAATTGCATAAAAAAAGTTGGAACCTATTGGGTTAAAGGTATGTACTATAAGTATGTTACTGCGCTTAACTATTTAGTGCACTTTGGTATCAAAAACAAATTAAGAGTGTATTCCAGCTTAGATGCTCAAATTTCGAGCATTTCTTTTCATTTATAATTTAAAAACTTTATTTTTGAAAATCCTAGCAAGTTTATTTTGAATATTTAACTTATCGAAATATTAAATTATTTTTATATTTTTTTTTATCAAATATATATAGTTTTACTATAATACATATTTAAAACGACTTTCGCTGATTATATAAATTTCTGTCAGGCCAATTGGGGTTGAGTTCAACTTTCTTTAAATCCAAATTGCGCTTAAAATACATTCTTCATATTCAATGATAAATTAAAAAACTTAAACTTCTTGTGCTATAATGACATCATAAGAATGTAGCTCAGCATTAATTTTCGTAATATTCCAAAATTGGTCTTGTGGTTTTCTTTGTTTTCCATAAATTCTTTGTTCGCCAAATTACAAGTTCTTTTCACAATTTCTTAGTTGTTCAACAGGGTAATGCGGTTGAAAATGAAGCATGTACGAGTATTTGTATAATTTTCGCTATACGTTCTCTATCAGAGCTGTCATCTTCTACGTAGTATATCACACTTGTCTTGCTTGTTGCATATAAGGCACTACTACTTCCTGAAACATCTGTCTCCTGTTAGAAATTGAGTCATGAAAAAGTCTATCTCGTCGTACTTTCGTTCCACCGCTGCTTGTATATTAGTAATTAATTGGCGCGATCATTTTCCGTTTGCTGCATGTTCCAACGGTTTTGCTATTCCTGACTGCTGGCTTGTCTTTCCTCTTTACACTCTGCCATTGTCAGCTTCCTGCCAAAAATTTTGCTTTTATCATAGATCCGCTTCAGTTCTCGAGTCATTATGTCTGGCGGCATTATCCCAGATATAATGCTAGCAGCTTCATGAGACACCGTACGGAATGTGCTAATAGTTGAAATTGCACTTAGGCGGAACACTGATTTTTGCATAAATGCTGGTCCTCGCGGCATACATTAAAATTGATTAGTTAACCTTGACAAAAAGTGCTTTTCTACTTTGTTTTGGTCCTCCTATGTTAAAAATGATTATGGATAAGGCCGCATTTACACCGGCAGCTTTTTCGCAAACTTTCTCAATAAGACTTAGTTTCGTTTGTATCATTACATCGAGGTATTTTAGTGCTGATTGTGTGGTAATGCTATGTCTGTCAATATTTAGAGAGATATTGTCGACTTTTCTTCTGCTTGTAATAAACGCAGCTTCCATTTTTTGTTCTGCGAGTTGAAATTTTGAGCTCTTTAGCCAGTGTTTTATTTTTGATGCAGTCTCACTACTTATGTTATGGATTTGGTGGAGTTCTCTGGTTACTTTGGTAAAGGCTATATTATTGGCGTATCCGATAATCTGTCCTGTTTAGACAACCGGAGGAGTAGAGTCATTATAGAGGTAATTTCATAAGAGTGAACCCATTACTGAACCTTATGGTACACCACCAGTTACAGCATACTCTCCTCGGACCTTCATCCGTGTCATAAAGCAGCAGCCTTTCGGACAAACAGCCCTGTAGGTGTCTCAGCAAGTGGGTTGCTTTTTTCGCCTCTAATATATGCAGTATGTGGGGTCATTAAGCCGAGTTAAATGCGTTTTCCACATGAAGCATTATGACCGCACAAACGGTTGAGCATTTTTTGCGGAAGTGGTATTGGTTGTTGGATAGGTTGCAGGCTTCCCTTCTAGGTGACTTTCTAGTCGAACACAGATAATCCACTCCAGCATTTCACCCATTGTGTCGATCATGCATAGTGGAGGACAAGAACTAAGTTCGCTCGCTGGTTTGTTTGCCCTCTATAATATCACTAGGCGTTGCATTTTCCCTATTTTCGGTAGACATCGTGTAAATATTTTCATAAATGGCTTTGAATTTTGTTTCACTGCTTCAGGGTCCTGTTTGGGATTCCATCCTGGCCTAGAGCTTTAGAATTACCGAACCGTTCAGCAGCTTGCAGCACTTCGAGATCATTTACTTGTACTGCATCTCGTTGATGGACATCTGTGTCTTGCAGTCGGCTGACAAATGCTTCAAATACTGTACTCCATAGTATCAAGTTTAACTTCTTTTTGCACAGCGCAACAGTTTCTGCAAAATATTTACGAAAATGTCTCACCGCAGTGACGAGAGATTATTATTTTTTTAATAAGTCATTCTCTGACTTACTCCACTTTGTGATTTTCGTTTCCGTTCAGGCTCGCATTTAATTAATTAATGGCAGATCATAAGCAAAGGCAAAGGCTACAATTAACCGCATGGGAAACAAGTGCTTCATACACCTTTGCCGCGCGCGCATGTGTTGGCAAACAAAACACTAATGAAGGAAGCTCTTCAATACAAGTAAGCGCCGCACATACATACATATATGTTGCACGCAACAGTTGCATAAATGCTGTGCACATATTAACAACGCTGCAATGCGCAGAGCAAAGAGCGCTGACTTTGCGCGCTGTTGGAGCCTGCTGAGGTTCAACCTCAATTTGATGGCAGGAAAAGCGAGCAGCTTAGCGTGGCGCCACCACAAGCGACTGCCAGCGTGTTTGTTTGAGTGTGTAAGTGGATGCGTGTGTACGTATTTGTTGGTTCAATTTAGCCTAAGCTCCGCAAACGTTCGCACTAATGTGCCGCTCTGATAATATCCTTGCGCTCCAATGTGCAAATAACTTAATTAAAAGAAATTCAGTTAGAGCTTCCAATTTACTCTTTGATACGCTGGCGTGACACAACGCACATAAACACACACGCACATACATATATGTGCTTATAATCACATCGTGCAACGCTGTTTGCTACAAAACTAAGTGGCACATAGCCACGCACACACACGAACTCACACTCGCACTCCAAGGCAGGCGAACTCATTTAGTTCGTCGGCATTTAGCTGTTTGCGGTTGCTGCGGTGTATGGGTGTGTGTGTATGCGTGTGTGGCACGATTTTCGTTATGTCACGTACAAAATAAAAGCTGTGGCATTGCCATTATCCGTGCACTATTGCTGTCACATTTAAAATGTCGTTTATGCTTTTGATGTGTGCACTTTTTGCGCTTATTTGCAATGTGGCAAGCATTATATAGTTTTGTTTGTTATCAGGAACAATGCCGCAAGCCGAAAAATTGGTGTGCTATTGTCATTGTTACTCTAATAAGATTATGATGACATCGTGCGTGTGTGTTGCCGTATGTGTATTTAAAAGTTGGCAAATGGCAACGCACTATGCAAAGTGCGCGTTAAGCTGTTAGTAATCATCAGAGCGTATGAGTAACTTTGCTTGTCCATTTAAGTATATACCGGGGCGTATGAGTGACATAGTGCATGCATTGCGGAGCCTACTGGACGTATACGTAACTTTTGGCACTCTTAACAGAAACTTTCAGGGCGTATGATTAACATTGAGAACTGATACCAGATTTTACCAGGCGTATGAGTAATTTTTGTTTATATGCAAGAATACATAAGTGCGTATACGTAACCTTTTGTAGTAGCGACAGATAATAGCAGGACGTATACGTAATTTAACAATCGCGCCTGGATGTATGCGTAATATTGATGGCTGAAAGCAGATCCTACTGGGGCGTATGAGTTACTTTAAGTTGTGGTTATTGCACGAAAACGCGATGGCTTGGGTTTTGGTCCTTCAAAAATTTAAATTAAAAAAAAGGGCCCCCTTTAGTACGTCTCCCCCCTTTAGCAAACTAAGCTTAAAACCAGGGAAGTTTTTCAAAATTAAGGAATACCCACGAAAAAACCCAAATCCACGAAAACCCAACCCTTTTAAAGCCCCAAACGGGGGTTTTAAAATTGTTGTTTTTGTCAAAAATTTTTTTATTTCCCCTTAAAAAATTAAAATTGGGGTTTTCCCATTTGGGGCCCTTGCGAAAAAATTTTTATTTTTGGTTGCACTTTTGCCTTATTTAAAAATTTGGGAAGTTTAATTTTATTTTGGTTTGGGCAAGGAAGCCAAAATTTTTGGGGGCTACCATTTTAAAAAGAAGGGATGAAAATTGGTGGGGCCCGACTTTTTTTGGAAAGGAACCTTAAAAAGGGGAAGGAAACATCGGGAAGAATTTCGAAATTAAAGGGGGATGAGTAAAAGTCCTGTTTTTGGGAGCCACGGGAAGGTTCGAATTTTATTTTAAAAAAAATTTGGGGCCTTAAATTTTAAATGCCCATTTTTTAAACCGGCAAGAATTTTTGTTTAAATAAAATCGGCGCGATTTTTTACGCAAAAACGGACGAAAACAATTTTAAAATCCCGGGGATTTTTTAAAATTTAAAAATGGTAAAAAAATTTAAATCTAGGTTTTTTATTAAGTTTTAAAAATTTTCCCTTAAATTTTGGTAAAAACGACCAATTTTGAAAAAAAAGGGTTTTTGGGAAAAATTTTTTTTTTTTTTAAAAATTTTAAATTTTTAAAGGTTTTATTTTGGGCCTATTCCCCGCTTGGAACCTTTTTAAAATTAAACAAAAAATTTTTTTTTTCCCCTTTTGGATTGCCGTCCTCCTATAACCGACGTTAAAATTTTCTCGGGCCCCTTTTTGGCTTATTAAGGAATCAAAATGTAAATATTAATGAGGTAAGTTCTAAGAGAAATCATATTTATCTCCAGCGACACCTGTTGCCTTTAAATTCCTATTTGGGCGAGTAAAAAATTTTTTTTTCCCTTGCCAAAATTATTTTAGCGCCTTGTGTCAGTGCTACTATTTGAGTATATTTGGTGTGGTTGTAAAAATGGATTTTCTTATTAAAAACCCCTTCACTCGTTTTAGAAATTTTCCTTTCTTTACTAAAAATGTGCCAGAACGTTTTCGTAATTATAAAAGATCTTAAAAGTCCGGTCGTATGAGGAACACGGGCTGCCAATTATTTATCAACGCCAGCGGTAGAGAATAAAGAAATCCGCAAGATATTTGAAGGAAAACCCCCCTTTACTTTTTCTGAATTTATGGTACATTGGTGGACAGGAATTTTTTCACTGTTCTTAAACATTCCGGGGAAAAAATCAGTCTTAGTTGGCACTTCCACAACTTTTAAATTCCGTTTTTCTTACATTTTTTTCCCTCTGACAAAAAATAAACGATAATTTTTTTAAGTGCTGAATTAAAACTGAATACGAATATAGCACATTTTCTAGTTTGGTGATATTTGAGGTTATAGTTTCGGTGTAAGCAAAAAAATTCGAGGAAATTATAAACAAAAATTTGAGAAATTATAAAATGAGTTAATTAATGTTGCCGATTAAAATTTGAATGGCAAAAGGTCGTTTGGAACGCTGAATAAAGGAGGGAGCTCATCTAAGAGTTTTAAAAACCCCAAAAAAATTCAATAGCAGCGATAACTGGCTTACTGAAATGCTAATGGAAAATAGTGTATTACTCCATACAACATATACGAAAACAGACTTCACGACCTTGAAATCGTTTCGAGGCGAATATGAAATAATTCGAAGGATTTCTGTTAAGGGCCTGGGTAAAAGTTCCAGTTTTGGGAAAAAAACCTTTTTTTTAAAAAATTAAATTTACTTCCGTATTTCCCTAGAATTTGGTTTTTTCCACTTTTCCGGGCCCCCTAAAAAAATTTTGGGCCCCGAAAAAAATTTGAAAATAAGCCCCCCGGCCGGAAGAGTTCCTTAGAAGACAAAAATCAATGTTTTTAAGTGGACAGCTCAGTCTTTCGATCTCAATCGTTTGATTTCAAATGTAATTAAAAAAAAAAAGAAAACGAAGCACTTGGAAGAATTGTGGTAAATTGTAAAAATGCTTGGAATGCAATTCTGAAGAGAGTTTTAAGTTGAATGAGAAATGGAGGATTTCCATCCAAATTTTTCACAAAAGTTATCAAAAATTGGGATTTCTTACCAATTACTGAAATAAGAATTCAATTTTATAAAGGGTAAGTTTCAGAAGTCGATGCAAATTGAAAAATTGGTGAATGTGGAACTTGGTGCATTCAACTGCAAGGTTTTAAAGCTAACTTTATTTAATTACTTTCTTAAAAGGGGTTATATATAGTTAGTAGGCCAAAAAAGGAGTTTTCCAGAATTTTTTTTTTAGAAAATTTTTAAAATTTTTTTTTTAAAAATTTGTAACATATTTAGGGTATTTTTTACTGTATTTTAAGATTTTGATTAGTAAAAATATTTATTTGAAAAGGAACTTTAGCTCATCTGGGGGAAGCTCCTTTCAAAAAAGACTTTTTGGGGGTTAATCACTATGTCTTTTAACTTAAACCTCTGTAATTAGAAAAAACAGATTTCTTTAAAGTAATGTAAAATCTAGAAAAAACCGAAAGAAAAAAAAAAAAATTTAAATTTTTTTAAAAAAGGGCGGTTTTTAAAAAAAATAAAAATAAATTTTTGGCCTTAAATTTTTTTTTTTGGCAAAAAAAAAGAAAAAAAAAAAAAAATTTTTTAAAATTTTTGGAAAAAGGAAAAAAAGGAAAAAATGTCGGTTAAACACAAAAAAATATATGAATTTAAGAAGCTCTGTTAAAATTTGAAAAAAAATTTCGGGGGCCCTTAAAAATCTCGAGAAAAACCAAACTTTATAAAAACCCCTAACGAAACAATATGGTTTTCTATGTGTATTTTTAAATATATGAACATTCAGAAAAAAAAAAAAATTTTTTTTTTAATTCAAATTTTTTTTTTAAATTCTTTGACCCTTCAAAATCTTGGCCATTGTTTGTACCTTACAAAAAGTTTGTTAGTGCGTATGAGTAACCTGTTAAAATTTGGAAAAAATTAAATAAATCAATAAAAAATAAAAAAAGAGAATCACAAAAGAAACATTTTCTAAATTATCCTTCTTTCATTTTCATACAAATACTTAAATTCAAAAAACAACAACTTAGCACAATTATGAGGCGCAAACAAATTTCTGCATAATTTATGAGCAACAGAAGACATTTTAAAACTTTAAATGAAATAGCACGAACCAAAAAAATATTAAAACGGGAAACTACATCCAAATACGGAAGCTGTTGGGGAAACCGCATAAACGCTGATTGTTACTACAAGTCAATGCGAGATATAAACACCTGTCTCCGCAGGCACACATAGATGAGTCGGTCTGTATGTATGTTTGCATATACACATGTGTGCACGTAAGGAGCTACACGTGGAAGATTACTATTAGAGTGAAAACAATAAGCATTATGGATTTTGGCTGCTGCTCGCGGAAAATTCCTCGCTCACGGTTGGCTGAGCAGCAGAATTGTGCATGGGTCGTTGCCAACGCCAGGTGAAAGTGCTTGGCGGGAGGGTAAGGGCAACGTTAGAAGAATTGTGGCAAATGCGCAATGTGGAAGCGTATTAAAATAATGCAAATCGTTAGCGTGGCAAAAGCATGGCGTTGAGGAGACTTTCAAGAATTCCCGCTTATGTAATGCCAAAGCAAACCCCAAGACATACATAATACATATTTATATGCATATGTATAACTTATATGCTATTATGCATAAAAAGAAGAAAGGGTGCATGTGAATGTGTGGGAAATGCGTTGCAATAACACGTAGCGCAAAAAAAAAAAATCGTTTGGGAATTGCGTTCAGCGAAGGCTCTTACGGCTAATGTCTCTGCCGATTTGGCAAAGCAATGCTCTGACATACTTACACGAAATTCACGTTTAGATATGTAGAGATTTGTGGGACAGCTCGCGACTGGGTTATTTCCTTAGCTTTAACAATTATTTACAATTACTATATATATACATTTTATATAATTAGTATATATATACATATATGTACTCATTTGATCCATTTAATGAGAATGTCTATTTATATAGTTTTAAATACAAATATGGTTTATCTATATAATTACATTGTATATAGGAAGTCTGTGACAAATACTTTTTTGGGGTAATTGGGAATCATCACTAAATTCCGTTAAATAGGTCACGTTGCTGTGAGTAATAAAGTGAAATCGTATTCAAAGGGGTTCCCCTGGTATTTTAAAATGTTTATATGTGACCTGGTCTACGAAAAGGGGGCTTAGGTGCCCAAAAAAAAAAAAAACAAAAAAAACTTAAAAAGAATTTGGGATTTTTTGGAACCAAAGGCCCCTTTTTAAGTAACCAGGTCAAAAATTTTGGTTAATGTTTTAAAAATTTTTCCATTTTAAAATTCGCTTAAAGGCCCGAAAATTTTAGGGGCAAAAATAAACCGGAAAAAAGGAAAAACCAAAAATTAATTCCAAAAATTAGCTTTAAATTTTTAAAGGTTAATCTTGGTAGGCCAAGAAGGGGCCAAGGGCCTTAAAGACCAGTTTTGGGTCTTTCCGGATACCAGGGCTAGCCCAAAAGGAAAGTAGTTATCCCTTTAATTTTTTTGGGCCCGCGTTTTTGGGAAAACCGGTTTTATTTCAAAAAACCTTTTCTTTTGGAACCCCAAAACTACCGCCCATTTTTTTCCTTTTTCCAGTTTACCAAAACCCCGGTGTGGGAATTTTCAATGCTTTCCCACGTAGTTTTTCCAATGGGGAAACAAGTGTACAAGAGATGCACCATTGTTTTCTTTGTGCTCTGCTCTAGACTTTTCCCGGGCAGTTTTTTGGGTTCGGTCAGTCCTGACAGACCAGAAAATTTACCAGTTAGTATTCCCATCATGTTCCTACAATTTTTTCCTATCGAGTGGCAAAAAGAATTTTGTGCACTTCCGATCTACCGTTTTGGATATAACTTTTGCAATTTTGGACCCGGGTAGCTCGTTCCATCGGTTTTGGATTTTCTTTACCATTCATTTTCCAATTTAATTCTTCGCACATTCTTTTATTTTATGTGACCCTTTTGTTTCACTTTAGAGAGCGCTGCTATAATCAACACGTGATTTCACACACTTAATGCATACGTAAATATAAGTATATAGAATCCACCTTCTTACCTTCTTACTGCAAATTTCCTTAAATTGCATTTATATTTACTTTCGTTTATTTCTGAGATTGCTCGTGCTTCATGCGTTCACGTTCCTGCGCGTGTCCGCGATAAACGGCGATTTTTCCTATCCTTCACACATACAACTGCTTTTACAAAATAAAACTCATTATACACTGAAGGATACAGACTGAATATATATTTATATATATATTAAAAAATTTTTGATTTTAAGCGCCGTTTACATATTTCCCACGTAATTGTTGTGCATATTTGTGGTCTTAATGTTTCAGTAAGCTTGCATTGGGGCTTCTTGTTGCTTCAGTTGGTGTGCTGTAAACACTTTCGCTTCAGTTTTAATGCGGATGCTGTTGCTGGTATTTTTACTTTAATTACAATCTTGCCGTCGCTGAAAATGATTTATGATTGACACTTTTTTTTTCGACGTATTTCTTCTGGATTTCTTAACTGGGAAACCCGGGGGAAAAACGTGACTCGGTATTCATACAAACTGTTATTTAATTGTAATCACTGCTGAAGCCGGGACTGCCAGTTTGGTCAGAGGTATTGGTTCCATATTTTTTTCTAAGATTTTATAAATTTTTCCCCAAACACTTTTTTATTGTTTTCTTTGGAAGAATGTTTGCAATAAATTTGCACGCTTAGAGTTTTTAAGATTGATACTGAAGGATAAAATCTGATGGAACTCCACTTTTTTGGCAATTACTTTCAACATGAAGCCAAACGCAAAACCCGTAGAAGGGATTTCTATTTTAATTGGAAAATTTCGCTGCATTTTTATTGGTTTGCCACATTCGTTTGTTCCCCCATTTTTTTATACCATTTTACAGATTTGTGGCCTTACTTTAACCACCTTTTTAAAACGTAAAAGTGGCCCTCCTTAAATTATTTATGCTACATAAAAAAACAACTGATAATAAAGACTGCCTCGATTTTTGGTAAAGGGAATGGAAAGTTACGGCATTTTAATCAGCGAGTTAAGATTTCCCACATTAAGGACGGAGTTGTTATAGGGGAACGGGTTTACTAGGGGAATTGGGTTTGGGTCTCAAAGAAAAACCCTAATGTAAAAGTTTTGCCTGATTTAGCGATCGTCCGTTAGTAAGGGAAAAAATGAACTTCCGAGAAGCACACCAAAAAGTGATATGAAGGTGTAATAAGAAATTCCATGTTTATATGGGAGTTATTAAAAAAGAGGCACTCTTAGCGTAACAGCCTAAAAAAAAAGGGAAAAGAAAATATAAAAAAAAAAAAATTTTTTTCTTTAATTTTTAAAAATTTTACGGACATAATTTTTTTTAAAAAAATGAAAAAAAAAAAATCAAAAATAAAAAGAGGTTTGGGGTTTAAAAAAAGTTGAACTTTATGTAATTTTAAAAGTTTTATAAATTTTATTAAAAAAATACTGAGGGTTTTCGAGTTACATTTTTCACCGGTTCAAAAAAACCCCGTTTTTGGAAAAACCAAAAATTTTCGTAAATAAACGGTTTTTGAAATCCCGAAAACTTTTTTTGTTAATTTGGCAAAAAATTTTAAAAAACTAAAAAATCGGGATTTAAAACGTTGAAATTTTCAGAAGAAAAAATTTTTTAAGATAATTTTTCAAAAAAAAAAACCCAAAAATTTAAAAAAAAATTTAAATTTTTTGGGAAAAAATTCAATTTTTAAAAAAAAGTTGGCATAAGGGGGTATTCTAATCTAGAAGCATGAATTTCAGGTAATTTTTAAAGTGTTAAAAAAAAGGGAATTAATATTTTTACCATCCCTTTTTTTTTTAGTTATTTTAATTTTTGAAGATAAGAAAAAAAAATTTAAAAACCAAAAAAAGTAAAAAATTTAAAAAAAATTTTGAGCTGAGAAGTGGGGGGTCTTTAAAAATTTCCAAGTGACCATGCCCATGATTTCAACCCTCCTAGTTTCTGAAACCAAAAAAAAAAATTAAATTTAAACTAGAATAATGTCACAATGATCGGAACAACGGAAAAGTGGGAAACAAATTTTTTCCAAAATGGGGGCTGCCTGAAAAAAAAATTTTTTTTTTTTAACTTTTTCTGACTATTTCGAATTTTTAAAAATAATAAAAATAAAATTTTTAAAGGGGCTAGTTTCAACCATAGAAAGCCTTAAAGAAGACTCCGTAAAAATTTCAAGTAAATCGGTCCCTAGAACCTGAGAAATCGTGGGCATCGTTCCGAAAAAGTCAGTTTTGGAAAAAGGGTTTTAAAATTTCGCGTTCCGGCCCAACCAGTTTGGATGTTGAGTCAGAAAAATGCCTTATCTCCGAAAATAATTTGAATTTTAAAAAAACCTCTTGTACACATATTCTTGAATTTGTTTAAAATTTGAAAATATATAAAAAAAAAATTCGATTTTTTTAAATTTCTAGACTAACATATCCCCTTAAATATAATTGGATGAGACTTGCTAGTGATAAAATTTTTTTGAGAATTTTTCGCGATTTTCATTATTTGAAAGATAAAAGGAAAAAGTAAATATTTCTGGCCTGACTACTGAATCTCTTTTGCTAAAGTTATGTAAAATTATTCTTCTTCTATAACTAGGTTGCTTTTTATACTTCGGTATTTAGCAATCCTAGTGCTGCAATCTGGCAACTTACAATTTTATCGTAAAGTTTTATATTTTTAATGTTATGCATGCTCAGAATATATTGACATACGTTCGATATTTATGTAGCTTATAACTTGTAACTTAAAATTTCTTTTCGACCACAAAATCGCGAAAATTTTCGGCGAAAAATTTTTTTTCAACTTTCGCGAGGATTAAGTCAGCAAAGGCATCAAGAAATAATTCATTTTTTGGTTTTTAAACTCCATCAAGGGCAAGGGATTTATGATGGTATGGTGAACTCAAACGAGGTCAAAGATGCTCCAACAAGAACTTCGGAAGGTCGTCCACAATCAGTTGTTGTTCCTAAAACTACTGATTTGTGTAAAAACTGATATTGAAATATTGAGAAAACTATTCATAAGTACATTCCCCAATTTTTGGGAAAATTTTAAAAAAATTTTTTCTCTTTAATCCCTTTTGAAAAACCCCTGAAAGAAAGGGAACGTATTATTTGGGTTTAGTTTAAAGGAAAAAAGGGTTTTTATGGGTTTTTTAAAAAAAGCCCCTGGCCCCTAAACTAAGGGCGGAAAAGGGGGGGTTTGCCCCCGGGCCCCAAAAGTTTTGGGGAAAACGAAATTTGGGGTTAAATTTTCAAAAAAATAAAAAAGTTTTACCCCCAAAATTTTTTAAAAAGATAAGGGGTTTACCCCAACCCAAAATTTAAAAATCTGGGAAAAAAATTTGGGAAAAATATTTTAAAATTTTTACTCGAAACTTTCCCAAGGGGCTTTAATTTGTTTTTATATTCTTTTGGTTTTAAAAATTAAAAACCCTTTTCTTAAAAAGGGGTGAAAGAAATTCCAAAATGGGGGAAAATTTTCTTACTTTGTCGCTCAAAAAAAATTTCAAACCAAAATTGTTTAAAAAAAAGTTAAATTTTTTAAAATTTACTTTTTAAAAGAATAAAAATTTTTTTGGAAAAATCTCTTTGACTTCTGGTTAGAAATTTCAAATAAGGGGTTTGTTTAATTTAAAAATTTTTTCTAAAAATTTTAAAAGAAGGGGAAAATGTTAGGTAAGGAGCGGGGGCTTAAAATTTAAATTTGAGGTTCCAGTCCCATTAAGAAAGTATTAAAAAAACTTTTCCCCCCCGAAATTTAATTTTGTTTTTTGTTTTTCTTCCCTCTTTTAAAAAAGTAAAATTGTTTTTGGGGGTTAAATTATTTAAAAACTTTTTATTCCCCCCAAAAACAATCTTAAAAAGGTACCGGGAAAAAAATTTTTGGCAATTTTCTTAAATTTTTGACCAAGTTTCAAAATAAGGCCCTTAATTTTTAAAAACCAAAGGGGAAAAAAAATTGAGGTTTGGGGTTTGTTTAAAGGTCGGGAAAACCCTCCCTTTTTCCCCGGTTTTTTTGTAAAAAAAACTAAAAGGTTTTTTTTAAAACGGTTTTTCACCCCCAAGGGAAAAAAGGGTTTTTAAGCGTTTCAAAATTTTTTGTTTTTAAGAATTTAAAAATTTTCCTCAGCCCAAAAAAAAAATTTTCTTCAAAAATGTTTTCAAGCGTTTTGGGAAAAAATGGTTTGTGGACCCCGGGGAAATTTTTAATTTGAAAAATTTCTTAAAAGCGGCTTTTGTAAAAAGCCCCAAAAAATTTGGTTAAAAACCGAAAATAAATTGTTAAAAGGGGGGTTTCCACAAATTTTATAAAATTTGTGAAAAACTCAGAATTTCCGGTTTAAATTGTAAAAAAAAAATTTTAAATTTTTTTGAAAATGTTTAGGGGGTTCCGGGAAATTTGTCTCTGAACAAAAATTTAATTGGGAAAATTTCTTTTTAAAAATTTTTAATTAAAACTTTAAAAATCGCAAAAATTTGGGAAAATTTGTTTCCGAAAACAAAAAATTTTAATTTTTTTAAAAAACATAATTTTTTTTTTACATTTGGCACAGAAGTCACTACAGTCATGCCAACATAGAAAAAAATTCCCTTTGGGCGAATGGCTCTTCGTCTAAAATTTATATTAAAAGGTCTTACTATTTGTTGCCCATTATTCATAACCATCTTTTATGGATATGCATGCAAGTATAATCCTCAGCTTTTAAATTATTTTCAGATGATTAAGTGAATTACAGATTGCAGCCATCAAACAAAACAGGAAGTGTTTAACAGTTGTATGGTTTCTTTTTTACATGTTAAGGCACACGAAATCATAGGCTCTTCCTCTTCATCTTTTCTGTAATACAAACGATGTGCATCATTCAAAGCCTAAAGGACCGTAATTAATTTGAGATATTTTTTAAAAGATTTCACTTTATGCTTGGGATTAGAGTAATTTTTTAAAAGTGAAAGTGGGCTGGTAGATAAAACGGTGTATATACATATTAGGGTGATCAAAAAAATTTTTTATTTTTTCGTTTTGGGGCTCTGAAAAATGGGGACCTAGACAACCCCTAAAAAAACCTCTCAAAAAAAGGTTTTTAATAAAGATTCTTTTTCATTGATTTATAAAATTCATAAGAAATAAAAAATTTTACCAAAAATAATCAAACTTCAACCGTTAATTCTTTTAAAGGTTTTAGTTTTCGAAAAAAACGTAGAGACCTATTTTTAGAGCATTAAAATTTTCCCACAAAATCTAAAAAAAAATTTTTTCAAGGGAGTTGGAAGCGGGATATAAATTTTTCTATCTGATAATAAGAAAAAATGAAAACTGTGTAGGAGGACCTTCCCTTACAATTAAAAACTTATTCTTGGAGAGGCTTCCTTAGAGGTGTCTAGGAACCTATTTTTCAGAGTACCCAAAAAAAAAAAAAATTTTTTTTTTTTTTAATCACCCTAATACTAAGTATATTTATATATTTTTCACATGGAAGCATGTACTTATATGTTTATATGCGAAAGCCTACAGAAAACCCATGTTGGTGTGTGTGTAAGTTTAAAAAGGGTGTGGAATTTTAGAATTAGGAAGTGGAAAGCAATACACAAACGACGCTAAGAAAAATGTCTTTGCAACATGCCGCAAATTGAAATCATTTGTCAAATGGAGGGTGGAATAGGTCATCATTGTGGATCGGGAGTGGCCAAACAATGCCTTTCATATATATTCTGGAATTTATTCATTTGAATAAAACGGAAACGGAAACACAAAAAGGATATGCTTGCTTAAAAGTAAGGCTATGAATGTGCAAGAGGCCCTTTTTACAGTTATATAAGTATATAATTTTAAGGGAAGTGCTTGGCCCTTTTCTATAAAATCCGCACGTGCTGCGCCTGAGCCACAGACCACGCACCCCGTATGCAGATAAGTTGGCCAACCGGCCACTCACCCATTGCCGGCTGTCGGCCGAGGCTGCTCACATAGCTGGCTTGTCGCTTAGAAAAATGTCGGCACGTACGAGGCTTTGCTGCTTATTAAATTACATTTACGTTGAGTGGAGAATATAGTCATGCGATGTGACCCTTTTCTAAACTAACACTTCTTCCCCTATACACTGCGCCACTCTCCTTTTTTTGTTGTTGCACTGTGCTTTGTGGCAAGCAGCCGTCCGGCTTCAATGGCATGCGGTTTCAATGTGCTGGCGTAATGTGGCAAGCGCCTAACGGTTTTTGCTTTGACTGCTTTTTCCCCAGCGTTTTACGCGCTTTTTTGCTTTTTTGTTGTTGTAATGCAAACGCACCGTTAGACGCCATTTTTGCCGAATGCATGTGTGTATTAGCCCAACATGTTTAATCTTAAACACTGGTGTCATTTTTTTGTGTGTGTGGGTGAGCACTTTACGAATTGCGTGCCCTTTGGTGGGTAGGGGCGCCACAGCGCTGTCTGTCGTGCGTGTTCGCTTGTAAAATAGTGGAAAAATTGACATGAATATCGCAAAAGCGAAACGGAAACTCAAAGGCCGCAGCAAAAGTGGCTGCAAACAGCTGTGACAAAGGTGCTGTGGCAAGTGTGGCGCGTTGGAGATGACGCAAATTAGAGCAAACTACACCCAAAAACAACAACAACATTTACTAACATGCTAATATTACCGTTGTTGCCTTGGTTGGCCTGTTGCGCCTAAATGAAAAACACACACACACGGCAACACACAGACGAAGGGGCAACATGCGGCAATATTAGTTTTTTACCGTTGTTCAGAGTGAAAGCGTGAAAGTGATAGGAAAAAGTTAGTGACACTGCGTGGATGGCAGCGGCTGGAAAGGGGCAAAGGTTTGAAGAAGCTGACGAAGACGAAGAAGAACAGATAAAATGCGCAAAAGCCAAAAAAGTAAATAAACGGCGCGTAAGTGAAGTGCCGCTTGGCAGGTGTGGCAGGCTTTTGTCAGTTTGGACGGTTGGTTAATTTTGCGTCGTCGCATGACCTAACATTGTCGCTACAGCACAAAATCAAAAGGACAACAACAATAACACGCCTAAGTGTTGTCAACCGAAAGTGAAAGGAAAACTCGTCTCCAAAGCAGCAAGGCGGACGACAAAGGTGGCAAGCAGTAGAGGCCTTGCGGCGCGATAAGCAATGGTGGGTAAATACGGTATTTCAGTTGGGCCCGTTAGGCATTGCTGCTGCGAATTCCTTGTCAGGAATGTTACATAATTTATGCGCTCTTCAGTGATGTCAGTCAAAAGTGAAACCGCGTCTAACGGCACGTTTTCTCACTTGCTGGTCTTAGTACAAAGTGGTTGGCTGCTTGGCTAATATATGCATTTGTACAGCTTAGCGGACAGTGCAATTAATGATCTCAAGTCTTAAGAATTAAAAGTCTGTAAAGCGGAAAGTGAAATATTGACACTTCATATAAAACAAAATTGTTCTTAGCAAAGTATGTTAAAGGAAGGGCGAAGGGTTCTAAGGTTAGCGTTGAGGAATTCTTTTAAAAACTCATTTTGATTCGAAAGCAAAAGCGTCTTCGACCAAATTTGGCTTTTAGCTTACGCGTTTGCTTAAACTGTTTCTCAACATATGATGAAGGCCATGTCCCCGATGACTTCAATGTAGTCAGATAGCCTTTTATATTTCGGGATTGGCAACCCTAGTGTTGTCGCCTGGCAACTCATAATTTTATCGCAAAATATGGCACTTTTGATATAATATGTATGGGGTATTCCATACCAAATCGACCACTTTAGAACCCGACCCCTTTAGATTTTGCTGAAACTTATCCATCCTTTTCTACCCTTTGAAAAACATTTTTGAGAATTTTTTCAAAATTTTTTGTCGAACTTCAAAAAAGTTATGAATATGATAGAAATAAAGTTTACGGAAAAATAATTTTTTAAATTTTTTTTTTAATAAATAAAAAAAAAATCGGCCCACTCCGGGATTAGCAGGGATAATTGTCAAATTAATTGAAAAAGGAAAAAAATTTATAGTTGATCGTGTTAAATTTTTTTCGTGTATTTTTTCGAAAAGTTCATTCAAAAACAAAAATTTAAAAAAAGGTCCTCAAAAGTCAATTTCTAAAAAAGTTATGGCTATTTGAAAATAAAAAAGCCGTTTTTTAGCAAAAAATAGCAAAATTCATAACTTTTTTGAAGTTGGACAAAAAGTTTTGAAAAAATTCTCAAAAATGTTTTTCAAAGGGTAGCTAAAGGATGGATAAGTTTCAGCAAAATCTAAAGGGGTCGGGTTCTAAAGTGGTCGATTTGGTGTGGAATACACCGTGGTATGGAATACAGAATGTTTACAGTATTTAAAATATTCATCTCGATTGAAAATGAGAATTAAATCGCTTTCAACTTGAAATAACTCAGCAAAGGTGAATCCATAAGCTTAATTAAATATTTTTGGGGAACTCAATCGAGGTCATAGATCAGTCCATGGCGAATATCATGAAGTTCGTCCAAAATCAGTCCAGAAGTAAAATTCATCAAGCTACCTGGCTCCGGATCGAAAAGCCATCAACCATATCGATCAAGTTGTGATAGACGGAAGACACGTCTCAAGTGCAAGCAGCTACAAACAAACTAATGGCTTTTGGAAAAGGCAAAAGAACAGCTAGAGTGATGAGGAGTACCACACGTTACAATTGACAACAACACGTGCGGGATGGGATTGATACCGAGAGTTTAGGAGGAAAGCGAAACGCATTTGAAGACAAAAAAAGAGAGATGTCAAAAGGCGTGAGCATGAAGAGCTTGACAAGCTGGTCGATAAGTATAATGCTCGAAATTTCTACGAAGAGGTGCGGCGACTAACAGAAGGTTTCAAGACCGGACTATACTCTTGTAGAACTCCCAGAGATGATCTAGTGACTGATGCTCATAGCTTGTGGAATTATGAAATTATGGAGGTAACACTTCTCCAGTCTGCTGAATGGCAGTGAAAGCATAACATCAGGAATTGTTTAATCCGATTCGATGACGTCGGATCAGACATTTCATTACCCGATCATGAAGAAGTTCGAATGACAATTACCTCTACGAATAACAACAAAGCGGCGGGGACCGATGGATTGACGTCCGGCAATTATTCAATAAGTGAATTTAGATGATGGACATTTAGGAACAGCTTAACGCCGTCGGAAACACACTTAATAGTTTGTTTAATAGTAGTTGGGTCGCTACCAGAAAAATATACATTGAAGGTAGTGGTTTGAATTTAGGATCCTTCCATTGCTTTGGGAACTGACGTGGTTGACTACTTCTGATAGAATTTTCTTGTTATGTTTTTTGTTTGAATTTCAAAAGTCTTGTGTTCGCTAAATGGCAACGGGATTATGTTCTAAATAGATAGGGTTGATTTGTTCATTCTTGCATGATTCGAACTGTTCAGGAATGCGTTTGCAGAAAACTCCTTAGGAAACAAAGTTAAGTGAAGAGAAATAGAGATGTAGACCAGATAAATATCAAGACTAATTAGAGATTTTTTTTCAAATTATAGCCCATAGTGGGTCATCTTCTGACAACTTGTTCGAGGCTAATTATGCTCAACATACGAAAAGCGGCTTCTTCAGTGGCACGCGATTCACGGCCATGAAAATACGGTTTTGTGGATGAAAAATTCTGAAGAGGCTTTTAAGCAAAGATTTAAAATGGAAAAAAGCTACCAAATTGATAAAAAATGCCATTCTATGGGTTCAGTGTAGTCACCAGCTTCTTCACTTCTGTGAATAGAGGGTTTAAGCTGAAGAAAAAATATACTAGCAGACTATTTTAGAAGGTGTGGTAAATCAGTTAAGCAATACTATCTTCTATAGAGAGCTTATGTCTTCCAACAAGTGCTCCAGTACACAAGGCAAAACCACCCAGCAGTGGCTTAAAGGAAATATTTCTGGTTTCATAGTAATAGTAGGTAGTTATATAAGCACCTTTTCCTGCAAATGTGCATATTTATATTTTTGAGCAAGACTGAAAATATGGCAAAAATATGGCTTTTATTACTAATAAGATTATAGCGCAATCTATGGATAATTTGTTGAGTCTATAACATATGAAACGGACAAGCAATCAAAGAAACATTGATTTTTAATACTGAAATACATGAATATGAGACCTGGTCTACGAAAAGGGGGCTTAGGTGTCAAAAAATCAATTTATTTTTTTTTGTTTTTTGCTTTGACACCTAAGCCCCCTTTTCGTAGACCAGGTCACATATATATAAATATGCCACAAAGTGCATATCACCATATCGTATGCCTGACATACACGAGGTACATCTGGCAATCATCTCGCCTTCGTGATAACGCACTCATCTATGATTCAACACTTTCAGTGCTTAGTACAAGGCTGGTTTAAAGAAACGATTAATAAGCCTCAGTTGCTTTTGTCATACAAGCCACCAACAAATACATTCACATATGTGAAATAGTGCACTTGACATTATGTATGAGTGTGTCTGTGTGGTGATTTGTCAAAAGCACAAAACTAGTTGGTTGAGCAATGTCGTCACAGCAAGGCAGCAGCTGTTCGTTACAGCACAGCCATGCTTTGTGCCTCTGCAAAAATGTACAAAAATCTGCTGTCCTTTATAATTCACATGGTGTCGTCAGTAATTCCCACAAACGTATTGTATATTTAGTGTTGCTGCCACACAAAATCGCTGTTGCGCACCCCGTCGTGAATTAGAATGTATGCATTTGCCGCGCAGCATGTCCCAACGAGCAAATAAATGTTATTGATTCGATTAAACATTTCACATTCTTGAAAACGACAGCTTTCTTTCAAAGCTATTATTTTGATTCTGGGCACAGAGCTGCCGTCGAGCGGACTAGTACATTAGCCAGCTCGTAGTCGACACCCAGACGAGGTGTGCCCGGTTAAAAACTGATAAGTCTTCCTATACACTTCGCCACTAATAGCGCTTTGACCTCATACTCGTAAGCTAAGATCGCTTTTAGTGCGCTTGACTATTGCTGAGTATAGCGATACCTTGGTTGCGACAGTTGCGATGGATATTGATTTCTGCACACTGACTTATAGCAACGACTTCAAAGATGTTTGGAAAACGTCCCATTGGTATGGATCCAGTGTTTTCGAGCCGCAATGTACCACTGGATAGCGTTGCTTCTCAGTAGCATTTCAAGTGTGGAGTCACTCCACTCCGCCTTACGGCCTAGAGTTACTTCTTTGTAATGCTTACCCTCTTCGTAAGGCCGTCGTGGGTAGAAGCAGCTCTCATCTTTGGTCACATAGTCCTTCTCTTCTGTCAGGACGTGGACACAAATCAGCGATATCTTGAAGAACTTCGCTTGGATGCAGATTGTGGCTAGAATGGCTAGATGAATGCCAGGACTCTCCGACGGAGTCTCTCCCACCACGAATCCCACCACGAATCCCACACCGAATTCGTGCTCCTTTAAATGGCCACTGTAGTAACTGCCATAAGGACATACTCGTCTCATTCATCGCACTTCTTGGACGGCGGTGATGTGAGCCTTTATTTTTACGAGCACATCAAGCAGCTGAGCAGTGGAGCTTCTTAATTAAGGGACCGAACCGAACCAAATATGTGCATCTAACATATTTACAGTGGTCGTCACAAAAAGCGGGATTTCTAAGCCGAGGATGATTTGATCTTTTCATTGGTAATGGTTTTTTACGTCGCGGGTCCCAAACTCCGCGCACAAACCTGGGGAGGGATCATTCGCTTTCTCACTTTAGCTCGCTTTTAAGCGGATGCTGTTTGGTTAACCAGAGGATACTTGGTCCGGGAATCTTAACCTGCTTGAGGCAAAAGTAAAATAATCATTTCACTCCCAAGTGAATGGCGCCCTGAGAACTTTTCTCTTTTGCGTGAAGTTGTACACATGGCACCATCCTTTTCCTTACTTGTTTTTTTTAATAGTTTAATGCATGTATTTTCTCAGAATAATTTCAGTTCGATGGGTTATTCGAAATCACACACACACACACACACATACCCACTTATTACCCGGCCTCCATAAGTGTGTTCAAATCGTCTCCGGTTTTACGAATTTATCACATTGTTGGCCTTGGCATTTTATTTTTCCTCACTCGAATTGTTCATGTTTTTCTGCTGTACCGCCCAACCCGCCCGCTTACCGAACTATGTATTTACTTTCGAAGCACTGAAGACGGCGCAATCTATTGTTGCTGCTATGACAACAATGTAATACTGCTGTTGTTATTGTTATTGTGTTGTAAAGCTGTTGCTTGCTCTTTCATATTGTGGCAGCTGTTGCTGTCATTTTGTTATCGTCCCTTTTCGGGGAGCATTATTGAAAATTTATAGAATTTAAGCTCGAAAGTGACTGCTAGACATTATTCAAAAGTCGTTGCCACACTCGAAACTCGCACATTATTCGAAAGCACACCCAACTCTATCAACCGTAAGGCCGACATACCGACTTGGCATAATATTGCGCATGAATATAACAAATGAAAAGTTTTGAGAATTTGGTAGCGCACGGCAAGGCACGTCTTATGCCGCGCTGTATGGTATGGCCCCTGGCAGTATGCTACAAATTTTTGCTTTGGCCTTCTGGTTTTTTTCACGCTGACAAATAGTTGCACGTGTCTATTTGTTTTATGTGCCACAACATACATATATGAGTGTACTATTATGCTTTGTGGTGCTTTGGATTGCTAATACTAACAACAACTAAATGTATTTGCTCTAACCATACACACATGTATATCCTCTTCTATATGACGATAAAATAGAGAAAGGTGAACTATTTTTTGTGTGCGTTGTTTTATCGTTTTTGGTAAAGCATTCGGTTGAAATACATAAATAAATAATGATTAACATGAATTAAGTGAATGCACACTCTCAATTTGCCACCGGCTTTCGGCCTTCACTCAAGCCCTCTTGAGTAGTAACGTGACTTCTGTACATTCTACCGGCGTTTGATATTCATGCGGTTTATTTCTTTGTGTGTGTGTAGGTGGGCACGCACAGATATACAGTTGCTTATTCTGTCTTTGTGGCATATTACTTACCTTTGGCGGTGAAGTTATTGATAGGGTTAACTTGCATATTTGATAGATGGTTCGGCCATCATTAAGTGCGTGGAAGCAGAAAAATATCGAAGTTTTCGTATTTCCGTTTGCGGATTATTATCAATTCAATGAAATGTGTGAGATGTAGACAGCTGCACTGCTCTCTTTTAAATAAAAGTATGTTTAATGAGCTACATTTTATACAGATGCTTTGACAAAGCGGATCTTTTACTATTTACAAGGAAGTACAAAAATCCCGACTTGGAAATCCTCGAGGCTCAATGAGGTTGAATTAAGAATTAAACAGCATAACAAATACCTGAGAGCAAACTGATATGGAGACTGAGTGTGAAGGAAAGAGTGAAAAAGATCAGTGTTGCCCTCTATGCATTTAAGTAGTTGCTAGGGTTTACATGGGACTTATCACCTCGCCTTAAGTATGGGTAACACTGCAGTTGTTAAGTCAATCTTGTTTTACGGTGCTTTGGATCAGTATCGTTTTCCATAAGGACCTTCGGGCATAGCACAATAAGCACGGTTCGATGGATAGGATAATACCCTCACTCTTTATTTGGGAGAGAAGGTTTCAAGTCAAAGTAAAAAAGGCTGAGTGGCATAGGAGTGTGCCATCAGAGCTTACAACAGATACAGACAAAGCGGAAGTGGCTAATGGAGTGGGAGTCGTAATTTGTTGTACAGAGCGGGATCTCATGCAATCCATAAAGCTTTCGGAATAACGAAGCATTTTCTAGTCAGAAGTATTTACGGTCAGAAAAGCGGCTGAGATAGTTAATAACGCAAAAAAAAAAAAAAATAAAGAAGATCAATATTCGTCGTTAGCCAGGCAGCAATTATGGCATTACATTTGAGAATGTCCTTAAAAGCGAGGCAGTAGATGTGGTGGCTGCTTATGTTCTGGCTTCCAGGTCACAAATGAATTCTGGGAAACGCAAGAGTTGATGAGATTGCCAAAGTTATCATCAGCTTGGTCATCGAAACAGTACAAGAATTACCTAAACGAAAACGAGTCATGACAAAATTTCCGAAAGAGCTGATGGATGGATCAGAGTGAGATGGAATACCTAAGGGACATGCAGAATCGCCAAAGTCATTTACAAGCGCCCCGAAGAAGAACAGGCACGGTTCTTATTCAAATGGTCTCGAAAGGAAATCAGGACTGTTGTTGGCTTGGTCAGCCGAACAACATAAGTCGAGACGATACATGCAGCGGAATAAAAGGAGGGGCGGCTGCGAAGTAGTGCCAGACTGTTGAAAATGGGAGTTATGCTATCTATTTGAGCTTCTATGGACCCTGGACGTCCTCTGTTGGCCACTCTGATGGAGTGGTGGCGCAGTGCACGAAGTAGGTGCAGATTGCACAGCCTAAAGGCTAAGGTCGCAGTAGTGCATGGAGCTACGTAACTCGTGGTCCACACCCTGTGTGTTTTGAAGCCTAAGCGGGTCTTAAGATGGCTCCATCCATTGCTTGTATTGCACCTAATCGATGTGGAGTTTGGATGGAGCCTTTTAACGTAGACGTAGCAGAAAAATTCCTCCGAGCACGGGTTGGACGCAATACTATTACGAGTCAGAAGGATGCGGAGAAACCCTGCTGCAAGGCATTGCTCCAGTGATGAAAAGCCTATTTTCAGACTTACCGATCTAAACGGGGTTGATATCCGCAATAACAGCCTTTGGCCGGATAAAATTCGGGTCAATTCCGTAACGTAGAAGCGGCTGTTGTGGGCATTGCATGTCCGCATAACACTAACCACCTCTTCCGTTCCCATAACAATCGGTCTACGTAACTGGAACTCTCTGTCACTACAATAAAAATAACAACCAGCCACCTCTTTGCATGCCCTGCTATCACCACACATCTGACATCCTCCTTTCTTTGATCCAACCCCGTCGAAACAGCACGTTTACTAGCTCTACCGTTGCATGACGTCGATGACAACTTATTGAAATACAGGGAAGCAAATCGAGAGAGTCACAATAGACCAAAGGTCACGGTGCATTCCTCATCTTCATTCAAATCAAAAGAGTGATGCTGAAACGCCCCTATTTTTCTGCCCAGCCTTAGGAGCTTCGCAGTTTAAGGGGCAAGATGAAGTGACAAAACAAGATATCAAGTCGCTCTTACATTTCGGAAAAAGCGTTGAGATTAAGGACTTCAACTTAACTAAACCCAAATTAAACTGAACCGCCATCCGGCATTACTAAGGATATACTCTTGAGAATGTGCTATTTATTTTTGATTATTTTCAAAAAGTTGTACACACCATTAAGTTTCAGACCTGATTTAATAGAAAATGTTATTTTCTGGCGTTGACCTTGTCGCAGCTTCCATTTATTGAATACGAGGCTCTTAGTCTTTTAGACAGCCTTTATAACGAAAATATATTCGAGAAATCTCAAGGAAATCAAAATATCTCTTCTATATAACAGTGCTATTTATTACAAAACATACTTTCACACAAAAAATGGAGGAATTTGGTCCAAAAATACCAGAAACCCTCGTAGTTGTACAATGACTTTCGTTAATACATTTTACCTTTTCTCTGATAAATCGGTCAGTGTGATAGTTATCTTAAGGAAAAAATGCTTGGTACTTTTTTCTCGAATATACTTCATGTTTATAAGAAAGGTTGATGGAAGCAGTACAGATGTTATTCAGTTCCCCTTTTGAATAGTGGTTTTTTCAAAATTTGTACGTTTTTTATAAAAAATATGCAGCCTTTAAAGTATTGCCTGATATCTATATATCTGAAGCTATAAGAGTTGCTCATCTTGCTGGATATTTGTGGATTCCATTAAAAAAGAACAGCTTTGCGGCCAAGAATGAGTCAAGCCAATGTTTGATATCCTGTTCTGATAGGATCTGCGATCCAGAAATGGTTTTCCTTATTGACCGGGACCAATGGTAGTCAGAAGAGTCAAGTTATGGGCTACAAAGCGATTGAGATGAATTTCCAAGCCGTTGTTTTGTAAATAGTTTTCCACCGGATTGAAACATGAGGCAGAGCGTTATTATGATGAAAAATTATTGCGTAATGTGCAATCGAAAGTATCGAGCACATTTTGGCAATCTATGTATAATTTTAATTTGGCTGTAGCGTGTCTCATTAATGGTTCCATGCGGGTTAAGAAGCTCATAATACAATAAGGTTTTTTTTACACCAAATAAAGATAAAGCTTTGGCAACGTCGTTATTTGGCTTTATCGTTGATTTGGCTGGTTGACCAGGTTTCACCTATGATCTTTTGCGTTTTTGGTTGTAGTAATGGTTACATTTTTTTTTACTAGTCAAAATTCGTTGCAAAACACCGCATATTTTGTAGCTTTCAAGCAGCATTTCTGACATGCAAAAACAAGTTCAACGTCTCTCCACTCAAACTAATGCAATCAATTTTCTTGAATGCTTTCAAATTGCTGCTTAAGTGACTGCCAAAGATTCTGTGAGCTCTTTTTGTGTGAAATTATACCAACAACAAATTTCATCAAGTAATGTTACCAGTTCGTCATCTTCAGATTTTTTTTTTACTGTCCTTGACTTTCATTGCCCAACCCAAATTATCACATATAAATCATGCGAACCACTTTGGTTACGTTCGCTGATATACGGGGGCTGCTATATATATTTCTGGCCTAATAATGAAAATAGGCATATGTATTTATCAACGAAAATGGTATTTTTTTTCTTTTTTTCGTTGGATTTGGCTCGTGTTGGAATACCCATACGGTCGATTGCTGTTTTGTTTCCGCCTCAAACGCATAGATCCATGATTCGTCACCTGTGACGATCTTATAAACGTCTTTTGAAGCACCGCGATCGTATTTTTGAGCATTTCTTTACACCAATCCACACGAGCCTTTTTTGAGTGATTGTCAAATTGTGCGGGATCCAACGAGAACGAACCCTTTTTACGGCTAGATGTTCATGCAATATCGAATGTATGCTGGTTCGAGAAATGCATAGGCATGCCTCTATCTGAAGGTATGTTACATGACGGTCTTGCATTATCAGTTCACGGACGGCATCGATGTTTTCTGGCACCACGGCTGTTTTTGGACGACTTTCACGGAATTCGTCTTTGAGCGAGCGTCGGCCACGATTGAATTCGTTGTACCAGTTTTTCACAGTGCTATAAGATGGTGTTTATAGCCATACAAAGATTTTAGTTCATCGATGCACTCTTGTCGTGATAATCCACGTCGAAAGTTGTGAAAAATGATCGCACGAAAATGTCTACGAGTTAATTCCATTTTTTGGCCGAGATGAATTATTTAATTCCCTGTAAATAAAACAATTCACAATCAAATGAAAAAACGTTCTGAGAGATGTTATGCTAAAAAATGTCAAACTTTCCAATGGAAATGTGAGATTGCACCTGGCGACACTTAGTGTTGCCTGGTCTAGAAATATATATAGCAACCTATGTATAGGCTCTGAAATCATAAGCGATAAACTTCCACCAAAACATCTTAATTTTTGGCTGAGGTTTCTTCATATTGAAGTAATGAAGTGGGAGCTTTAGTGTGAAAGCTTTTTTTCAGGCACAATGTTCGAAATATTTGAGTGAAAACAATCTTTGTTGTATGCATTTCAAATGAATGGTGTGTCATTCAGGGAAAAAACGCATAAAGGCTTTCCAGTGAATGTTCGAACTATTGGAGCAATAGTATAATATACGGATGAAGGTACGCAATCGCTTGGTAAACCACACGATCTTCATACTTCATTTACAGCAATGAGTTTTTAACATTATCGATGTAACATAAAGAAGAGTCAATTTCAAAAAATATAATTTCATGAAAATAATAAATGTTTTACGATTTAAATAGTCAAACCAATGCAATATCTGTTAAGGAAGGTGCTCTTTTATTTATTTTTTTTTGGGTTTCTGATTTCTGAGAATTCGAAGAATCACGAAATTAATGGTTCGGCTTTCCATTTATGCGTAAAATATTGTAAAATATTCTTACTTTTTCAGCAAAAATAGCTGATTTTGTCAATGAGTTATTAATATTTGTGAAAAAGTTGGCGTTTTAATATCAAAGTTTTTGAGCGAAGCGAACACTTTTATTCAAAGTAAAAAAATTAAAAAAATTTTGCAAGTTTTTAGCCGCTTAAAAACTAATAAAAAGCATACTCAAAGCAGTTTACACGCTATTAAAGAAATACTTTGAATGTGCTTATTGTAAATAAAAGTATTTAAAGTATTTATAACTTGCAAAAACAAAAATTATTTGTATTTAAAAAAATGCTTGCTTTCGTATTTATTGCAAATTGTGAAACTTTCGCCTTTTGTGTTGCGCGTTTTAAGAGCTTAGCTTTTATTTTGCGCACGAAGCGCAACGCAGCGGTATTTTTCGTTTGTACGAGCAACCAAACCCGCACGCCACAAGTCGCTTGAGTGCGTGCTGTGTATGTTAAGTATACGCCGTGTGCAACTTTCACACTTTTAAGCGCTGACACGCCGCTGTGGTATGTATTCATTATTATAAATAAATATATATATACACATATTTATATATAAAAGTGTGTGCGCTGCATGTAAGTGCTTTTAAATACCGTTAGCTTTGCGTTTTTGTATTGCCAACTAATTTCCTTTTATTTTTATAGCATTGTGTTCATAAAATTGGCCAAACCCGTAGCGCTTGCCTTTTATGGCTTAATACCTACATTTGTTTTTGCTATTGTTTTTACTTGCTGTCTGCTTGCTGTTAGCACAATCGATACCGTTAAGCACCGTTTAGTCGTGCAAAGCCTTTGCTATTTGCTTACTTTCCACTTTTTTTTTGATAATCTGGCAATAATCTTTGATTACTTACAAGCAGAGGTGTGGATAAAGTGTATACACTTTTACAAAAATAACAATTTAAAGCTTCTTGAAATGTGTGAACATTTGCTGGCTTAAAAGCTGCACTTAAATCGCTATAAATTAATGGCTTATCCCTTCGGCACACAGTGTCTGTTTTAGATAATATGCATACTTATGTACATAGATAGATATTAGGGTGGGCTAAAAAAGCATATGAATTTTTTCGCTTGATACTCTGAAAAATTGGTTGATAGACAACTTTTCCAAGGTATGAGCTCTTCCTTGTAACGGGAAGGATATTCGCCTCCAGAGCAGTAAATTTCCTACAACACTAGGAGCTTTTCAATTTATACAATTTTTTTTGTTCAGTTATCTCGACATAGCTACATTGGAAATATTCTGACGGCGTCAAATCGTACCACCGAGGCTGCCAATTGACTTGGTCATTTCGTGAGATATCTATATATCTGAAGCTATAAGACTTTCTCATCTTGCTGGATATTCGTGGATTTCATCCAAAAAGAACTGCTTTGCGGCCAAGATAGAGTCAAACCAATATTTGATACCCAGTTCTGATAGGATCTGCGATCCAGGCAATTTCCTGAGATAGCACATTCACCAAACTTGGTTTTCAATAAACCGATTGTGACATTCGCTGTGTGGCCTGCGGCACCTTCCTGTTGGAATCACATTTTGTCCAAGTCTATATCCTCCCATTTGGAGCAAAAATATTTACGCTTCCTGCTCTTAAACCGCATTATTGCGCATTTTTTCGGAATGAAATGGGTACTTGTGGAGTAAGTGTGGAGGGCTGCCTGACCAATAGTGCATATTGTGCTTATTGATGAAGCCATTCAGCCAAAAATGAGCTTCATTGCTGAAGATGATTTTTCGATGAAAATTCGAATAATTTTCAAGTTGTTGCTCAGTCCAATTCACGAACATGCGTCGATTCTGGTGGTTAGGCGGCTTCAGTTCTTGCGTCAGTTTGATCTTGTAAGGATGTAGGCCAAGATCTTTTCACAAAATTCGCCACAAAGACGTCGCAGAGAGGCGCACCGCTTGAGAACGTCATGTGAGAGACTGATTTGGGTCTTCCTATATGATGCGCAATATTCTCTTCTTTATCTTACTGACATGAGAATATTTTGTACTGTGCCTGTAGGTTAAAATTTTTCTACTAGATGCTCAATTGTTTCGAAAAAAAGTATTTTTATTAAAAAAAAAATTATTTTTATTAAAAAAAATATATTTTTCTGGTCACCTTTAACTTAATTATATATTAAAATCTATGAAATTTGTGTTGAAAAGCCTTTAGATAAGAGAAAGTTTAAGGAGGGAGTAGAACCGCTCAGTTCATATCGCGAAAAATTCTCTAATCGAAGAGATTTTCTTCGGAATCTCTTTTCAGTATTTTTGTTTTTTGGTCACTCTGAGCATAAAAATATATTAAAATGTATAAAACTCTTAATTTTCAAAATTGCTACGCCGAAACCGCTCAGATCAAAGAAAATTTAGCGCACTTTTCCAATTTGATCTAAATATACTATATATATACAGTTATATACAGACTTTAAACATGTAGATATATTATTGTAAACCTCATAATTTCAGCTTATCATCATACTGGTCACTTCGGCAAACTTTAGCGCATAAATTTTCACTTAATCTGCAACTGCACTGTGGTGTTAAGCTCACACTGCTTGACCACTCACACACACACACACACACACACACAGTTATTTTGGCAGCAATTGAGTTCGAAATTTCACCCTCGAGGATTTAAAGGAGTTGAAGTAGAATTCAATTGTATTCAGCTTGATAATGCAAAATGTTTAAATTAGCTTAATAACCGTTAGGGCGCTGCTACTATGCAGATTAAAAGCATAACTTTACAAGTGAAAAAGTTCGCACGAAATAATGAACAAAAAGGAAGACTGCCGAATTATATTTAAATTTGAAAAGTTTCGCATATTCAATATTCTTCAACTAGTTATGTAATATAAGCGCTTGTAAGGAGTGTGCAGTTATCCGAAAGTTGGGGCTAATAAAGGCTGTAATGCTTCAAGCGGAAAAATACCATTTATTGTTACGTATATGTATGGGTGTGCGTTATATTCCGTGTTTTTATTTTTTTTTTTTTTTGTTTTTGGTTGCGCACGTTCCTGAAGTGTCTAGAAAGAAGGATCTAATGTAAACCAGCTTTTTATTTTCAATTCAAACCATGCCTAAATCATCAATCATGGAATTTTATGGGATTTGGTGATATTTTGCAAAACATTTTTATCTCCAAAGTAAAATTGTTTAAAACCTCTTTCTAAGTTATTCTAATACAGAATTTTCTGCTCTACAAAAATGGTCTCAATGATTTTTATCATAAAAAATGTCCTCTAAACGTTATACGCAGTTAAAATTGTGCATCAAATGTACTGCACTCATATAGTACACCATGTCGTATGAGCAACACAGAATCCATATTGATATTATAAATGCGAAAGTAACTCTGTTTGTCTGTTACTCTTTCACGCCTAAACGGCTGAACGGGTTTTGATGAAATTTGGTATGCTGATAGATGATAACCTAGAAATGGTCATAGGCTTTAAATAATTAGGCCATCGTTCTTAGGGGGTAGGCAGTAGGCAGATAACTAAATTGAGTTAGTAATTTTTAGTCGTTTTTGTTGGGACTTTTACTCTTTCACGTCTAAACGGCTCAACGGATTTTGGTGAAATTTAGTAAGGTAATAGATGGTTACCTAAAAACGGATATAAGATCAAAGTGATCATGTCATCGTACTTAGTGGGTGGGAAGTAGGCAGAAAACTGAATTGAGTTAGTGATTTTTTTATGGTTTTTGCTGTGAGTTTTGCTCTATCATGCCTAAACGGTTGAACGACTTCTCAGAATCAGTTATTCGTTGTTTTTGTTGGATTATGAACTTGCAAGGCACCTAATTTGCACAGAGCTTTCGCCTCTTTAAGCTTAGCACATATTTTTTAATCGGTTGATTTCCCTACGCCCAAATTTTTCCCCCAAAAATAATGCTTTATTAAAACACGAAATGCTTTATGATCCATTTATTGTAAACTAACACAAGTTACTTCACAAAAATGCTATATTTCATTAACTAATAATTATAATCCAGCTAATAGAAATCATATAGATGGTAGTAGTAGTATTATCTTTGTATCAGCCACAGTGAAGCGTGGACGGGTCCTCTAGTGTATTATATAAATCACTTGTATGATTGCTGAGTTCATTTAATGTATAACTTAGACTGCGTATAACTTCTAAATGGATGTTTTTAAGGAAATGTCAACCTTTTTTGTAGCGCAATTAATTTTGAATTTAAAAATCTTATTTACAAAGCAGTTGGTTTAATTTATTAAAGCAAAATATTAAGAAGTTCCATGTAACATACAGAAATACTCCACTTTCACTCAGCTTCAATTGAAATCTGCTGTACGTAACTAAAAAAAAAAACGCTTAAACGTTAGAAGGAATTCAACACCAAAATTTATATAAATCAGCTGTGTCCAAATTCAAACAAGCAAAATTCCTTTTGGAGTGCCCAAAAGTCCATGAAGCCACCAACTGCCTGCAACATGCCTATACGAGACTTGGGTGGAAACTGTCCTCGAAGTGACGAGGAAAAGGCTAATTGTTTTGCAAATCACCTAGAAAAGGTACTTCAACCTAATTTGCCAAGGAACAACTTTAAGCTGTCAATCCTACCCAATACAGCTAAAGCGTCGCTCGAGTGTTTTAAGACTTCTCCTTCTGAAATTATTGAAATCATAAAGGAACTTAATGCAAAAAAGTTGGCAGGACATAATAATATAATATAACATTACACCAAAAATGCTAATTGAGTTACCAATTATTGCTGTAGGGATGCTCGCTTTGCTCTTCAATGCAATTCTTAGTTTGCAGGATATTTATTGTATAATTTTTAGCTCTGAGCTAGCCATTTTTTCTATTTAAATAATTCCACAAAACGAAGTCATGGATAGTCGAATCGTATTGATTCCCAAAATAAGATTTAGTATTAGCTATTTAGGAAACTGTTGGAGCGTATTCCAAGTTACTAGGGTAAAAAAGATGTTTGGTTAATTACCATTATAAGGAAGCCAATTCAAACCCTACTTCAAGGTAGATCAGCAATGAGGTTCCACTGACATTAAAATGTGAAATCATGTTCAGAGAACATTGAACGACTATTTTCACGTTTTCTTAGGAAGTGATTTGTCCTTTGAAGTAAAATTCTAACTAACACAATCCGTTAGTAATAAAAAAAGTAAAAGTATGTGCATCCTGTATAATGCTTCATATATTTTCCTACATATATTGTTCTATAGATAATTGGTTAGCTAAAGCCGCAGAATGGTAGACCCCATACAGAATAGTAGACCTCAAAAAATGGAATTAACTCGTGGACATTTTCGTGCGATCATTTTTCACAACTTTCGACGTGGATTATCACGACAAGAGTGCATCGATGAACTAAAATCTTTGTATGGCTATGAAGCACCACCCTATAGCACTGTGAAAAACTGTTACAACGAATTCAATCGTGGCCGACGCTCGCTTAAAGACGAATTCCGTGAAGGTCGTCCAAAAACTGCCGTGCCGCTGTGCCAGAAAACATCGATGCCGTACGTGAACTGATAACGCAAGACCGTCATGTAACATACCTTCAGATAGAGGCATGCCTATGCATTTCTCCCACCAGCATACATTCGATATTGCATGAACACCTGGCCGTAAAAAAGGTTTGTTCTCGTTGGATCCCGCACAATTTGACAATCCCCCAAAAAAAAGGCTCGTGTGGATTGGTGTAAAGAAATGCTGAAAAAATACGATCGCGGTGCTTCAAAAGACGTTTATAAGATCGTCACAGGTGACGAATCATAAATCTATGCGTATGAGCCCGAAACAAAACAGCAATCGACCGTGTGGGTCTTCCAAGACGAGCCAAATCCAACGAAAAAAAAAAACATTTTCGTTGATAAATATGCCTATTTTCATTATTAGGCCAGAAATATATATAGCAGCCCTCGTAATTGCAAACTGTCGGTATGTTATTGTGAACTAAACGCTATTAACGGTTACGAAGGTTCATTTTAAGCAATGGCGCAAAATCTCTGAGAATGAGGTAACTTCTTTATTTGTTTAGGCTGCAGAATATAGATTTTGACTTCCAGGAAGGTTTCTTTGCTGAGTCATATGCCACATAAGCTAAAGTAAAATTTGAAAAATTTTAAACCAATAGAAATAAGTTTTAAAGAAGGCATTTCCGTTTAAGTTAAAGGAGTTATTCCTTCTTAGTACAAAAGAGCGTTTACCTTATTTCCTGGCGAAGAAAACCCAGTTTACATAAATAGCAATTTCGCCACGCAACAAATTTGCTTAACTAGAACCTATTCTTTGCGCCGAATTGCATAGCTATAAAAATAAGAACAAAAAATGTGAAATGTAAAAAAATAGAATAACGCTGGAAGAGTGTAAAAATCCGAATCATTACAAGCCAAGCGAAGTTGTTGCTCTCACAATTCATGCAGATTTTTAATTCCTTTTTGTGCTGTGCTGCTTGTACTTGGCCAGCGAAATTCGTACAAAACAATTGCTACCTGAACTAAGCGAGCTCAACTCAATTTTGGCTAACTTTATCCGGTAGATCTGCGAAAATTTCCATTTACTTCAACTCCTTTGGCCGTTGTCCCCATTGTTCTGCTAGTCAATTTCATTTGTAGTTGAGGTTTGCGCAGTTTTTTACCTTTTGGGGACGATTTAATTTTAATTAACTACACGTAGACGAAACTAAAGACCACAGAATATTGCCACAGCGCTCAGTTAAAAGGAAACCTTTTGTCTAAAAGTTAATGCTACGGCAGTTGCAGGGAAAAGTTCTGGACAGTGAGAACTGTGGGTAATTTTCAGTGCAGTAATTTAAAAGAAATTACACAACTGTATTTTGCAATATCAGAAAATTATTCTTCTTCTTTACTGGCGTAGAAACCGCTTACGGGGTTTATAGCCGAGTTAACAACAGCGCGCCAGTCGTTTCTTCTTTGCGCAAAGTGGCCCCAAATTGGGGATTCCAAGCGAAGCCAGGTCCTTCTCCACCTAGTCTCTTCAAGGAAGTGAAGGTCTTCCTCTTTCTCTATTTTCCGCGGTGGCTACTGCGTCGAATACTTTCAGAGCTGGAGTGTTTTCGTCCATTCGGACGACATGACTTAGCCAGCGCAGCCGCTGTCTCTTATGTAATTCGCTGAACTATGTCAATGTCGTCATATTCTTACCAATTTTGCGGCTTTTGAAGTACCATAACAAATCTCCCTTTCTTTGGCACAACCATTGGTCCGTTTTGACCAAGAACGCAAAACTTCGCCTGTTGCTTCTATCCTTTCTGATATTATGTCGGTTGTACATCGCCATGCATTTGGTCTTTGCAATAAAACTTGGGGAGCCTTTGCTTCCATTTCCTTCCATGCGCTGGACAAGGCCTAACCAGCGCATTTGTTGGATTTTTATTCCAAGTCACCGTAGAGCTCATACAAATCCTGGTTTTATCGGCTTTAATATGAAAGGTTCACGCGCATAGACCAAGGATCTTGCGGATAATAGTTTTCTCGAATGCTTCAAGTGCTTTATCATTTCGCTTCGTCATCGTCCTTGTTTCCGCAGTGAATAATAGGACGGAAATAATGAGGACTTATAGACTACAATTTTTATTTATCAATAAAGGAATCTGCTTTTCAGTTGCTTAATGATCTGAAGGTGGCAACTGTTGGTGAGAGATATTCTACAATTGATTTTTAGGCTTGGAGTGTTCGTGTTCCTTCACTTTTGAAATTTTTAATCTAAGAGTGAAGTAGTTTCCAAGAAACAAGAAATCTTTGTGGTAATTTGACTTTTCCTCGTTCACCATAATACCAAACTCTTTCGCTTTTTCTTTTAGGCTAGAAAACGCTGAGTTGACGGCTCTGTAGTTAAAGCCGACGATGTCAATATCATCTGCGCACCCCAGTAGCATTGTGCTTTTAGAGTAGGATGTGACAGTATAGTTCAGTTTAGTGGTGCGTATCGTTTTTCCCCGCAGTATGTTGATGAAGAACTAAGAGAGAGAATTACCTTGCATAAAACCTCGTCAAATACCGTACGGCTTGGGGAGGTCCGTGGCGAATCTGATGGTTGTGCTCACTGCCATTTTTCATAGTCGTACGAGTTTTAGGGGATCTCTTATTTAGACATGACGTCGAATAGTCAGCTTTTGTCAATGCTGTCGAAAGCGGATTTGAAATCGACCAAAAAGGTGATGAGTGTCGATCGGTTCGTCGAGGGTCTTCTGCAAGATTTGAGAGGTTTAAAGCCTCATTAATAAGTTGCCAACACTTTATTTATAACTGGCTTTAGTCCTCTGAATACTATAGGAAGAAAGCCAAAATTATTTTTAGAGCTAATCATGAAGAAAAATAAAAGTTAAGAAAAGAGTGTTAATAGGAGAAGAGAATGAATATGATAAAAGGCATAATAAAAGACGAAAAAGAAGGAGAAAAGGAGGCAGAAGGAGCAAAAGAACAAGAAGGAGACGAAAAATAATACTACGTAAAGGAAGAGGAAAGAAAATTTTGGACTTATTAAATGGATGAACAACAATCATATAGTATATTGAGAGAAAGAGCGAGATATAAACGAAAATATATTATTTTATGACACTCTTGAGACCACATAAACTCATATGAAAGTGGTATTAAATTAAAGCGACACCTGAGCCTAAAAAGAACACCTCAAAACATAAATATTTGTAAATATTTGTATGTATGTAATCATCTTTATGTGAGTGTTCGTAAATAAATGCAAGCAAATAAAAGCGTCGGAAGTAAATATTACACAATAGAAATTTATAAATCCACAATCGCGCCAACATACAAATGAATAAAGCACTTATTAAAAGCCCAGCAAAGCGAAAATTCAGTTAACTAAAAATAACTAGTAACTAACTGTATAATAACGGCTCATCTGAACGAAAGTGAAGTGGTACGAAATGGTTCTGTCTACTGTATGCGGTTATAAGTATATTTTTTATTATTATCGATACTTACTGTACTGTATGTTAAATGGCCAAGCCTACGGTTAAGATAAGCAGCTTCAATGATGTTTGTCAGGATGTCCTATTTGTTCGAAAGACAAGTGAAGAAGGACCTGGCTATACTTGGAATCTCCAAGTGGCGCCAAACAGCGAAAAAGAAGAACGACAGGTGTGCTTTGTAAACTCGGTTATAACCGCGTAAGCGGTGTCTACGCCCATAAAGAAGAAGAAGATATAAGGAGTTGCTTTCAATTACTTGAAGAATTGTTTGTTATATATACATTTTATATACAAACAGAAATTCCAGACTCTGTATGTTTTGAAACAGAGAGGGACCAGGAATAATGTCTTGACCGATAATTATACTTTTTATGAACACTGCCGTATGGTAAACAACTTATCGTATATTCTATCTATATGCGAAATTCACATGTGTAGATTTCTATTGATCAAACGTAAAGAAATGAATAAAAATTGGTTTCAGTCCTGAGATCGGAGGGAATTCTCGGATGTTTCGTGACCGATGATGAAAAATACGTCTATACAATAGGACCATAAATCTTTCGCAGAACTTTTCTCTCGAAAACTCGCAACGTCGACTCATCAGTTGTTGTCATCGTCCAAGCCTATGCACCATATAGCAAGACGTGAATAATGAGTGACTTATAGAGTTTGGTTTTTGTTCGTCGATAGAGGACTTTACTTCTCTATTGCCTACTTAGTCCGAAGTAGCACCTGTTGGCAAGAGTTATCCTGCGTTGGATTTCCAGGCTGACGTTGTTGGTGGTTTTTATACTGGTTCCTAAGTAGATGAAATTATCTACAATTTCAAAGTTATGATTATCAACAGTGACAACGGCGCGGATGTTGAAGCCGCTGATATCAATAACATCGGCATACGCCAAAATCTGTACACTATTATAAAATATTGTACCTGCTTGATTAAGCTCTGCAGCTGGAATTATTTTCTCCAGCAGCAGACAGGGAGTCTCCTTGTCTGAAACCTCGTTTGGTAACGAACGGCTTGGAGAGGTCCTTCCCGATCCTGACGGAGCTTTTGGCATCAAAGTCAGTTTACACAGCCATATTAGTTTTGCGGGGATACCAAATTCAGATATCGCGGCATAAAGGCAGCTCCTTTGTGTTGATTCTCCTTTCACGGATCTTTTGCAAGATTTGGCGCATGGTGAATATCTGGTCGGTTGTCGGTTTACCAGGTCTAAAGCCACACTGATAAGGTCCAATCAGTTTGTTGACGGTGGGCTTTAATCTTTCACACAATACGCTCGATAGAACCTTACATGCGATGTTGAGGAGGCCTATCCCACGGTAGTTGGCGCAGATTGTGGGGTTTCCTTTTTTAAGGATTGGGCATAGCACACTTAAATTCCAATCGTTGGGCATGCTTTCGTCCATATTTTACAAAGAAGCTGATGTGTGCTCCTTATCAGCTCTTTGCCGCCGTGTTTGAATAACTTGGCCGGCTATCCATCGGCTCCGCCGCTTTGTTATTCTTCAGCCGAGCAATTGCTATTCAAACTTCTTCATGGTCGGGTAATGGAACGTTTGCTCCATCGTCATCGATTGGGGAATCGGGTTCGCCTTCTCCTAGCGTTGTGCGTTCACTACCATTCAGCAGCGTGGAAAAGTGTTCCCTCCATAATTTAAGTATGCTCTGGGCATCGGTCACTAGGTCACCTATGGGGGTTCTACAAGAGTATGCTCCGGTCTTGATACCTCCTGTTAGTCGCCGCATCTTTTTTAGAATTTTTGAGTATTACTCCTGTCGGCCAGCTTGTCAAGCTCTTCATACTCACGCATTTCGGCCTCTTTCTTTTTCTGTCTGCAAATGCGTCTCACTTCATTCTCTCAGTATCTATCACTTCCTGCACGTGTTTTGGTCGATCGTTACGTTGCGAGGTAGGCAGCCTGTTTTCTCTCCGCTGCGACACGGCACTCCTCGTCGTACCAGCTGTTCTTTTGCACTTTCCGAAAACCAATGGTTTCGGTTGCAGCTGTACGTAAGGAGTTTGAGATGCCATCCCACAGTTCCTTTATACCGAGTTGTTGACGAGTACTCTCAGAGAGCAGGAGTGCAAGTCGAATTTGGAAATCTTGCGGATATCTGTTGTGATTGTAGCTTCTCGACGTCGAACCTTCCTTGTGTTTGTTGGCGTGCGTTTTTTGCTACACAGAGGCGGTTGGGTTAGGACCTCGGAGCGCACGCACATCTTAAACTCTGGAGACGTGATTTTTCGATCCGAAGACTGCCAGGTGGCTTGCATTTTTTTTATGCTGGAATCTAGTACTACAGATAACGATAGTTTGGTCTCCGGCGAAGTCGATCAGCCTGAACGCATTTGGGGATGTTTCATCGTGGAGGCTGAATTTCTTGGACGGCGGTGATGTCAGCCTTCACTCTAACGAGGACATCAACCAGCTGGACAGCGGCACCTTCCCAATCAAGGGACCGGACATTCCAGGTGCATGCCCCCAAATCGTAGTCCTTATTTCGTTTACCATCGTCGTCATCAAAACGCGGGTCTCTCTTCGTAGCTGCCTTTTAGGTTTCATTGGTACTGTTTTTTTACGTGGCGGGTCCTAAACCTAGCGCATAACCCTGTGGACGGGATATTTCGCCATTTTACTTTAGCTCTTCAAACGGATGTTCTTAGGCTACCCATAGGATCATGGTCAAAGACCGGAAGTCGTGAGCGGCTTGAGCACAACAATGGTTCGCTCGATTCCGTTCTGGAAATTTCGAAATTACGATTTGCCTAATGGAATAATGTTTCTATCGCAAAAATGGCAAAAAGTGGTCGACCAAAATGGTAGATATTTGTTTATTTATTTATTATTATAAATATAAAAAAAAAATAATTTAAAATTTAATTAGAAATACGAAAAGACTTTTTTGACCACAATTCGATTTTTTGCATAATCTAAGTACTTAACAGACCGTCCTCTTAGATTTTCACCATATAATGGGCTTCGAAATATACATGCGTATATGCTTATATAAACATAAACTATAATATTTTAAAATGGTGTTAGGATTATGATTTATGCTTGCCGTATAAAACTATTTCTTCTCATAGACTTAACAGTGGCACCAAAAATTTATGCGCACCTGCAATGTGGCAATGACAGCAGCACATACGACCCCTGCCAAATAATCTCAAACAAAATGCTGATTTAGCATGTCAAATATTATTTCTCTGCTGGGATATATGCAAATGCATGCACAAATACAAACATACATACATACATATATGTGTGTGATTATTTGAAGATAAAGTCAAGGCAATGTATGCTTGCGCGCATCTAGATTATGCTATGTACTTAGTAACACACATAGTAAATATGTACGCAAATGTCATGCCTCATATGATTTGTTACTCATACGCACCGTACAGCCTCCGGCAGCGTCATCAGTTACAACTGTGCGTCATAAATTTTCATTCACCTTTTTTTGGCTGTTTTTTTTTTCTTTTCAGTATGATTGTCTGCCTGCACTGCCAAAGTTGCCACACTGTGCATTTCTCTCATCATAACCACCTATTGCTTCCGCGTTTGTCTCTAAGCTCGATTTATGGATGTGCGCTTCTTCGGCTTTTATGATTTCAATTTCGCAAATTTCGCTTTGTACACTCTATCGTCTTTATGTATGAATGTGTGCGTGTTTTGTCTTGGATGTGCTTGCGTGACTAACTGCCGGCTATAGATTTTGAAGCAGTTTTATTGCTCTCATTCAATAAGAATTCGCCAGCGCTCGGAATGTTTGGGACGTGGCTTCAGCTGAGAAATATGCCCGAGCTTACTATATATATGGTATATGTACATATATCTGAGCATGAATATGCCTTGATTGTGTAGTTATGTGTTCATGTCAAATCGATTATTGCCAAGTGATCACTTATGACGCAGATACGACAGACAGATGACAGTCTAAAATTACTCGTAAGAGTTTGAAGTTTGTCAACTTATTTCACACATTAAAGCGCCGAGAAGAAGTTATGATGTTTATTATAATTATCGAATTATTTAAGAAGAAAACTAGTGATTTCTTAAATTTAATTCAAAATTATAAGAAACAGGTTGAAAGGCGACAATATTTTCAATGTTTCTCGTACTAAGAGAGGGAGAAAATGTGGTGAATGTTCTATGGGCTGGAAAGGTGATGCTCATCGTCTTCTACGGTTCTAAAGTCGTGATCTTCATCGATTACGTGAGAATTGTTGAACCAAGTAGCCCAATCACAGAATCGCAGAAAAGTGTCTCCAATTGGAGAAGAAACAGTACTCTTCCATCATGGCACCGGTTCACACTTCTGGCGTCGCTTCAAAAAAATTACATAAATCAGGCGACAAGCTGATTGATTTGAGTTGAAGAAAGAGTTACTGACATGGATGTCTGGTTCATAGACCTCCAGAAAACTGTTTTTATGGACAGTTCAAAGTAATTGAAGTATCAGTGGATCAAGGGGGTTGGATTAGTGGAAGAAATTGCAATTTTTGCAAATGTTCTGTTTGTTTTGAAGGCAAAATAATTATAAATTAAATTGGATCGACCACGTTACTGAATTTTCTGTTGTAATAAATTAAGCGGGTATTCTAGTCTAGAAGCATGAATTTCAGGTAATTTTTAAAGTGTCGTAAAAAAAAAGGCAATTAATATTTTTACTATCCACTTTTTTATTAGTTATTTACTAATTTTTGAAGAGTGCAGAAAAAAATTAAAAACTAAACAAAGTAAAAAAATTTCAAAAATTATGAGCTGACGAAGTGGGGAGTCTCTAAAAATTTCCACGTGACCATGCCCATGAATTCAACCCTCCTAGATATCTGAAACCATAAAAAAAGGTTATTAATATAGAATAATGTCGCAATGGTTGGAACTACGGAGAAGTGGAAACATTTTTTTTTTCACAAAATGGCGACTGCCTGAAAAAAAATTTTTTTGAGCACCTTTTCTGACTATTTCGAATTTTTTAAAAATAATAAAAATAAAAATTTTGAGAAGGGGCTAGTTCCAACCATAGACATGCCTATGAAGAAGACTCTGTAAAAATTTCAAGTAAATCGGTCCAGTAGAACCTGAGAAATCGTGGGTATCGTTCCGAAAAAGTCAGTTTAGAGAAAAACGCGTTTAAAGTTTCGCGTTCCGGCCGAACCAGTTTGGATGCCGGGTCAGAAGAATGTCTATATCTCCGAAAATAATTTGAATTTTGAAAAATCCTCTTGTACACATATTCTTGAATAGTTAAACTTTGAAAATATAGAAGAAAAAAATCGATGTTTTTAAATTTCTAGACTAGACCAAAAATATCAGTGGAGAAAATAACCAATTTTTATACACTGGACAAGTCGTTTTAGCTATTGTTAAGTTCGCCACGAAGTTTGCGACACCCAGATGAAACCGTCAGAGAGCTTATAAAAAGTAAGTAAAGGAGGAAACAGTTCGAGGTTTCCTACTTTTTAATGAAAAATACAGAAATTTAAATTTTTTTTAGGAAAGTTCATTCTCATTCGAAAGAACATTCTTTGCCATTCCTTTTTTGAATATTATCTCTCTCAAATGTTAGCCACGGCTACGTCTCAGATGGTCTATCTATTGAGTGTAATTTTCGTTTACTTGAGCATTTCGACTGCTAACTGAGGAATGACACGCGTGGTATTTTGCTCAAGGCCTGAATCGAAGTGGGATTGTCCGCAAAGACTTTATGCCTTACATATCCTTACAGGAACAGCCCTAACGGTGTGATATCACATAATCTTGGTGACCAATCGATCGTGCCAAAACGAGCAATTATCTGCACACTGAATTGTTCACACAATAATCCATTGAATGATGTGATGTGTGGGAAGTGGCGACGTCCTACGGAAACCAAATGTCGCTGGGATTATGAGCTTCAATTTCAGACACCAAATAATCGGTCATTAGGGCGCGATAACGGTCGCGAAGCGCGCGAAACACATTCTGTATAAAATTGAATTTTTAAATACCAAACAATACTAATCAAAAGTGACATGACAGCTTGACACGACTAAAGAGTGATCTGTCAGAAAAATCCTATGAAAAAAAGTACCTCTACTTAAATCACCCGTTACTTGCTTAAATTGCTTACATTTTCTAAAATATGTTAGCAATTTAATTTAAACCAAAATTTACTGAAATTGCAAGAACTTGAAATTCGTTTGAAGCACTAAATTCATGAAAGACAAGCTGAAGAGGAATTGACATGCTTAAACTTTGCTAATAACATTATTCAATATTACAAAAGTACAATGTTCAACTTGCATTTTAGTAAATTTATTTTCTCTCTTTCAAAATGACAAAGTTTCAAGTGAAAATACTTAAAGAAGCCTTGAGGCGATATCCAAGGCGGAAAACCAAAACAAGTGAAGAACGGAAGGCTTTCACATACATACCCACATACATACATACGTACTAAAATACTCACATACACTCATGCAAATAACAAAAGTTGTACACCTGTGCAATGCCCTCCGCATGCTGTTATGACATGTTGTTGTTGCTGCTTAAGTCACAGATCAACGTATGATTTGCATATCGCTTTGTAAACAGTTTGTAAGCCGATAACTACCGCCAATCACATCAAATTACGCCACACAACACACTACAAAGTTTGGAATTTCATGAGCCAACAAATGCCTGCAGTTGTAAAGGATATAAAGGCAATGGGAAACATTCAGCGCAAAAGGAGTAGAGCTCAAATGCCATTTTAATCAATACAACAACGAGCAAATAAAAATCTCGTATTGCTTGCCATCCCAACATTGGCAGAGGGCAAAACTGAATAACAACAAGAAAATTTTTTTGCATGAAAGTTATATAAATATACGTATAATATAACAGTATATATGTAGCATAGCGTATTTATGACATGTATATATATATATACATATATTTATATATCTGAATGCGAAAAGAAAGCGCAGAAGTTCTTCTCGCACTTGGAGAATCATAAAAGTGCGCAAAATAAAATTTTTTCAATCTTCAGTTTGTTGTTTATATATGTACATTTAAATGTATATGTGTGTATGCATAAATAAGTACATATCCATGTTTATGTACAAATATATATGTTTGCGTATGCTTAGGGCGCTGAAAGTGTAAAAATGTTGACAGCGATAACCTAGCAGTTGCTACGTGCTCGCGACGCTTGTGTGGCCGCAGCTAATATAACGGCAATAACATGTGCTGCCAGATAAAAAAAAAAACACAAGAAAAAAGTTTAAGATTGCAGCCAAGCTAAAATACCCTTCACAAAAAAATAAGCTTCCATAGAGAATTTGATTTTGATCGATGAGTTTGTATGACAGCTATATGTTATAGTGATCCGATTTGGAATATTTTTCGGGAGGTTGTATCGTTGACTTAGAAAATAATTCATGTCAAATTTCGTGCAAATAACTTGTCAAATAAAAAAGTTTTCCATACAAAAACTTGATTTTGAACGTTCAGTTTGTATGACAGCTATATGTTATAGTGATGCGATTTATATCGTTGACTTAGAAAATAATTTATGCCAAATTTCGTCAATAACTTGTCAAATAAAAAAGTTTTCCATAAAATTTGTTTTTATTCAGTTTGTATGGCAGCTATATTGTTATATTTGTGAAATTTGACTGTAGTATCCAAATTTCGTGCAATAACTTGTCAAATAAAAAAGTTTTCCATTTAAAAACTTGTTTTTGAACGTTCAGTTTGTATGACAGTATATGCTATAGTGATCCCGATTTGAAATATTTTTCGTAGGTTATATCGTTGATCTGTTTTATGAAATTTCGTGAAATAATTGCTAAAGTTGCCATTTAAAATTTTTCGTGAGGTTATATGTATGACTTAGAATAATTAATATAATTTCGTGCAAATAACTTGTCAAATAAAAAAGTTTTCCATTTAAAAACTTGTTTTTGAACGTTCAGTTTGTATGACAGCTATATGTTATAGTGATGCGATTTGTATAATTTCGTTCAAAACTGCACCTTGTTTAGAGACAATAATTTGTGCCAAATTTGCTGTAGATACTTCTTCAAATAAAAAAGTTTTCCATACAAGCATTTTCTTCTAATTATTCAGTTTGTATGGCAGCTATATGTTATAGTGGTCCGATGTCCTCAATTATGGCATATATTTAGCTTCTTAGAGAAAAAAAGAGCAGGCGTAAAATTTCAGCTTGATATTTAGAAAACTGAGCGACTAGTTTACGTATATTCAGACAGATGGAAGGATGGATGAATGGATGCATGGACACGAGAGATCGGATATAGTTGAAATCGTTTATTCGTTGACTGATCAGTATACATATATTATAGGGCCTCTGTTGCTTCCTAATGCTTGCTACAAACTTCGTGGTAAATTTATTATATTTTGTTTAGGGTATAAAAAGTAAAAAGCATAACAAATAATTGAAATCTTCTAAGAAAAGAAAGCAAATGTTGACATTTTGGCTATTAATATCACAACACGGAAGTGAAATTCGTTGGAACTGTTTGTTGGTTGTTGAACTTATTATTATCACAAATATTATTATAAAGCTTGCTTTGGTGTTGAACCCCATTAAGAAAAGAAACTGAAAAACATTGATTTAACCAAAACTCTCTTTTTGGGTCCGACATGTCTGTTGAAAATTTAAATTGTTTTTATTTTCAAAACACTAAAAATCACAACTTTTTTCCGTTTGTTCCAAGTTTTGCCTTTTTCTAGTTTTAATGATCGATTTTTCTTCACTTACCATCATATTTTCCGATTATTCTATTATTATGATTATTATAATTATTATTTGTTCATTAATGTGGCTCAGTGGTGCCACGCGATGTTTTTATTGAGCCTTTGTTGTCAGAAGCCCGAAAGCTCTTGTTGTTTTTGTAAAGGCAGAGTTCTGCCGAGTTGACAATTCTTGACCGGATAAAAAGCCCGGGTCCGTTCTGGTTACGTAGACGTGACTGTCGTGGGAACGGCACGAAAGCTTTTCCTTGCGACCAACTTATGCGGTGTGTATAGTCGTTGAAAATATAAGAACTATATTTTCGTTCCCACTATAAGGCACTACGCATGTAACGCAGTTATGAGATTTCTTCACTGAACGCGTTCCTTGTTCAGTCTTAAGCTCCACTTGTCAAAAATGTTTCCACATTAGATCACCAGCCGGACTATGGTTTCACATTAGTAGATACTTCCAGAAAAGATAGATGATCATTTTGTTGAAAACTCCTTAACTTGAATAGATTTTCTTTTTTTTGTTTAACTGAAGACTTAAAATTTGTAGAAAACTGTTTTGGTGCTTGATGGAACTTGTTTTTGGGTCTTGAATGCTTTATGAGATATGTTTTTGGGTCTTGAATGCTTTATGAGATATTCTCCATAGCCCACATGATGAAAAGTTGCAAGTTTAATGCTCTCACCCAATCTGAAAGTGATCTGTAAAGGTTCTCTTTCAGTCTTATGTCGAAGGTGTAACGTCAGGAAGGAAAGTGCTCATTGTTTTAGACTGCATTGAGAGGTCTTTAAATGCCATAAAAGTCAAGCCTGGATGCTAACTTCTCCGTGAGGTGATTTTTAAAGTAACACTACTTTCGCTTTTAATCCATCGCTGTAGCTTAGAGTATAACTTATTGCAATACATTGTGACAAAATCGGCTGAATAATATTCAAAAGAACCGTATTATGTTTAGTTGGTAGGACTGTTCTTAATTACTATGCCAAATATGAGCGCGATCCGTCAACTTAGTAGTGCGTTGCGATTTTTACAATGGATAAAAATATCGGACAATGAATTTGTCTCAAATTTTGTATTTCTAACCAAATTTCATATACGGAACTGTTGCGAATGTTGGAAAAGCCTTACGGAAATTTAGTTTAATCAGAAACACAAGCCTACAAGTGGTACAAAGCCTTCAAAGACGGTCGAGAGATCACTTAAGATATGCATCGTTCTGGACGATCGTCCACCTCTTCAACTGATAAAAATATTAAAAAAGGGAAGGATGTAGTGCTTAAAAACGTCAGGCAAGTGTAAATGAGATCGCAAGAGAGCTCGACATCTCTCCCTAGTTCATTCGAAAGATTTTGGTGGATCTTTTGGATATGAATTGCGACTCGTCCCGAGAAAGCTGATTTTTTTCAAAAAGAGTATCAAAAACAGATCGCTTTGGACATGCTTGATCGTGCAAATTTCTATCCCACATTCATGGAAAGCCTTATAATTTCCGATAAGACATAGGTTTATGAGTTTGACATGCAAACAAGTCAATAATTATCGGAATGAAGAGAAAAAACGAGCCATAACCGAAAAAACTGCGCCAAAGCCGCTCAAAAATCAAAGTGATGCTAATTTTTGCTACTTTCAGGGTTTGATGCGTCATAAATTTGTTCGAGAGGAACAAACGGTCAATAAGGATTCTATTCTAAATATTCTATATCGAGTATTACCGTGGATCCTTCGGCGTTTATAATCAGTTAACTGTAATTTCAAGGTATCTTGTCTTGGCAGTGGATTGACCAAATATAAAATAAGTATAATAAAGCATTCTTAGAGTTTAACCCTATCGCGCCGAAAATTCCTAACCAGCAGAGAATTGGCGCTGCTTCATCCAATATGACCTCCGTTTTCTACCAACGTTGTAAAACTCTCCCACTTAACCTTCTCCAAGTAATGTACTCCAATATCTGTCATTGTATATACGACACATTTAAATATATATAACAAAAGATTTAAAAGATGACAAGAAGAAGAGTTCATGAACTCAAAACTCCAGCTCCTAAAACATCATCCGAATGTCGCAAAATTAGGTGAAAGTAAAGCGGATATGTTTTATGCTACTTCCTATTTGCATATTGTATACTTTATACTATATATTTATATATACTTGCATATATTGAAAGTCCTATATAGTACAGATAAAAAATTAAATGAAGTCAAATGGCAGCCAACATAAATCGCAGATTATGTCAGTGGCAAGGAGTAAGAGGCAATGACAAATAAAATACTTTACTATATGGATATATATATATATATATATATAAGTATATCTATGTACTTTATATGCATATTTATACCGCTCTATATGTTGTATGTACGCCATCACAACAGTGGAAATATCAAACGCGGTGGCAGCGACATCGGAACCCGCAACATAAACCATGAATGGCAGCTTGCGTGGCGAAAAGCCGCAAAGAACTCGTTCGGCGGGAAATAAAAATGTGCAAATAAAATCGAATCACACTAATAAAAGCACATACACTTAGCTTAACTTACAGTTAAACACACGCCTGCTGACACATAACTACGTATATGTATGTAAATATGTATTTGTGACAATATTTATATTTGGCGACGTTAAAGGAGTGGAGGAAGCCATTGCCAAAACTCATGGCGCGGAACTTATTTGAAGAGCATTTGAATAGCTTTACAGACTACTTTAAAATACAGATTTTTTGCAATCGCTGCTGTTATACAGGGTGTGTCATACTTTATTTCGCGGGAATGTTGGCTTTGTGGTTACAGAAAGAAGTCAAGGTGAAACTAGAAATATGGAGACCGGTCAATGACACCACTTCCTCTTTTAAGTAAAGCGTTCCGATGGTTTTTCGTAGCAGGAAATCTATAGTTTGATTAGCGTAAAGTTATGGTCTGGCATACCGTTGCCAGAAAAATCTCATACAGGCAATGAAGGAACTCAGCGGCTCACTGCTCTCTGCATAACGGGAGCACTAAGAGCTACCACAACACCTACATATGAAAGGTTGCTCAACCTGCTACTAATTGGAATTGCAGTGGTCAATTTGGGAGCGAAAGCGGTTGCAAGATTTACGGCGTCAGGTGAATTTTCCATAAAAGACTTCGGATATATATAGATACACAGTGGATCGGTGGTTAAAATAGATCACTTTTCCTTACACTATATTTTGGTGTGAAGGTTTTAAGTCTAATTAAAATTAGATATATGGTGCAGAGGTGCGCGACCCAACAGCGGACCTTTCCGCATCTATACTGATATTTCAAAAATGGCTGATAAGGTAGCCTGGGAACTTTTGCTTGGAGTTAGATCTCTGGTGACCCTTCAAAATACAGAAATGCTCCAGTATCTTCCAGGTAGAAGTGGTTCCATTTAGGAGAGCTGCTGATATAGCTATTAAGAAACATCGATATATACTCGTACGTCAGCAAGCCAAGCAATTACAGCAATAATCCAACATTGCATGGCATCAGAGAATGTCTAGAGAGGCAGAAAAGTAGAAGATATAGTGGCTTCCAGAAACAGGCTGTATACACAACAGGGCTCTAGGCCACAAGTGTGTGCCGGGAAACGAAATAACTGGTGAGATTGTCAAAAGTGCCATTCGCTTGGCTACTAAACTAGTTCAGCAAATACGCAAGTGGCAAAACACGATACACAATGAAATATCTGAAAGGGGTGACAGTTGGATTCGGGAAGTCATGGGCAAGGAGAGGAAAGAAAATACGCACACTTTCTTCCTACACGGTCTCGAAGAGACTACGAGACGTTTGTTGGCTTAGTCATACACAGGCCACAACTTACTTGTATCACATCGAGCCGTATCGGCATTCTTAACGATGAAATATGTATGTCGAAAGTGCAAGCTTAGAGCTCGGCTTAGACATCAAAGAGTTTCACAGTTCAGGCGACTGGTAGAAGTCTCAGTAGACGTCCTACGTGACGTAAACCTGCATCTGGCGTTACGAAGAGCCTGTAGATTTATGTATGAACACTATGGCGTGACAACTATAGATCACAAATTTTAAATCCAGAGTTGCCAGATAGCTAAGGTGCTATATATACTTTATATATTTAAAGCAAATTTAAGACTTTTTTTTTTGACCAAACTCCATTTGATATATGGACCCATATGAGACTACACTCGTGCATTGCGTATCCTCTTTATAACATAAGCTCCAGGACAATTTGTATAGAGTCTCGGAATTATATTGAATACACACACTCATATGCAGTCATAACCTCAAGCGAGTTAAACAAAAAAAGCGTTATTTTAAGGCGGAAGCATAAATGTGACACTAAAGCCTTGCCCTGCATGAAAGGGTGCACTGATAAAAGTTGTGTAAAAGGAAAATGGCGAAAGATTTACAAAATGCAAACTAACAGCTTCATTGCCGCAGGAAATTTACTCTTAAGATGGTTGAACGAACGCAACGGTTGAAAGACTATAAAGTGGAATCAGTCAACAAAACGAAATGGTTGGCTATCACCAGGTGCTGATGCGAGTCTATGCATACATACCAGGTGAATTTATTAAGAATGGGTGCATGAAAAAAGAGCGAATAAAATTTTAAAACTCATTGCTGCTAGGATTGCTTTAATCTGACAGGTTTTTCAACTTTTGCTTTTATATGGCTCCCATCAATGCTTGGTTTTGTGGAATAAAGGAATAATGCGTTTGAATGCATGAAAAGTGGGAGTAATCTTAAGTGACCCTCATCAACAACATAGCAACCAATTTTATGAAATGTATGAAGAAGTCCATTTGGTCCATTACTCAGTTTCTGTTCTCTTTGTTTTGTAAGTCTTGCATTACATTTTCTGAGAACTGAGGATTTTACCATGAATCCTCAAATATTATGGACTTATGCTTTTAAAACGTTTGGTGCGATTTGTATTGGTTTTAATTCGCGATAATAGAAAGTGTTTCATCATTATTGTAATAACTTGTAAGTTTGAAGAGCTCTATATATAATATGCATGTCTCATCAAGATTGTTCTTGATTGACTAGAACAAGATTCGTATTAGCCGCTGTCTGAGTTGTATGGCTTCATATATTGCAATGCTCTTCTAAAGAGTACCTTCTCATCTTATGATATTGAAGATATATTACATAGTTCGGATTAATTCAGATTATACATCTGTATTTGCGCTGAGAAAGGATGGAGTCAACGACTCAATTGCTTACTCGGTTCGAAATAGCACCTGTTGGCAAGAGTTATTCTGCGCTGGATTTCAAGGCTGAAATTGTTGTTGCGGTTAATGCTGGTTCCAAGATTGACAAAATTATCTAACACTTCGAAGCGCATGGTAAATATCTGGTTTGTTGTTGATTTTCCAGGCCTAAAGCCACATTAATAAGGTCCAATCAGTTTGTTGAGCTTATATGCACCTTATATGTGATGTTTAGGAGGCTTATCCCACTGTAGTGGGTCATATTTTGGGTTATCCGTTTTTGTGGATACGGCAGAGCATGCTTAAATTCCAATCGCCAGGTATGCTTTTGTGAGATCATACTCTACAAAGCAGCTGGTACATGCTTCTCAGTTCTTTGCTGTCGTATTTGAAAAATTTGGACCGCAGTTCATCCACCATCCGCTTTGTTGTTCTTCAGACGTGTAATTGCTTTTTGAAGTTCTTCACCTTTGGGCAGTGGCACGCCTGCCCCATCGTCATCGATTAAGGAATCGGGTTCATTATATCCCGATGTTATGCCTTCACTGCCATTCAGTCGGGTGGAAAAATCGCATTTCCGCATTCCCCTTTTTTGTCTGCGAATGCGTCTCGCTTCCCCCTTCTTTATTAACTGAGCTATCAGAAATCACTTTCCTTATTAACTGAGCTATCAGAAATCTCAGTGCTATCAAACCAGTACAGTGCTGCCAAATATAGATATTTTTCGACAGTTATTTGTCAGTGCTATAAAATTTGGCAAATCGAAGACAGCTAACAATGAGACATGTCAACAAGGTCTTAAAATTGATTTCAGATAAGTAAGCCCCGGAGGCTAAGCCACAGGTCAATCGTCAGATGATACGCTTACCAAAAGTTTCTTTCAATGAATTTATTGTTTCATTGGCTGTTTGACTTCTAGGGCTGTATTGTTGGAATCAAAAGTCGTCTTCATCAACATCCTCCAATTTGGACACCAAAGTGGTATTAATTAGGACTATTTAGTGTAACATAACAGTCGGCTTCATTTTCGAAGAAATATAGATTTTTAAATAAAAATGTATCAATGATTCCCTCTGCCCATAGAGCACGTTAAACAGCAAATTTTTGAGGATACAACGGCGTCTCAAAAAGGTGTTTTGGATTGTCATCCCCCCAAATGTGACAGTTTTGTTTATTAACATACACATACAACCAAAAGTGAACTTCATCCAAGAACAAAATTTTTTTTCTGAAAATCCAGATCAGTCACTAGTTCGTTTTGGGCCCACTTCCGAACGTGTGACGCGCTGAATGGTTTCAAATATTAGACGAGTTGCATTTTGTAAGCCACACACCATAAAGTGGATGGCCACAGCTCTTTGCGTGAGTTAGCAATACGGCCCACCTTTTCTCCTTTCAGCAGCGTAGCGGTTCTCATATAGAGATAATCTATAGCCGAATAAAAGCAACTTCCACATTGGAAAATACCACAGCGAACTGAATTGGCTACAACCCTGCAAAAGATTGATACCAACCCTAGCTTTGGTTGCTTAATGAAAATGACAGTTTCTTTCTTGTATTCAGATCAAGTGATTTGCTATTAAGTGGTCTTGAGGAAATTGGATATTATTTAAAGTTAGGCTGGCTGCAAATCAACACCAAAGGTCATTGGCGGTAACTCGCGCGAGGACGGTTGAATTACTTCCGATCTTCTTAGATACTCTGGTCGGTAGCAGCAATACATAGAGGTGTGCACTGTACACACTGAAGTGATACCTTTAACCTATAGATATTATTATAACCATACTATCTTGGATTTAATTCAGTATTGTTATCTCCAACATATATGTAAAAATATATTAAAATTAATATTCTACCAAACTCATTGATTCTTGCCCTCCGCTTCTCAATTGAGTATTGTTATGAAATTAGGTCAACAACTAATACATACTGCCTCAGTTATCAGCTGCAGCGGACACGAGCTCACGTACGCATGTGAGGCAGAAGGAAATTGATTTCCTATGCAGCATATGGTGAAAAAGACAGATGGTGGAAGGTTAGCACAAAACTTTTACTTTCTTATGGAAAGCATATGAAAATGTAGAAATAAATGGAAGTCAATTTAAGCCGACAGGTGGAAGAAAAGGGAGAAATATTTTTATTAATATATGAACATTTTTAATAAACCTGAATGTTTGTACAAGTAACGTACATATATACAATAAGCGTGCAGAAGCCAAAACACTTTGAAAGAAAATATATGTTATCATTATCCAAAATGATAGATGTGACGCTATGCAAAACTATTGTTTAGTAGAAATGAGTAACTGATGACAAAAAACTGATGACAAAAATGTGTTGTAATTTGAAAAATTTCTACAGAGTTTGTACTGTTGCCTTGGACAATAACTGGTGCTAATTTTCGTGCAGATATCTTGTCAAATGAAAAAATTTTGCATACAAGCACCTTATTTCGTATGTATGTTCAGTATGGTAGCTATATGCTATAGTGATCCGATATCAGCGGTTTCAACAAATGAACAGCTTTTAGAAGAGAAATGAACGTATGCAAAATTTCAGATCCTTAACTAAAACACTGAGTAAAAAACTTAGTTCGACAGCAAATTCAATATCGACACTTTAAAGCTGCAGATTTTACAATACAAAGCTCTTTTCATAACTTTTCCCTCGCATCCGCACATTACGTTGCTGCAATATTGCATTGTAGCAACAGGTCTACAACTAAGTGCAATCATTACTCAAATATGTTGCAAGGGCGCTAAAGTCGAAGTTGGAACAGCTAACATTAAGTCGTACGATGGGGCGTATGAGTAATGCGCTGGTAAGTGAAGCTAATGCTTGTGGTATCTGCATATCGACGCAATATTCAAAGCACAAATTTTGGCGCGGAATAATGTATATTTGCTTACGCAATACGTTGTGTACTTGTACCGAAGTGAATATTAGGAAATCTCTTGAAACCATAAGGATGTTCAAAGTATGGAATTATTCCTCTAACTATTAAAGTAGATCAAAGTATAAACCTGCTTTGATCTACTATAATAGTTAGAGGAGTTGTGAGTATATGAAAAAGATGTTAAAGATCCATTTATAAATCCAAGATACCGAAATATAACGTGAAAACAAGACATTAATGTTTTTTTGGCTCTATAAGAAGGTAGACAAGAAGTGCCTCAACTCTGTAATCATTTCATTAAGGCACACAAATTTTGAACAAAGAAGAGATGTCTTATGAGATTGTGACTCTTTTCTTCAAGAAGTCCGGTTTATAAAGTTAAAATATTAAAGAGTGCATTACATACCTAAAGTATGACAGTAGAAGTGAAAATCTGTGATGACATTGCCAAAGTGTTACCCAAAATTACTCAATATGGTGTATGTGGTTCTGTTCCAAAAATGACTGAAATGTCTATAACGTTCTTGCCACCAATATTGAATACGAAGAGCATTTTCTTTATCTTTGACTTTATGCTTTATAATGCTCAGTGGTATATCTTAATAAACGAAGTTGATAACTATCGCTTAGGTTACTTTGATTTGCCTTCGAAAATTAAACAAAAAATACTTTAAGTCTGCATGGAAATCTCCAATTACCATATCGTTGTTTTATTATTTTTATTTATTTTACTATCAAAAGGCACTTCACTTAACAACCCTAACAATTTTCAATTATCTCTTTGCAGCCACGCTTGTGCAACAACCTGCCATAGTTTTGGCCTCCGCTGGCACTGAAAGTTACTCGTCGCACTCCGTAGCCGCCAATGTACCCAGCTATGCAGCGCTACACCGCAACAGTCAGCAATACACACCGCAGCAGTTCCAGCATAGTCATCAGCAGCATCAATCAAGCAATATCAATATGCTGGACTTCCGTGGTGCATTCGTGGCGCCCACAGCTTCGGGTGAGCAACAGCCGGACCTGACCACTTACCCGCCGCCGACATTTGATTTTGGTATGCCACGAAACATAACAGCGCGTTCGGGTCAAACGGCAGCGATAAATTGTCGGGTCGAACATTTGGGTGATAAATCGGTGAGTTTGATGAGCGTAAGGTGTTGTGCATATATCATAGCTTATAAATGCTGTAAATTTTTGTAATACCCAGTATGTACATATGTAATATTTACTTACTTTGTTTCATTTAAGTGTTTACTTTTACTCAATTCTATAACACTCTTCTCTCTGCCAGCTCTACAGCTTTTTTGCCTTTCTTTACACTTCAAACTTATTTCCTTGCTTTATTGAAATTTCATATTTGTGTTTGCTTATTTAGTTATTTTTAAGCTACTTTCCGTTTTGGCAGAGACTTTTCTGTGAATTCCCCTTGAAACCGAATTCAAAATATTTTATTTATTGTGAAAATATCTTGAGGCGCAAAAATTCGATTTGATTTCAAACGATTTCAGCTGGCAAACAAATTCTCACCAAAAAAAAAAATTTAATATTATTTCTATGTATCTTGCTGGCTTCCCGTTTGTTTGATTGCAAGTTCTTATTTACAGCTTCTTTTGAAGTTAAACTTTATTTAAATTTTTTTTGTTGGCATACATTTTACGGTGTTACTTAACTGGTTTGATAAAATAACTTCAGAAAACCAATTTTACACTTTTTAAACCTGAAAATTAAAATTTATTATTTCATATTGATTTTATTTATTTTAGTTTAGTTCAAAATTTATTATTTCATTGAAAAATGTCTGTGTTTGATACCTTTTACATTTGAAATGAATACTTCTTTCAATTGATTATCTTTGCGTTTATTTAGATCGTACGTGGACTGCTAAATGTAGTCCATTGTGAAGCCACAGAAAAGACGAATAATTTTTGTGGTCGAACTATGAATAACCAAAAATGTTTAGCAGCTGATATAAATTTGCACAGGCATTTATTTTCTATTACCATTATTTTCTCAACTCTTCAAGTCTTGACCTCCCAAATGCGGGACAGTCAAGAAGGAGGTGTTGATTTGTTTTCACCTCATCTTCTCACACAGCTTCTGCAGATGACCTTTTGTAAGATTTCCAGCTGTACTGGTGGACCCTAATAAAATAATGGTCTGCTAAATCCCTTCAACTAGGGAGGGGCTAACCTTACTGTGGGTAAAGAGATCACTAGATCGCTTGCGACCGATCTTGAGACAAAAGGCTTTTGCAATGGCGCATGTCCCGATGGTGGCCCAGCTCTGTCCGAGATTACGCGAAGCCCACGTATCTAGTAGTAGAACACAAGAAAATGCAGGGACATCGATCCGCTCCCATTCTACCGACAGCGGTTCAAGAGTACTTTTCTTTGTTAGCTGATCTTTGCAATTTCTTGCGATTCCGTTATGGTCAGGAACTCATATCGGTCTCATCACAAAGATACTCGATGCCATTGAAAGCGAGGTTAGGCACTCTCGACCAACCCTGAGCGCACTGTTAACGTGTTCAATCTGAGTGGACTTCTCGGAAGGAGGCTGTCCTCCGAAGCAGTAAATCTACTACTACCTTAATGGTTGCAATCTCGGCTTGGAAAACATTACATTAGTCAGATAGTCTGAAGCTGGAGTTCATAGAGAGCTCCTGACAGTAAACCGCTCCACCATCATTCCCTCTAAGCTTTGACCCATTCGTAAAGAAGCTCACTGCCCCGCTCTCCTCCAACAACTACTTCCTAACCACAACTCCCTCGCTGATATGCGGGTAGAGAAGGAGCCGCCAGAGTTCGGTTTGGTGACTCCATGATCCAAGTGATCCGGTATGAAGTCAAAGTGTGTGAGTATTTCCGAGTGTTCACACACGTGCTCTTTTAGGAACCCAGACTATCTGAGTCCGATAGAAATCGACGATGTCTACGAGCAATATAGCTTTAAATGCTTAGAGTGAATCTTATTGTAGCACATACGCTGATAAGCGCCGCTCGTTGAACGCTCTCGAGTTACTTTGCAAGTGTGGTTTTTTCTAGAGCTCTTCACCACATAAAAACTCCATAGAACATAATAGGCTTGACTATGGTGTCGTAGAGCCAGAGCACCATTTTTTGGTGAGAGACCCGACCTTTTACCAATGGCTCCTTCACAGCAGTCTCGGTTTTATGTGGGTTGATGGCCATAAGCAGCCACGAGTTTTTAAGCACGTCCTTAACTAACGTAGGGTTCCTCTACACACATTTCGTCGAGCACGTGCGTTTCCCCATTCCGTTTCAATCACAATGTTGCACAGAAGACTGAAAATGAGGTGTTTGGGGTTTGATTCAACCCCAAGGCCGTCCAGAGGACTTTCTGGAAAGCTCCTTGAAGATGCCAATAGTGAATGCCTAAACTCGAATGGCTTTCCTAAGCCATGAAACGATAGTATCCAGATATAGTATATACCAAATGTATTTACTGTCACTATTTGTTTCAAACAATTAGCAACCGTTTTCAAAAATTCGTATACATATGTATTCATACAATCAAATAATTTTTAAAGCTGCTTAATTTAACGTCCATATTCCAAATTTTCTTTCGTTTTAAAAATTTAATGGAATAAAAAATTGAAAGGGTGGCAACTCTTCCAGGAAATATTGGCATTTAAAAATCTTAGTTTCCATATTTTTAATTTCCACTTAGTAATAATTTATGAATCCATCAATTTTATTGAAGTAAAATTTCTTAATTGGTGGCAACTCTTCTCAAAAATTTTTTCAATTATTAATCTTATTGGCTTTCATTAATTAAATTTTCATTTAATAATAATTTTTGAAGCCATCAATTTTACTGCTTTAGGATTCTTAGCCGGTGGCAACCCTTTTATATTTTTTTACAATTATAAGTCGTATTTTCATTAGTTTGGTTTGCACTTTATTATAACTTGTGTATCTATCAATTTTTTGAAGTACAATTTTTTAACTGGTAGCAACTCTTTCCAATTATAAATCTTACTAGGCTTTTTTTGTTTAATACACAGAATCTTCATTAGAATATTTCTCGGATATTCGATTTTATAAAAAAAATCGGCCCGCTCTAATGTCCATGCCCATACCACTTAAAATACCTTATATGGCCTTTGAGATTTGTTCGTTGACAGAATACTTTACTCAATATTCTTAACAATATTGTTTATAGACTTTAGTACTGGTTCCCAGATATCTCAAATTGCATCAAAATAGCGACAGTAGCGTTTGATCTCCAATGTTTTACACTTTCTCATCACTTCTAACTTTTGCTGCTGGGTCAACAAGAATATTTGCCTTCTCTTTGTGCATATTTGAACCGATTTACTAATACTTTTACTGTTATTTCCACTCTGACCTATAAACATGAAGATTAAGAAAAGTGATTGACTTTTTGTTTTTCTGCAAATACCAACAATCGCAAAACTTACACGCCAACAACAACAATGACTTCAACCGCTTGTTTGTCGATTTTTGCATTTCACTTCTTGCACTTTGCGCCAATCGACAACTTGCCTCCAACTCCCAGCGGCAAAGATTGCAGTTTTTTCTTTGCCCTGCTGTCTTCACTTCACGATTCCTTTGGCTTTGGCCATGGCAATTTGGTTCATCAAATGAAATTCCCGGAAGCAATATTGGTTTTTACTCTATCTGCGCTCAACTCAGCTCAACACAACTCGTTTCAATTTCTTGCATAGATTTAGTTTTTGTTTTTGGTTTTGTTGTTGTGTTTTTAGAAATTTATCTGTAAGTTCGTTGTTTGCATAATTTTGTACGAGTTGAGTTATGTAACTGAAGTGATGTCGGATGAAAACTAGACTCACTCGTTATGCATAATTATTGACCAAATGTATATATGTATGTATTTAAGAAAATATATACGAGAAATATATGCTTATAGTTACATAATGTTACTTTCATATATATATATTATGTACAAAGATCCTTTGAAAATACTTAAGTATTAATTAATTAATTAATATTAATTGAATTTAATATTTTATTTGACTGATTCTCTGATATTCACTTCAGTTTTATAGTTTTTTATTAGTTAAGTAATATAATAAGTAATAAATTATATATTATTATCAATTATAAATATTGTCTTTTTTATCATTTGCAGGTTTCATGGATCCGAAAACGTGATTTACATATCTTAACCGCTGGCATTCTGACTTATACGTCCGACGAACGATTTCAGGCAAGTATTATTTCGCACAAAAAGTTCACACAAGTTCGCGAGTTATTGGCACTATACCTGAATTTCTTAACGACATATACATACATATAAGTAAATATCGGTTAAATATCGGCTAATTTTTATGGGAATAGAATTCAATTGCATCTGAAAAGGACCGCGCTGTCTTAACAAATTTGCCAGCAAACTCCAGATTTTATTTCGCTAATTGCACGTCGAATGATTTGTCGTAAACTTGGTTCTTGAAATACCTCCAGAAAAATTAGTCTAAAGAACCAAAAGCCATGACATATGTGATAAAATTGATGAGCCCATTACTTGATATGGTGCGGTCTCTAAAATAAGTTTTTTAAATAACGTCGTGATTACTATTAGTTGATATTGACGTGGGGAACCAAGAAGTCGGGAACAATTTGTTTATAAAACTGATCCTTATCGGTCACTCTGATTAATTCCGACGAATTACATACATATTATACCTCTGGCATAGAAAACACACTAGACATCAACTTTTTTTTAATGAAAGATGACTTTCTTCTTTAAAAATACAATCGTTGCTCAATCTGGAAACAGAAGACTTCGACCGTGACATCCATCCTTTGTGAGGTCACGCCAGTTATACATCCCAAATACAGACATGTCGCTTGGCAGTTGGTTTTTTCATTGGTTGCGTGGGCTCAGTTGCTTCCGTTGCCCATCCATGGCTACCGATTCGAATGAATTTTTCGCTGGAGCTTCATATTCTATGCGAACGACATGATCTAACTCAAGCATCCGTACAGCTCTTGCAATTCACGGTTCCTTCGTCCATGTTATCGGAGCGTATAATCTGCCGGTCATAATTTTCGTTTATCGAGAGAGTATTCGGTGGTTAATCTCTAGGCATACATTATTGGTAAAATTTATGCATAACCGTATGAGTTTCGTAGGAATATCAAATTTAGATTTCACGTAAGATAAGCAGCATGGCTGTCAAAGCGAAAGTCAACAAAAAGGTGATGGTACAAAGCAGCTTGTGCAAGAACTGAAGCCGTCCGAACTTCCCGAGCCAGATCGCTTCGACCTATGAGCTCTTGTAAAGTTCTAAGAAAATCCCACGTTTTCGAGCCAAATTTTGTTCAGCGATGGATCCTTTACTGTCTCAATGGGTATGTTAACAAGCAAAATTGGCAGATTGAAACAAAGAACAACATGAAGAAATTCAAAAGCTGCCATTTGATCCAGAAAAAACAACGGTTTGGCTTTGATGCCGGTGAGAAGGTAATCGTCAATGGCTACCATCATTGCGCCAAGATAACCGAATAGTTGATGTTTGAAATTGTGGCTTGTGATCTCGGCAACATTTGGTTTCAACGCAGCGGCACCACTTCCCACACATCGCATCAATCAATGAATTTCTTGAGAGAACACTGCGTCGAGTGGATAACATCACGTTTTGGGCTGATCTATTGGCCATCAAGATCGTGTGATAACACACCGTTAGACTTTTTCCTGTAGTAAAATGTAAAGTTCAAAGTCTATACGGATAATCCCGCTGCGATTCAGCGTGTCATTCGAAATGGATCACCCTTTATATTCGCACTATTTTTAGAAATGAAATATAAGCTTGTTGGACTCTTCCAACTTTTTTCTCTTTATTCAATGCGTAAAGAAAGTGTTACAGTGATCGGGTTTAGTTCAAATATGCGCCGTTTCGTTCAATAATCTGTTACCCATTAGACGGCAACTTCATAATACCCCCCTCGTAGAAGCCGCCCTCCTTATTTGCGACGAACTCGGACAGCCACTTTTCATAAGCCTCTTTTGTGTTCAACTTTACACCAACAAGGGCGTTCGCCATGGACAAAAACAGGTGGTAATCACTTGCCGCTATGTCCGGGCTATATGGTGGATGCGATAAAACCTCCCATCCGAGCTCCCGTAGCTTCCGATGAGTTATCAACGAGGTGTGTGGTCTGGCGTTGGTGGAACACTATACCTTTTATATTGGCCAATTCTGGACGCTTCTGGTCGATCGCCTGCTTCAAACGGTCTAGTTGTTCGCAGTAGATGGTAGAATTAAGAATCTGGCTATATGGGAGCAGCTCATAGTGCATGATTCCCTTGCAATCCCATCAAACACACAGCAAAACGGCCAGGGAGCGTCAATCCCGTCTTGGCCACTGTTTGAGACGATTCACCGGCCTTCGACCACGACCGTTTTCGTTTGATAGTGTCCATTTTTCGTCGGCAGTTACGATCCGCATGCCTGTCTAACTCGATGTTTTCCATGATTTGATCGGTATTCGTCGTCACAGGTCTTCCGCCGGCTGACTTATTCATGGTGTCGTTTTCACCCGCTCTGAATCGTCGAAACCATTCCTCCGCAGTTCGAAGTGATAGAGTACCATCGCCCAAAGAACCATTAATGTCATGGAACGTTTCGGATTTGCCTTTAACGAAGGAAAACTTTAAAATATCTCGAATTTCGGCGTTAGTGAACTCCATGTTTACAAGTTTATAACTAGTGAACACAATATCCAAACTAGTCATGCATAACGTCGTTTTGTGGGTTATGTCAAGACCTTTCAAAGATGTTTAGTATTGCTAGATACATGCTATAGCGGTGGAAGGGAGATATTTGACAACCTAATATAACCAATTTTAATATTCCGCTACAAAAACGATGCTGAAATCGCAGCTGAATGCAATTGATTAGCTAAATGCCAAATGAATTTATTGAATAATGAAAATTGAGTGAATTTCATTATTTGCGCGCACAAATCAACTCTGTGGGGAAACTAATGCATTTACTTTCGAACTTTCACAGCAAAAACTCGCGTAATGCGAAAATTGCAAATGCTTTCTAATTGCATTTAAGAATTGTGCGAAAAGTGTAGAGTTTGGTTTACTTACACTTTGCAAACAAGCAATGAATGTAAATCTATTTCTAGCGATTTTGGCGAATATTTGATTACAAGGCATACATACATACATGTATATAGAAACGTGCTTGTTCAGGAAGCAAAAAAAAAAAAAACAGCCTTGAAGCATGCAGATCCACTCACATGCCAAAACAAAACACGAAAATCGCAAACTTTTCAGCGGAGTTAATTTTTGATTCGAGCAAACGCGTGCGCTGAGCACGCCCGTCGGCTCCAATTAACATATTGGCAACTAATTTCGACTCGCTGTCCGTGTCACTGTCGAACTTCTGATTGTGCGGCGTTTGTCGAACGCACGTCCGAATGTGCGCGCATGGTTTGTTGTTGTTGTTTAACTTACGTGATTATAAGTATATACTAACACACACATACACACAAGTATATATGCTATTTCGCACACACACAATCAACGTTATTAGCCTTCCGCAAATGTGCGCTCGATTGCCTCAACTTGCCTGCTTTTGTATTCACAGGTTGTACGCACCGCTGATTCCAAGGATTGGACGCTGCAGGTGAAGTACGCGCAGCCACGTGACAGCGGCATCTATGAATGTCAAGTAAATACGGAACCGAAGATCTCCATGGCTTACCGGTTGAATGTTATAGGTGAGTAAGCAAGAAGAGAAAACAAAAAGCTAACAAACGTGCGAGTATACGCGGTAATTTAAGTTACTGCGCTCTTGTAGCTGGAGCACTTTGATTCGTTACTTAATTATTTGATTTCTATGGAATTAGTGTTAAGTGTGCGTTAGTTGTTAATTAAATCGAATTATGTATAAATATAAAAATATACTAATATTATAAAGAGGAAAGATTTGTACCTATTTTTGTATGTTTGTATGTTTGTAATGAATAGGCTCAAAAAGTACTGGGACGATTTAGAAAATTTTTTCACCAGTAGAATGCTACATTCTTCCAATTTGACATAGGCTATATTTCATTAAAAAAAAAAATTAGGGATTCTTGGTAAAATTTGAACAATGTAACCGAAGGAGTAGAAAAATGAGTCTTAAAATGTCTTTCGTCGAATGCGCTGCCGAAACTATTAGCGATAGAACAAAATAATGTACAGCAATATTGAAGAACATCATAATGTCTACAAAAAACTCTACGGTAGAATATGTCCAACTATTGTAGTTATGTCACTACAAATAACTTTTTTCATTTTAAGCATTAATGAAAATGCTAACCAAATTCAAACCATGCTATTTATGTGTTTATATTAATCCTTATCCAAATAAATAATTTTATGGTCAAGACCATTTAACTACCTATAAAATAGTTTTTAAATTGGGCTTTCCATTCAAAAGATATTACGAATTAAAAAATTTAAAAAGTAAACGAAACCGCCATAGCGCCGTGGCCGTTGTTTGCGATGCATTCTGAAAAGCGCGCCGGGCCAGAGAGTGTAAAGTACATAGAAGGTGCAAATCGAATTCTGTATGATGTTCGATTTGGCGGCTAACAGAGCCGACAGAATCAAAGTAAGGAATTCGACGTTGTCGCTGCTATTTAGCAGAATTGAGCACGTGCAGTGGCAAAAATATATGTAAAACGACTGAATTCATTATTTATTACTGTTATTTTAATTTTTTGATTATTATTATTTTTATTTTTTAATTTTTCATAATTAGTATTTTTATTTTATTTTATTTTTTTTATTTTTTTCGTAATTATTACTTTTACTTATACTATTTTTATTCGCTAATTTTCAAAGAATATTATTATTATTATTATTAAATATATTTATTTAATAATTTGTTATTTACTTATATGTAAAACGCCTGAATTCATTATTTATTACTGTTATTTTAATTTTTTGATTATTATTATTTTTATTTTTTAGTTTTTCAAAAGTGCCCGCCACTTAAACCATCAAAGAAATTGAACATAAATAGACTTACATACAAATTTTACTGTGGGATTTTTTTAATACAAATAAAAATATTTGTGAAAAAAGTGTTTTATATCCAAATTTCCAAAAATAAATAATTGTCTACCCCGTGCGATGCCGGGACGGGCTGCTAGTATATGTTAAAACAATTATAATTTGTGTACATATTTATATATATAGGCTATTTAACAGCTGACTGGGTGGCGCCAATAGATTTCTTTGCTTTGCTTCCATTTAGAAGTTCCAAAACAAAAAAAAATTATAATTTACTAATTTCTTCAAGCCACACCAACTATGGAGCTCAGTTCCTTGCTGGATACAATACTGGTGGACATAAACGCAAGTTGTGTGGTCGCACAAGCTGGACTCTCAGTCAGAGCATTCGGGTACTTAGAGTGATGCGAGTCTTGGCTTACTGGAATCTTCGCATACTATAATTTCATTCAAAATATTTCGATTGCCAGGTAGCCGAGCCTAGCGCTGGCTGTGTTTGGATTTTTTCATGTTTTCTCTACTCACACCTTCGAGGGAGATGTAAGAGCTAAGCTTGCGCAGAGGATTATTGGAGGAGTATACTGTCTAAAACTAACCATAAGATGCAATTTTAGGCTTCACGACCACTGGAGAGTCTTCCAAGCGGATGTGGTTGCCATAAAGGTAGCAGTAGATCAACTGCTCCGGATCATAGCCTGTTTCAGAGTAGTGACTATCCATTTTAATAGGAGGATAACGATAAGTAGCCTTGAATTCGATGACTGTGCTCTCAAGGTTAAATAAGCGATGTATAGACTACTTATCTCTAGCGTCGAGTTGATTAGCCTGGTTGGGTGTCTGGCCACAGCAGCATTCTATTGCTAGAAACTGTAAGCCTGATGAGCTTGCTGGGACAGTACTTTAGTTTCAATAACTTCGGATCGGAGCTTCTTTGTGTTCTTTTGGTTCACCACCAGTCTACCAAGCTTCAGAACAGCTCAGAAAGCGTTGATCTACTAGCAGCAGCTGTTCAGTCGGAAGTTCCTTTTGGTCCAGATTCGTAAGTGGTCTAATGAAATCTAGGTTCTCAGCAAAGATAAACATTTCAATGGTTATAGGAGCTCTAATTTGACAGTGTCGGATCGGTACAGTAAGATTGAACATCTAAGCATTTTTGTGATAGGTTACGGGCGTTTTATCGTTGGCTGATATCCAACAACAAGATTTCGTTTGGTTTCACAAAGGACATAACGGTTTAAGTGTGATCCCCGGTCATCGTGAGGCATTAGTTATCTAACCTAACTCAACATCTTTAATAATAGTTGTTCCCTACGCTTGTTCTTGATGTGATAGATTCAAAATACCTCGCTGAACGCAAAACTAAGGCGGATGGCGAGTCTTGCTGATAATATCATATCTTTGACGTGGACTGTTCCAAGTAACTGTGTAATTTTCTCGGAAATTGTTCGGATCGGGTTACTTTAACATATAGCTGTCATACAAACTGAATAATTGGAAAGTGTTTGCATGAAAAACTTGTTTCATTTGACGTGCTATTTTTTCATTGCATAGTTCGCAGTAGGGGAACCCCACAGTATCTTTAGTCTCGCCATAAATCAAATAAGACCGAGAAGGTTTTATTCCCTAGAAAATACCGATGGCAGCGCCGTCGCAAATGGGAGACATCTGTCTGCATCCAGCCGATACAGTAAAATCTCTAAGGGTTATCCTGGCTAGGAAGCTTTTATGGAAGGAAAATATAGAAGAGTGGGCAAAAAAGGCATCGATTGCCTTGCACTGCTGTAGAGGAGCCATTGGCAAAAGGTGGGGTCTCTCACTGAAAGTATTCCACGTCATTCTATGGAGTTTTTATGTAGTGGAGGGTTCTAGAAAATATCACACTTGCAAAGAAACATAAAAGCATTTAACGTTTGGCTATCATCAGCATGTGTAGGGCAATAAGGTAAACTCCAACCATGACACTTAACGCCATGTTGGACATAGTGTCGGTAGACATCATCGGAAGGTGTTTAGCTGCGAAGGTTGCCATCAGACTCAGAGAGTCTAAGTTCCTAGGAGAAACCGTATCACTTTGACTTCATACCGGATGACTTGGATCTTGGAGTCGCCAAACCGAACGAAGCTGTTGGAAGAAAGGGGCAGTAAGCTTCTTTAAGAATTGGTCAAAGCTTGGTGGAAAGATTGGTGGAAGGGTTTACTGTCAGGAGATCTCTATCAACTCGGTTGGAGTTCCTGACTATTGCAGTGTCTCTCAGTCCGAGGTTGCAGTAGATTAGTACACCGGAGTGAAGCCTCCTTCAGAGAAAGGACCATGCACTCAGTTAGCAGAGCGGCAATACTAGCTTTGCACTCATTAACATTGCGTTCAGAAATAGTCAAATAGTGTCTAACCTCGCTATCAAAAGCATCGAGAGTCTTTGTGATAAGACTGATATGTGTGCTAGGCCACAGGAAACAAGAAACAGGTAGTACCGCTAACAGTAGCATGTGAGCGGGTCGGTGCTTCCGTATCTTTATGTGCTAAAGAGCTGGACTTCGCGGAAGGTTTTTAACGTGCCATCTGCAGGAGCTGTATGGAAGAAGATGAGGTGGAAACAGCTCAACACTTCCCTCTTGACTGTCCCGCGTTTAGGAGGTAAAAACTTGAACATTTGGGAGAGATTACTTAAAAATGTGTTTTCACAAGCTTAGTCCTTTTTATATATAAGTAAATACATATATGTGAATCAAGCAAATCTCAGATTATTATTACAAAATCAGAACGAATGGCAGACAATAATCGATAAGGCAGTACAAAGCATTCATTTGAAAGTTTGATAGCTCGACGGCAGCCTAAAAGTTAAAGAGCTTACTGCGGCTAGAATGCTGCAACGCCCAACTCAAATAATTTCAATTCAACAAACTTCAAAAGTTTGCTTTGATTGCGTACAACAAAAGAATCAACAATGTAGCTTGAAAGGAGCAAAAACAGCTGCAAATGCAAAGCTGAAATGGCAATGTTGCATATGCAACAAATTCAAATTCAAATTCATATTCAAATCCAAATTCTTATTCAAACTCCAATTCGAATTTAACAACGAAAATAAATTCAAATACCAGCGCTAATGTCGCCAAATGAAATCAAATTGAAATTCAAACTACAAGTGACTAGAAATTCATTCACGCTCGGCGGCATAAAGTCACATACTTATACATTTTCATACACATACCTTCGTACAAGCGCTTCATTTCAGTATCATTGCAATTGTTGCATGCTACGCGGTCATACGTGCCTCAGCGTTCGACGAGCCAATTTAAATGAGAGCAATTCTCGACCCTTTAGTCTTCTATCTTCAGCCATCTATCTGCCATCTTTCGTGCGCGCTAGCGTCTGAACTAAATTCAACATTTGCTAACCAACACATCTTTACTTTGCGTCCTTGCGATTTTTCGTCCCGCAGTCCACTCGTCGCTTGCCACGTGTTACATATTTCACAATTGATTTTTAATGGAGCAAAGAGTAGTGCTAAGATCTCCTTAACAAGACAAATCTCGGTGGAGTACCCACAGCGCTTGCAGCGTCAGCTCATCGGGTTTTTTCTGTCCGCCGAATTGGCGGTATTTCAACAGATTTGCGTCTGTAGCTAGCATGAAGCAGCACCTGAATTTAATTTCCATAAAGTACTTAAGGGGCGGCAGCCTCATCTCACCTCCACACTGCGCTCGCTAATGTCTCTGCAAAACGCTCAGCATTGCATGTTTGCACTAGATACGAGGGCGGTCTGATAATGACTTAGTCTTACTGCGATATGAGATGGCGACCCGTTACGAAGTCTATGAAGAGTAATCATTCTTTAGGATGCCTGAGCTTGGCGCGAATTTATGTCGAAATTCTTTGTGCCTCACTGACCTTACCTAGTGCTTCATACCGTGTGACCCCTTAATGCCTAAAGCGTAGCCTTTTCAACGCGGGACAATCGCACAAAAGATGCTCCATTGCTTCCTTGCTCTTATCATTTCCTGCTCGATCTGCCAATCTCGATCTACTGATGTGTGTACTTAGCCTAGCCTAGCCTCAGACCAGTGATCCAATTATGTCTCCATAGTCCCTTTTATCTACCATTTTACCCCTGACTTTTGGATCACCTGATTAACTATCATAATATCAGCCGAATCCGACTCGTAGTTTGTATTTGAATATCAGAAAAATTGAAACAGATTAATATCGGTTGGGAATCCGATCTCATTTTCGAAGAGAAAGCGCGTAGTAAAATCAAAGAAGGCTCGGTTGCTGTATTTGCTAGTGCGACAGTCGACTAATCTGCTCAGACGATGGAGAAGATTGTCTTATAAGCCTGATATATGTATTCGACCTTTTTCTGGGACTCGCAGTCAATTAATCCGCTCCGAAGATGGAGAAAATTGTCTTATAAGCCGGATATGTAAATTCCACCCATTTTTGGAATTTGCAGTCGATTAATCTGCTCCGAAGGCAGTAAATATGGTGTTATCAGTCAGATATGAAAGTTCCGACTGTTTTTCGGATTTGCAAGGTATGATTACCAGGAAAAAGGCAAAATGGTCACATGGCTTTACTATGCCGAACTATTGAACTTCGAGTAGTTTAATGCCGCCAATGAAGCCTACATCGTAAAACTCCAGTGGACGTATATTTCATGAATGAAGGAAATATGGGAACCGCTGGTCATCCCATCAAAGGTTCCAAGCTTAAAGGAGAAAATAATCGCAATCTTTTAACTATTTCGTTATTCCTTTGTTTGCCAAACAACTATTGGACCAACCTCGTACCTACATTCGTGAGTGTGTGGTCGTTTCTGTGTCAGTTAGCGAGCAGCCTGCAAACGAGCATTCCAATTTACGTCATTGATTTTATTTATGGCTCCAAGTCGAAGGGTCACACAGCGCTAACGTGCGACGATGTGGTTGTTGCCGCTGCGGATAGTAGCGATTGATGTTGAGTTGTCATTGCATTTTTAATGGCCACACCGCATGCATCCCGGTCTTTATACTTCAACTACACACTTAATATGATAACAATTTCATTTTATTTTTAATTAAATTATTATTGTTAAATATAGATGCATTAATATTTGCATTTGAACCGAGAGGAAATAGAAAGTAGTGACGGGGGTTGATTAGAACTTCTTGATTGGATCACTTTTACTTCGGTATTCGTGGATTTCTATTTCAGTAGTAGCGTCGCACGTGCGCGCCAGTTAGAGATTTCAAGTTTCAGCAGGTGTGTATCCATTTGATCCTGCCATCTGGTGTCCTCGGGGATAACTCAAAGAGTAAGTGTTATTTCAACTTCTTAGGATTTAAACAATCATTAAAATGTTGTTACCCCTAAAAAAGAGAGAGTACATGATCTGGCCAATGTTGATGACGTGCTGGTTTCGGTTAGATTTAAATACCGGAATACCCTCGTTAACTTTAGGCAGTTGATATTAATAATATAAATCGATGATCCATATTGTGCGGACTGAACTTAAATCCTAGAGAGGCAGAGTTAGTATTTTTAATTAGGCAGTACATAATTCGAAGCCCGTATTTATAAAATGGTACCAGGCTAGTAATAGGGGATAAGACAAGCTCCTTGAGACAAATTTGGAAAAAGCTCTTATGGAAACCAAACTTTAAAGCTGGGGTAAAGCAGGCAGCTACAGCACTTTACACGTGTAAAATACTGAGGATTAAAACCTCGGGTAGCTCACTGGCTCTACACAGCAGTGGGCCGATTAAGACTTGAGGTATATTGAAAATACCCAGTAAGACGCATAAAAAGCATACCAAACATGCTAGTATTTGCATCGGTGGAGCTGTCAGAACAATTCCAAGTTGGATCCTATGGCAGTGAAGTCAGCTCTAAGACTGAGGGAATCCTCAGTATTAGTCAAAAAAAAAAAAAACAAAAACAAAAAACGGAATGGATAGTTAGTATCTTTTTCGTTTCTACCCAATATCATGGTTTTCGAATTTCGTTCTTTTCAGAGGGCTTTAGGCTTACCAGACTACAGCAGTGTCTTCCAAGTGGAAATCACAGCTGTTATAGAAAGCCTTCTTTTTCTTGGAAGCAATGTGCTCATATTAAGGAACCTATATATACAGAAAGTCAGGCGGCTTTGAAATTACTAAATCCTCTTAGGTTTTCGCCAAAGTTAGTGAAGTAGTGCCGTGATCTCTTATTGGATCTAATTGCCTATTTCACCATAAACCTGCAATGGCAAGCCTAGTAGGCATCATTCTTCTCTTTTGACTACGGAAAAGCGGAAATTTGTATGCCTTTGGTCAATTGTGCATATTTAATCGGCAACCATGTTATAAGTATAGCTATATTGGTATAATAAATCTTGCAAACTTAGCATGTAGGATGTGCAAGAGTGCTAACAGTTCACTATGTAAATAGCAGGAACGCCAATTAAAGACTATTGCAGAAGTTGTCAGCGGCAGCAGAAGAAGAGGCGACTATAAAATATCTTCTAAGCGAAAGTCGCAACTAACAGTAAAGAATTTCTAAACGACGTCTCACCGGTCGAAACAGACTTAAAGCAATCGCTCGTTAAGGCGTCGCTATGTCTTAGAACTTGTTTGGTAGGAACGGACTTTGCCGACCGAACGGCTTGAAAATGTTCTTCTTATTCTGACTGAGCTTTTGGTAATGATTAATATCATTTTAAATAGTCGTATGAGGTCTGTAGTGTTTTCAAAATCAGACATTGTGGCATGGAGAACCCTTTTTATGCTATCAGCGGCAGCTTTGAATTTTCTAGGAGCTCACATTTCGAAAATATCTGGATAACGGTTGATTTGCCAGGTCTGCAGCCACAATGATAACGACTAATTAGTTCGTTGGCGATGAGCTTCAGTCTTTTACAGAGTACGCTAAATAAGAACTTATACGCGATATTCAGAAGGTTGGTACTGTAATAATTGGCGTAGACTGCGGAATCTCCTTTATTGTGGTAGCATAGATAGTCGAGAAATCAGATGAATATTAGGAGGTATTATTGTTATACTTGTATACCTACATACGAATCTTGAAACCAGTATTAACACCAAAAATAATGCTAGTATCGGAATTCAACGTAGAATAACGCTTGCTAACTTGTGGTACTTCGGACTGAGTAGGCAGTTGAGAAGTAAAGTTCTCTTTTGACGAACTAAAACCAAACTCTATAACTCCGTCCAGCTAAATGGTGCAGAGGCATGGACGATGATATGACGATGACAATATCTCATGAGTCGACGTCACGAGCTTTCAACAGAAAGGTTCTGCGGAAGATTTATGGTCCTTTGCGCATTGGCAACGGCAAATACTACAGTCGATGTAATGATAAGCTGTACAGGATATACGACGCCATTGACATAGTTCAGCGAGTTAAGAGACAGCGGCTACGCTGACTAGGTCTTGTCGTGCGTATGGATGAAAACATTCCACCCCTATATATTTGACACAGTACTCGTCAAGCGAAGCAGAGGCGAAGGAAGACCTCCACTCCGTTGGAGAGATCAGGTGGAGAAGGTATCTCGAAATGGTGCCAAACAGCGTATAGAATAAACAACTGGCACGCTGTTGTTAACGCGGCTATAATCGCGTAAACGGTGTCTTCGGCAGTAAAGAAGAAGAAGTTTAAAAATAAAGTTAATTGATTGATTAATATCGTTTGTAGATACGAGTAATAAACTTCGGTTTGACTCAACTGAACGAATGCTGAAGTTTTCAAAAACTTTGTCATAAGAAAAACTGCTAGAAAAGCTCTGTAAATGATCATCCAAAATTTGTCTTAATACTATGTAAAGATATACTATATATGACTCTAACAACAACAAGTGAAAATTAAATATTTTTATATTTTTTATAAAAATTCACTTGGTTCCAAAATTGGCTTCAAATCGACCGTAAAAAAGTTCTGTAATTTGCCCACTTATCTAAAATATCTACAACATCTATTTATACCTGTGTATATGGCGTTTGTTAGTAAATTCCTGTTGTGTGTTGAGCATTTTCTCAGTCTTCTTTGTTTCATTCGTGTTTTCAGTTGTGTTTGTTTTTTCTTTGCACCACATGCCGCATCCACTTTCGCATCATTAAGCAATGTTCTGCGTGCTTGACTTCCAGCAGGTGTCTCATATGAGTGGGTACGCCAGCATTGCGTGTAGTCGTATATAAGGCGTGCAGGGTTGTATGCGGAGGTTAATAGCATGTGATTTTTTTTATCAATTATTTATTTCGTTTTCTCTCGCTGCATCCTGCTTCTGCCGCAAACATCCTTTTGTAGCTATTTATTTGCTAAAAGGTTGAAAACTGAAAATATTTTTCTCCATTGACAGTTTTGTTAACCTTAAGGAAGTTTTGTGGCATACACCCTGTATGTCCTCACCACTGAATAGCGTTGTTAATTTTTACGATTGAGTGCTACAACAACTAAATAGGTAAGAAACATTTAAGGTTAAGCGTAAATACATACATATATATGTGTACATCTGTATGAATGCAACTCACACCTTAGTTGTAAGCACAAAAATTAGCTATTTAGCACTTCATATGTGTACACAAGTATCCGCCGCAATATCTAGGAAGAAAGGAATATAAGTACGGAAATCACCAGCGCTGCTATGCGAAGGCAGTAAGCTAGAACGCTGCACAGCTTTCTTAGCTCATACTTAAGAATCACTAAAGAAGCAAATGCGAAAGTGAGATTGAAACGAAAATGGAACGCGTAAATATTCCTAGTAGTATAGAACATTTGATGCGATAATAGCGTTAAGCACATACACCGCGATATATCCACACATAGCATGTTTTCAGATCAGAATTCGGTGAGTGTGTCAGCTGAGAAAGAAAGTTTCTCTGTAACCGTTTTGCGACAAATTTTAAACTTTTGCATGCATTTAGTTTTGCTTAGAGCTTATTTAGTTGTTTACGAAGCTATGTATGGAATATACCACTTTGGCGTTATGAAGTGACATCTACCAAACATATTCCATAACCTTACAATCACTGAACAAACAACATTATATTTTTTCATTAGACCAAAAAGTGACGATTTCCATTAATTTTGTGCTTCCGTTTGAAGAAAAGTGCTGCATAGTCGCTTGAAATGCTTGAGAAGCATTGTAGAGGCAACATGCAAAATATTGCTTCAACGCGTATTTTAAGCGTACAACAAGGAAAAATACACTTGTTTGATTCGTGTAATAATTCCCACTGTTTTCTTGTAAAATCCCCTTCAACAAATATTTGTAAGGCTTCAGCAGGTGTGTACTTTTTTATTTCTGGCTTCTGAGGTTCTATTATTTTTTTTGTATTTTATGGCTCTTGTAGGTGTAGAAGTTACGTCTATTATAAGTTTAGACGCAGCAGCATTACCTGACATCCTTTGACTAACGCTAGCTGCGTAAGTAAGCTCCTGGACAGGTATCTGCTCGCGAAGATCTTTAGTTTTCCGGCGTTTACTACGATCAGACAACTCTTGGAATTTTATGCTTGGGCGCCCAAAGTTAGTATTCGGCGTCCAGTTGTGTACAAAAATGGAAGCGTTAAGCCATTCTTCGTATTTTTTGACAAATCTTTCTTCAGTATAATTGGACAATACCCATTTCTTTTTTAAATCCCATATGAAATACTTTAAATCATTACATAAAGTTTGAAATTCGCCTTCTGGACACTTCATCATTTCTTGAAGCTTTTTTTTTTTTACCATATTTGACGTTATATCTTCCCATTTTCTCGCAGCATACATAATGTTTTTCGTCTATAACTTTTGATTTTGAACCTGAAAAAAACGAAATAATAGAACAAATTCCTAACATTTTCAATTCTAGTAATTTTGGCTCCTACTTGAAAAATGTATACCCTCTTCCCACCTGTCTAGACTAATTTGGCAGGATTTCAGTATTCAATTAAAAAAAAAATAAATAACTACTCAGTACTCATTTTTTGCAACTGATCAACTTTTTTCAAAGCTTTTTTTTTACAGAGGGGGGAAAGACGGGGAAAATGTTTAAGCTGATATGTTAAGTAGAAACCCTGTAGTTTACTAAAAAAAAAAATCATAGCTCGTTCTCGCCCAACACTATAACAAAAACACTAATTTCTAAAAAATTTATAAAAAAAATTTGTTTTTTTTAATGATTCCTTGTTTTCGCGAAAAAAATATAATAATACATTAACTAAATTAATTTTTATATTATTAATATTAAATACATACCACGTTGTCCTGAATCCATAAAAAATATTTCCAAGAATGCCGTTCACGCATTAAAAAGATACTAGCAATCTCTCGAGAACAATGGAGAGTTTCGCGAACAAGCAAGTGCGTTCTGAACGAAGTCTAGGTTTCGACTACTTGTGTGGCAATATAGCGGCCTGAAGGTTTAAAACTTCAACAATGTTTGATATCACTACAACTAATTTCAAAACTAACGAGCAGTTTGATTTGAGTTACTTAAAAACAAATTACATAGAAATTAATAGTAATAGTCAATAATGTGTGTGATTTTTTTCGACATAATCGACTAGAGCGGCATGTGTCTTAAAGAAGATTTCTCGCCTCCTCGTTCACATGTGCATTAAGCCTTTTGTAGTGGGCATCTGCCTGACTGCTTATTTCTTCGGCGACTGTATTCATCCTTAGGTCTCGATGACTATCCGCATTTCTGCAGGACCAAGGAGCATTTACAAAGCCTCTTAGCACCTTCTTTTGAAAACGTTGTATAATATTAATAATGCCATCATTGGCACACCCCCACAGCTGCGCACCATATGACCATACCGGCTTGATTATTTGTTTATACGGACAGGTTTGACCTTCGTCCAATTAGCCACTTCATTTTCGACAATTTCAGACTAAGTTCAATCCTTTTTATTTTAATATGCTCTTTCCAACGTAATCTAGCATCAAGCGTGATGCCAAGATATTTAGCTGTATTTGCGTATTGTATGCAGACATCTAGAATACTTATAGGTTGATAAGTGATTCTTTTGTTTGTAAAATTTACATGAACCGATTTGCCACCGTTTAGTTTTATTCCCCATTTTTTAGTCCAACTCACTACAGAGTTGAACGCATGTTGCAGGTTTAGCGCAGCTTTTTCTGCTGTTTTTTCGACGCATAGTATTACGGTGTCATCAGCAAAAGTGGCAGTCATACTGTTTGGTGCTAACGGTAAGTCTCTTGTATACAGAATATATAAAAGTGGACCTAAGATGCTTCACTGAGGAACTCCTGCTTCAATTTCTTTGAGTTTGGAGAATTCATTTCCTAGTTTCACACGGAAAAATCTCATGGTGATATACGATTCTAAAAGAGCACAATACTCAACCGGAAGACATGATTTTAATTTTTGCATAAGGCCTTCGTGCCATACCTTGTCAAAAGCTTGTGCAACGTTAAGGAATACAGCTGAGCATACGTTTCACTCCTCCAGGGATTTTTCTATTTCCGATGTTATTCTGTGAATTTGGTCTATTGTTGAATGCTTATTTCTAAAACCGAACTGATGCGATGGGATTAACTGCTTTTCGTCGATTATAGTTTTTAATCTTAGATAAATTAATTTTTCAAAATTTTTGAGATTTGTGGTAGTAGTAAACTTGGACTATATGACGAGACTACGTGAGGATTCTTTCCTGGCTTAGGAACCATAACAACTTCGGCAACTTTCCAAAGGCTTGGAAAATGTATCAGACGGATTGTTGTATTGAAAAGATAGGTGAGCTTCCGTAAACATCCACGGTTCAGTGAAAATGGTTTTGATGTGAGAAATAAAGATGATACTTTGAGTCAAAAGCAAATGGTAGTCATGTTAAATGTGGCAAAACAAACAATTTCAAGTCGTTTAAAAGCTATGAGAAAGATTTAAAACTGTGGAAAGTTTGTGTCACGTAAATTAAATGAGAGACAAAGGGAAAATCGAAAATATTCTTGTGAAATTTTGCCTCAAAGACAAGAAAGAAAATCAGTTTTGCATCGAACTGTCACTGGCGATGAAAAATAGATTCATTTTAAGAATCCTAAACGGAGAAAAGCATGAGTTAATCCGCCCTAACCATCAACATCGACTGCAAAACCAGTTTGATTCCGTGAGGAGGCAATACTCTGTGTCTGGTGAGATCAGAAAAGTGTGGTACATCTTGAGCTTCTAAAACTTAGTAAAATTGTTAATAATAATCGCTACAGACAACAGCTGATCAGTTTAAATTATGCATTGACCGAAAGACGACTAGAATGGGTCAGAAGCCTCAGCAAAGTAATTTTGTTAAACGACAAATCGGTTAGGGATACAATCATTGTACTTGGCTGGGAGCCGCCACCCTTTCCGCCGTATACACCAGAGATGAGCCCCTTTCGATTAGCATTTGTTTTCATCGATTGAACACACATTGGATGAGCAGTACTTCGATTGCTATGCAGAAGTCGAGAATTGTTTGTCTGATTGGTTTGCTTCAAAATACGAATATTTCTATTGGCATGGTATCCACATATTGTCAGAAAAGTGGTTGAAATTTGAAATTTTTTTTAATGAATATGAGCGTAAAATAGTCTATCGGAGTAACATATTTCGTACTTACTGACATTAGGAATACCATTCAAGCGCCTTTGGCTTTTGGAGCTCTCAATTTTTACTATCGCAAAGAGATCTGTCGAAGTACTTTCGGATCATTAAAGCTTAAACCGGTTATATTAAGCTTGCCACGAAGCCTACCTAGAGAGAAATATCAGAGACTTTACAAATTATGTGTTATATACGCGATCTAGTCACTTAGTCTTTGAGATATCAAACTGCCTTGCTCACCGATTTTAGTTTGAGCGATTCTTGTAAGCAATACTTTTTTATTTCCCAATATATCTTCAGAAAATATTTTATGATTTGTTGTCCCAGTCAACGCTACAATCTCCGTTCATATTGTTCAGACAGGAACACTGTAGAAATTTAGAGTAAGGTATACCTTTTTCATGACTTCTTTGGAGGCTGATTTTTATAGCAAAATAAAAATGAATTATCTTGAATATTTAGGGTATTTTTTTTACATATTGAAAATATAAAAAAATGTATTTGAAAAAATTTAATACTTTATTACTATTATTATTGTCACTCGAAGTTGGCACCTCAAAAAAAAAAAAAAATGGACGTGGATGGCTTTTGTTATTTTGGCTCTTGATGTTATCTGAAATCAAACATTCTTGTTTATTCTTAATCTATAGATACTATATGTAATTTTTTTTTTAGCAAAGAAAGGGTTGTAAAATAAAAAGTTAAAATTTCAAAGCAATCAGGTCAGTAGAAAAAAAGTTAGGACCCGGGTCGACCAGAAAAACAATGTTTTAAAAAACAATGTGTTTAAAGTTCAACAACTCCGAGTTAGAGGACTCCGAGGTGCTCTAGGAAACTCGTTATAACTCACGAAATATTTCGAATTCCTGTCTGAAATTTTCACAGTATATTCTCAAGAAAAAAAATTCTCCTGAGAAAGGTAGCATAACGGGTGATTCAAGTAGAGGTACTTTTTTCAATAGCCGTCTTTTGACAAATAATGCGTTAGTCGTGTCCTGTGTTGAAACCCAGCATTCATTATTGTATATTATTCGACCGCATAGACCACGTCCAGCATACAGGCAAGAAAATAAAGCAGCCGTAGCTGAGAGTGTACACGAAGACCATGGAGAGTCGTTTCGGCGACGTTGGCAGCAACTCGGACTGACGTATTGAACGACTTGGCGCATTTCACATTGAGAACTTAAATTGAAAGCCTACGAAATCAATTTGTGTAAGAACTATAGCCGCTCGACCTTCCGAAACGACATCGCTTCGCTCAATGGAATTTTGAAAGGTTTCAAGGTGATCCGACATTTTCGAACCAAATTTTGTTCAGCGTTGATGTCCATTTCTGGCTCAATGGGTATGTAAATAAGTAAAATTGCCGCATTAGGGACAAAGAGCAAATTGAAGAGATTCAAGAGCTGCCATTCTATCTAGAAAATTCTGCCGTTTGGTGTAGTTTGCAGGCCGGTGGAAACATCGGTCCATATTTCTTCAAAAATGATGCCGGTGAGAACGTTACCGTCTATGATGACCGTTATCGCGAAATAATAACCGACTGCTTGATGCCTGAAATTAAAGCTCGTGATCTCGGCGGCTTTTGCTTTCAACAAGACAACATTGCATCCAATCAGTGGATTTATTTAGTCAATTTGAGCTGGTCTATTCGCCATCAAGATTGTTTGACCGAAATTTTATGCGAATAATTCCATTTTGATTCAGTGTTATTCGGCAATTACCAGTCAAATGCTTGTCCGCGTAACCGAAAATTGGACTCAACGGATGGACCCTCTGAGACGTAGCCGCGATTAACATTTGAAAGAGATAATCTTCAAAAACTAAATCCCAAAGAATGTTCCTTCGACGGATAATAAAAATTGTCCATTAAATTTAAAGTTTGTATTTTTTTCCTTAAAAATGTAGCTTCCGCGCAACTGAAGTTAACATTTTTTCTTGTTTTATTTTTGGTCATTTGCCTGGTACTTAAGCATTTTGAGTTTACTAAAAATTATTTCTTATATGAGACCGGTCTACGAAAAAGGGTCTTAGGTGTCAAAAAATCATTTTTTTTTTTCAAGTTTTTTATTTTATTTTATTTTTTTTTGACACCTTAGCCCCTTTTCGTAGACCAGCTCACATATGCTGATTAGCTGAGCTAGTTATGCCTAACTAAAAATTTAATTTGGTTTAAATTCAAAAATCAATTGTCAAAATTTGTTAGAAGTGCAATGGAATCACCCTAGTAGAGACAGATCATACATACGTAGGCATGCTATATATTCGCCGGAATATAAGCGAATATTTGGCTGCTGATAAAAGTGGCATCTTTGGCACGTTCGGAAAACCAAAACTGAGAAGATGAACGCAGGTGAGCCATGGCGACTTGGATTGCCACAAAATACCATATATATGTATGTACACATAACTACCCAAGGTGTTTTTAAGCACGGCAACTATCAGCAGCCAGCCAGCGCCAACAACGAAGCGTGTAGTTCGTTCACTTGACTACTTCAGACATTCTTCATTTGCAGCATTTTCCACTTTTGTTACCCTTCTCCAATTCGTTTGCGGCTGCCTCTTCATCGAACGTTGCCATGCCAATACTGATTACATTGCAATTGATGGTACTTTTGCCCGTTGCCTCACTTAAAACAATAGCGGTGACCTCTTGCACACTAACACACCCAAACATACATTCATACACTTACTTACTTATATACAAACACACATATATACCGACAATAATTGCAATTATTTTCAGTTTGCGCTAAACTTCAATAATGCGACAGCATCGTGGTAGCGCAGCAACAACAGCAAACAGCGAACTTATTTTGTTGTCGAAAGTTCGAATTTAAACATTGATCCTTTGCCCTCTGTCCCGTGCTGCTTTCACCAAGTTACCGGTATATTTTGTTGTTTTCTTGGCTGCTCTCGAAATTATTGCACCTTTTGTGGAAATCGGTTGGCCATAAATTTCACTTCGTGACGGTGTGTCTTTTGGTGCCATTGGCAGTATATGGCGGAAATAATTATTTTCGTAATAAATATTATTAGGAAAGTAAGCTTGCTGATTTCAAGTGGCGGAAATGTTGGTATATGTCTTCATATTTCGTGGTGGAATACATATGGACACAGACTAAAAGATAAAATATATTTATATACATATATATATAGAATATATTTTATTTTTATTTTATTTTTTATTTTGAAATAACACTCATTTTGACGAAGCTTAAGCGCGATCAATTAGCAATATTTTCATGAGCTCAGAATAAAAATATTTTAGGCATCGTCAAATCTTTGGATTCATTTAAGTTATCATCGAGGTTATCTAACAGAAGGTCCAGGAAACGTGCTGTTTCGACGGAGTAGGACCTTAGCGAGAGGGTCGTCAGATAAGTAGGGTTAGGTGGGCGTGCAAACAGTTGTTTAGAGTCATGCGGGTACTCGCTACATGCTGCACATATTGATATGTTGGCAGCGATTCTGGATAAGTAGGAGTTTTACCTGCTATAGTATCCGAACGATGCTGCGCAAGCGTCACTCTCACTTCTCGCGGTAAGTCGAGCTCTTCGCCTGCAATGGGTGTTTGACTCCAAGTAAGCCATTGACTGAGAGGCAGTCGGAGGAGGTGTTTATGGCTCCATTTTGGTGGCGGTCAATGCGTGTCTGAAGCTAATTGCGTTCGAAATCTAGTTGAGGATGGACCACTTGATGCTCTTAGGAAGCGGTTTCGCATCAAGCGGATGACTTTAGCGATGACTTCTACGAAAGCACCTCAGCATAAACTGCTTGAGCAGAAGTTCCTTAAGCTCTGTGAATATGTTGGATAGGAGACATCAAGAACTATCTCGTTCATATTCCGGACTGTAAAGCTCTGGTATGTCTGACGCTTCTTTGCCTGCGTTTCTCTGTATTCAGACGACCATATTTGTGCGGCGTAGTTAAAGACAGGCTGGGCGATTGTCTGGTATGTTGCCAACAACGTTTCTTTGTCTTTTCCCCATGTGCTGACGGCTAGCGACTTGAGGTTATCGTTGCGGCTCTGTAAACTATAGGCAATAACCATGGTCGAGTGAGGAGTGAAGGAGCACAGGCTGTTGAGTGTCACACCTAAAATCTTAAGGTTATTCACAGTCGGAATTTCAACGCCATCGACTGAAATATTAAGGTCAAGTCTTTTCTGCTTAGTCCAGTTTTTGAATATGATTGCTGTGTATTTAGTGGGTTAGTTTAGAGTGTTAGGTTCCGTGCAGCGAGAAAAGTTGAGGTATTCCCTTAGTAAGATAGCGTAGTGGGTATTGATCAGCAACCAGCACTTGTGAGGTTGCAAAAGTCCTCTGGTCCAGAGTGGGAGATAAAAGATCTTTAGATTGACTAGCTCTTAGCAAGGCTCACATGGTCGCGTGATAGATCTACTAACTGAACACTGTATAATCAGCAGACACGCGGTGCGGGAGGAATACGAGGTGTGTTCAAAAAGTATCGCGAAAGTTTTGCTGAGAGTTTTCTTCGATTGCAGGGGCGTGGTGCATCATGAGTTCTTGCCACAGGGAAGAACGGTCAATAAGGAATATTACCTGCAAGTTATGCGCAATTTACGCGAAGCAATCCGCCAGAAACGCCCGGATTGGTGGAAGAACAAAAATTGGCTTTTGCACCACGATAACGCCCCTGCTCACACACATCGTTGCTTGTGCGCGACTTTTTGGCCAAAAACAACACACTCATGATGCCGCAGCCACCGTATTCCCCAGATCTGGCCCCTGTGACTTTTTCTTGTTCCCTAAACTGAAGAGGCCCATGAAAGGACGACGTTACGCTTCTCTTGAGGAGATAAAGACGGCATCGAAGGAGGAGCTGAAGAAGACAAAAAAAAATGATTTTTGAAGTGCTTAGAAGATTGGAAAAACCGTTGGCACAAGTGTATAATATCTCTTGGGGATTACTTTGAAGGGGACAAAATAGATATTCATGAATAAATATTTTTGAAAAAACACAAAATTCGCGATACTTTTTGAACATACCTTGTATGAGGTAAAAACATGTTAGAATTAGAACCCCAGATAACATGGTGTTCACTAGGATCTCAATTGATTTATTTACTTATAACGGGACCATACCGAACCAGTTCTAAAACCTTTATTAACTGAGTTTTATTTGTTGGCTGTTATGGTTAATAGGACGGTTTTCTAGGCCTATCCAAACGTTGAGTTCTTAGATCGTTAAACTGATGCGTGAATAGGATCATCTACGGCATCTTTATTATATGGAATACCTACGTCTCAAAGCCGTTAATGTAAGGTTTGGACACTTAAATTCATTTGGTAAAAATCTTGCTGTTATAAAACTGCACTTTTAAAGCGGTCGTCAAAACTTATCTGCCTGTCGTAGCTGCTTTTTGTCAAGATCACTTCTTTCATCTTATGCCAAAATGCGATTTTTTTGATCCCGAGTTAATTTCTTCTGATCATTTCGCAATACACAGCCAAAACGCGACTATAACTGAACAGTACTCATGCCAATTTCATACAAAATAAATGATTTCCCAATACCTTTTAGATTTAGTAAAAATTTTGACAAATCTACAGTTACTTAGCCGAAGATAATCTGGAAAATTGGTGGGGCGTTCTTATTGTCCTCGATCATATATGGAATTCCATTCGAACTGAACTAGTTAATACTTCTCAAAATCAATTAACCGCCTCCAAACCTTAAATGGCGTATTGGGTACTTTTCTGAGAAACTAGCCAACCATAACCTAAGCTTACGAATACTGTACTTTCGAAAATGCAAGCAATTAAAATTTGTGTGCTCCTTTTTGGTGTTATTTTACCTTCATCGCCTTTGCAATCCACACCTGCAATTATCTATATTTGTATGACTGCCTAGGTTGTCTTTCAGTTATTATAAAATTCATCGGTTTTTATCCCATTGATAACCCACATCCGTTTTCTTTTTTCACAAATATTTACAACTAAGGGCATTACCTTCATCCACACTCGTACATAAAAGTATTATATCTATAAATATGTATCTCAGCATGCATTACACCGATGTTAACGGTAGAAAAAGAATTCATACAACAAAAGTTAAAAAATGGAAAAACTTACTTTTGTAGGTTTTCTGGGTTAGTTTTAAGTTTGTGTGGCCACAGGATGTGTGGACTGCGGTGAGCCAACTAAAGTTTATCGTTTAGTTAGATCTCGAGTGTAAACAGGAAATAGCGTTAATAAAGTACTTTTCTTGTACTATTAAATTGGACATATCGACTGGCGACACTTTACGATTTTACACTATTTAATGAAATTGAAAGTGTCTTTATTTTTAATACTGGAATTAAGGATTATGTGGGAAAAGTAACAATCACTTTGGGAAATTAAAGATCGCAGACATACTACTATAAGCAAAAAATATAAAGTCTGTTCATAATTTTAAAATCCTCAATTTGTGCTCCAAAATCTATGTTGTTCCGATGGCTAGTGCTAAGCTTTCGCGAAGCTTAGATAATAGTGAACACAAGAGGTCATGGGGTGCCTTTTCTTGTTAGCTCATTACTTTTATAATTCCCCTGCGATTTCGCTGTGGCACTCAAAGCAGTCTTACCAAAAAGACACTCGATGCTATTGACAGCGAGGTTATGCACTCCCTGATCAACTTTGAACGCACTGTTAATGAGTTCAATGATAGTATCGTCGCTCTGCAATCTGAGTGGATGGTCACTTCTTGGAAAGAGGCTGCACTCCATGGCAGTAAATCTACTGTTACCTTATTAGTGGCTAGATTGGCTTGAACACTGCAATACGAGGTGTGTTCAAAAAGTATCGCGAATTTTGTGTTTTTTCAAAAATTATTTATTTATTCATGAATATCTATTTTGTCCCCTTCAAAGTAGTCCCCATGAGATATTATACACTTGTGCCAATGGTTTTTCAAATCTTCGAAACACTTCAAAAAATCATTTTTTTTTTATCTTCTTCAGCTCCTCCTTCGATGTCGTCTTTATCTCGTCAAGAGAAGTGTAATATCGTTCTTTCATGAGCCTCTTCAGTTTAGGGAACAAGAAAAAGTCACAGGGGGCCAGATCTGGGGAATACGGTGGCTGCGACATCATTAGTGTGTTGTTTTTGGCGAAAAAGTCGCGCACAAGTAACGATATGTGTGAGCAGGGCCATTATCATGGTGCAAAAGCCAATTTTTGTTCTTCCACTAATCCGGGCGTTTCCTGGCGGATTGCTTCGCGTAAATTGCGCATAACTTGCAGGTAATATTCCTTATTGAGCATTCTTCCCTGTGGCGAGAACTCATGATGCAGCACGCCCCTGCAATCGAAGAAAACTGTCAGTTACGATTCGCGATACTTTTTGAACACACCTCGTAGTTAGCAAGTCTGAAATTGGAGTTGATAGAGAGCTCCTGACATTAAATCTCTCTACTAATCTTCCCCAAACTTTGACCTATCCATGAACAATCTCATTGCCCATCTCCTCCAACGGCTTCTTCCTAGGCACGCAAATCGACGACTCCATGATCCAAGTGATCCGGTATGAAGTCAAAGTGTGTGAGGATTTCCAAGTGTTCAAATACGAGTTCTTTTAAGAATCCAGATTCTCTGAGTCTGATTTTTCTGATCTTTTGCCGCCATAAACTTTCCGGCGATGTTTACGGATAATGTGTACAAGATGACGTTAAGTGCCGTGGCTGGCGTGGAGTTTAGTGTACCGCAAATGAGCGCCGCTCGCTGAATAATAGTATTGTGGTCTATATTTATTCAAAATTGTCAAATTCCTAAAATTTATTTAACTTTCCGAGAAGTCTAGAAATAAATTCAGAATCATAATGTAAGATAAAGTGAAAAACTCAGTCGTTTTGAATTCGAAATTTTCAATTAAAATTGTATTTTTTTCTTGGTTAGAAAAGCACAAAGTTTACCTACACGGAAAGCTTTCGAATTCGAAAAAAATCATTGGCCGCTAAAGAGATTTTCTATTAATAATTCATAAGGATTGCCACAGATTACTTTCATTGTAATTAATAGCACTTTAAAGATAATTCATTGAGAGAACTGAATAAAGTGGGGATATTAAAGAAAAAATAAGTAATTGACTTTCTGAACTTAATTAATATGACGATTTAAACTTATATGGCAAAGCATGTGTGTCATTGGGGATGTACATTTAGAAAGCTCATAATAATTTGCAAAAAAAAAAAAAATATTATAATAATAAAGCACCGCCGCAACGTTAGTGCCAAAGCATTTTTCAAGGACAATTAAGATACTTATTAATATCGCAGGCGCTTAAAGCGCTTTCAACGCACTTCAAATGGGCGAGTCTCATTTGAGTGGATTTTCAAGGGTGCCGTAATAACTGCGGTCAGGGTTTCGCATTTACGCTACAGTGCGAGGGGTGAAGGTTGGTAATTAACTACATTTATTATAACTTTATTTTTTGTTTTTGGCTTAACTAAACTGCCGCTGGCTTAATTGCCTCAAAAAGTCGGATTATAGTATAATGAAAAGTATGCATGTGTTTAAGTGTTGGTGCTGTTGACGGGTGTCGTCAGACCGCCAACGGCGAAGGGTTAACAAAACAAACAAAATATGCAGTGCATTAAAGCTGTCAACAACTCCGGCGCACGGTGTTTGGCAAAACCACAGCAACATTTGCTTACCTGTGGGGAGCACCGCGTGGGAAACAGTGTGCGCCGATGAAGCAAAGACTACTCGCCACACGAAGCCATAAGTTGAAACCCACTACAAGGCCAGCAACAGCTTCACCAAACGAGTGGATGCCGAAACTACACCTTTTCATTACTGACGGCTAAAGGTTGCCGTCATTGTTGTTCGGAAGTTTTTTCGCAGCATAATTACGAGGGGGTTGTAACATTAAAAATAATAACCTCATTTAAGTGAACTGAGCCTAGGCATTTGACATAATTTTCGCGCTCATCTCCTTGTCAAACTCCGAAGGTATCGGAGAGCACACTTACGATGACACTTACGATGGCACTTCGCAGCTGCATTAGGTCCATCAAGTGGCGCCTACCTTAATGATAGGCAACCAAAAAAGAAAAAAAAAAAAACAAAATGGGAAAGCACTGCGCAATTACAAAGGATTATAGCAAGTGAACAAAGCAGTGTAAACAAAACAAAACGGAATGTTTGTAGCCAGAAAATACCGCTATAAAAGCACTGCGTCGTTTCTGTGCAGGGTTGCGTATGGCAACCGGAAGATGAAAGGAAAATGGTAAGGAAGTACGAAGTAAACGGTTAAATGCGAAGAACTGTTGAGAGGCAGATAGCAAAAAAGGACAGTTGGAGGAAGAAAGAAAACCGGATGTAACTAAGCAAACGCTGGAGAGGTCGGTGTTGTTGCTACCCTTTCTGCTTGTGTTTAGACAACAAAGAGACGGAGTTTATAAGCTAGCGAATTGTGTAATCCTTTTGCGAATCGCAGCTACCGACTGTGCTGCAGTGTTGCCAAGACAATGTTTAACAAAGCCAGAGACGTTGTTTTAGCGCGCCTTCTTGGCTTTTTCTGCCACTTGTAAGCACAATCATTGTTTGCTCTTTACACCGGGCTGTGTACGAGTAAGTAGCAACAATTACGGTGCTTCATAAGAAAAGTGCTAAATCTCAATCGGAAGTGCTAAAAATTCAAACAAGCGACACTGCACTTTTCTATAAAAAAAAAACTTTCTTTGAAACTATTTATTTTCGATAAAGCTCAGCGCTGGTAGCCAGAAAACTGCATATATATTTATAAATATGAAACAAGAAAACAAATAACTTAAAAATAGACTTACCGCTTGGTTATTTTCTTCGGCGAATCATATCCTCAACAAAATTACAATATATAGGTTTGTCCGGAAAGTAATAGGACTGAGTCTTCCACCGACATTTCCGCCAAGCTTTCACCCATCTGTAAGGAAGCTCACTGCCTCTCTCCTCCAACTGCTTCTTCACATCCACAACTCGCTCGCCGGCAGTGAAGAAGCCGCCAGAGCTCGGTTTGGCGGCTCCATAATTCAAGTGATCCGGTATGAAATCAAAGTGTGTGAGGATTTCCGAGTGTTCAGACGTTTTTTTAGGAACCCAGATTGTCTACGGGCAAGTTGTTCAAAATGGTGTTAAGTGCCATGGCGCGATAGTTTTTAGACCTAAACAATTTCTTCAGAGATTATGGACATTATTTGATCATTTCTTTTTTTAATTTATAGGGTCTCCAAATGACAAATTTAATATATCCTGTTCAGGGATAATCTTTATATTAATTGCTTATGAATATTTGGGTGTGGGGGAGTTTTGTGCGAAGTAAGTGTGGCGATCTCACATTCGAAAAATTAATTTGTCTGTGTATTACCATACTATTTGTACCTAAATCCCACGGTTTCCTCAATACGCAAACCTTTCCTAGGCACTAGAAAAGAATTTAGCGATTATAAAGAGATAAACGGCGAAAGAAATTTTATTGAAACCAAAGACAAGTTGTAATACACAACTGATGTTAAAAATATAAATTATATTGAATACTAAAATATAAGTAAAGGGTGACTTATTTCGAGGTTTCCTACTTTTTCAAAGAAAAAACACAGAAGCTCCACATTCGTAAAAACTTTTGACATTTACTTTTTGAAGATTATCTCTTTCATATGTTGGCCGCGGCTACGTCTGAGATGGTTTAAAGGTCGCGTGATGTCTTACTCCAAGGCCTGATTCGAAGCGGGATTGTCCGCGTAGACTTTAGACTTTACATATTCATACAGGAAAAAGTCTAACGGTGTGATTGACCGGTCCAAAACGTGAAATTATCTGCTCATCGAAGTGTTCTCCAAATAAATTCATTGATTTATGCGTTGTGTGTATACTCACTTGAGTACACTCACAGCTATTACTGCTATACTTTCTTTACTGCGTGCTGGACGTAGTCTATTCGCTCGAATATTATCTAGTAATGAATGTTGGGTCTCAAGATTGGTGTTGGTGCTGCGAATAGTAGGGTCAGTAGGCGGATTATGTTGAGCATATTCTTTACAGAATCTCCGTAATAAAGTTGAACGATTTGTGAACATTATTTAGACGTAAATCTTTTCATGATGAAATGCCAAATAAGAGTAAACAAAATTAACATTACAGTTTGAAACGACTTTCGCGTGATATCCCAAAAAAGGTTATTGGAAAAAGACCCCCCACTTGGATCACTTGTTAAACCTTGGTTCGTAAGGTACCTTTTCCACATTTTTGGGAAAGCGTGGTAACGCTTTTTCTTCCAAAGCCTTATAGCCACATATGGATATACCCCGAGAAATTTTTCCTAGAATACCCCCATCTACAAGCTTTTAGCTTTGTCAGAGTTTTCTCCTCATTTAACAAAATGTTTGATATATTTTTCTCTTTGGCCATTATTTATTTATTTTTTGGTTTCTTTTTTTGGTTAGTTTTCTTTTAATTGCCTTCGATATTTGACGTTTAATATCTCTTAAAAGCTTAACTTAATCGAGAAATTATCAAAGTACAATTTGAAGAGCATGCAATTTTCTATAAGATCTGCAAAATGAAATATTTTTTTTAAAATTTGCAAGATAGAATTTTAATAAGAATAAGAAAAGAATTTTTCTATCTGATAATAAGAATAAAACAGAAAACTATAACCATACTTTCCTTTTACTATTAAAAGCTCATACTTGGAGAGATTTTCTAGAGATGTCTATCAAACAATTTTTCAGAATTTAATATATACACAAAAATTTCGATTGTGTCCAATTTAAAAAATAGTCAGAGCGAATTAAAAATACCATTTTATTATATTGAAACTTCCGTTTCCCTAAATCTGTTAATTATATCCTTATATTGTGTATGTAGAAATAGATTAACCCTTCAAAAAAATTAGAAATAGTAGAATACCAGATTAAATATACGTGAACATACGAGCCCTCAGTTATTCGCCACTGCAGGTTTAGGACTGATTTGACGATGCATGAAAAGCTTTCATCGAAGTATATTCTGATCAGCCTTTCCAACTGGATCCCTCGCTAACGAATAATACTACTGTGACCAAAAAATAACATTGACATTGTATTTATTTTGAAAATTCCTTATTTATTCTTCCAAATTAACTTCATTCCCTTCATAGTAATCCTCTCCCTATGCCAACGGATTTTCCAATCTTCGAAACACTGGTTGTAGCCACTTTCCGGGATGGCCTTCAGTTCCGTCTTCGCTGCGGCTTGAATCTCCTCTATCGTACAAAAACGGTGTCCCCGGAGCGGTCTTTTGAGCTTTATGAACAGCCAGATGTCGCACGGCGCCAGATCAGTTGAATACGGTGGTTGCGGAACGATATGGGTTAAGTTTTTGGCGAAATGATCACCAATTACTAGGGCAGTATGGGATGGCGCATTATCGTGGTGTAAAAACCAATAATTGTCTTTCCACAATTCCGGCCTTTTTAGGCGGATAGTGTTACGCAAACGACGCATAACGTTCAAATAATATTCCTTGTTGACTGTTTGACCGGTTGGAAGGAATTCATAATGCACAACACCACGATAAGCGAAGAAAACAGTCAACATGACATTGATTTTTGAGCGACTTTGGCACGATTTTTTTGGTCTCGGCTCCCTTTTGGCACGATATTCGCTCGATTGATGGAATGTTTCGGGGTCGTAAGCATAGATCCAAGTCTCATCGCCAGTTATAATGCATTTCATGACACCCTGGTAGTCTGAAAGCATCGTTTCACACACTTCAACGCGACGCCTTTTTTCCAAAAAATTCAATGTTTTTGGTACCAGTCGAGATTTGACGCGCTTGAGGCCCAAAACATCGTTCAAAATGGTATTGGCTGAGCCTTTCGATATGCCAACTTCATCAGCAAGGTCTCTAATTGTTAATCGACGGTTTTTCAATACCAAATCTTTGATTTGTTGAACGTGAGCTTCTTCGGTTGAGGTTGATGGTCGCCTTAAACGCTCTTCGTCTTCGACACGTTCACGGCCGTCTTGGAACTCACTATACCACTTGCCAACATTTTTTTTAGACATAGCCTCATCACCAAAGGCTTTCTGGACTATCGTTAACGTATCCGCAGCAGAAAATTGATTCCGTAAACAAAATTTAATGCAAATTCTTTGCTCAACAAATTTCGACATCGCAAAAAACGAAACACTCACTTTTAGCAGCTCACAAAACGCCACGTATCTCAAACACTAATGAATATTTTGACATAAAATTTGAAATTAGTGAGACTGACAGTACTACCAACCTAAAAAAGATAATAATTCTCCAAATCCTTCCATGCGCGCAGTTTAAATTCAAATGTCACCTTATTTTTTGGACACTGAAGTTGCTGCCAATCGCTTTCTGTCAGATCTTTAAGCACACATACTCGTAACTCTGTGCTTGCTGCGGCTCTCCTATCCTCCTACCATCTCATATATTGACAACATTAATGCATACTCATACATACACATGTGTAAGGGTTATGCAAGCAAGCATTACTGTGTTATATAATGTAAGCAAGTTTCACTTGTCCATGCATTGCTGCTGTCATCACAATTTTTCGTTGCATTCTTAGCATTTTGCATCCACATTTCTCTTGCAATTGTTGGTAGTATATACTTACACATATGTACAGATGTATGCTCGTACAATTTATTCCTTTAAATTGCATTGACACAGAAGTTGAACTCGATAAAGGCGAAAGTATTCAGATGTTCTTTGTTACAGTGTTAGACATTGTTATGGAGCAAATGTTTGTGAGTAATGAAATTTAAAGGCTTCAGATTATTCGCTGCAAGCAGAAGTGCAGCTGGAAAGTACAAGATAGTTGCACAAATTGCAATGCGTTACATTTAATTTGCATATTTCTTTGAAGTTTTATTTCTTTTAATTTCTGTTTACATGTCACAAACGCTTCGGTTGAAAATTTAGACATTTTTCATATTTCAGAGCAAGTTTAAGTCGGCCATATATGTTTTTATGAAATAATAATAATTAAGATATTTACAAATTGAAGCTCAAAGCCTTAAAGTATGGTGTCCGTAAAGATATAATAAGAATAATAGTGAAAACTTCGAATTTCCTCTAAAAACAAATAGGTTATTTTATGTTAATCCGGTAGGCCAAGCAGCCACGCATAAACCAGTTTTGGTCCTTTGGTCCATAAGAAGTAGTCATCCTATAAGATGCTTGCATTTGACGCGAATTTTAACAGACTCTTTTGCCTCACCAGCGATACCTCCTCCAGTGTATCATAACGTAGGCTTTATCAGTGCGGGACAAGTGTACAAGATATGCACTGTTTCCCTGGTGCTCTGCTCCAGACGTTTCTTGCAGTCTTCTCTTTCTCGTTTTGTTATTTGCAATACTTGAGTGAGTTAAACCATGCTTGCGTCCACATCATGGTCTACTTCAGCTTCCTTTCGATGTCGTTCGGGTAGCCATTAATTACGATTCGTCTGGAATTTCTAATTTTAATTTAGCCGCATATATAATATTAGGCTGTCAACAATCTCCCTTCCGCTTTTGTGCTCTTTATTCAATGCTGTATAAAAATTGTTACAATGATCGGATTTAATTCGAATATGCGCCGTTTTAATTTAGTTGGCAACTTCATAATACCCCCCTCGCGGAAGCCCCCCTTATTATTTGCGAAGAACTGGGACAGCCACTTTTCACAAGCCTCTTTTAAGTTCAACTTTACACCAACAAGAGCATTCGCTATGGACAGGAACAGGTGGTAATCACTTGACGCTATGGATGGTGGATGCGATAAAACCTCCCAACCGAGCTCCCGTAGCTTCTGACGAGTCATCAACGAGGTGTGTGGTCTGGCATTGTCCCACCCAACCCCACCAAAAACACAGCAAAACCTTCCTGGCCGTCAACCCCGGCTTGGCCACTGTTTGGGACGCTTCACCGGCCTTCAACCACAACCGTTTTCGCTTGATATTGTCGTATGCGATTCATTTTTCGTCGGCAGTCACCATCCACTTCGAAAATGGGTCAAGTTCGTTCCGTTTCAGCAGCATATCGCAGGCGTTGATTTGACCCAGAAGTTTTTTTGCGTCAAATCATGCCGCACCAAAACATCAAGCTTTTTTGTGTATCCAGCCTTCTGCAGATGGTTTAAAATGTTTTGGTGATCATCTTCTGGGCGATGTCACGAGATGCCACATGCCGGTCTAACACTATGTTTGCCATGATTTGATTGGTATTCGTCGTCACAGGTCTTCAGCCGGCTGGCTTATTCATGGTGTTGTTTTCACCCGCTCTGAATCGTCGAAACCACTCCTCCGCAGTTCGAAGTGACAGAGTACACTCCCCCTAACCACCATTATTCTCACGGAACGTTTCCCTAGCGGACTTGCCTTTAACGAAGGAAAACTTTAAAATATCTCGAATTTCGGCGTTAGTGAACTCCATGTTTACACCTCTATAACTTTTGAACGCAACATCCAAACTAGTCATGCATAACGTCGTTTTGTAGGTTATGTCAAGACCTTCCAAAGATTAATAGTATTACCAGATATGAGCTCTTTAACACTTTATGCATAGCGGCGAAAATCAAAAAACTAAAAGGCGGAAAGGAGATATTTGACAACCTAATATCAATATAATTTCATAATTCTGTTCTAAAATGGCATATTTTGCAGCCCCTGGCATAACCGCTATTTGTCCTGATCCCTCACTAGTTTGGTGCAACAGTTTTCTATTACTAACATAGCTCCACACCATAGCCTTTTGGATATCGGATATTCTAAAACTTTTTTCTAGTTCGTCGATCATTTTCAGTGCTGTTGAAGTCGTATTGGACGGCGAAGGTCGTTGCAAAACGGATAGTCTTTCAACTGCGGTAATAACCGCTTCGAGTCTAAGTTTAAGTGGAGGATAAGCTGATGGAAAGATGAAATTTTCTTTTTCCTTACTTATTAAGAGTAACCGTTGTTTCTTCCAAAGTTCATGGAATACTTAAGCTTCAGGGAAGGCGTTGAGCACTTTCAAAAGTACTGCTGGTGAATCTGCAGCAATTATTTTTGGGATTTATGCTGAGATCCCGTCCGAGCAGTGTGATTTCTTAGTCTTGAGCTTGTCAGTGCTCAGTTACAGCTCGTCAATGGTGAACTGGCGAAATTGCAGAAGTCTTGTAACCTATTTTGGATGATAAGCTTTTTCGTATGTGGGAAAAAGCTCGCTTACGAAGTTATCCATTTTGCCACCGGCTTAGTTAGGAGACTCTTCCCGAATACCAAGTTTGTACAGAAGTTACTGTTAACATCCTCAAGTAGTTTCGTTTTTTTTCTTTTTCCTTTATCGATGGATAATTAAGCTACTTGTTCGCCGCTTGATATTACTCGGGTTCTTGCTATAGATCTCATGTAGATCTGCGAAAGCGATATTGCATAAGGTTGTCGATATTTTCCGTCCACCAGTAAACTGTTGCTTAAGTTGGGTGTAATATCGAGATAAATTTATCTACCATATTTTTCTAATATGATTATACATTGCGTTTTAAGAGAGGGATGATAACTACAAATGAGAATATTACACAGAGTTAAATATGGGTAATCGTCAGTGAGCTCATGATTTCAAAATTTAGATCGGAGACTCCATATATTATATGTATATTGAAATGCTGTATGCTACCCTCGACCTTTTTTTCTTGTCCATCCTGTCCTAATTGTTAAGCTTAACATCATATCGGGATGTGTGTGCATGTTCCTAAGATATAGAGTTCCCAATTTCATGTCTACATAAATATTCGAGTTTTTTTTCAAAATCTAATGCTACGCATTTCTTTCGGTTTGCATTAAGAAAGATGTTTTTATCAAAGAAAAGATAAAAACACCGTTGTTCTTGATCAAGTTCGGTCCTATGCAAACAGACAATTATGTAGAGATGTAAGGTGGACTTCGCGTTGCTTTAGCAGAACTTTCAGCTCATTTTACAAATACAGTAGGTTATCACTAGCAACTTAAGAACCTGTTTGTCTTGAGGACTAACCAAGAGATCTTTAAGTTTTACTCGTCGCTGCTGCTTTCGATATTTATTTCCTACTTTTGATCAAAAATTTTAGTAAAAATTTAAAGTATATTTGCAAAGAGAAGCTAGCTCGAAAGCGCGGCATGCTAAACCGATCTCTTCCATAAACATACTATATGTTTACTATACCAATAACCCTACCTTCAACTTTCGAATTTCAATTTGTCGAACGCGTCAATTGACAAAGGAGTTGAACCAAAAGCACACCTCCCAAGGTTGCATGGCTTTCAAAATTCATTGTCATCAACGGAGTACGTCATGAAAAAGTAAAAAAAAAAATTTTTTTTCCTTCTTTCTTTTTCAATAAAGTGCATAAAAACGAAATATGAGCAGTGAGGATATGTGCAGAAGGCATAAAGCGGTGGAGCTGTGCTGGCAATGACTATATTATCGCATGACTGACCACCCACGTGGCCACTTCGCTCCATTCGCATTATGTACATATAAATGTGTGTATATACATATACTATGTGCAAACAGAACCAGGGCTAAAAGCAATGAAAATAACAACCTTGCAAATAGTTACGACCAGAAAACAAATATGGAAGTGTGATGGCTTTGGTCCATGCCGACAGTGTTTATTGAATTTGGTTCCTGTGAGCAAATTTACTTTTTTTTATTTCAACATACATACAAATGTATATACATATATGTACATAACTACTCTATGCGCAAATTTCGAAGCAAAATTTTTGTGTTTCTTTTTTGCAATATTTTTTGTTGTTTTGACTTTTGTTGGTTACTGCTGGTGCTAACTGAATATTGTTGGACGCGACGACATAGGCTGAAAATGCTTTTAAATATACATACATACATGTAGTATTGAGTTGTTCAGTGAAGTGGTCACTTTGTATATGTATACCCGCACACTGTTGCAGCAATCGAAATTCGAATAAAGCCTCATGTATTTTCATAAACTTCTTTTAAAGACAGCGTAGCTTATGTCGAATTCGAATTCGGTTTAAATCTGAAGCTAAATTGATTTAAAAACAAGAAAAAGATGTTATTTTCGGCTACACGGAAGCTATAACCCTTCGTAGATACATTCGTTATAACATGGAGGGGTATAGAAATACTGATTTTGATCGGTGGGCAAAAGTAGTCTGATCTGAAAAATTTTTTCAAAAATTATGCCGTTATCTAAAAAGAAACTCCTAGTCAAATTTTTTAGAGAAAAATTGTCAAATAAAAAGGTTTTCCCTACAAGGACTGGATTTTGACCGTTTGGTTTGTATGGTTTCGAAAAATGAGCATCTTCTTTGGGAGAAACGGACGAGTGCAAGATTTCAAATGATCAAAAATCGGGGGACTAGTTCTCACTTTATAGTGTTCCAATGTTTCCTTCCAGGTGTTACAAGCCTCCTGAGAAATTTAACATATCCTGCTCAGAGTTTATTGAACATTTTTTAGACGAATCTTATACTTTCGGGCTTAATCACCTGAAATGAATTTCTACAAAACCCCAGGAAAACTTAGGTAAAAAATTTTTAAATTAAAAACGCCTTATTTTCAAACCACCCCTTCTTTAAAAATTTTGGCCCCCGCGGGCATCGCTTACGCGTTTATAGCCGAGTTAACAACAGCGGCCAAATCTTTACTTCTTTTTTACAATTTGAGGTCAATTTGAGATGCCAAGTGCAGCCAGGTTTTTCTTCACCTGATTTCTACAACTGAGTAAAAAGGTTTTCCCCTATTCCTTTCCCCATTACTAAATTTTTCATAAGGAGTGTTTTCACCCGATATGGACGATATGCCCCTCCCCTGTAGGCGTTGTCTCTTCATTCGCTGAACTATGTCAATCCCTGTCGTATATCTCGTACAGCTCAGCGTTCCATCGACTGCGAAATTCGCCATTCGTAGGGCCAAGAACCTCCCAAAAAACTCGTAACGCCGACTCATTAGCTGTTGTCATCGTCCATGCCTCTGTACCAGATAGCAGCAAGGGGATGATGAGCAACTTGTAGAATGTGGTCTCTGTTCGTCGAAAGAGAACTTTACTTCTAGAATTTTCCTTTCTCAGACCGCAGCGGCATCTATTGGCAAGAAAATTTAATTTACTGCATTGAATTTCGGAAGGGCCTTTTAAATTTTTTTTTGTTTTTTTTAATGCTGGCTCCAAGATATACGAAATTATCTACGACTTTAAAGTTGTGACGTGGGACCCAAATCACGAGTACGATGACTGTTTGTTTGATGAAAGGAGATATTTCGTCTTGCCCACATTCACTGCCCGAATTTCCGACTACTTTTTCTTCTTTTGTCCAACCTGGAAAAAACGGAACTAACGACGCGGGTTTTTGAGGCCAATGATGTCGATGTCATCGGCGTACTACTGCAGTTTTACACTCTTATAGAAGGTTGTATCTTCTTTTGAATTTTTCTCTGCAGCTCGAATTATTTCTCCAACAGTAGATTAAAGAACTCGCACGAAAGGGGTTTCGCCTTGTCTGAAACCTCATTTGGTAACGAACGTCTATATACTTGTCAGTAAATAGGGCCGTATACGAGTAGAACCCAATAAGTATTTAGCCTCATTCTCGTAGACGGCTATTGTGACATATTAATTAAATTAGTCAAAGACATACGTCGTTTTCTGATGAGCCACTGCCAGGTACCCCAGTAATAGCTACAAGGAAGGATAGCAGACACGATCTTTTGCCGGTTGAATGTTTCAGAATAGATGAGACAGCCCGCAACCTTAAAACCTACTTGGGTTTTATACAGCTTGAAATATTTTATATGAGAAAACTGTCGGAGCATTGGGTGCAACGTTCTCTTATTTCGGTGAACAATTGCAACCATAAGACCATGTCATGGCAAAGTACGAAGCTGTTTAAGGGCAATTTGAAGAAGTTTCTGAGTCGTTTCGTGACTGTCGATGGATGATGGATTCACTGGTATACACTAATGATCAGTAAAAAGATAAAAAAGGAACTCTGGACTTTATCTGGCGAATTTGTAACATAGATGATGAAAAATTTTCTAGCTGCTGGAAAGTTGAGGACCATCGTTTTCTTAGATTCACAAGCTGTGGTCTGCATCGACAAACCTGTAAAGGCACGAAACGTTCCACTTGATCAAAGAAAGTCTGCTTCCTCCATGACAACCACCGGCACACACCTCCGCCCGGGTCGAATTTGGCTGCTAACTGAGGACTTGAGTGCGTTAAAGAAGTTGTAACTACGCAGAGTCGAGCGTATCGAGCTAAAAGCATAGTCCGGAAAATAAAGCGCGATTTTAAAAAATTTTCGTTATTCTTTTGTAGGCTGAATACTCTGCAGACTCGTATACCTTTACCTATGCATTTCAAAGCACTGGGAGTTATGGAATTATTGTCCTCTCAACTAACTCGATTTTTCGACTCGACCATTGTGGTTTAGCTTTTAGACTTACACAAACCTATAAATATTTGAATTGCCGATAGCCAAATTTGTATATAGTATATATGTGTGTACATTCGTCAACGGATGCGTTGATCCATTAATTTGTGCGCACTTTCTAAGCCCCGCCCATTAGTCTGACTTTTATTGTACCACTTCTGTTTGGATGCATGGTATGTATGTGTGAATGTGTGTGTTGGCGCATTCGCTTGTGTCGTTTGATATTTTTATTGCGCAATATACGGCATATATGTACGAGTACATGCCATACATATGTGTTAAACCGCAAAGGCGGTTGGATTTGCTTTCAATACAGTCCCTTCAATTGCCATTTATATCTTCTTCAATCTATTTTTAACTAACTGGCGCACTCAGCCGGTATTGCACATCCGTTGGAGCGACCGTTAGACGTACCGAACGACCGTCCGAATGACTGTACGGCTGTATGGCTGGCTATTGGCCTTTATGACCTTTCTGGTTTTCGTTGTTGTGTAATTGGCTTTTCAACTTTTATATGTCGCTGCAGTGGTTATGTCGACTGGGTTATGACCCTCGTCGTCCTTCCGAAAAAGAAAGTGCTCCTTGTTACTTTCATTTCGACTGAACAGACGCGTGTACATACATACATACAAATTGAATAAAATTTTATTGGCTTCGTCAAATTAAATCGAAAGCGAAAATGTTACCAATAAAACATTTGGGCTATTTTCAGCACATCAACTTATTGCGCAACTGTGCAAATAATCGAATTTCACTTTCTAAATCAATACACTGATTCTCAGACTTAATCTTATATTCTTATTATTTTCTTTGTCGCTAAATTTAAGTCCTTTGTTAAATTATAGTCGCGCAAAAGGTGTGCGCTTGCGAATTGAGTGTCCAGTTTTGAGTATTTTAAAAATAATTTTTTCTCCAAATTAGGAAGTTTAGGAAATTTATTTTCGAAAGTTTTAACTTGGCTTTTATATGCCGCCAATCATAAAATTAACACTCCACAAGCTTTATAAAAAGACTTTCAAAATTTGGACCAAAAAAATTCAAAATTAAACGCGATAGTAGTGTATTCTACGAATTTAAGAAGCGTGCTTTACAGTAATTAAGTTGAAGATCGATTCTCCCCAGTTTTCTTATGAAATTAACTAACTTTGAAGGCCAATTCCTTTACTTGATTTCAATAAAATAAACCAGATCATCAATATTCCAGAACATCCGCCTTAAAAACCACTTTTTAAACCAATGAAAAGAGTGTCAATGAATATGTTATATGATAGGTAACGACGATATGGATCAATACCATCTACAAGTATACTTCGTACACAAGCACACGATGTGAAAAAAATACCCATTCTCACCTAATTTTGTTAAGAAGTCTTAGATACTTTTCTTTCTAAAGACAAAAGTATGTTATGGTCAGATTTTATGGAGTGCTTATATTGCGGGAGTATATACTATGGAGTTCCAAAAATTTCTGCGTTCGAATACAGCAGTTGTCATAAGATATAATCTTCGCACATCTAGCTTTTTGTGCTTCAAAATTTGGATTTGTCAGAGAATACTGTAAGTATGATAAATCAGGTGAAGATGTTCGAAAAACTCCTCTAAGGGTTATGAAGGACGTTAATGCCAACAGCTGCTATTTAAAGTAGAGGTAATACTGAAGAAGGAAGAGGGACGCAAATGCAGACAAAAACAGAAAGAGGTCAAAATGCGTGAGTATGAAGAGCTTGAGAAGCTGGCCGACAGAGATTATGCTCGAAAATTCTATGAAAAGATGCGGTGACGAACGTACAAAAATCGGAGCAGATTTATGTAAGACATAAAGTGGTGATCTAGTAGCTAATGTTCAGAGTATACTAAAGTTATGGAGGGAACTCTGCTTCAGTCTGTTGAATAGAAGTGAAAGTACAGGGTAGGCCATTTAAAGTTGACCCATTTGCCCATTTGCCAAAATTAAGGCGTCGCGGATAATCAGCTGGGTTTAGTTTTTGTGCCATTTGAATTTTATATGGAAACATCTTCAAATCTTTATGAATTATGCGTCGGAGAGTGGTGCGAGAGATGTCTAATTCCTGAGAGCGGCGATAACTCGATGTCGATGGAGTCTCCTCAATACTGGCTCGTACAGCTTCGACATTTTCATCAGAACGTCTTGTGCGTTGTCTGGATGCATGACTGGCATTACTGAGATTACCGGTGTTCACAAATTTTGCATATAAAGACTTAATTGTGTTCTTAACTGGAGCACTTTTCACTTTATTTTTTTTTGCGAAACGCACGTTGAGTTAACACAATTGAAAAGTTATTTTGAATATAAAGCTGAACAATTTCAGCGCGTTCTTTTGGAGTGTACTGTTCCATGGTATAAATTGTCTTCGAATGACGCTTCTAACGCGGTATGACATTAGCCGATTTGTCAGCGCTGTTAAAAGTTACAGCGTTGCCTACCCTGTATAACATCTGGAGATGGAGAATCTGACTATCCCATCAATGACGATGGAAAGATGTTCAATTGCCAGACAATGATGAAGTTCGAATAGTGTCGTTGAAGCACTGATAAGGAGCATGCATCAGCTTGTTTGCAATAAACAGTCGACTGAAAGCATACCAGAAGATTGGAACCTAAATGTGCGCTGCTCAATTCACAAAAAGGGAGACCCCACAGTCTGTGCCAACTACCGTTTGATATGCCTCCTTAATATCGCATACTCGTATAAGATCTTAATGAGCGTAATGTGTCAACAAACCAATTGGACCTTTAGACCTAAAAAATACCTAGTGTACGCCGTTGATATTGATGTCATTGGTCTCAGTAACCGCGCCGTTAGTTCTGCTTTCTCCATTTTGGATAACAAAGCGAAACGTATGCGTCTGGATGTGAACGTGGACAAGCCGAAATATCTGCTGTCATCACTGTTTAAAGTCATAACTTCAAAGTCGTGGATAATTTCATATATCTTGGAAACAGCATCAACACTGACGACAATATCAGTCTTCAAATGCAACGCAGTATGACTCTTGCCAACAGTTGCTACTTTGGACTGAGTAGGCAATTGAAAAGTAAAGTCCTCTTTCGACGAACAATGACCAAATTTTATAAGTCACTCATCAACCTGATATCTGATAGGTCGGTGTTATTTATTTCATTATTTCAGTCCTGCTATATGGTGTCCGAAGTACTAGGAGCTTAAACTAAAATAAGATGATGATTCCCTTACTAGTTAGAAAAGTTTAGAAGCCCAAAATTTCTTGCATACACCAAAAATCTTATAAAGTATATATGTATATATATCTGAAATCAGTTGAGTCGAATATCAGTGAACCGAATCGTTCCCAATTTCCGGGCCTTTATGGTTGAAAGTTCAAATTGCGATAGTTTTAACTCCCAGAAATTTACTAACTTACCAGCTTTCTTATTGTTGTCTAATTTGTTATTCTGTGTGCCTAATAGATTCTTCGTTTGGTTTTGCGATCTGAGAGCTTATCAAATTGACGCCAAGTAATTATAAATTAATAATTTTGAATTATTCATAAATTACTTGTTAGCTGATAAAAGTGTGGCATTTTACACCTTTGCTTCCACAATACGAGTATATGCATCGTTACATATATATGTATGTATGTATGGACGTATATGCTTATAAATATGTAAGTGAGTGATTGCCTTTCAAGCGCTCACATTCCACTTGAGTGCGAAGAGCAACAACTCAAGTGGTGCTCAATCAACTAACTCCCTCAAGCGCATTGGATATCAACACTCCAACAAGCCTCAACGAGCTGCACAGACGAAGTATCAACATGAAATGGTTTAGAGGCATTTTGTGCCCGACGACACGAGCGGCAAAGCGGCAAGGAGCCAAGAATTACGCATTGTTCCAGCTACAAAACATAAAATGTGCAATAAATATTAAAAGCAATATTGCAGTGGTTTCCTTTGGTCACTTAGTTGACTCTCCATATCCATTATGCCACTTTACTGCTATTACCTGTAATTGGTCAATACCTAAAGGAAGGGGCCAATGATGCGATAAAAATGCAATGAGGGGCAAATGCAAGCAAGCGTTTCTATTGTAATGTCGAGCACTGGAGTGGGCACTGCAGGGAGTGTTGTTTGCAGATACGAAGGTAATGCGATAGAAAGACGAACTTCATATGTCTGTAATCGAACATGTTATGCTACACATACATATAACCTTTCTTTACATATAGATACATATATAATATATATATATACATAAATATTTATGTACACACAAGCAATTTGTTTGTGCCCAAAGCCACGTATGGTTACTTCATACATATTAATGGCTACGCTTTGGTTTGGAGCCTTATGTGTGACGTTCCGAAACAAAAGTGACTGAGCTTCGCCTGAGACGGCTGTAATAAGTTCGATGAATAGACTAAGCTGTTTATATATACATATGTATGCATACATGTTTACAGACACATAATTTTTACGGTTATAGTAGGGTTATCCGTTTTTGCTAGTAATATTAGATTGTTGTGTAAACCAACATTACTAACTTTCACCTCATATACTGAGGCATGGATTTCTAATCATATCAAAAGCGATCTTTGATTTGCCAAGTGTTTGAGATTAGCGAATCGAACGAACTATGTATGTAGATCAGGAAAGAAATACGAAAAGACTTTTTCGTCTCCCAATATATTTCTTCCTAGTGTGGTACTACTCTGACTTTTTTCAGCCTATATTTAAATAGTTACTAGTATCGAAGGTTCTGGCTTGGCTTCATTGACCAAAAAAGTTGGTCGTAGAGCCTTACAAGAAGTCTGTATAAGTTTCGGCCTGCCACATAGCTGACAGTACTACAATTGAGTCCACATGTATTTACTTTGTCCTAACTGCCAGAAGGCGCATGTTGATAAAATATAGTTTTTTGAAGGGGAAAAATACAGCTGAAACCAAAGCTTAGTTTGATGATGAGTTTTCGGATACTGCCTTAGCGGGTCCCAAGCGTGAAGCCTTAATGAGTGACAGAAATGGTGGAACGAAGCAACAAAAGTAACACAAGTATGGTTAGAGAGAAACCACAGTGAAACTGACTATTCCTTGATACACTTCCTGTCTGGGCACGGCTGCTTCAGAAGGTATTTACACAAATATTGACTTGACGATTGGTTGGACTGCTCTTTTTGTGGAAACGGGAGTGAGAACGCATTTTCTTTCTGTATCCACGTTGTAAAAATGGAAGAGTAAAACTAGAAAAACTTCTAGGAAAGCCTAATAGAGCTTAGAAGAAAAGAGTAGCTGCGAAAGAGCGAGAGATGGCTAATTTCGTGGAGACATGAAGTCGGAACATTTTTATGTTGAGAGCCAATTAGCGAAAGCTTCTTCTTGCGAAAAACTACCTGGCGGTGGTTCCGAAAGGAAAATAAAGAGCTATAGGAGACGAAGTTAGGGATTAGTGAATCATTGCGATATCTTTGAAAGTTTCCCTCCTCCAACAACAAAAAGCAAAAAGCGTGGGACAACACACCTGTCGGCTGGCAGGGTTATGTTTTAGGGATGCGCATAGAATAATTTTCATTGACTACCTTGAAAAAGGAAGGACCATCAACGAGACTATTGCATATCGTTATTCGACCGTTTGAAGAACGAAATCCTTGAAAAGCGGGCGCATTTAAAGAGAAAGAAAAAGTGCGTTTCTTTCAAGACAAAGCTACGATAACGTCGGCTTCGACAAATGAGCAGTTTCTTAGCGAGAAAAGGAAGTGTGCGAAAATTTTAGATCAATATCTCAAAACCTGTGAGACTAGTTCGCATAATGTAGGCAGTTGGACATTGCTACATCGACTCGGCCCATTATCATTATTTCCATATAGACATACATATCTCTGCTAATACCAGGCTCCTTGTCTTGGCACCATATGCTTCATGCGTGCCACAGCCAACAGCTGCCATCTCCTAATCCAGGGTGTTGTGCGACTACCGACTATCTATTGGATGATTTGCAGCCAGGAGGTGAATTCAGCTGTTTTCGAAAGGATCTTTATCAACACCGGCCCGAATAGGAAAGTGACGGTGGCCTCGCTCAGACTCTGGCGCGCAAACAGTTTAGTTCCCCTACAAAGGCAAAGACCCGACAGATCACCACGAGATGATGAGCCAAAGGTCGAAAGACAAAGATCAAAGATAACAAATCAAAAAATTCGTTGCTTATTTAATATACCCCATTCAGGGTATAAATATTGTAAATTTTAATACCAATGAGTGCAACCCTTATGCTCCGTATAGATGATTGAGTTTTGCATGCGGTCGTGTTTGTATGCACTCAAGCATGAGTGAGTGTCCAATAATATCTATTGATAAAAGAGCCATCTCAATAATGTATTCAAATATAACAGTAATTGCATTTGAGAGCATTGCACGCAAAATGCTTCCTGTACAGCAACGAAACACTAACTATGTGTCCGCACACACAGTCACACAGCCACATGCCAACATATGTAAATGACCGAAGTTAAAAGCCATTTGTGTTCGGTAATTTCCGTTTACAAGAACGCTTTTATTGCCATTATTTTCAGTGCTTTTTTTGTGGCTGCTAAATTAAAATAAAATTCCTGCCTCTGCCAGTCTAATGCAGTCCGACGAGAATTTCAATTATTTTGCTAGTTACTTGTGTGCCAAATAATATTGATGAAGCAAATCGGTTGGCGTAACTAAAATGATTGATTGAAGGGAAATAAGTTTAAGTGCTGTTAAGTGAAGGATATCAAATCTAATTCCAAGTACAGCTATTATTAAATAATGTTGCAATTTGTAGTAATTTAAAGAATGTGAAGAATCCAAAAGTGTTTATTAAATTGAATAATAAAATAAGTAAAGGTCGAGAACAGCTGAATCGTTGGTTACTTCTTGTGGATACTGGAATAAGTAGTACTTCATCTTAGTGGGTGATTCGGTTAAGTTAGGTTGTGCTGCTGACTGTCACGCCATACATACACCAATGTGCAAACAATAGTAAGACTTTGTTCATTATTTTAAAATTCTTAATTTATTTTTCAAAATCTATGTAGTCACCCTCAAAGTTATCCCCCTTGGCCCCAATACGCTTGTGCCAACGTTTTTTTTTTTCGATTTTCAAAACAGTTGTTAAAGTGAAACCCTTTAATTAAATAAACTTTAACTTTTTCAATAGATTTACGAGGGCTGCAATATATATTTCTAGTCTAATAATGAAAATAGGAATATTTATCAACGAAAATGGTTTTATTGTTTTTCGAAATATTCTCCATCAAGATTTATACACTGTTGCATGCGCTCAAACCAATTTTCGAAGCACTTTTTCCACTCCGATTGAGACACTTCCAAAACATGGTTTTTGAATGCTTCAACAGCTTCTTCTGGCGACGAAAATCGTTGACCACGCATTATTTTCTTGATGTGTGGGAATAAAAAGAAGTCATTGGGTGCCAAGTCAGAGCTGTACGGCGGATGACCCATCAATTCGACGTTTTGGCCGGTCAAAAAGGCGCTGGTTTGAGCCGATGTGTGAGAGCTCGCATTGTCATGGTGCACAATGATTCGCCTTCTCATGTTCGTTTTTCGAATTTCGCCTAAGATTTCAGGCAAACAAATGGTGGTGTACCACTCAGAATTGACCGTCCTACGTTGCTCAAGCGGAACAGTCGCCACATGACCAGTTTTGCTTAAGAAACAGGCAACCATTTGCTTCGAAGTGCTTCTTCCACGATCAACTTTCGTTGGATTTGGCTCGTCTTGGAAGACCCACACGGTCGATTGTTGTTTTCTTTCGGGCTCATACGCACAGATCCATAATTCGTAACCTGTGACGATCTTATAAACGTCTTTTGAAGCACCACGATCGTATTTTTTCAGCATTTCTTTACACCAATCCACACTAGCCTTTTTTTGAGCGATTGTTAAATTGTGAGGGATCCAACGAGAATAAACCTTTTTTTCGGCCAGGTGTTCATGCAATATCGAATGTATGCCGGTGGGAGAAATGCATAGGCATGCCTCTATCTGAAGGTATGTTACATGACGGTCTTGCATTATCAGTTCACGTACGGCATCGATGTTTTCTGGCACAACGGCTGTTTTTGGACGACCTTCAGGGAATTCGTCTTTGAGCGAGCGTCGGCCACGATTGAATTCGCTGTACCAGTTTTTCACAGAGCTATAAGATGGTGCTTCATAGCCATATAAAGATTTTAGTTCATCGATGCACTCTTGTCGTGATAATCCACTTCGAAAGTTGTGAAAAATGATCGCACGAAAATGTTCACGAGTTAATTCCATTTTTTGGCCGAGATGAATTTTTTAATTCCCTGTAAATAAAACAATTCACGATTAAATGACAAAACCTTCTGAATGATGTTAAGCCAAGAAATGTCAAACTTTCCAATGGAAATGTCAGATTGCACCTGCCAACGCTTAGTGTTGCCTAGTCCAGAAATAAATATAGCAACCAACGTATGAAACAAAATAATTTAAAGAACTTAATTTGATGGATCTGAACAGTTTCTTGGGTAATTACACCGGTGCTTAGTGATCCGATATCGGCGGTTCCGACAATTGAGCTACTTCTTAGGAAGAAAAGAACTTATGCAGATCGATTTTTCAAAAATCGTGTGACTATTTCGCGTATTTACTGATAGGTGGATGGGCAGACCTACACACAAATGGACTCAGCTAAATATGCTGATCAGTTATATATTATATATGTATACACACAGTCTTATTCTGCATAATACTAACTTCGCGGAAAGCTTAATATAGCCTGCCCATGGAATACAAATTGGCGTCAATTCGATTAAGTAAATACTGAGTTACTAATTGTCACCTCAATTTGGGCTGGACTGTGTTCCCTGTTCAATTTTTAAATCATTTCGCAATAAAGACTAATTATCAACTTCCTGTCATCGTCATCTGAAGAATTATATCACTTTTAGTAGTTTTCAACAATGCCGTTATATGGAAAGAAGTCTTAGTATAGTTTGTATTTTGAATTAGACATTTTACTCTGTGCATAACTAGTTTCTCTTATAAAATTCCAAAGAAAAAGTGCTCTCTAAAGATAACTAACTCTCGTCACTTTGATTTATTTGGCTGGTGGGAACATACATGAAATTTTTTCCGCTTGAAATCGATCAAAGTAACGCTGTGCAGTCTATAAACAAATTGCGCTGAACACACACAAACATATATAAATTTTTATGCATGACTGCTGTGTCTCAATTTGTGCACACTTCTCTACAGAGACCGGCAAGGATTTCAATTAAGTTTCATTCCAGCTTTTTACACGCATCAACACATGACGATTGAGAATTGCAGTCGAATTCAGTCGAGACTCGAACTACAAGTATTCGTGGCGCATTCTAGCGATACAAAGGCAAAGCGGTTGTTCGACACACACACATATATATATATCAGAAACACACCTGTGCAAAGACACAACGCACACACACATAGCTACGTAAAGGTGAATGTGTGTGTGGGTGCGATGAAATATTGCCTACCTTAAGGCGCTCGTTTTCATTCAGTGGAACTTTGCCTGCAAGCACAACAACAACGAACACACTCGTATAGTATGACATACTGTCATCGTCAGATTACGAACATTTTTCGTACTTGTACAGTTATAGCGGCTGAAAATTGTGTTTTTTGTTATCACAGCTTTGTTGTAAGTTGATGAATGTGCAGCGAGTGCAAAAACAACATTTGTTAGTGTTTGAGTTGTTGACTCCTGATGAGCACCTATATAATACGCATACAGCCACACACACACACATAGACTCAAAGTTGGTTGAGTGTAGCGCGTTGCACTTGTACTCGTCGTCGTCATCGTTAACGTCGGCTTAAAGTGGCGAGAAAAAAGTGTTGGCAACGTGCGGCAGAGTGTGTGAGGGGTGAGCGAGAGAACAAAAAACCCTTAGTTGGGCCGAAAAGGCATTTAGACGTGCAGACAGACAGGTGAAAGGGCATGCGAGTATAAGTGATAGTCGCAATGGGAAGATGTAGCAGTTCTTCAAATGCCGACATAATACGCGCCCATCAACGCTAACGATGTCCTTTTTTATACGTTTTACGAAGCGCTTGTAGTGTGTGATATACACTTACTTGGTGTTTGGTGGGTGTGTGTTGTGACACAGTGTCACTAGAAATTGCTGCGGAGCTTTGAATTGCCATTAATTGGGGATTTTATATATATACATATATATTTTTTTTCATTTTTATTTTTTAGAAAATATTTCATTAAAGAATAAATTTCCGTTTTTAAGAAATTGTTTTATTTCTAAAGGGTGTCTATAATTAACGAAAGATTTTAATTTGTATCAACGTGTCTTCATTACTGCACAATATTTAAAATTTCACCAACAAATGCATACTCATTTTTCGAGCAAAATCATCCAAAGCGTTGAAAATAAAATTTTCCCATTAATTAGTTTGTTAATTGCCAAAATTTCTGCTTTTTCGGTTCACAGAACCCACCAAAGCAAATACTAGCATGCCATGTCACTGTTTGGTGTGGATTCTGGGCTGGCCCATAATTGGCCATATTTTTTTGATTCTGATGCTAGTTGAGCATTGACTTTCAGTGATGCTCGATATCGCGACATTAGCTCGGTTATTTTTGCCGAAATTGGATGATATTGATGTGGCCAATACGTGGTTTCAACAAGAGCGTGCCACATGTCATACAGCCCCTGAAACATTTCAATTGCAGTATGAGACATTTCCAGGTCGTGCGCACTTTTTTTGGTTATCAGAATTAACCTCCCCATTAGATATACTACTGTGCCCAAAAAATAAGGAAACATTGTATTTATTTTGAAAATTCTTTATTTATTCTTCCAAATCAATTTCATCTCCTTCAAAGTAATCCCCTCCCGATGCAATGCACTTATGCCAACGGATTTTCCAATCTTCGAAACACTTGTTGTAGTCACTTTCCGGGATGGCCTTCAGTTCCGTCTTCGCTGCGGCTTGAATCTCCTCTATCGTATAAAAACGGTGTACCCGGAGCGGTCTTTTGAGCTTGGTGAACAGCCAGAAGTCGCACGGCGCCAGATCAGGTGGAGACGGTGGTTTCGGAACGATATGAATTGAGTTTTTGGCGAAATGATCACGAATTACGAGGGCAGTATGAGATGGTGCATTATCGTGGTGTAAAAACCAATAATTCTCTTTCCACAATTCCGGCCTTTTTAGGCGGATAGCGTTACGCAAACGACACATAAGTTCAAATAATATTCCTTGTTGACTGTTTGACCGGTTGGAAGGAATTCATAATGCACAACACCACGATAGACAGTCAACATGACCTTGATTTTTGAGCGACTTTGGCGCGATTTTTTTGGTCTCGGGTCTCTTTTGACACAATATTCGCTCGACTGATCGGTTGTTTCAGGGTCGTAAGCATAGATCCAAGTCTCATCGCCAGTTATAATGCGTTTCATGGCACCCTGGTAGTCGGAAAGCATCGTTTCACACACTTCAACGCGACGCTTTTTTTTCCAAAAAATTCAATGTTTTCGGTACCAGTCGAGATTTGACGCGCTTGAGGCCCAACACATCCTTAAAAATGGTATTGGCTGAGCCTTTCGAAATGCCAACTTCATCAGCAAAGTCTCTAATTGTTAATCGACGGTTTTTCAACACCAAATCTTTGATTTGTTGTACGTGAGCTTCGTCGGTTGAGGTTGATGGTCGCCCTGGACGCTCTTCGTCTTCGACACGTTCACGACCGGCTTGGAACTCACTATACCAATTGTAAACATTTTTTTTATACATAGCCTCATCCCCAAAGGCTTTCTGCCTCATCCTCAATGTATGCGCAGCAGAAAATTGTTTCCGTAAACAAAATTTTATGCAAACTCTTTGCTCAACAAATTTCGACATCGTAAAAAACGAAAAACTCACTTTTAGCAGCTCACAAAACGACATGTATCTCAAAAACTGATGAATATTTTGGCGTGAAATTTGATAAAATGTGACTTACAGTACTACCAACATAAAAAAAAAATTCTCCAAATCCTTCGACGCGCGCAGTTTAAATTCATATGTTTGGACATAGTAGTATAATATATTAGTATTAATTTTGACAAAATAACACCCGGATGTAATTAAAGTCACGGATTTTGGATTCATCTGGTGAATTCGAAAGCCATTGTGTGGTCTTAATGAAGTTCGGAACGTTGTTTTTCGGCCATTCTTAGTTCACACGCGCTTTGTGAGACGGTGCTGAGTCTTGTTGAAACGTCCATGGTTTGCGACCGAAATGTTTGTTTGCTCACAGCTTCAAAGCAGCCTCCAGAACACTTTTCCTATAACATGTCGCATTTATTTTGACGCCAGGCTCGATGGAAACAATTGGAGAGCGCCCATCTGCGGTGACAGCGGCCCAAACCATTATTTGTGGCGGGTGCTGCCTCCTGGTGGCCAACCGATGACTTAGATTCTGGTATGAACGGCCGGTCAAGTAAACCCTATAATTTTGAGAGTCATTAAGCAAATTTACAAACAGCTGATTTCAGTGCGACAGCTGCGCGAACGATGTGAAGTTGGTTACACTTCGAGTGCCTCAGTAGTGCGTTGCGATTATTACAATGGATAAAACTATCGAACAGAGAATTTGTGTCAAATTTTGTATTTCTAACCAAATATCGGTGCAAATGTTGGTAAAGGCTTACGACGATAAATTGATGAAACTATTTAAAAAAAAAATGAAGGATATGATGCTTGAAAATCGTCAGGAAAGTGTTAGAGAGATAGCAAGAGAGCTCGACTCTCGCGAGTCCGTTAGGATGATTTGGTGGATATATTTTCTTGACGAATAAATTTTCTTCAAAAAGAGTATCGCAAACAAGTATCTTTGGACACGCTTGATCGTGCGAATTCCGATCCCACATTCATGGAAAGTATTAAAACTGCCGTTGACAAATGAGTTTCTGAGTTTGACATGCAAACACATGCAAAAAATGAGCCGAAACCAAAAAAAAAAAAAGTAATAATAAAATAAAACACGCTAAAGCAGCTCAAAAATCAAGGTGATGCTCATTGTTTTTTTCGATATTCTTGGTTTGGTGCATCATCAATAAAAAGTACATCCTTCAAAAACGGGCGGATTTGTGAAGGAACAATTCAATCAACATCGCATCGAGCCACGATTGTGATCAACCCTTTTATGCACCAGCTTTGGCTCCGTGTGATTTTTTCTTGTTCACCAAAATAAAATTACCGCTTCGCCGATCGAAGAGTTAAAACAAAAGAGATGAAGGCCATGCCATGAAAAGTGTTGACTGTGTGAGGACTGGGAAAATTGTTAGCATAAGTGTATGACATATGGTGGATATTACTGTGAATGAATGAAATAATTTGCGTCTTATTCACAATATTCACAGGTACTTTTTTGTCACAATGTATTCAGACAATCGCATAACCTTGCGTGCTTTGAAGGAAAAGATTCAACGTTGCATCTATGGATTTCAGTCACATTCATGCTGAACAGTCATGGAAAATTAAGACAAACGAGCACGTTTGTGCATGGAAATCCATGGAGACCATTTCTGCGATGTATTATTCCATAAATTATCCCATACAATGTACTTTATGATTAAGTATGTTTGATCTTGGCGCTGTTGAAAAAAAAGTTTCCGCTGATTTAAGAAAAATAGAAAAAGTGGGCAGTGATTCAATGCTTGTTTTTGGAAGAGGATTCCCTCAATCAAATCAATGAGCGCTTGTATACGATGAAGCTTCCGCCGAACAAAAAGCTTAACCGTATGATTACTACACAACAGCATCTGATGCTGACTAAACACAAACAAAAAGAGTTTCTGCATTGTGTATTCATCGGTACAACAGCGATCAAGGAACTGTATTGATTTTAGAGATGCGCAAGTAGCCATTCGTATCGGTCACATGAATAATAGTATTGTATAATAGAATAGTCTACTATGAATTATCTTGAGTCGATTTGTAGTCGAATTGTAGGTATTTGCCAGAGCAAGAAGTGCTCTTTGACCTTCTGACGCCACGCCCAAATTTGTTGTGTTAGTCTATGATTTCATTGATCTTGTACTGCCGAAAATTGAGTAGCATCCAACTGAATTACAAATATGAGATTTGAATAGGAGCCGCAACGAAAAAAGTATGGTTTAAATATTATTGAACAAGAAAAAGTGTTAACTTCGGTTGCATCGAAGCTTTAATACCTTTTACAAATACAATAGATTCCTTACAAGAATTTTGATGAGTCATGTACGTCTGTCTATTCGCAAGCTTGTCTTTCAATTTTCGAGAAATCAATACTGTTCTTTCCAAGAAGCTATTCATTTGTCAGAACCGCCGATATTGGTACCCTATGGTCTCTTGGTAAGTCATAAATCTGAACGAACAGCAGAAAGCAGGGAATTGTATCGAATACTTCTTCAATTGATGAAATATCTTCACTGAATTTGGCATGGGTTGTTGTCCAAGTCAAGGGTGCAATCTTCGAAGAAATTGTTCCGATCGAGTCACTATAGCAGATGCTTACTCATCAAACTGAAGTTTCTGTAAGGAAAACTTTCCTATTTCGTAAGAACGTATTATTCAAGGCAATGTTATAATTTTCGAAGAAATTTTTCAGATCATACTATAAATTGACGTATCAATAAACTTTTTATATCCTTTTATAATATAAGAAATGCACCTGTGAAGAGTATTATTGCCTTTGCGCAGCTGAAGTTAAGAGTTTTTTGGGTTTTGGATTCCGCGATCATTTTTGTTGAGAACTGTCACTCAACTTGTTGACCATACAAATACACATAGCGTCACCTAAAATTCAAAATAACCTAAAATCATATTTTATAAGTTTACAAGTGAAGGGAAAGCGATATAATAGAAGCCACGCATATTCAAACAAAATGCGTATTTTGGTTATAAAATGGTTATATGTGACCTGGTCTAAGGAAAGGGGGCTTAGATGTCAAAAAATCATTTTTTTTTTTATTTTTTTTTTATATTATATATACGATATTGGGCAGTGGAAACGTAAAACTTGACGACACATAAATGTAATATACTGTAGTGCATTTTAAGCAATAAAAAACTCAATTTCGAACTTTTTGACGATATGTGGTTTTGCATTTTCAGTGACGGCTTGCACTTAGGTGCGAAATTTTGCTTATTTTTTTTTTACTAATTTAACGCTTTTCACATCACATTTCTGCACTTCCATTTGATTCGGATTGGTTTTAGTATTTTGATACTTTAATGTAGACATCTTGGCAGCACACACACACACATCCATACATGTTTATACACATATATGTATGTACGTGCAGAGCGTAAAGCCGAAGCTCGTCAGCAGGTGAAAAGTGATTTTGCCTAAGCACTAAGTGAATGATTTCCCTTTTTTTTTCTAGCTGCCCTAAAAGGTCCCTTTTTTGTTTGTCTCTGTATTAAATCAGTTTTTTTTCCCCACACTGGCAGTAAATATTTGTCGGCAGTGCTGGCGCAAATGCTTTTAGGCAGTTGTGTGTGATCGTGAGCCTTGTATAGTGACATTACTCATACGCACTGTTGGTTCATAGTCGAAAGTCATTAGGTTTTAGCTGCATGCAAGTGCGCTTAAACACACATACATACATAAGTGATAAGCTTTTTTTGCTGTGCAAGTTCTTCAAGTTTTTCATCCATTTCAATTTGTAGAGCATCCATTGCGTTTTTCTGTGCCTCGGCTTGTCTGAGTATATTTCGCTCTCTTCAACTACATCAGCAAAGATTAAACACATTTTTAGCATTTTTTTCTCTTCTCTTTAACGTTTCGCTTTACATTTTGGGCCTAAGTTGCTAATTCGCATACTTTTCTGCCAATTTCATTACTTTTCACATACTTACACCTGCTTCATTTGGCTTTTTTCTTTCTATTTCGCTTTAATCTTTGCATTGCTTGCTTATTGGCGCAGCATCAGTCTTTCGCTTGGCCAACACATAGTGTTGAGATCAAGTGGCTTGCGTTTACAACAACAACAACTGTGATTAAGTTATTTATATGCTCTTACTTCAATAGCTAACTGGTAGCTGCTGGAGGTCAGAGCAAGTGGGGGGTAATGACATCTGTAGTTATGATGCTGAGCTAATCGATGGTTCCTACAATTGTTTCTGCTTGCCGCTATCCAGCTTACCCAAGCAATCGCAAGTATTGTTGCTTATTTGTAGGCTAACCGCTTTCACTCATTCATATTTACTGCGGATTCGCTGGCCTGTGGCGGCGGGCGGCGCTTCCTGTGTCTGGCTGCGGTTAGCGTGCTGGTCATCATCTACACAGTACACGCCACTGTTGCTCTTTAATGATATGCTTTGCATTGGTTATATAGCCCTGTGTGTCTTTGGGTTTGCGTGAGTTCAAGTGGCAACTGTTTGTTTGGCGCTGTGCACGTTCTCTATGGCGATTAAATGCATTAATGAGTTCAAGTGCGTTTAATGGTTCCTAAAGTGTTGACGCTATCACTCTGGTGCTTCATGGTTTATTTAATGGCTTCAATCATTGATGGAGAACATGCAAATGGTGGGCAGGTGGACGAATTCTCGAACTACGAAAAAAGCTTGCTCATCAAACAGTTTGGGAAAGTCTTTTCTGCAGACAGATGTTCTGCTTAACTTTTTTTTGTATTATTATTTTTCTTCTTGTTGTTGTTGTCTTTGTAATTGGATATACATACACCTTGAAACCAAAAATTAGTGGATGCAAAGTAGGTTTGGACTTATTTCGTTCCCTCTTCTAATACTCATGGTACTATGTAAGCACTGTTTCGATTACCCAACAGCTAAATATTGCAAAAAAAAAATAATAAAATAAATGGCTGTGTGAGGTAAAATAGAAGCAGAAGCTTTGAATATTTTTGCCCCAAAAGTTAACGCAAATAACAACCTCATGGAACGATTTTCCAACTGCGAATCGCTACTAACTCGTCACATAATCGCTGCAATTTGAAAGCAACTGGTTATTGTCAGGATGTCAAGCCTCACGAATATCAAGACGTCAAGGCATCATCTACTTTGAGCTGTTTTCCAATGAAATAAATCTTAATTTTGACCTTTGCTGACAAGAATTGAAAGTCTAAAAGAAGGAGGCAAACGTCCAGAAACGACCAGCTTTGGTCTTAGGATCAGAACTATGTTCCAACAGAACAATTCCAAGTCACACAGATCGATAATGAGATCGATGAGAAGCTCCGACAGCTTGCGTGAAATCAGTTGTTGTTCCAGAAACTATTGAAGCTGTGCCACCTACTAATATTGCCACATCGTCATGTGACTCATTGTGAGATGAAGGTAAAGATATTAAAGGGACCAGCATACATTCCCGCCGCGGTAAGTAGAGGAAGAGGAAGACCTCCACTCCGTTGGAAGGACCAAGTGGAGGACCAAGTGGAGAAGGACCTGGCTTTGCTTGGAATATCCAATTGGCGCCACGTTGGAAGGACCAAGTGGAAGGACCAAGTGGAGAAGGACCTGGCTTTGCTTGGAATATCCAATTGGCGCCACGTAGCGAAGAGAAGAAACGACTGGCGCGCTGTTGTTGACTCGGCGTAAGCTGTGTCTACGCCAGTAAAGAAGAAGAAGCATACATTCAATATTCCATATACACTTGACTATAAAAAAGTTTATTCACGTTGGATCACACAAAATTTCTCAGTCGCTCAAAAAAAAACTTGTGTCGATTGGTCGGAAGAAATGTAAAAAAAAAATACGATACTTGCGGTTCGAAACACGTCGTGAGAGATGATAAAACGTGGACTTCCAGGCATGTGCACGAAAATGAAGACCAGTCAACTGCATGGTTATTTCAAGATGAGCTGATAATCAGGGAAACCAACCGGGGAAGAGGGTTCACTCCATGACAATGAGAGGTCTCACACATCGTCTGAAACTACTGCATTTTTGAGCACTAAAAATATCGATTTGATGAGTTCTATCGTCCTGACTTGGCATCGAATAACTTCATTTTCTTTCCGTACGAATGAAATAAGCTAAGAGTCAACTTTTTCCAAACTTCAAGAGGCGGTTGTTGCGTTCAGAATGCATGTTTTGAAGGTACCTCAATAAGAGTGGCAAAAGTGTTTCAAAAATTTGTTCCAACGCATACAAAAGTACATAGATTTTAATGTAGGATATTTACAAAAACAGTTAAATAATTTTCGATGATTAAAGTTAATTTTTGTTTTCCCGAAATATATATATATATATATATATATATATATGTATATATAAAAGGGTGTCCTTATGTTGGCTCTAAATATGATCGTACCGTCATTACTCAAAGCAGTTTGAAACGAATAAACAGTTTTAATAAGAATTTAGTCGAACAATAAATAATTATAAAGTTGTCTACTGGATTTACTAATTTCACTCTGTCGAGAATGAAATGAACGCTACCTTCAACCAAACAATAATTTCAACCACGTAAATTCCCTGACGTGAAATAACTTCCCTCTGCAAAGCAATAAATCACTATAAATATCACAGAAATAAATGTCTTACTTGTTTATTGTTGTCTTTTGTTGCAGTGACACCGCCGGATGCCAAAGCAATGATTGTCGGACCATCCGATCTCTATGTGAAGGTGGGTAGCGCCATTACGCTCACCTGTCATGTGAAGCAACCATCGTCGGCGTCGGATATTGGTCCCATCTATTGGTATCGCGCCAACTACATGCTGACACCCTTTGTGGCGCATCCGAATGAGGCAGCAATCGATATGCGGCGCATATCAATGGAATCGAATTTGGGCGAAAAGCTGCAAAGCCGGTGAGTAGAACGTAGCCACTGGCGCTAAAAGGCACCTAATGGGGAAAAAAGTAAGGGTATTCGAATGGTGAAAGGTAAAAGAGGGGATTTGCTGCGTTTTACCACTGATACCAATGGCCGTCTGTGGAAAATGCATTCCTTTATAAGTAAATGTACGTTTAAGAGCATCCTGTCACTGTTAATCGTTGTGGTGGTGAACATGTACTGTGTTGAAAAAGTCTGTTCAGAAAAAAATGAAGTTTTGAAGAGAATTTTGGGAGACTATGACTATGACTTTGACTTATGGAAGGGAATTTTTATGAAATTTGACTTCTATTGCCAATTCAGTAGGTCGAGTTATGGGTCAAAAGCTTTGCGATGTTTACGGTTATAATAGGTTATCAAGAAAGTCTTGGGGTATATTTATTGAATGATTTGTTGAATTTATTGAAATAGTTTATATCGGTTTGATGCTACTATGCCGGTCTCTTTCGACCAATTCAGCGATTTTATCGCAATTATCGACGACAGGCCTTCCGGAAACGGTGGAAACTGTATCGGGTCTATAAACTGCACAAATTTTATTGGCGGCTTGAGATGCATTTTTGCCTTTATCGTAGTAGTCCTGTAAAATATGCCGAATTTTCTCTTTATTTTGCTCCATATTTGCGACGCTTTAGCTCACGAACGACTTAAAAGAAACGACAATCAATCAAACACGTGTTAGCGCATGAAATGAGCTTTCCAAAAACCCGATGGGTCGAATAAAACTAGAACTACGCGCTTTCAGCGCCAACTAGCCAAAATACCGCAAGACTTTTTTGACAACCTCCATATCTCCAGATTTCCGCGGGTTATAAATGTAACAGTTTTAGTTATATATTTGTGATTAATAGATATTTTATATACCAGGATGGCGGAAAAATTTTTAGACTTGAAATGGACCAAAGTTACGTTCGATAAGGTTGAAAAATCCTATCATTTTAACAAACTACATGTGGTAAGATTCCCAGCATTACAGCATGGACGCCAGTAGGGCGATGGCTTGTTAAAAGCCATATAACAAGGGAGAGGGTATAGCAGTATAGGGCAACCGATGCTTTTCTTTCTCTCTCTTCGACATTTGGCTTGCATAAAAGCTTCCTTTTCAAGATGAGCCTTAGATATATTACTCCAGCCTTAGATATATATACAGTGCCACCCGGATCATATATTTTTTTGTAAATAAAACCATCTCAGTTTTACTTAAGTTGATGGCGAGACCTGTTAAACTGCACAATTTTGTTACGATTCTGAGATACTCAGCTTTACAACCCTCCAACCTTTGTATACAATTACTTTAATACGATTGGTCTTTTGCTTTCATATAGACCTCAGTTTCGGCGATCACACCTTCGTTCGGCGAGAATTTCCTCCCAGAAAAGCTTTATTCTGAGGTCTGAGGACAAAAAATAGTGGCTGGAATCCCAATTCATGGATTTTTCATCATTTGTACTGATTTGTAACACGGCGCATCGCCTTGGTACCAAAGCCCTTTCTTTTCTTACAGTTTCCACGCTTTTTGGAGCTAATTCAAGCAAACATGCTAATTCTTCGTATACGCTTAGACTGGTGAATAAGGCACATTTTGAGACGCCAGTGCGAATTGATGATGCCATTGCTGCTAAAAACCAGAATATCGCATATAATTCCAATGAGTCCGTCCGTCCGTGCACGCTAATTCTGGAGCTTTATTCAACCACTTTATGGCAGATTTTTCGGAAAAATCGTGATTTTCGGGCTCTCGAAATCCAACTGTGTAAGAGCTAAGCCGAACACCCACCAACCGAGTCGCACGTTCAAAGAATAGGCTCAAAACGAGATGGCCACCGATACTGATTTTTTCATTCACTTGTGGTTGAAAATTTGTCGGACTTGTTAATTCACAAGCAATTGTTGAGAAGGACGAGATTTGGGTTCAACAAGACGGCGCTACATGCGATGCAGCCAAAGAATTAATCATTTTATTAAAGGAAATAATAATTTTATTGGTGAGCGCATTATCTGGAGTCGTGAGTCTGAGGCGTGGCCTCCAAGATCATGCGACTTAACACCATTGGACTATTTTTTGTGAGGCTATGTAAATTTGGTTGTACATGAGAGTGGTCCGAGATGATTGTCATCTTAGACTGTTTGGCGCATCAGTGCTGACACAAAACTCCACTTGCTGGTCGAAAATTGTATCTCTGCAGTTTAGTTGAGCCTGTCGTGACGGTCACTTGCGCTAAATTATTTTTAAAACATGAAGGAAAACCTTTACCTTTATAATAAAATAATAATGCCGAACTATTGATTATAACATTAAAAGTAAGCATTTTATTTTTTCAAGATAACTGCATGTCTAAAAAATATCCTTTACATATAGAACTTAACATTCTAAAATAATAAAAAATAGCCAAAATAATATATAAAATCAGAAGTTAGTAATTAAATAAATTTTAATTCAGAGTCAAAGTGTTAAAAATTACAGAACTCACAGTATTAATTTGTTAAAATTGATATACCTATATGTTTCTATATAATTTTTTATATTAAAACTAAATTGACCGTCAGAAGACTCCTCACAGCAGTGTATGAACAACAGTTAGCATTGTTGTGCGTGTAAACGTGTATATATTTAGGCGGTAGTGTGTTGGGAATGCGAATACGCAATATCTTGATCGTTGGAGTTGAACTGCTGTGGCATTCAAACCGCGTGACTGAGCCACGACAAAGAGATGCCAACTAAAATGAATGCGGATAGTGACCGCAGGGAATGCCTTTGAAGTGGAAGCGCTATTTCCGTGTGAAGTGTGAGCAAAGTTTGATTTTTATACTTTTGCAACATGTGGCACAGGGATTAAATGACATTTATTTGGTTACGAGTTATAAAGGGTGTTTTTTTAGACACTTGGTTTTCAAGGAGAAAAAAAAAACATTTTGTAATTTAACATTCTGGCTAAGAAGTTTTGACCACTTTTTGAAGCGATTGTGCCGTACGTCAGCTATAAGGCGCCGAATATTCTCTTCCAAAGCGTCAATCTTAGCTGATTCACCTGGGTAGACAAGCGACTTCTTATAAACCTGAAAACATAGTCCAGGGATTTTAAATCGCACAATATTTGAGACCACGTCAGAGTCTCATGACGAGAGATAATGTGTTCACCAAAACTTTCTCTCAATAAATTTGTTGATTCGTTGGCTCTATGGCATACTAATAAAGAATTTTCAAAATAAATACAATGTCACCCTATTTTTTGGGCACAGTATTAACGTCATCCTATTTGAACGAAAGTTAGTTCACGTCAACATCCTCAAATTCAGGCACGAAAAATTGACCGATATTTCTATAGAGCACACCAAACAATGAGTTGGATTTTGTAAGCTCGCAAACCAAGATCATTTCCTTAAGTGGATGGACACAGTTCCAATTGCAGGCAAGGGCAAATGACTCATACGGGGCTTCTTCGTTTCTCTGCTGCACAACAACATTTTACCAGGTCTATCCAACGGAGTGGAGATCTTCCTCTTCATCTGTTTTCTCCGTTGAATATTGCGTCGAATACTTTCAGCAGTGGAGTGTTTTCATACATTCTGTCATGATACTCATGACCTAGCAAACGTAGCCGTTGTCTCTAAATTCGCTAAATTAATTCATTGTATATCTCGCACAACACATCGTTCCATCGACTCCGGATTCGGACTGTAAATCTTCTGCCGACACATCAGCTGTTGTCATCGTCCATGCCTGTGCACTATATTGCAGGACCTTGTAGAGTTTCTTTCTCAATTGCCTACTCCGTCCAAAGTAGGACCTAATGGCAAGAGTAATTTTTTGTTGGATTTCGAAGCTGACATTGTTGCTGGTGTTAATGCTGGTTACAAGATTGACGAAGTTATCTGCGACTTCAAAGTTATGACTGTCTGTTTGTTTGATGAATGGAGATATTTCGTCTTGCCATCTTTCACTACCAGATCTACTTGCTTCGCTTCTTTGTCCAACTTGAAGAAAGCAGAACTAAAATATGATAGAATGTAGAAGTGTCTAGAAGTTCACGCAAGTGAGGAAAGTTCTTTGAGCTGCATTCACTTGGAAGTGACCAAAAACGTAAGGCTCGAACAACTCACGATTTCTGTCTTAGGACAGGTATCCTCTGGTAGCCAAAAAAACATCCATTTGTGAGCATATGCAAGAAGGCGAAATATCCTTTCCCAGGTTTGTGCGGTGGGCTTGGGATCCGCCACGTTAAAAACGTCTTCAATGAAAAGATTTTGGAGATCGGGTAAGAAAAATCTAAGAGGGAGGTTGGGTTAATAGTTTCAATTATTTAAGCTTAATGTGTGAAAATTGCAAGCTTTACTCATTTCGCATATAACCATGTTTCCCTGAAGTTAAGTGTGATACCTTTAAATGGAAAGCCAGAAAATTAAAAAGCGACTAGCAATGTCGTATGCTTACTTCTAGTTCAATTCAAAAATGGACAATGGGAGTTGGAAGGCCAATCATCGATTGACAATATCAATGTCGAATTTGGCGCAAAATATGTGATGTTCGCTTCCGCCTGAATGCAGTCGCGTCAAAAATACTTTTATACAAAACTTTGCTTATTTCTGCTAAAATTTCAATATACTGTTCAACTAAGCATTTCTGTATTCTCTCTGCTAATTGCAGGTTGCGCATAGCGAATGCACAAACCGCCGACTCGGGCAATTACACGTGTATGCCGACCACAGCCGAGGCTGCCAGTGTGATGGTGAATGTTATAAATGGTAAGTTGGGTTGAAAAAAAAACAAAAAAAATAAAAAAAAAAAATAAAAATAAAAAAAAAATAAAAAAAAAATAAAAAAAAAACATTTAATGTGAAAATGCTAAACTTTTATTATGTTATTTATTTAACTAAAATATTTAGACAAGTTAGATTGTGTTTGATGCTCCTAAAAAGTCCTAAAAATATGTCTATTTATAATATTTCTTTTATTTTAATCCTTCTCTTTCAGCTGAAACGCCCGCGGCTATGCAAAAAAGCGCCGCCACACAGTTACAGACTCGCTGCTGCATTCTCTTGCTTCTTGGCACATTCTCGGTGCGATGGCTGTTGCAGTGCTCCACATCTTCCTCAAGATTTTCACAACACTATATACCAACGGAGGCATCCAATAGGATGCAGCCATTACCGGAAACAACTTGCCGAATACACTCCGTCGTGAATATCGAATATCAAACTATTTTAAATAGAGAAATTTGTTATGGTTCAGTGTCATGATGTTGCGGCTTTGAAATATAAAAAAATATAAAAAAAACTATAAAATAGAAAATAGAAAATTTAAGGCATCCTAAAAAAAAACTAAAAACGCTATAAAGCTCATAACTGTATTTAAAAGATTTTTAATACTCTTATTTATATTGGTATATGTACAGGAATATACACTAGGGTGATTCAAAAAAAAATTTTTTTTCGATTGGTACTCGGAAAAATAGGTTCCTAGACACCTCTAACAAAGCCTCTCCAAATATGAGTTTTTAATTGTAACGGGAAGGTCCTACTACATACAGTTTTATATTTTTTTTTATTATCAGATAGAAAAATTTATATCTCGCTTGCAACTGCTTGAAAAAATATCTTGTTCTTTAGATTTTGTAGGAAATTGAATGCTCTACAAAAAAGGTCTGCTATGATTTTTTCGTAAACCCAACCCTTTAAAAGCTATTAACAGTTAAAATTTGATTATTTTTGGGAAAATTTTTTATTTCTTATGAATTTTATAAATCAATGAAAAAAATTATTATGACTGATGAAACTCATAGGTTTTTGGAGAGACTTTCTTAGATGTATCTAGGAACCTATTTTTCAGAGTACCAAACGAAAAAAAAATTTTTTTTTTTTGAATCACCCTAATATATACTTAGATAGCATTTAAATAGTCCACTACTTCATAATAAAAATGAGTTTAATACTAATAGGTGTATATACATATGTATATGTAAGTCTTAAATTATTTTTAATCCTTAATTTTTTAAACCATTAGTAATTGTTTTTTTTTTTTTAATTTTTTAATTTCTTTCTTTTTATATTTTATTTTTGCTTAATAATGCCAGTTTTGGAAAACACTTGCTAAGTGATCTGAGGAGAAGGTACTTAATGGAAACCCGATAAAAGCATTCTTAACAGTTATTTTTTCTAAACTACATTTGTATGTTTGAGATCTAAAGTTACCTTTAGTTCGAAATTATTATTTATTTAACAACCATCCATAATATGTTCGAAGACTTTCTTATTCTGTAAAAAATTTTTGTGAACAGTTGCCAAGTGTTCAGAAGAGCGTAGTACAAATATCATATACTGAGAGCGAGAGATACACGCGCTCCTCTTCATAAAGAAGTACAAAAGTAATATTCAACCAAAGTAATCGTTTCCTGAAGAAAATCGGAGTTTATGCCACTTTGTAGGTTTTTTCGGTATTTCGTTATTTTTGAGGAACATCACAAGATTAATTGATTTCACTATGTTCGTTTGTCGATCCAAATAAACGATATACTCTCGCAATTTACAAATCTCAAAAGAATTGCGCCAATTCGTGACATTTTCGGAATTGACTGTAGCATATAGGGGTTGTGTTGGCCTGATTCTATCTATTTTCTTCAGAGGTTGTCATCGTCCTGCCTCTGCACCATATAGCAGGACGGTTATAATGAATGACCTTTAGAATTTGGTTTTTGTTCGACGAGAGAGGACCTTACCTATGGTCTATTGTGCCCTCACCTATATCACATATGGTTACGATGGGCTACGTAACATAATTCCAGCAGCTTGCTGGGAGCGAAGTGGCGTGATCACTGTCGACGTTGATGGTTCCAGAGCTCTTGAGCCTGTTCTACAAATTCCTTTTTACTTATTATTTCATTCGAGAATTTTTTTATTTTAGTTTATTAAATTTATTTATTCGGCTTATTTCGACTTAATATCGGAAAAGGAAGCTATGCTTTTTTAATAAAGTCTGTATGTCCACAGCTACTTTGCAGGAATAAACGACTACTGCGAAAATAAATTTATGAAAATAAGCTAAAGGCTTCTTAAGTCCGAAAATAATATTTGTTATAAAATTAGTGTAATTTGAATCCACTTTCTGCATAGATGCAATAAATGTAGTACAATGAGAAGGCATAGAGATAGTGATTTTGCTTAGCACAATAAGTTAAGCGTGTTATAAATAATGTACAAAAGCTTTTTTTAAACTAAATACAAACATTTTTAAGAAAAATATTATAAATAATTGTTAATAGCAAGTTTTATAAAATTAAATAAAGAGGAAAGTACAATGACCAAAACAGTAAATTTTTGTATTGCTTTTTGTCACTTTATTGTACATAACGGGTGATCCAAATAGAGGTACTTTTTTCAATAACCAAAGGACATCGCTTCGTTTTATGGGCTTTTGAAAAGTTCCAAGAAGATCCGACGTTTTCGAGTCAAATCATGTTCAGCGATGAGGGCAATTTCCGACTCAGTCTGTATGTAAATAAGCCAAATTGCCGCATTTGTGACGAAGAGAAATCAAAGAGATTCAAGAGCTGCCATTTCATTCAGAAAAAACAACGGTTTGATGTGGTCTGTAGGCCAGTGAGAACGTAACTCTCAAACACGATCGTTACCGCGCCATGATAAACAACTGTTAGATGCCTGAAACTGAAGCTCGTGATCTCGGCGAAATTTGGTTTCAACAAGAAGGCGCCACTTTCCACACATCGCATCGATTAATGGATTTATTCAGAAAATCCTTCGGTGAGCAGATAATTTCACGTTTTGAGCCGGGCGATTGGTCACCAAGATCGCGTGATCATACCATTAGACTTTTTTCTGTGGATATGTGTAAACTCGATGCGAACAATCTCTCTTCGATTCAGGCTTTGGAGCAAAACATCACACGTGTCATTCGTCAGTTACCAGTCGAAATGTTCGAACGAGTCTTCGACAATTGGACTCAACGTTCAGACCATCTAAGACGTAGCTACGGCCAACATTTGAAAGAGATAATTTTCAAAAAGTAAATAAGAATGTTCTGACGTATGATAATAAATTATGGCCAGATAGCTTCTGTGTTTTTTCTTTAAAAAAGCAGGTCAGTTAGAAATGGATCACTCAATACCAAATTAAGAGCAAACTTTTTGTTAAGAGATCTCTGACTACTATATGTTATGTTATGTACTTGTAAATAGTCGTTAAGTTAGGAAATAAGTTTAATAAATCCTTAACATTAAATATAGTAATATGTATCAGCAAGAATACAGAATAAAAGAGATTTTTCAAAAAGAGAAATTTATTTATTTAGTTCGCAATCAAAAGAAAAAATCAGAGAGTTTAGAGAAAATATAATCAGCTTGATGAGCTGAGTACATTTATTACTGAAATTTTTCAGATTGAACGACTTCATAATACTACAATGAGCAAAAAATATTAAGACTTTGTTCATGATTTTAAAATTCTTAGTCGAATATGGTGGTTGCGGCGCGATATTTGTTAAAAATATGGCAAAAAACGCACGAAGAATCAATGTAATATGCGACGGTGCACCATCGTGATGCAAAAACCGATAGCTATCAGCCCATAATTCCAATCTTTTTATGAAAGCTTTGCGCAAACGACGCACAGCACTCATATAGTATTCCTTGTCGATAATTTGGCCGGTCGAAAGGAATACGGAATGCACCATACTACGTTAATCGAAGAAAACTGTCAGCATAGTTTTGATTTTTGACCAGCTCTGGCGTGGTTTATCGGTTTCGGCCCACATTTCCAACCTACGCTATTCGGCTGACTGATCTTTTGGGTCGTAAGCATAGATCCAAGACATATTCCCAGTAATAATAAGTTTCATCAAATTCTCGTAATCCGAAAGCATTGTTTCACAGACATTAACGTGGCGCTGGTTTTCGAAAAAATTTAATGATTTTGTAACCAACAGCGTTTTCATTTTTCTTAGGCCCAAATGATCTTTCATTGATTCTTCCGATATTCCAGCGATGCCAGTAAGATCTCTGACTGTTAATCGTCGATTCTCAAACAGCAATTCCTTTAGTTTATTTACGTGTTGATCATCATGATCATCCGTAGCTGTTGAAGGACGTCTGGACGTGATTTTTTGACCTTTTTTGAATAATTTGTACCAACCACAAAGGTCTTTTCCAACATTTTAAACGTTTCGGCACCAGAAATTTGATTCCACACACAAACTTTAATGGTAGTTGTTTGTTGAATAATTTCACTCATCGTAAAAATCGCGGGATGCCTTGGGTTATTGTTTAAAGCGTTGTTATAGTCTTATAAGTTATTTAGATCGGGCTACACTAGCATAAAACTGACAGATCGAGGTAAGATCGCTGTATGGTAAACTTTTCATTTGAGGAGATATTCCAAGACACGGTTTATTTGCCAGATAAAATTGTGTAATTTCTTGGTCAGATCGGACTACTAAGGCATATCGCTGTCACACAAACTGGCCCGTCCAACTCAAGATAAAGATCTTTTTATACCCTTCTATGCTATAAGAAAGACATCTACGATATGTATGGAATTCTTGCTTCGATGCATGTTAGCCTTGTTTTCTTGCAAATTTCAGCTAGTACGAGGGCTGCTATATATATTTCTGGCCTTATAATGAAAATAGGCATATTTATCAATGAAAATGTTTTTTTTTTTCGTTGGATTTAGCTCGGCTTGGAAGACCCACACGGTCGATTGTTGTTTTCTTTCGGGCTCATACGCATAGATCCATGATTCGCCACCTGTGACGATATAAGATCGTAGAAACGTCTTTTGAAGCACCGCGATCGTATTTTTTCAGCATTTCTTTACACCAATCCACACGAGCCTATTTTTGAGCGATTGTCAAATTGTGCGGGATCCAACAAAAACAAACCTTTTTTACCGCCAGGTGTTCATGCAATATCAAATGTATGCTGGTTCGAGAAATGCATAGGCATGCCTCTATCTGAAGGTATGTTACATGACGGTCTTGCATTATCAGTTCACGTACGGCATCGATGTTTTCTGGCACAACGGCTATTTTTGGACGACCTTCACGGAATTCGTCTTTGAGCGAGCGTCGGCCACGATTGAATTCGTTGTACCAGCTTTTCTCAGTGCTATAGAATGGTGCTTCATAGCCGTACAAAGATTTTAGTTCATCGATGCACTCTTGTCGTGATAGTCCACGTCGAAAGTTGAGAAAAATGATCGCACAAAAGTGTTCACGAGTTAATTCGTGAGATGAATTTTTTGATTCCCTGTAAATAAAACAATTCACGATTAAATGACAAAACGTTCTGAGTGATGTTATGCTAAAAGATGTCAAACTTTCCAATGGAAATGTCAGATTGCAACTGGCAACACTTAGCGTTGCCTAGTCCAGAAATATATATAGCAACCTATGTATTCCTGTTTTTGCTTTTCTGTATTCCCTGTTACTTATCAATTTTCGCTTTATTCAAGAGTGTTACGACTTATATTTTGACATAATGAAAACCGGACATTTGTCAGATTTTATTTGGAATATAAAAAATTATAATTTTTTACTTTCTCTATAACTCCATTGTCTGCGAATAATTAGGGACTCACTCTGTAGAATTTGACCTTATTCAAGAAAAACCCGTTCCATTAGTTCATCGGCATAAATTTTTAACAAAACGAGCAGTTGGAATGCGAAATATACAATTTTTTATTGTGAATAAGTATGATAAAATTAAATAATATTGCAGCAATTATTTCATAACAAACCACGGCCAATTGCTGTGAAAAATTGGTGCATTAGGATTTTGATAAAATTAAACTGAACTGAGAAATAACTGATGACCTATAAGAATCACTCAGAATCCAACGAAAACTTGCATAATCGAATAACATAATGGAATATTCATCGGTGCCATCTGGTCTAATTCCTTTCGTTCACAGAAAAAGGAAATTGCATTTCATTCACACTCGATGAAGTTATTAACCAGCAACATACTTATGCACACACATAATTGTCTAAACAGACTTGAAAAAAGAAAAAGAGCAGAATGAAAGCAAAACAAAAAAAAAAAAAAAAACAAAAAAATGGATGAACAATGCCTTGTATGCCTTTTGAATGGAAAAAGTGTATGTTGAAAGCTGCTTTGCTGTTGTTGTGAAAAAGTGAAATGGCAAATATGCATTAATGCAGAGGCATTTCCAGGCAAGAAAGATAAAATTGTCGATAATACGAGTGTGTGGTTCAATGAATGCTGCATGCTGGGGCTAGAGAAAATCGCCTCTGCATTAGATTTGCGCAGACGCAGTTGCATTTGGAGCTACACTAGTTTGGCTTGAGTCTTACATTTACAGAATTTGAATGAAAAGCTTAATGCTAGTGAGCAGACACGATGAGTTTTCTGCCACATGGGATGTGCATGGTACCATGGAGGCTTTGAGGTGCACGAGTGAGAGTTAAGGGGTATGTGGAATATCCGCATGTAGAATTTTTGATTTGTCGGTACCATACTGCCACATTTGTTATAATTTTTAATAGCACAGCAATCATCGTTTAAAGCAGTTCATAACGTAAGTTCTTCCCTATAACGCTGCTGGGTATTGAATAGTTTAAGCTCATGTGTGGCAGTCATTAAAGCATTAACTTGAGTGCAATGCTGTGGAAATTCTATTTTTGTAATTCGTATGCTAGTTTGCAGCTCAACTGAGGAATATGCCAGTATTTCTGGTTGATCGATGAAGTTGATAGTATTTCTTGTGTTGAAAATTGGGTATAATTTTTGCTCTTCAGATTTCCGTCATTGCAGAGTTCCTCTGAGCAAACTATTTAGCTGGAAGAGATTGTACTGTTCACAAGGTTAAATCAGATGTTTTCAATAGATTTGCCAAGCTCTAGAAGAAAGCGGTTATTCAAACCGGGTGAGAAAATATTTAATTTTTTCGAATATGCTATTTTGATTAAATCTGGGAAAATATAATTGCCTGGCTCCTCTTAATCAAATTCCAGTCAGGGTACCGCATTTCGGCCAGATTGGGGCAATGAGGCGCTGAATATTCTCTTCCAGACGTCATTCGACTCGGGTTCTGTGAGAACAAAAGGGCTTCCAAACCAAAATCATCCAATTCAGGCACGAAAAAGTCCTTAATCAAGGCTCTGCATTCCAATTCACCACCGGAGGAACACCGTTGACTGTAATATTATGACCGGATCAATAATTCCCACCGCCCATTGAGCTAATCAAACACTGACTTTTTGCGGAGGTAACGACGGCTCAAGAACAGCTAAAGTATTATTATCACTCCAGTTTCTTTCTAAACTACCTTTTCAAGCGATAGTGAATTTCAGTGAGCTAAACAAAATTTTCTTATGAAAATCGGGATCGAAAATAAGGGCAAAGGAATGCCCTATGCTCTTGATCGTCCGGTAAGATTCAGATCTTTTTTTCTTTCTTTCATGAGGTGGATGACCACAGCTTCAACAGTTGAATCTGAAAATGCGATTTATCCACTAGAGTACAAGTAATGCAAAATTGACTCGGTAATAAATTTGCACGAGTTTGAAGGCACCAAAAGCTATTCTATTTCGAGTGAGAGAGTACTGTAAGGTTCGATGCTAGGCTGCTTTATGGAACTTAATATATGATGGGGTTCTGCTCAATGAGTTTAGAACTGGCTCAGCAAAGACAAAAGTAAAGTCTTGCCGATAAGTAAGTTAAAGATCACCTGAAATACACTGCAGGTAAAGCGAATAAAATCCTAAACGATTTATCAAGAATGATGGCAAATGAAGGCTGCGTGTGTGCCAGCCAGAAAGTTTTATTGGCAAAAGTAATGAGATTGGTTGAATTATATGCGGTTCCAATATGGATGCGCAAGGCAATAAAGCATATGCAAGACAAAAACAAACACAGTGCAGAGGCTGTCGGCAATAAGAGTTATCCGTACTTTCCGAACAATAACAAGCGATGCTGCCGAAGTAATAGCTATTGACATCCAGAGTAACGAATAAGAGCTGGTGGGTATACAAGTGGTCAGAGCCATCTATTGGAGCCAGAAGAGAAGAGAGAGTCAAATGCTTGACAATATGGCGGCAGCGGTGGTAAACCTCACTCAACAGACGGTGGACCCACAGATTGATAACGAACATCTGCTTATTCGTGGATAGACAGACGACATGGTCACCTGGATTTCCACGTAACCTAAATACCAAGTGAACATGGATGCTTTAGAAGCTACATGTGCAGTTTCCAGCACGAAATTAGTCCGCTTTTCAAATACAAGGGCAAACTGAAAACCACACTCGGAGTTGACGACACTCATGTGTCAGTACACTGAGAATTGGAAAGCTATAAGCGAAGCAGCAGCCTGCGCGTCCGTCAGTCCGTGCTATAGAAGAGACTTAAATGTCTTATCACTCCCTCGAAGTAATACTTGATCAGATAATTTCGTGGGAGAGTCTGAAGTTGGAAGTAGGTTAGGTTAAGTGGATTGAAGTTCCACACTCCGGCTTTATGATCAATGATGGAGTGTTTGACAAAAATGTTGCTATTATTGTGTTGGGTGATAATTTTCAAATATCTGACTTTCTTGCGAAGTAAGGTTAGACTTTTCAAAGAGTAAACCCGATCCTAACCGAGGCCTAAAAACCTTAATATTTTTTCACCCGAATAAAATAAATTGGGTAGCGTTAAGGGGGTATTCTACTATAGAAATCAAATTTTGGGCAGTTTTTTGAATTTTATTTAAAACAAAAAAAAATTAAAAATATTTTTACTATCAATTTTTTTATGGTGTTTTTACTATTATTTTTTTTTATTTATTATGATATCTTTTATTTTATTTATTATGAAATCTTAAGAACACAGAAAAAAAATTTACAAAAAAATATTAAAAATTAAAATAATTAGAGGGGGGAAGAGACAGGTGTAAAAAAAAATGGCGCATCCTAGTGACATTGATCGTGACTCTCCTGGTGGCCTAAAAAACAAAATCAAAAGAAATTCTCAATCAGTAAGTATGCTGTTATAGTCTCTAAATCAGGGAATACGAAAAATAATTTTGGTGAAAAATGGTGACTGCCTGAAAATAAAAATCATTTTTTACGCTTTTTTTTTGAAACTTCTGAATGTTTTTTAAAGTAAACAAAAATTTCGACACAATGCTGGTAGGCACGATAAAGGATTATATAAAGAAGGTTCACACAAAATTTCAAGTAAATCGGTTGTACGGAACTTGAGATGATGCCGGTACCGTCTGGAAAAAAGTAGTTTCGAGAAAAACGCGTTTAAAAAGTGTATCTACCTACCTACCGGGCTAGATACTGAGTCACTAAAGTAACTGTAGCTATTAAAATAATTTTAATTTTTAAAAATTTTTTGGAGGATATGTTCTTAAGGGTCTAAACTTTAAATATAATATATGAAAAAAATGGAATTTTTCAAAATTCTAGAGTAGAATATCCCCTTAAGGTCCACTTTGCTTGACAAGGCTTGAGAGCAACACTGAACTTAGCAAAGTAATAGTTTTTCATTGAGTTCAGAAAAATGGAGTTACGAGTTACTTAAAGTAATATAATCGATTATAAGACTAACTATCATATACATATATGCCTATTCATAACTTCTGCTGCGAATGAGTCGTCAGTATTAACTTTTTAAATATTCCAAATATACCTAAGAAATATTAAATACCTCCCGACTGGTAAGTTCAAATACAATTTCTGGGTACAGAGCGCAATATTTTTAGTGCAACCAGCAACACTCTAGCTCTGCTTTGAATGTTTACTTTGCTTTTGGCAGCAAAATGTTTTATTCTACCGCATAATTGTTAATTATGCAGTGAGTTAAAACAGTCTAAATGGAGTAGCAAAGTTTCTAATGACTTTTATATAATTTCGTATATACATTTTCTATTCACGTTGCCGTTACTCTAAATTCATATTCGCAAACATTCGTAGTTAGTGAGCAAGTGTGTGTATGAGCATGTGATTCCCCGAGTGGAGCATAATTTTGAAAATTCAAAAGCACATTACTAGGAGCAGCATGGCACTGAAAAATTTAGCCAGCCAAAGTGTGTGGGGGGACCTAGCACATTACTCCGGTTGAGTGTAGATTATGGTGGGTGCCATTGCGAGTTGCACTCATCACTCATTAAATTAGTTGCTTGCCACGGGCATCGTAAAGCATAGCTGAAACGGGCGCAAACGTTGAGCAAATTGTTGTTCTCTGAAATTCTGCATTCGAATTATTAACCTTAATGTGATCTAAGGGTTGTTTTTAATAAATGGATTTTATGAAATATTTAAGTTGAAGAGAACGGTTTGCATATTGAGATATAGGCGTTTTTATATAGGCTGATATAGATAGAAAATAATTGAGGTTTTGCGCTCCGACCTATGATTTCCTATATCATATATGCTTTCAAAGGTCCAGCACTCTTAGTATTTCCAGGAGCTTGTTGGGCGTATTGGTTGATATAAGTTAACTCGAAATCCAATCCGACCAAATCAGAACACTTTTCTTACATGTCCAAAATTATGATACATTCCTTATGATTGTAACTCTGTAATTCTTTACTTTTCGAAGTACAGCGTCTACCAATATAAATGATGTAATTTTGACAGCTCGCTGTGGTCATGTCTGTTGACAGATTTGTGTCAAATATTGTCAGTGTATTCAGTAGTGTTTGTCATTTCTTCAAGTAACGTTGCACAAGCAAGGCTTGGAATTTTCCAAGATTATTACGCAAATTCACGTTCATCAAAAAATTCGGAAATATGAAAAAATCACCTTCTCGAATGAGACCCATTTCTCACATAATGTCTTCGTCAGCAGGCAAAACAGTCATTATTGGATGAGTCAAATCCTCGTGCAATTCAGCAAACGCAATTGCACAACCAAAAATTTGATGTAGATAACGGTACGCGGCATTATCGGACCTTATTTCTTCGAAGAAAGGAGAAGCCATTAACGAGCATCATAGCATGATTTTGGGCGATTTTTTTTTCGCGAAATTTGATGAAATCGTCGCGCCAATCAACCAGAAGTGCTCAAGAAGCAACCTTCAGCGCACCATAGCTGAAGTTTCATTGAAAATTGGATTAAAAATTTGGAGATATGTAACGGAGAAGTGGAGCATTTGACCGACATTTGGTTGAAACCGTACATGACATAAAATTATCTGTTTAACAAAATAATAAATAAAACCAATTTTGAAAAAACTTTGCTGGTTAACATCACGTCGTTCTTGATGTGAGACCCCATAGCTTCACAATCTGAAAAAAAGGTTATTTTTTTGACCTTTTGAAACATTTTTTTTTTAATCAGAGTATACAAATTTTTGATTTAATCAGAGTATAAAAATGAATGTATAAAAATCCAATATAACAGAGATGCTTTGATGTCTATCCATACCAAAGTACGAGGTGTGTTCAAAAAGTATCGCGAATTTTTTGTTTTTTCAACAATTATTTATTTATTCATGAATATCTATTTTGTTCCCCTCAAAGTAATCCTCATGAGATATTATACACTTGTGCCAACGGTTTTTCCAATCTTTGAAGCACTTCAAAAAATAATTTTTTTTTATCTTCTTCAGCTCCTCCTTCGATGCCGTCTTTATCTCGTCAAGAGAAGCGTAACGTCGTCCTTTCATGGGCCTCTTCAGTTTAGGGAACAAGAGAAAGTCACAGGGGGCCAGATCTGGGGAGTACGATGGCTGCGGCATCATGAGTGTGTTGTTTTTGGCCAAAAAGTCGCACACAAGCAACGATGTGTGTGAGCAGGGGCGTTATCGTGGTGCAAAAGCCAATTTTTGTTCTTCCACAAATCCGGGCGTTTCTGGCGGATTGCTTCACACAAATCGCGCATAACTTGCAGATAATATTCCTTATTGACCGTTCTTCCCTGTGGCAAATACTTATGATGCACAACGCCCCTGCAATCGAAGAAAACTCTCAGTTACGATTCGCGATACTTTTTGAACACACCTCGTACTACTGTGTTAAAAAAATAGTAAGAATTTTTCATTTTTACGATGCGTGAAATTATTCAACAAAGAACTTCCATTAAATTGTGTGTGCGAAATCAAATTTCTGCTGCCGAAACATTCAGAATGTTGGAAAAGGCCTTTGATGATAATTGTTTGTCGAGAGGAAGTGTTTTTGGTTGGTACAAAATATTCAAAGAGCATCGAGAAGGCGTTGATAACGAACCATGTCCAGGACCAATAACATCAACGTCAATTAATTAATTAAGGAATTTGGTGCTTGAGAATCACCGATTAACCGTCAGAGATGCTACTGGCATCGTTGGAATATCAGAAAGATGAGTGAAAGTCATTTTAAAAGATTATTTAGGCCCAAGGAAAGTTAAAGCGCTATTGGTATCAAATTCACACAATTTTTTCGTAAAACAGCGTTGCCTTAACAATGGACTACCAGGATGTCATGAAACATATTAATACTGGCGATGAGCCTTGGACGTATGCTTACGACCCGAAAAAAGACGATTAATCGGAATATCGTGAAAAATACACTTTAAAGCAGGCCGACAACTATTGGGTTTTGCCCAACGATAATTCCCGGTCGCTTCCCGCATTGATTCTTCTTGAGGTTTTCGTCAAATTTTCAGCCAATATCGTGGCACAACCACCGTATTGGCAGATTTAGCTACCCGCGACTTCTGGCTATTCGAAAAACTTAAATGACGACTCCGGGGAAGCCGTTTTGAGTCAGTTGAAGATATTGAAGTTGAATCGCTACGTGAATTGAAGTTTTTTTCAGAAATTGACATTAACAACTGCTTCAAGGATTGGACAAAACTTTGACACAAGTGCACTGGGCCTAAGGGGGATTACTTTGTGTATGAGAATTTTGAAGAATAAATTTAGAATTTTAAAATTATGAAAAAAGTCTTCCATTTTATTCTCATAGCAGTACATAGCTAGAAGTAAGATATATCCTCCTCCAGTGCAATGGTCAGCAAGACGCATAGATACCTCTGCAAAGATTCTTAATGCAATTCCGTTTTTTATGATGGCATTGAGAGCTCTCTTTCTAGGGATTTCGAAATTTAGTCGACAGTGGATGATTTCAAATCTAAGGACTAGACGCAGAAAACAAAAACTAGTATAAAATATTGAATTTAAGTAAATTTTCTCTAAGACTATTAAAAGAAATTTCCGAAGATATGACATTTTTGCGGTTACGTTTTCACTACAGGTTAGTATACTCTTCTTCTGGAGCATTACAAAATCAACTCAAAAATAAATACTCGATTGATTTTTAGCGGTGCTAAACTCAAAGTCACAGTCAGTAACTATTTAACAGTTAGGATTGTTAAACAATTTTCGGAATGAGAGGAGATGTTACAGCTACTTATGGTTCGACAGTGACGAAAGCGTAATTTTCAGAACAATATTCGCATAGTACTATATATGAAACAGAAATTAGAAATGTCATTAGTACTTCATACCAAAAAAATATTACATTGAAAAAATATATATATACATGTAGGAGAAAATAATATATAGGACAGGTGGCAGTATTGTCACTAAACGAATAATATATCATTCAGATGGCAACATTGTAACTCAGCTGTTAATTGACGAAGCATCCATCAGCAGCCATCATTGTAATGGTCCATGTGGATCATTCATTTTGTATTAAAAATTAAGAGTCATTGCTTCAGCATCAGTTGTTAAGAAATGTTTGTATAATGCAGTCGCGCCACCGCCTGAATTTTAAAGTGCGAATAAATCAAATTAAAAAATAAGAACGCGGTGTTCTCATTTAAAATGAATCCCACATACATTGCTTTACTTGCTCCCGAGATAAACTGAGATGGCGAAACTATTTTCATGACTCTGGTCACATTGTGGGATAAGAAAAAAGGAAATTAGGTTAACTTCGACTACACCGAGTCAAAAATATCCTTACAGGTGCGCTGTTATAGCATAAAATCTTTATCTCGATTTCTATCCTTCAATTTGTATGGCCCGATATTGGCGGTTCCAACAGCTTTTAAAGGAACTTTTTAAGGAGAAAAAAGCGGTTGCTTAATTTCTGATCGAAATCTATCTCGCGTATATATAGACAGACAAGGCTTAATCGACTCAGCTTATAATGTTGATCATCGAATTATTCCACAATCTGAGTGATTTGCGTTCGGATTGAGTTTAAAGGGTTAAATATATGCTCAGTTTTACTGCACTCACTCCATATATGTATGTGGCTTTTGCATCTGAATGTCGTCATATGATCCTCAGGGCAAACGGCACCGTTTTTATTACATAAATGCAAGCATAACCATAGGCGCGCCAACCTAGGTAGACGCACACACTCACAAACGTATTTATACATGAAGTAAGAGCAGACGTCCATAGCATATAGGAAATTTATGCGTTCCAAAACAGTGTGAATGAGTTATTGGTCCCGGTTAGCATGTGCATTTTCATTTATGTGTATTTGTGCGTACATTTAAAGTTATAAACGCAGGTGTAACTTTTCAGCATTAAAACGGCCTGCCGGTAAATGCAAATGGCGCAAAAGTGTTACGCATCGGTTATGATTAATCAAATGATAATGATGTGCATTTCCGTGGTCGAAAGTGATGAGCCATTCACTGGTGTGCTGTGCGTGTGTGTGTGTGTGTGTGTGGTTCTTGTAACCTACAAGTGCCGTGTTTTAAGTGTCACTAACGGATAATTCGTGCAATAGCTCGCAGCTTTTGAAATGTGCATATAGAATAATTATTTACGTCCGACTGGCAGAAATTATATGATCAATTCGACCAACTGGGAATATGAGTGACAAATGTATGAAGGACTGTTGGAAGGGCATCCGATAAGATTGGAGAGCTGAAAGCTCTTGAGGAGTTTTAAATGTTCACGGTTCGATCGGGATTCATTAAGGCAAGATTAAACAAATTAAACTTAACGAATGTCAATTTCATCAGATTTTTTTTTTAGGAGGTAGAGGAGTTATCATAAAATCATCTCAATATTTTACTCCTTGAATGTCTGACTTTTGTCAAATTCAAACAAAATCACTTCGGATCGCATACTTTTAGACATTCATGTGAAACAGCTGAATTAGAAATGATATTTCATTAAACAGGTTTATTATAATTTCAGTACGGTTTGCAGATAGTTGATACAGCTAAAGGGTGGGCCATCTAACGTTTTAAATTTGAATTACATATCTATATTTCGACACTGTAAACGTCAAATGCCATTCGGAAAGTGACAGATATTCCGTAAAAAGTCCAAAATTTACGAAATGGATCGCTATTCATTAGAAGAAAACTGGGAAATATTGAAAAAAAAACCGTGGATGGTCAATTTTACCGAAAATCATCTTTTCGGACGAGACTCATTTCCACCTCGATGGTTACGTCAACAAGCAGAATTGTCGCATTTGGGGCACAGGACGGCGCTACGTGCCATACAGCACACGCTACATTCAATCTTTTACGCCCTATCTTCGAAAATCGCATAATCAGCAAAAGAGGTGATGTGAATTGGCCTCCCAGAAGCTGCGATTTAACTCCGTTGGACTATTTTCTGTGGGGAGATGTTAAAGATAAATGTTACGCCAACCATCCAGAAACAATTCAAGATCTAAAGTACGAGATTCAAGCTGCTGTTGCTGCCATAAGGCCTGAAACCATCGTGAAAGTACTCCAAAATTGGCTGGATCGGATAAGCTACTGTAAACTCAGCCGTTGTGGTCATTTGTCCGAAATTGTTTTCCACAAATAAATGTCATAAAACAACCTTTTAAATAAATGTTAGACCTTTGAAAAATATGAAGCCGTTTTTTTATTGACTTTCTAAATTAAAAATTTTATATGGATCACAAATAACTGTATACAAAAGTTTTTGTGTAATCCACTGCTAGATGAGAAATCAGCCATCTAAGCTAACCTAACTTAACTTCGTCGTGTCTTCCGACTAATATTAGGTTGTCAAAAAAGTCTTGCGGTATTTTCGCTAGTTGGCTAGTTGGCGCTGAAAGCGCGTAGTTCTAGTTTTATTCGTCGCATCGGGTCATGGTATCCCCTTTTGGAAAGCTCATTTCACGCGTTAACACGTGTTTGATAGATTGTCGTTTCTTTTAGGTCGTTCGTGAGTTATAGCGTCGCAAACATGGAGCAAAATAAAGAGAAAATACGGCATACAGTACTACTACGATAAAGGCAAAAATGCATCTCAAGCCGCCAATAAAATTTGTGCAGTTTATGGACCCGATACAGTTTCCATTTCCACCGCACAACGATGGTTCCAACGTTTTCGTTCTGGTGTAGAAGTCGTCGAAGATGCGCCACGCTCCGGAAGGCCTGTCGTCGAAAATTGCGATAAAATCTCTGAATTGGTCGAAAGATACCGGCATAGTAGTCATGAAACCGTTATAAACCATTTGAAGAAGCTTGGAGTCACTAGCAAGCTCGATGTATGGGTGCCACACGAATTGATTCAATAAAAATACCGCAAGACTTTTTTGACAATCCATTATTTTATAGGGTCAGTGACGTTATGTGTTACAAATATCGTGCCAAACTTAATATACTCTGTACAGGGTACAAAAATGTACGAATACTTTTTCCTTAAGGGGTATTCTATTCTAGAAATCAAATTTTGGGCAGTTTTTTGAGTTTCATTTAAACAAAAAATAACCAAAAATATTTTTACTATTCATTTTTTAAGGTGTTTTTATTGATATCTTAAGAATACAGAAAAAAAAATTTACAAAAAAATATTAAAAATTAAAATAATTAGAGGGGGGGCGAGAGACGGGTGTAAAAAAAAATGGCTCATCCTGGTGACATTGATCCTGCCTCTCCTGGCGGTCTGAAAAAAAATCAAAAGAAATTCTTAATTAGTAAGGATGCTGTTATAGTCCGGGCACACGAAAAAATTTTTTTTTTTTTAAAAAACGACTGCTTGAAAATAAAAATAATTTTTTACGCTTTTTTGAAATTATTGATTTTTTTTAATATTAAAAACAAAAAACTTTTGACACGATGCTAATAGGAATGATAAAGGATTATATAAAGAAGGTCCACACAAAATTTCAAGTAAATCGGTTGTATAGAACTTGAGATAATGCCGGTACCGTGTGGAAAAAAGTAGTTTCGAGAAAAACGCGTTTAAAAAACTGAGTCTACCTACCTCTCTTAAAATAATTTTAATTTTTAAAAATCCTTTGGAGGATATGTTCTTAAGGGTCTAAACTTTAAATATATGAAAAAAAAGTCGAGTTTTTCAAAATTCTAGAGTAGAAAACCCCCTTTAGTCCTTGAAAGATTATATAGGTTTCCTCCAGAACCCGATTTCTTATTGAGTTCTACAATATCTCTAATATATTATCTTCAATAACCCAGTTGATCCGAGTAATAGTTTATAAGATACATCTTTGAAAAGTTGCGTGCTCCAGTTCAACACCATAGTCATTTAAAGGTTAAAATGAATGTTCTTCGAAACGTCTTTTCAAAGTCAGGTTCCAAGTTTTATCGCGGACTGCACAATCGATTTAAACGAATATTTACGCTGGTTTTCGCGATTTACTATAATTCAGAAGGTGTTGAATAAAGGATTTATATCATTCCGCAACAACTATTTTATAAAAAATAGTCGGGGAAAAAATTGATTTTTTTTATAAAAACGCCTGCTTAAAATACAATTTTTCGTCCAATGTTTTGTTTATGATCTTAAGTGAGAATTCTAGTCTTGAAGCAAGAATTTCAGGTAATTTTTAAAGTGTCGTAAAACAAAGGCAATTAATTTTTTATTTTCCATTTTTTATTAGTTATTTTTTAATTTTAGGAGAGTAGAGAAAAAAATTAAAAACTAAAATAAGTAAAAAATTTCAAAAATTATGAGCTGACGAAGTGGGGGGTCTCTAAAAATTTCCACGTGACCATACCCATGATTTTAACCCTGCTAGTTAGCTGAAACCAAAAAAAAAAAAAAGATTATTAATCTAGAATAATGTCGCAATGGCCAGAACTACGGAAAAGTGGAAAACAAAATTTTTCACAAAATGGCGACTGCCTTGAAAAAAAAGTTTTTTTGGATCACTTTTTCTGACCATTTCGAATTTTTCAAAAATAAAAATTTTGGGATGGAGCTAGTTCCAAACATAGACAAGGCCATAAAGAAGACTCTATAAAAATTTCAAGTAAATCGGTCCAGTAGAACCTGAGAAATCGTGGGTATCGTTCCGAAAAAGTCAGTTTTGAGAAAAACGCGTTTAAAGTTTCGGGTTCCGGCCGAACCAGTTTGGATGCCGGGTTAGAAAAATGCCTATATCTCCGAAAATAATTTGAATTTGGAAAAATCCTCTTGTACACATATTCCTGAATAGCTAAGCTTTGAAAATATAAAAAAAATTCGATTTTTTTTAATTTAAATTAAAATCTAGGCTAGAATACCCCCTTAATTAAAACACGCAGAAATGATGTCGTAATTGCCGAGTCTTTATTTTCCTTTGAAAATTACACACAATTTTTGTGGGATGTATACATACAAGGTGTGTCGCAAAAGAAACAGAACTGTTAAAAAAAAACAACAAAAAATTAATATTTTACAAAAGTTATATTTTTTTTATTAAATGTAGTTTCCTTGTGCTTCGATATAGCGTTTAGCCCGGTCAATTAGCATTTCAAATGAGTGTTTAAGGTAATTTTTCGAAATGCTCTTGAGAATATCGGTCGTCGCCTTTTGGATAGCTGAAGTGTCCTGAAACCAGTGTTATGGAGTTTTTTGTAAAAAAAATTAGTGACAAGCGTCGACCGATGACACGGCGCATTATCGTGCAACAGGCGCCAGGACCCTCCCTTACGCTATTGTGGTCGAGCACGACGAATGCGCGACAAAATACGCTTCATAACACCAAGGTAAAACACAGCATTAATCGTTTGGCCAGGTGGGACGAACACTCGGTGTACAATACCCTCGGAATCGTAAAAATAAATCAGCATTTTCTTTATATGCATTTTATGACCGATGACCAAAAGCTGCTGTCACTTTTTGATCGATAACATCGATTGTGGTTATCCAATTGTCTTAAAATTTTTACGAAATGACAACAAGAGATCACAATTTTTATTTCATATACCCACCAATAGGTGGCGGTGCCAGAAACAGTTATATTTAAAAATTTCTGTTTCTTATGCGACAGGCCTTGTATATTTGGAATAATAAAAAGTTTGTATAAAATTTGTATGAACAAAAAACAAATTATAGGCATTTGGCCAATATTTGCTCGAGAAAATCCACATAACTTCTTAAGACCTACCGTTTTTGAGACTTCATTCACATCTTTTTTGTAATTCGAGCGGACTTAAGGAGCATTATCAAACAATTCAAATTTGAACAGAATTTTTCAGAACAATTATCAAGTTAAACTGCTTAGGTATGCTCTATGTAAAGGGTGTGTGAGAAAAAAAAATTGCGGGACTTTTAATATCACAAAGATGTGACATTGACTGATTTCACATATTTTTGGATCAACATTCTCCGGACTTTTTTTTCTGATATGAATTAATAACGAAAGCATACACAGCAATCAGCGAACAATTGGCGAGTTCAGGGTAAAAAATTGTGATGAAACTTGAAAAATGATGTATTTTCTCTATGACTCTTCAATTTATTAAAAAATTGTTCTATTAATTGTGTAAAAGATACATCAAATAAAAGCAGCAGTTACACTTCAGATATTCAACGTTCGACACTAAAGATTCCGCAGCCAGTATTACTTAAATGTTTTATACAATTCCAAAATCAAAAAGAATCGAGAGTGCTTCAAGCTTTTTCTTTTATAATTCTAAATTGTAAAACTTTTCAATTTCCTCAAAATTTTAAATTTTTAATTTTAAAGCCGCCAAATGTTCAGCACTCGAAAGATAAGACATTTAACTGGAGCCACAATGCCACCACGTGTTCGCCAAATAATGGCAATTATTCGCATTCCTTTAAAACCCGACATTGTATCGCCTCTTTTTTCCGTCATTATATCGTCCCAACGGCATGCTGTCCGAATTTGGTTATTGGCGTGTATCGTATGCCACAAATAACGCAAATTTTAAAGAGAAAAAAAAATTCGAAAAATAAACACTGCAAAATATTTTTAAATTTTGCAAACTCATCGAATACTGTAGAGTCCAGCCGAGCTGAGGATGGCAGCCTCAAAAAGTGGACAAAGCAAATTGAATTTGTTGAAGATGATGTAAGAATAAGACTAACATCTTGTGTAGCATGTAATGATGCCGGAGGGGGAAACGCAGAAGTGCGGGAAATTTATGAAATTTTTTTACTGTAGAAAACCGCCGTTAAAATCACAAAAAATGCAAATAAGAAAGTCATGAAAGCAGAAGGAGAGCGATGATGAAAGAATGCGCCGTTATGCCAGTTCATTTGAGTGCCTTAAACCATAAGCGGTGACGCATAGCGCGGCGTTTCCAGTCAGTGAATATATCCTCAAGGTATTTGTAAACGAAATCGTACATTTAAGAAATTTGTTAAATAATTGAATTACTTGCCTACATTTGTATGTGGGTTTTGTTTGCCGAGTATATTCAAGGAAGTTTTTGATTTGGATATTTTAGACTTTTTAAGATTGATATCAGATCCGGAAGGGTGGGGCATGCAGATTATAAAAATGTTATACAACAGGCTGTTATTGGTCTACAGCTTTGCTCAAATTGACCCAATGACCTAGCGCTAAGCATGAAATAAATATCTATGTAACTTGTGGTTACAGAATTTAGCGCTTCATATTCTCCTATGCAGTTCTTATAGTCTTCGAGTTCTTTGGAACTTAGGATAATACCTCCGACCTATGGATGCTTTCAACTACTTTGGAACTGTATACAAAAGTATATTATGTGAGCAAGAAGAAGTAAATGATGTTGGAAAATCTTGAGATCCGAGGCTGACCGGTGGTAGCCTATATAAATGATGTTGCTCTTATGGTAAAAGAAAAATTCCTGGATACCGTTTACGAGTTTGCACTCACAAGGGTAACTCAATATGTAGTTAATGAGACGGAGAGAAGCAGCTTAGCTCTCCACTTAAATAAAACTGAATAAATGCCCGGATGTACCTCTTCTCTCCTTCTCAACTTAACCCTGTTGAAAAGGTGAAGTATTAGGCCTCATCTTCTATAGAAAATTATCATCTTCTTCTTCTTTACTGGCGTAGACACCGCTTACGCGATTATAGCCGAGTCAACAACAGCGCGCCAGTCGTCTCTTCTCTTCGCTACGTGGCGCCAATTGGATATTCCTAGCGAGGCCAGGTCCTTCTCCACTTGGTCCTTCCAACGGAGTGGAAAATTATCATGCAAGCCCAATATTGAGTGGAGGCTAACGAAGGCATTGATTGCCACATATGGTTGTAAAAGAGCTGTTGGGAAACGGTGAGATCTCTCGCGAAAAGTTGTGCTATGGTGAAATTGGAGTTAAGCCAATACTGTTCTATGTTCCACTTGTCTGTTAGAGAGCGCTCGGTAAAGCTGCACTTAATCTACACTGGATCGACGAGGGGCTCTGATTGGCGATCGCTAACGGAATGTCTATTGAACTGCTAACTTTCAGCAAGGATTACATCGTCGCAAGGAAAGATGTCCCACTGTCACATTGGCACTCTGGCGGCGAGCATTATTCTGAAAGACGCACTAGCACTTTCTCCTCCACTGTCCAGCTCTGCGTAGCAAACTTTTTACGAACCCGGCGAGTTGATTAAAATTGATATGAGCTGCCTCAATAAATTTGTAGCAGGCTCTAGGCCTTTTATTGATATTCGACGAACTTTTTGATCTATACTTAGGAGTTCTGGTTATCGCAACGGAAAAGTGTCTTAAACAGTTCAAGTGAGCCAATTCGTGGTCTCATGAGTAATCAGCCTATTTGCCTGTCCAACAACAAAAACTTAAAACTTCTAATTTCTAATACTTTTGGAAAAATTCGAGAAAATAGAAAATTTCATAATATATTTAATTGAAACAAGTAATAATCAAGAAACCGTCATTTTTTTATATGTCAGGTGACCACAAGAGCACAAATCTTGACACAGTTTCCCTCAAATTCAACTACTAATAGGTAAAGTACCACAATTGATTTTCTTTACTCTTCCATTAAATTGTTGAACCTAGCGGATATACAGCAATAATTTTCAAGCAAATATTTTATTTGATTATTTTGAGTCCATGGTAGTCAAGTAATTTGATCTATAATTATCTTCAGACTAAAGAATTTTTGTCTCAGAAAGTGAGGGATTTGATTTGGCAGGTTTTATTGAAACCATTAGTCGCCTTCCTTCCTCTATTTTCTAGACTCTGCTTTTAAAAGCGCCGTCATCAGTTTGAACATCTTATAATCAACCAATAACGAATTCGGCCACAACTCCATATTGCTTAAGCCAATAAGCGCTTCAAAACCGAAATTATGCAAAAGCATGAACTCATGAACTTCCTGTCATAAATATAAATCGAGAGCGTTTATTATTTTATTCCTTAAGGCGAATTTCACACAATTCTTGCTTTGCTTGAGTCCGTAAAGTCAACTTTTGCAATGTCAATACTAACGGTTTTGTAATTAGATACATTACCGCAAGCAAGTGATTCATCAATTTACATTTCTGCTATTAATGGCTTTCATATTACGGTGGAAATTTTGGCTGGCAAGCTTACAACAGGTGGCTCAATACATTATCAGCTTTTATATGCAAATTTACCTTTTTTTGAGTATTGATTGATTGATATTAATTGAGACGATGACTTTAACCCTTAAGTGCTAAATAAAGGTCGAGTGATGGTTAAATTTAACCCCACAATATTTTCTTTGTGAATTCTGCTTAAGAAAGCTGGACTTACAAGCAATTTATAAATGGTTATGAAACTGTTACAGAGGGCGTGGCTGTTTGACGATGCAGCTAGGTATTTAGAAGGCCCATTGTGAAACCCCCGGATCTAAAATTTCCTCACTCTATTATATCGTTACTGAATTCTCCTGTGCTACTGGAGAACTTCGAAATTATAACAAGTTTTATTTGTGCAACCTCCTAGACAACGACCCAGTCTGCTGGTATGTCTTCCAAATCGACCGTTACCTGTTAATACTCCTACTAGAGTTCTTATGCGATTCATATTGAATTCTAATAGTCGAAAAGTGTGACCATTCATGCTTCTTGAACAAGTTAGGGACTACCGAGACTCAGCTATCAACATTTTTTTTTCCGAAGTCTAATTGTATATTAGGTGCCTGTTCAGAATAGTTCAGCTGTTTCACAGTTACCAGGAGCATCACTACGTTTTTGAACACATTGCATGTTTATCGTAAAATAGGATTATTAATTAGGTTCACTAATTGATCAAGGCATTCCTTTGGTGAAACGCTAAGAGACTTTGTTCTCAAGCAAACGCCTTAATATGGCCATATTGAACTCCTTAATGACCTTAATGAAAATCGAGATCCCTGGAACAAATTCATGATGCACCAAACTATGAATATCAAAAAAAAAAAAAAACAAAACTTCACCTTGATTTTTGAGCTGCTGTAAACAAACTGGTTAAGAGATGGCGCTTATATTTGGTATTTTAATTAAGGACAGCCCCACCAACTGAGCAGAATACATTTTTATACCCTGAAGAGGGTATATTAATTTTGTCACTAAGTTTGTAACACCCAGAAGGAAGCGTTGGAGACCCTATAAAGTATATATATATATATGTATGTATAAATGATCAGTATGTTGAGCTGAGTCGATTTAGCCATGTCCGTCTATCTGTCCGTCTGTCTGTATATATACGAACTAGTCCCTCAGTTTTTAAGATATCGTTTTGAAACTTAGCAAACGTCATTTCTCTTCAAGAAGCTGCTCATTTTTCGGAACTGCCGATATCGGACCACTATAACATATAGCTGCCATATAAACTGAACGATCGGAATCAAGTTCTTGTATAGAAAGCTTTCACATTTGACAATGTATCTTCACAAAAATTGGCACAGGTTATTTTCTAAAACAACAATATAATCTTCGAAGAAATTGTTCAGATCAGTTAACTATAGCATATAGCCGCCATATAAACTGAATGATCGGAAAAAAGTTCTTTTAGGGAAAACTTTTGCACTTGATGTGGTATCTTCACGAAATTTGGCATGGATTACTGCCTAAAGTAAAACTATATTGACCGCAAAAATCTGACAGCTGTATAACCAATATATTGGTTACATCTGACAGCAGTATAACCAATATATTGGTTACATATGACGGCGGTATAACCAATATATTGGTTTTATCTGACGTTCAGATCGGGTTACTAAGTATAGCATATAGCTGCCACACAAACTGAACACATAGTTACTAACAGAAATGTACCTGTGAAGGGTATTTAGCTTCGGTGAAACCAAAGTTACAGTGTTTTCTTATTTGTCATTATATTTATGTCTTCAACAAAAAATCTTTGTGCCGTAGAAGTTTTATGCTGGAGTGCTATTTTTTGCTTTTCCTAAAGATATACTCCTAAAACTACATTATACTCGTAAGCACTCGTGTATATCAATACAAGCATATATACTATATAAAATCCACATTTAACAATAAAGCAGTCAAATACGCAGCCACAAACCGCTTGAAGCGAACTGTTGCTCTGCCGCTTCAATGAATCGGTGTGCACTCAATCACAACATTCGACTTCGAGTTCGAGTTCGACGAAAACCAAATTGAAATGACTTTGCGGGTTGCTGATTTGTGATATGCTATCATTAATCTTTGTTAGAAAGTAACCGCAAAAGCTAATTTGTTGCCAGTTTAATAATTAAATCGTATGTTGGTAGTAAGCAGATATTTTCAAGGAATTTGAGTGGTACGACTTTGGAACTACTGCGACATAAGAACAGATGAACCGCATATTTATTAAATGAATCGGATTTTTGGTTTCCTTAGTTGAACTATTGGTCAAAACTGTTCACTAAAACTGTTGAAAATACTAAATGGAAATTGATATTCGGCTCGCAACGCATTGAAGAGTAGTGAATCGAATATATATTATACCAGTTGTTGGAGCGTATTGGCGGCTATTGTAATACAAAGTTACAAAGCATTAACTTCTGAGTTCTGAGTATTAAATTCAGTTATTCCAAGTATGGGTACTAGGTAAGTATTTTTGATCCGTTTCCGAAAAAATGTTCGATTTCATGAGAAATTTTTGTTAGATTGAAATCGGAGAAGGTCTGCCGAGAGGTGTCCTCATTAGATAAATTTTTTCATAGAAACGGCATCACAGCTCCATTCTCACTACACATTACAGGGACGATAAGTTCGCGTAAGATAGGACCAACCTTTTTCAGCATAGACCTTCCGCTTACGAATACATGTTGCAGAGGCATAATGTTTTTTTAAAAGATTACCAACACATCACAATTACTATAATTCAGAAGCGACAACATGGCTCCAGACCAGGTAGGTCCACCATCGGAGCCGTGGAAGACGTCGTGCGCAGCGTGGAGGAAGCTCATCGAAAGAACAACTTCTCGAGGCCAATAGTCCTCCTCGCAACAATTGACATACGAAATGCTTTCAATAGCGCAAAATGGAAAAATATGACCGACGCACTGGAAAGTCGCTTCAAAACGCCCTTCTACTTGATGAAAATGATACGAAGCTATCTTAAGGACAGGAAACTATAGTACGATACGAGTGACGGCCCACAAAGTAAGGAAATAACCTCTGGAGCAGCACAGGGATCAATACTTGGACCAGATCTATGGAATGCCAGCTACGATGGAATTTTTAACGTTGAAATGCCTGACGATTGCTACCTCGTTGGCTACGCAGATGATATCGCCGCCGCCATAACCGCGCGTAATACCGACATGGCCAGGCATAGACGGAAAGTGCTTGCTAAAGTGCAGAGAACAGCAGCCCTAAAAGTCGCCTCGGGGTATCGCACTGTATCCGAATCCGCAGTGCTAGTGATAAGCGGCGTCATCCCAATAGACCTTCTCGCAAAGGAGAGAAGACAACTATGGCTATAGAAGAAAGACGGAATAGAACTACACATGGCCACAAGACAACAGGCGAGGAAGCAAACTCTTGAACTCTGGCAAGATCGGTGGAAAAGGGGAGAGCAAAGGAAGATGGACAGAAAAACTGATTAAAGAAATAGAGAAGTGGCACAGTAGAAAACACGACGAGGTAAACTACTATATAACACAGATGCTGTCCGGTCACAGGTATTTCCGAAAATACTTATACAACATGGAAAAAGCAGAAAGCCCGGCATGTATTTATGGAGACGAACCACCAGACGATGCAAACCATACCATTTTCAAGTGCCACCGGTGGAAAGAAGCCCGAAGGACTGTACAAAACAAACTCGGAGAGCTAAGTGCGGAAAATCTCTTAGAAAAAATGATATCTAGCAGCGAAAACTGGAAAATAATTGCCTCGTACGTGGAACATGTTCAGCGCACTAAAAAAAGAGACATGGACGCGGATTCCCAATAGAAGACGAACCAAATAGCTTGATGCTGGCTACAAAATCATATGCATCCCTGGACGCAGGGAGAGTAGAAATTGACCTGTAATGGGTCCATCTTGGAAGCCTTGCCCTGAAGTAATGCGAAAGCGGTCCCGGGGTAGGGGACAAAATTCCATGATAGAAGGGGACAGTGTTTTAGTGGGTACGCCACTCACGTAGGATGACGATCCCTATATGGTGCGAAAGCGTTTTAAACCCTCCTTACGGCCTAAAAAAAAAAAACAAAACAAAAAAACTCAGAAGTAAAGGCGGCCTCAGCATGAGTTGCTGCCTATAGCAAAGAAGTGTTTAATAACCTCTGATTAAATTTGATTCAGACTTAAAACAAATATCACGTATTTGAACACAGTTCACTGTTACTACCATCAAAATAGGCCGAAATGATGGACCTTTTCAGCCCACAAAAGTCTGCCAATGCTCAATCCAACTTTCTGCCGGGTAAGACTGTTAGAGCCTCGGTCTCGTCTCATTTGCAGAGCGCTATTCGTTGGGCCAGCCGTTTGCTAAGTCATTTGATTGTTTCGACGTCAGCTTTATAAACCCACGTTTCGCTGCCAGTATTGATGTGTTTGACCAATGTGGGATCCACAGCTTCGTCACCAGCAAGATCATAAAAATTGTTGTACCAATCTATATCCTTTTTCTTTGCGCGCGCAGTTTAAATTGCCTGATTCGAATCGAATTTAATCAAATGGTTTATTTGGATCGATGATTCCTGCCGAAGACTCTAATATGATAAAAACTTGTTTCAAAAATTGGTCCTTCTTTATTGGCACAGACACCGATTAAGCAGTTATAGCCGAGTTCGATTATTATTATGGGACAAAATAAATTTCTAGCGCTCTAATTATAAGACCATTTCCACGCCTAAGAACTTCAACTTGATCTGTGATAATGTGATACAAATTTGAAAGTGCATTTGCTCAAAATTAACCTCACTTTTCATTACTTAATTGCCTTCCGTTCGAAATGAATGGATGGCATATTAAATTTTCAAAATAATTAAGTGTTAAACTTCGGCATTTTGTGGCAGGACCTTGTGGTCTACCGTCCTATACATACTTATATGAGTATGTAAGATTCATATTTTTAAAATCCCATGCGATTTGTATGCACCGAAGTAAATCGTTAAAATGCGCTTAGCGATTTAAAATGCGAAGCGACACAAATCTCTCGAGCGCGTGCTCAGAATTACAAAAGTTTCGTCCAAAAGCAAAAAAGCATCAGCAGCAGATTGAAAACGCTGGCGCTGCACGCAATGCAGTTAAATGCTATTTTCGTATTCGTCGCATTGTTCTACGGCTGCTTTGTTGGGTTTTAAGTTTTGCTTTTGCTTTCCGTTGCGTTGCGGCCGCTGCGTGCGACGTCCACCAAAGTGCCGCATAAGTATCTGGAGCGTCTGCATTATGGTCAGCCGAAATGATGGACCGGCACGACACAGTCTCACCGAAGGGCGAGCGGTTGACTACTCGTATTTAAACAGATTAGTTACGCAGCTCACTTTTGTAGCGCTGGGTGGGAATGTCCTTGTGCCCTCACTTCGACGCATGCTGCTACTTAGTTACTGAAGACAGCAATTACTGGAGATTGGCAGTGATGAATTAAAAGTGAACAAAGCGTGCATTGCAAACTGCAAAGTAAAGAACGGAAAGCAAATGCAGTAATGAGTGCTCGTGGAATAATTTATTAATTTAATTAGAATTGTGTGAATTTACAGTTTCGTTTAGAAAAAAGACAGTCGAAAATCAAAGATGTCCATATAGACAATTAATTAGAAACACCTCCAACAGATTGATTTCAACTAGAACTTGACGAACAAGGTTGCTCTTTGACCGTCTTGACCGACGAATACTCAATACTCTGACCTTTGAGCTGATTTAGTTGATTTTTTTCTACTAAAAATATTAAACCGGTCAATCTCGCTGATAATGGAAAAAAAATATTAATTCTGTATATAACAACGTAACGAAATTTATATCAATTACAAAGTATCTCTAAAGTTGCCTTAACTCCGACAGCAGGTCCAGCAATACTAGGGATGAGTTCGCAAACTGTGCGACCAAAGTTAGTCAAAGAGTGTCTGACCTCACTTGTCTGGCTATAGCCAATAATATTTTTCCATCTTTTAGCAACTTGTGGACACCATCCTAAAAGCACTGCACCGGTTTAATGGCCAAGAATGAATTAAGCCAAGTTTTGATACCCCGTTTAGTTGAGAATCATATTCCAGCAATGTCAGACCGTCCGGCTATAAGACGGTAGAGGCTAATTGTCCAACCTCTATTTTCAAAATAACAGTACAGTTTTGAAGATAACTGATCTTGCAATATGAAACCGAGCTCTCTCATGATGGAAAATTATCGTCTCGCCTGTGGCCTGTGGCGTGGCCTCCAGAAACCTACGACTTAACACCACTGGATTATTTTGTGTGACGTTATGTGAAGTGGTTGTCATTGTCGAAATAATTTTTAAAGCTATGACAAACCCTCATGTTTATAATAGAGTTCAATTTTTGGCCATAACTTTAAATTATTTAAGTATGTGTTTTATTTTTTCTTTCAGACCACATATCTTAAAAAAATCTTAAAAAACACTCTTTACAGTGGTGATAAGGGGAGTACCGGTTGGCTCTGTATTAGGTGTTATAATTGATACGAAGCTGAATTCCAAAGCACATGATGAAAAAGTATGTGCCAAATCAGTTGCAGTGACAGTGGCCCTGTCAATAATAAGGGCTAACACTAGCTTAAGTAGGAGAGCTCTTCTAGCCAAAGTCAGTCACTCAACACCGATGTACGCGGCTCCTATATTGGGGACAGCTCTGCGCCAAAACACAAATGTCAATAAGGCAAATCAGGATACAGGTTATGCGCCATTAGAGTGGCCTGAGCATTTAGAACGGTCCTGGCGGACTTAATGACCTCAGAGTTAAGTAGAGTATATCAAAAATTTAAAGTTATGAAGAGTTAGACGGTCAGACAGTCGAGCCTCGAAGAGTGGCAAAGGTAATGGAATGCGGCAGAAAAAGGAAGATGGACGCATAGGCTGATTAAGAGCGTACCAGCCTGGATTGAGAAATAACACGGGGAGACAGACTGTTATCTGACACAATTCCTGACGGGCCTTGGCTGTTTCAGGGAGTGACTTCACAAATTCGGCCACGATGTCGACACATAATTTTAATTCTGCAGCTGTGCAGATGAAAACACGTAGTATATCTTTTTCTCCTGCTCGAGATATGTAGTGAAGAGAACTACCATGGAACGAATAACAAATCAAAGGATGGCAATCGACATCACTATATGTAAGTCACGTGCTGCAATCAAAGCTGGTATGGGCGAAAATGAAAGAGTGAGCTGCAACACGATTCAAGAACTCAGAATAAAAGAACGGCAGCGGGGACGCTTAAGACAAGCTGAATAATCTCACAGGAAGTTGGTGAAGTAGTCTTCTTACCCAGCTTGGCCATGCGAAATAATATTAAACGGCGTTACTACTAGGCGTGGTCCCGAAAGAGGTGTGTATTTAGCGGGTAATATGAATCGTGCAAAAAAACCTTTATATGAATGGTATTTGTATGAGGTTTGACAATTAAGACTGATTTTATTGCCGCGCTTGTGGTAAACCTGTGACCTTGAAATTCCCTTTGTCTTTTTCTGGCATACCTCCACTCTTCATATGTACCATCCATGTATATACGTACCATCGCTCTAACTTGTTTAGTTCACCTGCTGCGTCAAGTTGAGTAGACGTGTGTTTGTAGTGCTCGTCACGAAAATGGAAAAACGAAATCAAGCAGCATCGAATGACCGTCGCAGAAGACTGTTTGGAACAAGTGGAAAACGATCCCACGCTGTTTGATTGAGTTGTTACAGGCGATGACAGCTGGTTTTTCCAATACGACCCGGAAACCAAATGCCAAAGCTCACAATGGTTGTCTCCACGCGCCTCCCGCCCGTAAAAGGCTCGCATGAGCAAGTCGAAGGTGAAAACGATGATTATTGCCTTTTTTGATAGCCGTAAAATCGTCCACAAAGAATTCGTTCCACCGGGGTAAGCTGTGAATCAAGTCTACTATTGCCAAGTACTCGAAAGATTGCGAAAACGAGTCAACAGGGTGCGCCCAGACATCGCTCGTAACTGGATCCTTCATCACGACAACGCGCCGTGCCACACCGCCCTCAGCGTGTCCCTGTATTTGGTCTCTAAAGGGATCGACGTGTTGGAACAGCCGCCTTATTCAACCGACATGTCACCCTGTGCCTTTTTTTTTTTTTCCTAAAACAAAATCGGTGATCAAAGGAACCCATTTTGAGTCGATTACGGACATCCAGGCGGCCGTGACGAGGGTACTCGCAGACATCCCAGTCGAAGCGTTCCAGAAATGTTACGAAGCAGCTGCATAGCTGCCCAAGGGGACTACTTTGAAGGAGATGTCAGAGTTATAGAATAATTTTCAAATACACGGTTTTTAAGGAATCAGTTTCATTACTTAATTGTCAACCACGTACCTAGTTAAACAGTTTAAGAAATGCTTCAGAATAGACAATTCTCGGACAGATAAAAGCAGAGGTTCATTTCGACGTTCAATCAATTGGTTTTAGCACATACAAGTGTTAGTATTAAAATATATACTTTTTGTTGCTTCAAAGTGGCGGGCGTTGCACTTCGGATTTGCTAACATGTTAACTCAATTAGGCGACTTTAATTGAAGACCAGTTTTTAGGTGGGTGAAGGCCTCAATTTACTATGTCTTAAATTTGCGGGTAAGCCTATAAAGAATTAAGTTGTAGGATACCAATACGATTGCAATATTTACGTCCCTTAGAAAGATAGAATTTGATAACTTATACATTAAATGCGCTTTTGTTAGCCGTTACTTTGATAATATATATTATAGAGAGTAATTTAGGTATAAATTGGAGAAATTTTCCAAAGTAATTTATGGAGTAATTAGCAACATACACATGAAGGTGCGGTAAATCGTGGAACCATAGTCATTTCAAACTCCCTCCAACCACAAATTGCGGAGGCACGCGTCACCGTCTCCCTCGCTTTATTGCGCTAATTTAAAGTTTTGCAAATTTTCATAATTGTTACAGGCGCACGCACACTTTTAATGCCCCGAACTACCGCTTGTAATGATTATGCGAGCATTACTCTTTCCGAACGGTTTGCCACGCGCCGAGGGAAAAAAGAACGCCTCCTGGCCGATGACGCTGTTTAGGCACAAACGTGATCAACGGCGTTATGGGGGGCTCACTCACTGACACACTCTCATACACACCATACACATACGCGTGCGCAGCGTGCGTACAAGTGGAGTGGCTTTTGAGCCGTTTTTAAAGTTTCTTTTTAATGACTTTTCCGACTGTTTGCCATCATTAAAAATGGCGCATATGTTTATGTGCGATTGCTTCAGTACGCGGGATTGTGGCGAAAGTGTGCGCTGCAGCTACAGCTTACAGTTAATAAAATGTGCGCGTTGCCGCTGACGCAAACGCGACGTCGTATGTCAAGAAGGAAGTTCATCAACTTCGCGTGAAGTGTGTGCGGAAATAAAATTAAAATCATTAGTCGCCTTGCTGTCGCACATGTTGCAATGCAATTATAACGGTGTACGCTTTGCGCAATGTCTTGAAGCGCTCCATGCTTTATGAGTGTGTGTACCGATATATGCCAGACTTTAAAGGCCTCAAGTGTGCCTTAAGATTCGCTTTTCTTAACTTCTAGCATCTGAATGCCTAGAAATTTAAAGGCGTGCAATTTTTATGTTACTGCAACATGTTGCTTGGCGAATAATGGCTTAGTTCACCTGAAAATTGTTTTATTTATCATCAAGGTATTTAGGCTTATCCGTATTTAGACAACTTTCATTGAAGACAAATATTGAAGAATAAGAATATCGGTTGACTTATGGGGGTGTTTCAGTCTAGAAATTTGAAAAAATCGAAATTTCTTTTTTCATATTTCGATAGTTTTGATATTCAAAAATATCTCCCTAAAAGGATTTTTCAAAACTCAAATTATTTTCAAAGTTATAGCCATTTTAGTGACGTGCCAACTAGACCGGTTGAGCGAAACTGCTATGTTCAACACTTCTGACATGATTTCTCAAGTTCTAATGAACCGATTAACTTGAAATTTGGTGTGGACCTTCTCTATATATATCTCTATGGTTGGAACTAAGATTATTAAAAAATTTTGATTTTTACTATTTTTAAAAAATTTTGATCTTTGCCAACAAACTGCCAAAAAATTCAAGCAGTCGCCATTTACTGAAATTTTTTTTTTTTATTTATCCTAGTACAGACGATAGCGGCATGTGTACTGATTAAAATTTTTTTTTTTTCAGATCACCCAAAATGTTGGAATCGTGTCAGGTAGGGCGCACCCTTATTTTCAACCCCCGCCACGCCACCACGCCGCAATTAATCAAATTATCACAAGAAATTTTTTAAATTTTTTTTTTTTGCATTCTTAAAATATCAATAAATATCTGATAAAAAATTGGATAGTAAAAATGTTCTTAAGTTTTTTTTATTGGACTTTAAAAAATGCCGTTAAATAGCATTTCTAGACTAGTATACCCCCTTATATTGCTGCAGAGGAGCTACAGCGAAAAGGTGAGGACACTGACCAGAGCAGGTAGGCGCTCGAAATGGCTCACTTATTAAGAACTATGCACTTAATGTAGTTTCATCCGTGGACATTGTCGACAAGTGCATTGTTGCGAAGCCTCAAGCCAACTGGACATATGAAAGGGTAAAGAAAAAAAACACCGAAATTATCTTTTCATTGCATAGCACTACCCATGGCATCTTCATCTCTGTTCGCACACAGACGAGGGATACCTGAATGATGGGGAAGAATCGCTGGAGCAATGGCGCTGTGAGCTTTTTCACGAATAGTTCGAAGTTAGGAGGGAAGCTTCAGGAGAAAGTTTTCTATAAGAAGTTTTTGTCAAGCTTAACTTTAGGTAAACGAACCATTGCAGTGTTTTTCAAGAAGAAGTGGCTACTCCAAAGTAGCAGTAGACGTACTGGTATGAAGCGTAATCTCTTTCAAGGAGGTGGGTATTCACTCCGACAGCAGAGAGGCTATACTAGCGCTGAGGTCGTTAACTGTGCGCTCATAGATAGTCAAGGCGTGTCTGTCCTCACTAGAAATATTACAAAGCTACTTCATTATCACACTCTTTGACTCTCTTGAGTTCCTGGTCACATCGTAATCGCAAGCAACTGCAAAGTCGATGAGCTAGTGAGAGGAGTGTTCGTTAACCCACTCACATTGGAATAAGTTCGAATTTGATCATCATTGAAACTTGGTTGCACTGTTATCTTCGTATCTTCGGCGAACCAGGGGATACTGCCGACATTGACACTAGCAATCTCAACCATTTTTTGATAGGCACAAAACGCTATGCTGTTCAAGTGCGATCTCTGTTAGGATCGAACTCATAAACTAACCTAAACTCTTAACAAAACTCCATAAAAAACTCACCACAAAAAGTTTGGGAGAGAAATGCTTAAACCTATTTTAAACAAATCAGTCTTCTACAATGTGTATAAAAGCAGTCTTAAGGAGTTGGGCTTTCAAAAATTTTTCTTTTGGCTTAAAGTACATTTACGGGTTCGTCAAATATTATTCAATAGGTGGAATAAAAACAAAATTCTCCTCCAATCCATTTACATTTGAGTCACTCAACATCAGCATTTAGCCCCAAGAGGTTCAACGTAAGTTATCGACCACTATATAACATATCTTTTTCGAAACTAGGGTTCAAGCATACTTAAATATTAAAAAGGGCGGCACAATGAATGTCAAACAAAATTCGGTTATACTACTTGTAAATAAAAGTAGAAAAAGGTAATGTTCACGACCTTCTCCTTTACAATGAACGGTTCTGTGGAAGATTTATGGTCCTTTGCGCATTGGCAACGGCGAATACTGCAGTCAATGAGACGATATACGACGACATTAACATAGTTTATAGAATTCTAAGACACCGCCTATGTAGGCTAGGTCAAGTTATCGGACTGAACGAAAACACTCGGGCTCTGAGCGTATTCGAAGCAGTACCCGCTGGGGGAGCAGAGGAAAAGCACGCCGTTGTAGAGATCAGGTGGTGTTGGACCTGGCTACACTTGGAGTCTCGTAAGCAGTGTCTACGCCAATAGAGAAGAAGAAGACCACTCTATGATTACAACAACTTCAAACAAACAGGCACTTGCGCGAACATTTACGCATATCTTGCTTAAGAGTCAATATAATTTATGAAATTTGGGTCGCAATTTCATCAATTCATTAAAAACGAATTTATACTTTTTAATTTAAGTATTTTCCGCTTTTGTTCCGCATATGCAGATTCTTATCAGGCAATCTATTTTTTGCTCTCCACTTTGTTCTATAGAAAATCTTGTCTCCCTAGGTACCTGCTCTAAATGTCAAACTCGCCAGATATAATATATGTAAAGACAGATAAAAAGCATATCACATATTAAGAGCATTGCACCAGCATCCATGTAGTCATAAACATTGATGGCGGAAATTTAATTAAATAAATCCATTAAATTGTCTACCGACTCCCTTCTTCACATTGTCTCTGCATATGTGTACGTAACTGTACCTGCTCGCCCAGTGGAGGCAAGTTGTACTCATTACACACTCCACATGGCACATAAAATGCTAAATTTACCGTTAACATGCCGCCGAAGGTCATTCGCACACAGCAACACACACACACTAATGTAAATATTTGTAACTCCACACTAACAACAATAACAATTTATGCTTTGTATGTGTCAGTTTTTATTATATGTTTGCACTTTGGTACTCTAGGAATATGCATGTCGGAGGAGCTTATACTATATGTCTAAGGGTTGCGAGCGCCTTCTTCAGTTTGTTGCTTTTTGGCTGTTCGTTTTTGCCTAATGACTTGTGAGATGTGATTTTGTTGTCAACTGGCGAGTGTCACTTAACACGAATGACTGAATTGCTGACGAACAGAGTTTGTTGTTGTTTTTGACTGACTGTAAGTTTAACTTAGTGTGGTCTATATTTATACAAAAGAATTTATTTAATATGTAAACATAAGTATGTAGTAGAATGTATGAAGATATGCACAGTATGTTCTAATTATGGGTCACCTACTTCGTTAATTGCCTCGGAGGCCGTTATGCCTTCAAACATATGTAGGTAAACACAAAAAAGAATTTTGTTTTTATAAAAGAAATTTGTTTTACAATCTGTTGGCTGCTTTAACATACGGGTATGCAACTTAAAGCAATCGAATGAGTTCAGTTTTGACCTGAGAAAATGTATCTAGAAACTATGTTTCTCCCTGGCATCGCTTTTAGCCCATCACCTAATAAGAAAAACATCAGAAAAGATCTAAGCCATTAAATAATTTTCAAGACATCCATTATTGTGGTAGTTACCCTTTTAGGATACGTGCTTACCCATAGACCAATAGAGAGCATATCTGAAGCTATGAAACCGATGAAAGAACTCTCGTGTGACTTTTAACTATCCTTCTGTGTTTCAAATTTTAATATACATAACTTCAGAGTATCTTGAAAATGGAAAAATTTGATGAATCTTGAGAGCAAAGCCTGCATTAACAAAATTGTAACAAAATTGTTTTTTTTTTTTTTTTACTGTAGAACTAAGCATGGAAAGCCGGATTGCTGAACTTCAATCCTGTAAACCTAATTTTTTCGGAATCATCGTTTATAAATTTCTTTGTGGAAGCGACAATACATTTTAACTATCCTCTATTGTGCGAACTGACGCACATATGTTGAAATGGTCTCAGTTTTGTCATAGTTAAAACTGACGCTTCACTGACACCTTTCCATTTTTAGTCGACTGACATATGATCTTGTCAAATATTTTATTTTTTTTTTAGTTTTTTTCTTATATTTAAAGGCAAGGCAATAAAGGAATACGTGGTCAGATTCCTCTATAAACTCTGTACACGTCGGACAGTTCGGACTAATATCATGGTAGAATCTATAGAGCTAGCGTCTAAAGCACACATGTCCCCATGCCGTCTGCCTGTGCACGATTAGATGTCCGGTATCAGTCAGTAGGTCCTGCATCCTTTCGATGAGAATTGCTGCCGCTGTTGTCAGATTTTGATGTTCTTCTTCCATTCATCGTTCTTTATCAGTACATTTTGGTGTTTTTGCCTTTATCGGTACTGTTTTAAGCGCTGGTGGTTGATATATGGCAATTGCTCGAGTTCTTTTCCCTGGAGATCAATGGGCGTCATACTGGCTAATATTTCAGAAGAGTCGGTTGATGTAGTCTGGAAATCACTAATTATATGTATTGCAGAAAATCGATGCCCTGATCTCGCGTGAGATTTCATGTCTAAAACCAGGATTCAGGTTGGAGCCGTATACTAGCTGGAACGCACGCAGGACGTGTTTGTCATCATTCTTGATATGCCGTTATATATTACATTTGCTTTTCCTGGCGTGTACATCAGATGCTCATTGACTTTAAGTCTTGAATCAAATATTACCAGAGATACTTCAGTTATGGCTGTGAAGCATTTTTTTACTATTCGTTCTTTCATCTTCGTGGTGCTGATCTTTTGTTTATGAGCAAAACTTCTGTTTTGTGTTCAGCCGGTACCAAACTCACAGAAGAGAACCGTTCTTGTAGACCATTTATACACTCATCGCTTATGTTTCTTAGGTTATCTTGCTGTAAAGCAAATACTACAACCACAAAGTGGTTCGCTAATGCTATTAGTTTTACGTCTTTATAGCACCCCGTCATAAATGAGCTTCCAAAAAGGAGCTTAGGACTGAGCCAATGCTCAGTATTCCACTCAGGATAGAATAGCTTGTGGTGTCTACAAGCGGTTTCAAATAACATTTTTGTAAAATTAAATTTATTAAAAGCCTCTCGTACAGATTAATCCTTGGTTAATGCTTCATAATCTGAGGGTAACATATGTATATGAAGAATTTTCCAGTGAAATAATTCCAGCAAAATATATGACGACTGAGAGTTGTCAGTCATTAAATTGTCACAATCATGCTTCAACTACAACTGGAAAACTGGAAAACAAAGTTCAAAAATGTCTCAACTCTGCAAAATGTCCAATTGAAACTAAGCTTTGGAAATAGGTGAATTTTATAAACTCTCGTTACAAGTACACAAATAATATTTACCGAGTCATTATGGTTCATTAAAGGATTTTTTCGGCGCATAAATGAATTTTAAGCAAAAAGCCGCTCTAAGAGGATTAACTTTTAATTAAGTGAAAATGAAACAGAAGCATTTCGAAACACTATTTAGATTCCATTAAAACATTAATTAAACGAAATCTTATGAATGTTGTCAAATCAGGCGCGGAGTAAGGTGAAACGTCAAAAATAATTTGCGAAATTCCAGTTTTGTCATTAATACTTGTAGAATGCTGATTGTTTCATGGTGACCAGCGCAAATATTTTTTTCTTTCACCATAATTTTTAAATCCAAAGTAAGCTGCTTGCACATCTGCTGCGAGTACTTACGTAATTTGGCACACAATCTAACCTGATTTGATTTAAATCGAGACAGATTTTTGACTTAAATGGAATAGGAGAAATGTGTTTGCTTTCGGTCAAACACCTCAGCTGTGCGCCAGGCTTTTGTAATGCTCTTTTCTCTTTGTCTTTTTTTTAAGTAAATATTGTTGCGCTTTTGTTGGCTTATTCGTGTCAGTCACTCGGCAAATGACAGCGTGGCATTCCATTGTCTCAATGGTCGCTGCCTCGTGGGAGCGTGCTTAGAACGCTGGTACTATATATGTATATATATATATATATGTATGTATGCATATGAATGTATGTATGTCGAACAGCAAATCATTTTTAGTGAAAAAGACCGCATACCCACGCTCTTTTGATAACTCTACAACAGTATTTAATAAGCTTGACTAAATTAATACCGCGCTTTCATCCCCAAGTCGCCAACGGTTAGTGGAATCTCCAGTGGACACAGCGAGTAAAAAATACATTCATATTCCTAGTATGAAATTTTTTTAGCAAAGCTCTGAAGTGATTTCACTAAGTTCGAATATTAGGAAATGAAGATATGAAATCACTGTTTTTTTTTGCGGTTACAGGTAAACTAGATCAATCTGGAATATGGAATTTTAAAAATTGAATTTTATATCTGATCAACAAGATGAGAAGAATGATATCTACACTTCTGCTTACAGTCTTTTGTAAAGTCCTATAAGTTCTATAATTAAAATTATTTGCTGTTAAAGCGCCTTGGATTCATCAGAAAGCTGCTTAGGACTTTAATTTCTATTGATTTCGTTGTTGTTTGTTTGTTGTTGTTTATGTTCATCTCTGTTTCTCTCCACTAGGAGAGCCGTCGGGTCTATTATTTATACTGGGGAACTAGAAAGGTCCGCCACGCCAGAGCCCCTTGGCGCGGTAAGGCCACAGTTACTCCCCAATTCGGCCCGGTGTTGGGGAGGCTCCGTTAGAATACAGCCGCAAGTTCCTCCTGGTTGCAAATCGTCCAATGGGCACGGATCGCATAACACCCTGGAATAGGAGGTGGTAGTCCTTGGTAGCCGCACGCATGCGGCGCCCGACAACCCGTCTGGACGGCGCTAGATAGCACACCATCCAATTTCAATTTCTATTGTGGTGTCAGTAGTTGTGAGATCCGAGGTGTTTTAGAATTGGTTTCGCAAAGACGGAGCAGTCACAGATTTTTCAGATATTTCTGCCTCGTCTGCTTCCAAACAGATTTTTAAGATTTTCGCGTTGTTTTCCATAGCGCAATGCCCAGTTGGAGTCTCTAAAATTACAGAAAAACTAAAGTTACCAGCTCCTAAGTTTAGCTAAGGGCTGATTCTTTTGCAATTTACTGCGATTCAGAAGAATCTTGCAATAGCACAAGTTCTAATGCTTGCTTATGCTCGCCAAACTCGCGAGAGTTCGAGCGACTTATCCTATAGTATAATGCAAGAAGTTAACGGAGTTCAGACTCATTCCTATTCCCTTGAAAATAAGACTGAGAGCTCAGTATTTGGTATTGGTCTTGCATTATGAGTATTCCAATTATGTCAACTTGGTGGACTAATAACCCACGCATAGACTACATTGGTTCAGAGTTCAGTTGCTAGGTCCAAGAGGAGTTGTCATTCTTTAGAATACCTACGGTTGATGCAAAGTTTAACAGACTCTGCTACCGTGGGGACACCATATTATTACAGCGTAGTCTTGCCAATAAGGGACTTGTTCACAAGAGATGCTCCATTGTTTCTCTGGTGCGCCGCTCTAGAAATTTCCTGCAGTCTTCTCGAACTGTCAGTTATCTTTCAGCTTCTTGGACAATGTTGTCCATTATTTTCTTGCCCTCAAGTAGGGTCATGTAGTCGGTGTTTGAACAACCACCATTACCCACCGAGCTATGCCCTAAGGTTCTATATGCAAATTCTCCTGCAGCCAATAGTCATACCGCCGATTTTTCTGGGTAGTTTTCAGTGAAGAGATCTAGAGGTGGTTAGCCCTGAAACAAAAACAAATCTTAGAACTCCTAGAACTTAATATACGATAGATTCCTTTACTGTAAGAATGGTTGCCGTCTGCTCATTCGTTTTTCTCACAGGGTCACTTCTGACTCTAAACTAATTTACGTTTTCGTTAGAGCTTATGGATGAGCAGACCATTTATTCATATACCTGCAGCCACTTCACTACTTTGCCATTCTAACATTTTGGAGTACAAACCCTGAGGAAAGCCGTATTGTCAAAAATTAGATTGCAAAAGAGGCGAGCACAAGAAATATCAACACAACTGTATAAGAACGTAGATATGTTGAGTTGCTTGAAAAACTAAATTTGTGAGACAAAATTTGAGGACAAACTGCTTCGAACGTGCATTAAGAAATAAAAAGAAAATCACCTGGAAAAGGTGAGCGCTAAAGACTAATCCTTGAGTAGCGAAAAAGCGCGTTATTTGAGGGCTTAAAGACGGGTAGAATGTTGAACTGAAAAGCATTGTGAAATCAAATTAAGTTAATAAGATTTGCTACATTCGATGAAACTCGCCTGAGCACAAATGACAATAGTAATAATGCCAAGATTTAAAGGGTTTGGGTCGCAACCCCAAGCTTTGAATAAAGCTATTACACTGTTTAGTGACTGCGTATTCGCAAAGCCTTTGGAAACTGAAAAAATAAGTAATCCTTAAACTCATACATACAAATATACATACATATATAAATACATACAGACACAATTAACCTCGCCCTAAACCCAAATCCTTCATTTTCCGCAGTGCCATGCCACTCGCAAACGCAATACGGCCGGCCGGCACAGTGGCCACACTTAACAGATTTTCGCTTAAGCCAAAATATCCGCTGCAATATTTGCGCCGGTCCGTAAGCTCCCAGAGGAGAAAGTGAATGCCTTATGGCTGGCTGGCTAAGTAAACTTTGATGGATGACAGGCGACGAGGCTTTGTCACAAAAGGTGAGACCACGTTGAGTGCAAAATATGTGTGTATGTATGGCTGTAGGTATGTCTGGCTGGAATGCGAACGGCATATAAACGTAATTAGGAATGAGCTAATGATTGCTTATGCATGGAATGCGGAGCATGAAGCGCAACGAAGCTATTTTCACAGCGGTATGCTCCGAAGATAAAGGTGTCGGATGGCAGAAGGAATTTTCTAATTTACGTGAGCACTACAATGACAGGATTTTCTGAGTGCTGTTATTTTACGTATTTTATCCATTTTTTTTGTAGCTGATTCAAATAAAATTTCGGTGAAATTAGTATGTATTTTTTCAACCAGCAGTTTTTGGGAAATATTTAATTAAAATCAGTTTAGTCAAATATTTAACAGATAATACATAAACCTTATACATATATAAAGATAACAATCTGTATGTATTTTCAAGGTCGTGGTTTTTGAAACGCCTGCAAAATTTGCTTAGTGAGCTCCAGTTCCTCGGAGCTCTTGCAAATGATCTTCGCAATCCTGGATGTCCTTGAGAAGTCAAAAAGTCCTTAAAATTTCAAATAGTCTCAGCTGAAGAATTATGCTTCTTTTACTGCTTACTTTTACAATATTCTAACTGATGAACTCACAATATGATTATGACGCATTTGCAGACAATAAACGAGAGAGCTCAAAATGCGAGAGTATAAAAAACTTGCCAAGTAGTCCCCCAGAGGTAATGATGATGAAAAAATGCAGTGACTAACAGAAGGTTTCAAGACCGGAGCATACTATTGTAGAACCCCCAGAAATGATCTAGTGATTGATGCCCAGAGCATACTAAAATTATGGAGGGAACACATTTCCAGCTTGCCGCATGGCAGTGAAAGAATAACACCTTGGTGGAGATGGTGAAGCAATCGCCGACGTTAGAGCAGACGTTCCATTGCCCGACCATGAAGAAGTTCGAATAGCAATTACCCATCTGAAGAACGACAAAGCGGCGGGGGCCAATGTATTGGCGGACAAGCTGTTCACATACAGTGGCGAATAACTGATAACGATGCATCAGCTTCTTCTGACGATTGGAATTTAAGTGTGCTCTGCCCAATCCAAAAAACGAGAGACCCCAAGATTTGCGCCAACTACTTTGGGATAAGCCTCCTCAACATCGTTTACAAGGGGATATTCTGGTCTAGAAGCATGAGTTTCAGGTAATTTTTAAAGTGTCGTAAAATAAGGCAATTAATATTTTTACTATCCATTTTTTTATTAGTTATTTGTTAATTTTTGTAAAGTACAGAAAAAAAAAAAAATTAAACAAGTAAAAAATTTCAAAAATTATGAGCAAAGGAAGGGGGGGGGGGGGGTCTCTAAAAATTTCCACGTGACCATACCCATGATTTCAACCCTCCTAGTTATCTGACACCAAAAAGAAAAAATATTATTATTCTAGAATAATATCGCAATGGTCGGAACTACGGAAAAGTGGGAAACAAAATTTTTTCACAATCCAAAGTTTTTTTTGGATCACTTTTCAAACTATTTCGAATTTTTTAAAAATAATAAAAATAAAGATTTCGGCATGGGGCTAGTTCTAAATATAGATGAAGCCATAAAGAAGCCTACAAAAATTTCAAGTAAATCGGTCCAGTAGAACCTGAAAAATCGTGGGTATCGTTCCGAAAAAGTCAGTTTTGAAAAAAACGCGTTTATAGTTTCGCGTTCCGGCCGAACCAGTTTGGATGCCGGGTCAGAAAAATGCATATATCTCCGAAAATAATTTGAATTTTGAAAAATTCTCTTGTATAATATTCTTGAATAGTTAAACTTTGAAAATATAAAAAAAAGTTTCAAGTTTTTTAAATTTCTAGACCAGACTTTGAATAGAGGAAATACAATCTTCTGCAAAAGTGCCGCGCCTTTAGTTTTTCTTTCTCCAGACTGGATAAGGAAGCGAAGCAAATGGGTCTAGTAGTGAATAGGGGCAAAACAAAATATCTCCTGTCATCAAACAAACTGTCGTCGCTACTCGCGGCTAGACTCCCACGACACTGTTGACAGTCATAACTTCGAAGTTGTAGATAATTTCGTCTATCTTGGAACCAGCATTAAGAGCAACAACAATGTCAGTCCCGATATGCAACACAGAATAACTCTTGTTAACAGGTGCTACTGAGTGGGTAATTGAAAAGTAAAGTCCTCTCTCGACGAACAAAAACCAAACTCTTTAAGGAACTCATTATTCCCGTCCTGCTATGTGCCGCAGAGGCATGGACGATGACAACATATGGACGTCACGAGTTTTCGAGAGAAATGCTTTGCGGAAGATTTATGGTTCTTTACGCATTGGCAATGGCGAATACTACAATCAATGGAAAACGGTAGATAAAATTAGGGAATAAAAAGAACTATAATTGGAAGCCAGCATAATGGTAATAAATTTTTAAGACAATTGAAACAACATAGTTCTTTATATCCTTTTATATGTAACTCTACTTGGTGGTCTTTACGAAAGAGATATGTGCAAAATCTTGTGTGAATTTAATTGGCATTTGGTGTATAAGATTTTCATCGCATATGTTTTTCTATTTTCTACATAAACTGAGCTCACTTACTTGATTCAAAGATAAATATTTTAAACTTTCTTCATACAAGTGCATACATACCACATATGAACACACATGAGACTTCATGAAAATTCCGTAACCGAGTTTAAATGAAATTGCAGCAATTCATTAAAAAGTCATAAAAATATTTACGATATTTGACGACACATTTATGACAGCATAATGTGTTTATAGAACTTTGCTATCATAATTTCGAATATCTTCAAGTGCCGTCAAGCGTCTGTTTGCACCCTGGAAAAGGACGCAGCCTTTGTAGAGAAATAACAAGTAAAAGACATGCGGAAATGTGTAATAACTTAAAAGCCTTCATTGTAATAATTTGTAAATATAAGAAGGGATGCAAAGACACAACTTTTTGAAGCCGTAAATATGTGCCGACGTTACTTTCTTTAACAATTCTTTTGAAGAAACGCACACACCTTAACGGAGGGAGGGAAAATAAATTTTGCGAAAATTTGTCGATTTGACGATTGTGTAAAGTTTGAAGGCACTCGCATGGCAGACAACTGAAGATCCTTATATGTTTAGGTATTATGTACTATATTATTATACGCGTTAATGTGCGTGTGTAACGCATGTTTTATGCATGCTAACCGACACACATACAGATATAAGGCAAGCGCCTTAAATTTGTTTAAAAGCTACTTTAGCAGACACCCGAATAGGCATTTAAGCATGGCAGCACATATGTTTATATGTATTTACATACATATTTACACAACTGCAGCCATAATTCTAATTTAAATTAACCCTTATGCCATAAGTTGTATTTCTTTTCATACCGAGTTACCAGACTCTTGACTAGCCTTGCCAAGGACTTTAAAAGGAAAGTAGACTTAATGAAAAGTGCGATTAAAATTAATATTACATAAGGCAAATTGCGTCCAATATGCGCACGTGCGTACAAACACATAAAATATTTTCGTACAAATACGCTTAAACGAAATTTTGGGTAGCATACTTATAGGCGCAAAGGCAGCTATTTGCCAATAACCACTACCGTCTGACCCGCATTGACCCCCTTGCAGGCGAGTTACTATAGTTTACGACCCGCAGGCATATAGTTACATACATACTTAATGCAGTCGCAGCATATAGTTTATCATGCGCACCCATAGAAATACACACACACACACATAAACTACATAGTTTTAGTTAGGCACATGACCCTTCCAGCAGCATATTCAAATATTTATAGTCGGTCGCCAAAGTATAAATTTTCGTGCAAATTCTGACTTAGTTTAATCAAGAATTTTATTATGTGTATGTATGTACATACATACGGGCATATCATATATAAGAAGGGTCTATTTACTTAACAAGTGTGCTCTGTAGTCATTTTGATAGGTAGCAGTAGTAATTGGTAAAATTTTCTTTGAAAATTACGACCAAGTCAACGTGTTTATGTGCACAACAAGGGTGTTATTAGCGTTGTTATTGATCGGGTTGCACGAATTATGCTCAAAGGTATGATAAATGGGTTGCTTGTGAGTAGCCAATGCTCTTTAAAATGTATTGTGGACCACTTGTAATTTAATACGTTGTTGGTTTTGTCACGTATAGTTAGTTAACATAGAATGCTCCATATGTGACATCGACATGTTGCTTATTCCCTATATATATAATTTGCTCTAATAAATATATGTATGTAAAGAAGCATGGAGCGATAAGTAGAAGTGCACGCAAGTGAGGAAAATTCTCAGAGCCCCTTTCACTTGGGAGTGCCCAGAAATGATTCTTTTACATATGGCACAAGCAGCTCATGACTTCTGGTTTCAGACCAAATGCTTTAAAGGCGAGCTAAAGTGAAAAGGTAAATATCCCTACCAGGCTTGTGCGTTAGGTTTAGGAACCCGCCACGTAAAAACCAACACCCAATGTAAAATCAAAACAGTGTCGGATATGAGACAACCCTTTTGATAACCACCACTGCAAACGTGTTAAAGATTCACTGCTGGCAGTCGTAGCTTCGAAGTCATAGATAATTTCGTCTCTCTTGAAACCGAACAACACACAAACAACAACATCGGCCTCGAAATTTAAAGCAGAATAACTCTTGCCAGCAGGTGCTACTTAGGACTGAATTGGCAATTGACAAATGAAGTCCTCTCTCGACGAACAAAGTCTAAAGTCTAAAAATCGCTTATTATTCCTGTCCTGCCTTATAGTGCAGTGGCATGGACGATGACATCCTCTGATGACTTAACCTTAAGGAGTGTTCGACAGAAAATTTTTGAGGAATATTTAAGGTCCTTTGCACATTCACAATGGTGAGTGCCGCAGTCGATGGAACGATGAACTGTACGAGATATTGTACGAATAATTCAAATAGTTTAGCAAATCAAGAGACAGCGGCTGCGCTGGCTAGGTCATGTTGTCCAGATGGCAGAGAACATTCCAGCTTTGAAAGTTTTCGACGGGGTAAGGAGAGGAAAACCTTCAATCCGTTGGAGAGATCAGGTGGAGATGGACCTGGCTGCAATTGGTATCTCAAATTGGCGCCAAACAGCAAACAGTAAAAACGACTCAAGCGGATAATGTGTTATTCATATTGCCTTTTTTATAAAAGTAAAAATTCCTCAAGTTTAGCGAGATTTTGAAAAAAATACTTTTCTTGTATCTACAGGGTCGGTACAATTACCGATTCATTTTAAAATTAAACACGTACTTTCCTAATGAAGATTAGGTCTTTGAGTGTATATCTGATAAGAAAGTACCTTTTTAGAGAAATAGTTATCATTTATTGGCCATGCCGGTAGATGCATTGCTGCGAAAGTAGCTATCAGACTCCGGAAAACTGGACACATTGAGGGTTCCAGAAAGGAACGTTCCTAAATCCTCTCTAACCTTGACTGAATTCCTGATAACTTAGACCATTTTGCTGTGGAACCTATTCCTAACGTCATCTTCACCTCCGAGAGATATGTGGATTATTCGAAGTCGGTGGAAAAGAGTGAGCTTCTTTGTGAATGGATCATAGCCCAAAGGAAAGGTTGGGAGGTTAGTGTTCTATCTGGAGCTTTCATTCAACTATTGTTTCAGACTGTCAGATTCCTTTAGTGTCGCTCAAGTGGCATCCATTAAGTTAGCAGCAGATATGCTTGTCCGAAGTGCGGTTTCTTTTAGGGAGATATGCATCCATCCCGATAGCAGAGCTGCTATACAATTTGGAATTTAAATACTTTCTGCTATAGACAAATTTTAAAGCATTTAGTTTGCCTTACTTTTTACGAACCCCGCGAATTTGCTGGAATTGATATTAGCCGCCTAAATGTTAAAGATATTCAAATGTATTTTTTATTTAGTGTGAAGTAGAATCGATACAATAAAGTTCTAATCATCACTGTCTTCACGACTTATTTTGCAGAAAAGAAATGGATGAACTCATCCTTTCGAGTGCTTTTTCCACTTAATCAAGTCGTATGTCAGGAACAGCAGTGCAATATTGACTTTTAAAGTTTGAAGTGAGTCTAGTTTCTTGTTAAATACCAATGACTTCAAATAAACGCCCAAGAAGTAGTCTAACGTTGTTAAATCACAACTTCTTGGAAGCCATTCAATGTCACAAGTTCATGAAATAATTGAAACTACAATACTTTCTCGCAATAATTCCGTGGCTGCACGTGCTGTAAGACACGTAGCCCCGTCTTGCTGGAACCAGATATTGTTAAGATTGACTTCTTCCAATTGTGGCCATAAAAAGTATGTTATCATCGATCTATACCGCTCGCCATTGACAGCAATAATGTCACCAGCTTCATTTCGAAAGAAGTACGGAGCGCTGATTTCATCAAACCAAAAGCCACACCACAATGTCAATTCATGAGAATGTGATGGTTGTTGATGAATAATTTGTCGATTTTCTTCGCATAAGAAATTACAGTTTTATTTATTTACCCCCAAAATTAGATGAAAGTGAGACTTAGGAAAAGTTAATTCTCTTATAACAATTATCGTTTTCAAGTATTTTCTTGGGAAAATCAGCAAAGTGACTATGTAAGTTTACGGTGATTCAATGGCTTCAGTTTTTGAGTGAGATCAATTTTATATAAGTGCCTGAGATTTCTGAGTGCCTGAGATTTTTACTATCCTAAGTGTGTGATTATTTTGCTTATTTAAATTGTCAGTTATGTTAGACGGTAGACGCGAACTAGTTCCTTATTTTTGTAAGATCGAACCGAAATTTTCCATACGCCATTTTCTTTTCAAGAAGCTGATACCTTGTAAGAACTGCCGTACCACTAGACCGTATACCTGCCATAAAAACTGACTGGCCTAAATCAGTTTTTTGTATGAATTTTTTTTTTTTTTTTTTGTGGAATGATATTTACTAAATTTTACAAGGATTATTGTCCAAATGTACGCTATATAGCTGCCATACAAACTGCCCGATTAAAATCAAGCTAAAGAATTTTGCTTTCCCTTTTATGCTTTAAGATAAGCACTCTCGTAAGTTTAATAAAAATTTGAGTTCGGTTAAACCTCTACTAAAGCAATAAATGCTACACTCAAAGCCTTAAGCCGCCAAGTGCCCTTTGATATATTTTAGTAAAATATTTGCCGAATTGTAATTAAAGTAATCCATGGTCAATAGAATAATTCTTATTATTGTGCAAATATTTATTTTTATCGCTTCTAATCTAGTTCATTAAAATTAATTATCTAATTTTATGCATTTCGGCATTTAACACATATTTCAATTTCAAAAAATTATCATTAAAAGAATATACGCAATTAAATGCGTAAAATTGAGCAAATATGTTTATTGTTCAATATTACTGACAATTGTTAATGAATATATACAATTAAAAATGTTGTGTACAAAATTTATTAACACCAATTATAAATAATTTAAATGCTGCCGTATGGAGAAAAACCGAAATTAAAATATTATCAAACACAACCTAATTAATAAAACCACATTTTAACAGTGGCGCTTGTTTAGAATTAATAACCATATGCGCATTAGATCATGCGAACACTGGCGTGAAAGCACTTCCGGAATGAAAAAAAAAAAATAAAACAAAATTTAGTTTTCCTTTAAAAATATAATTATGTAAGCATTTAAAACCCTAAATCCTAAATGTCGCCATATTTCACTAAATATTTGCAAATAATTTTCAATTAGAAACACAAAAGAAACAATAAACCATAAATCTAAACATGAAGTGGTTGTATATATGTAAATATTTATAGAAACACATAGCACAACGTATATAATAGTAAGTATATGGAAGGCTATAAAGACACCCTGTGGTGAAAAGCAGATAAGATGAACCGCAGTGCCAATGAAACTACCGACTATCTCCTTTCAGATTAGCTACTCTAACTTTTATGATCTCAAAGTTTGCTGTAAGAGAGTTTGTATTATCTATATAACAGTACTTTCTAACACCTGAAGCCTGTAGCTTGAAGCGTCCGTCCGTTGTGGTACGGAGTGATCCATTTCGAGGTTCCCTAACTTTTTAAAAAGAGAAAACACAGAAACTTAAAATTTCATGAGAATGTTATTATTATTCGAAAAAGCTTTCTTTGGCATTTATTTTTTGAGGGTTATCCCATTCAAATGCTGACCGCGGTTACGTCTCAGATAGTCCATCCGTTGAGTCCAATTTTTGATGACTCGTTCGAGCATTTTGACTGATAACTAGCGACTGACAAGCGCAATCTTTTGCACCAAGGCCTGAATCGAAGCGGGATTTTCCACATAAACTTCAGACATTCAAATCCCCACAGGAAAAATTCTAAAGGTGTGATATCACACGGTCTTGGTGGCCAATCGACCGGCCCAAAACGTGAAATTATATGCTCATCGAAATGTTTTCGCAATAAATTCATTGAGTGAATCGATGTATGGAATGTGGGGCCATCTTGTTGAAACAAAATATCGCCGAAATCACGAGCTTTAATTTCAGACATTAAGCAGTTGTATAGCGGTCGCCATTGACGGTTACGTTCTCACCGCCAACGTTTTTCCAGATATATGAACGAGATTGCTGTTTTTTCTCAATGAAATCTTGATTCCCTTTATATTGCTCTACGACCCAAATGCGGTAATTTTTCTTGTTTACATATCATTTGTCTCGAAAATGTTGGATCTTCTTGGAACTCTCTAGAGCCCATAGAGCGAACCGATGTCGCTTGGAGATATCGAACGCCTTCAGTTCTTGCACAAGCTGTATTTTGTGTGCTTTCACTTTAAGATCTCGACGTAAAATCTCCAAGTCAATCCATACCACGGTCTGAGTTGCTGCAAACGGTGCCGAATCGATTCTTCATGGTCTTCCAGTACACTTCAGCTACGGCTGTTATATTTTCTTCACTGTGCGCTGGACGTGATCTATTCGGTCGAATAATATCCAATAATGAATGCTGGGATAACCTGTTATAAATATAAAGTTGCTTGTAATAAAATAACCGGAAATATGAGAAATAGTTACTGATTTCTGGTGATAACCATGCTCATCTGCCATATAACTAAACCACCACTAAAATTTAATGAAATAATACTATTCAAAAAGTACAGGTATGGGTCCTAATAATCACTTTTAATCCGTCCAGATTGATATCGGCTCGTTTTATGATGCTTAAATCCTTTCTTAAAACGATTGAAATTCGGCTCTGGCTGTTTGAGTTAATCTTGTTGCGTGATGTCGGCCAATTCCTGACGTGCTATATTAATGAGTTTATGTGGGTTTACATGCCGACAAAATTTGGTTGCGAATCAAAAGTTGATAAAATAGGTCAAAATTAAGCCTTATTTTCTTCTAAGACCGAAATATCATATATAAAAATTTTCTACCGGTTGATTTTGTAGATGACGTTAAGATATTTTAATGAACTCATAAGGATATCTATGTACCCGAACATAATTTGCTTTGGAACTAAAATTAATGTAATAGATCCATTGCTCTCAGAAACCTATTAGAATGAGATATATGTGCTTCTGCTTCCGAACTTGTCCTACAGGTTTTTTTTTTTCGTTTTAATCTGGGTCACAATTGCTCTACAGGGTGTTTATATTATATATGTACATTTATATATATGTTGTACAGGTGTCTAAATTGTATTTAAAAGCTGCAAATTTTCAGGCGGCAGTAATTAATAAATGAGCATCGCTAACCTCAGAACCTGTCGGTTATTTATATTGCTGCTACACAAATATACACTTCTGTATATAAACATATATAGCATTATATATGTCGAGTAATGCGCTTTGAATACATAGTGCTTATGGCAGTATTTGTTGTAATGCGAAATTTGCTCACATTTTCGGCCACGGTCACCAAATAAAACCACTAATTAAGTGCTGCCCAAATGTTTTAATTAATCGCAACTAAATGACAACAAAAGTAACAATAAATGCCAGTGGAAAACTATATTCATACATAAATACATATGTTCATTATACTTGTTTACTCAACCTTTAGTGTTAGGGTTGGGTTTTATTGTGGTTTTTACCAACAAAGAAAGGGGTAAGTTTGCACCTACCTAAGGAGGAAGGAAAACTATAAAAGTGAGAGATATGTCTTGACATTGTGGTTAAAAAACAATATTAATAGTTAAAATAAAGATTTCAAATAATAATAATATATTTATTGTTCAACCCCTTGAGATGTGTTTGGCTTAGAAGAGACAAACATTTATTCAAAGGAGTGTTAAGCACCCACAAAAGGTGCATGTTAAAGGATACTCCTACATTCGTGGAGTTGGGGCTTAGAAGTACTTTACAGAAACTCTAAACACAATTTTATAAAAAGGGTTTATTGAAGTCAGCTTATATGCTTTACGGCAAAAATAACCATGTTTGGATACTGAAAGAAGCCAATGATTCGAAACAAAGGCGCAGACTATGTACTCCAAAAGAAACAAGAAAATCATATTGTTACTTTAGATTTCCCATCACAGTCCCCAGACGCTAAGAGGTAAAATAATATTTAGACTTTAAAGAAAGCCAAAATATCAAAAAGCATTTAAGGGGTTCCATGGGTTTACGAGCTTAAAAAAATTAATATTTTTATTGTCTTATTAAATTCTACAACACGTCTAGAAAATTGTCTACAGTTTTCAAGATGAACTGAGTAATAGTTTCGGAGATGTAGCCTCGAGATCTTGTGGGCTCGAAGCTAGCTGAGCTAAGTGCGTCGTCTTTAAACGCGTTTTTCTTGAAACTGTGGTTTTAAAGTTGGTTTGCAAGATTTCTCGAGAACAACTTAACTGATCGTCATAGAATTTTACACAAGTCTTGACATATAATTCTTAAAGACTTGGAAGAAGTTTTTTCGTTCACAACTGTTTGAAAAAATCAAAAAATGTCGCGAAATTTTCACTGAAAATTTTATTTTATTTTTTTTTTTGTAAAAAAGTCTACCAAAAATTGAGTTTTCACTTTTTTCTTCTGCTTAGTTCTAAGCTAAGGTTTTAAAAAAAGCACATATCTTTTCACTTAAGATGATCCTGCAAGCAGTTATTCTGCGGGTGCATCTCTTTTCCGAGGAGTCACCGGAAATGGCATCACAATGGCCGAATTTAAAATATATTTTCCAAAATTTTCAGAACTTCTTTGTTAATAGTGTATGTTTGTAAAAATAAAAAATTCCAGTAAAATATTTAATTTTTTATTTGAAAAAAAAATTTTTAGAAAAAGTGTATTTTTTGCTTGTGGAAAGCCATGTAATCTCTTAAGGGGCTATACCAGTGTGACGCATGAAAAATTAGGCGATTTTCGTAAATTTTTTTTAAGAAGAAGAACGCGATTGAATATTTCGAACTTCCTTGAACGTAACTAGGTATATTTTCAGTTGTATTTTAAGATTTTTTGTTTATAAAAATGTTGAAAAATAACAGAGTTATGGGCTGTCAGCGAAGGTGCCAAAAAAAAACTAAAAAAGTGAAAATGCGAAATTGACAATTTTCAATCAATAAAAAAATCGTAGTTCATTGTATAGTAAATTTAATTTGAAGTCGATCGGTCAATTTCTGGTTGAGTTATGTTGCCAGCAATTTTGAAAAATTTCGTTTCGACAGAAATGCTTTTTAAGTTTCACTATATGTGACCTGGTCTACGAAAAGGGAGTTAACGTGCAAAAACTAGTTTTCTGGGAAACAGCTGTTAAAAATAAACAACATCTCATCTTCACTCCGAATCAACTAAAAAGTGAAAATTGATTTTTTGACACCTAAGCCCCCTTTCCGTAGACCAGGTCACATATATGTTTCACTTCCGAGCGGTCGCTCTTTAGAACGCTGTTATCCGAAAACTATTCGAGATACGACCTTCACAGGATGTTTACGGAAATGTATTCTATCGAAAAGGCAAATAATTTTTTTTTTTTTTTTGAAAGTGTCACACTGGTATGGCCCCTTAACGTAAACAGAAGATACTTATCATTCGGCTGCTCAAATACCTGTATACCTGGATGTCGCTTTCTGTGGAAAATGAAGTAGCTAGTTGTCATTATATTTGATAGCACTGTATATATGTAAGTATGTGTCGCCAGCGATTACTACTGTTAAGTACGGGCATGTCCTGTTAAAGTTTTTTCCATAATAACGACATAACAACATGCAACAACAATCATAACATTTATTCAAAATTAATTTAAAATTTTCTCTTCAAACAAAAACTTTAGTTTAAGACCCTTTAAAGCAGCAAATTCTTTCTTATTTCAAGAATTTTGCATTTGTTGCTTTACATTAAAAATTTGAACCCAATCCTAAGCAGAATCATAACCATTTAGCTAATAGATTTATATACTTGTCAAATCTTTTCGCAACTTTTCACTTTGCTCTGGCACAATAAATTGCCTAATGCGCTGATAATAGTGAAATATACTCGTACTCATAACTCAAACGGCAACTGAACGCGTTTCGGATTAAGTGAATATAAGAATAAAACGACAGCGAACTTTGTTTGTCCGCTTGGCGGAGCGTTTTGAAAGCTAAACTTTTGCAGGCACCAAAAAAAAAAAACAAAAAATGGAGGAAATCCCAAAAATTTTCAAATATATTTGTGCGCATGAGAAAGGGTCAGAAATGCCAGATAAAAAGTTTCTTTATTTACAACATACTTACGAAGTTAATCTGCGTGCCGACCGAAGGACAAAGTGAAAGGTAAGATTCTGCTGGCGCAAGCGATTCAAAGGATTTATAGCCCCGGCTAAGCAATTGAAAAGTGCCACAAATTAGATATTCAAATACAATAACAACTAGGGATATATGTATGTTTACATACATATACACCGTAAAAATATACAATTCAAAAGGGTACTTCAATAACTCATTAAATTAGTGTTTGTGTACCCCTGCACGCTTCAACTCAACTTTCTTTGTAGAAAAGCGGTTCGCTTTAACTGCTCAGTTGGCGAAATTATGCAATGTCTCGATTTATTCGATAATTTAATTTCAAATTTAACGCTCGCCAGCACACGCTAGTTGCAGTCTCTTGAAATTAACTGTTATTGATAGTCCCCCATGGCTAATGCCACATTTGCGGTTTTCTAATGTGTGTGTGTGTGTGTGGACACGTGTATGAATTACATGTATGTTGCTGTGTGACTGCTACTCACCACACAATTGCTCAGGTGTCAGGTGAAAATAATAGAAACGATGTCACCTCGGGAATCTTCTGGCGTGTATCCGAGAAAATATGGCAATTGAAAAGAATAAAACTTTCGCAACTTCACCTGCACCCGGTGATGGTTCAATAGATAAAGAACTGTTAACAGTTTTAATGAGTTTGAAAAGAGGAGGTAAATAACGTCGTTTCATATAAGGAACCAAAATTCCTGAAAAGCAGCTGTGACTTTCGAATTGACAGCTTTGCTTATGATGCCTGCTTAAATGATTTCAATATCTAAAATTAAATAATAAACTATCAAAGCAATTTAAGTCCTTTTCAGAAAATTCATCCAACTACCTGGCTGTCTACTGATCGAAAAACTACAAAACAGATCGACCTTGTTCTAATAAATGGAAGACACGACTCCAGCCTTTTAGACAAACGGACACTCCGAGTTCCTAACAATGACTAGATCTCATGCCGCGACTAACAGCAGGTTGCAAGACTGGAGCATACTCTTGTAGCACTCCAGAGGTGATCTCGTAACTGATACCCAGAGCATACTAAAATTATGGAGGGAGCACTTCTCCAGCCTGCTAAAAGACAGTCAAATATAACGCCAGGAGAAGGTGAACCCGATTTCCCAATCGATGACGATGGAGGAGACGTCAAATTGCCTGAACATGAAGAAGTTTGAACAGCCATTACACGTCTGAATAACAACAACGCGGCAGAGACCGATGGATTGCCGGCCGAGCTATTTAAAAACGGCCGCGAAGAACTGGTAAGGAGCATGCATCGGCTGCTTTATAGAATATGCTCGGACGAAAGCAAGACCGACGATTTGATTTTAAGTGTGCTTTGCACAATCCACAAAAAGAGAAATCCCAAAATCTGTGCCAACTACCGTGGGATAAGCCTCCTCAACATCCCGTATATCAAGCGTACTATGCGAAATATTAAATACCACCGTCAGCAAACTGATTGTACCTTGTCAATGTGGCTTCAGACCTGGAAAATCACTGACTGATCAAATACTCACTATGCACCAAATCTTTCAAAAGACCCCAAAAAAAAAAGATCATCGATACACACCACTTCTTCGTGGATTTTAAAGCAGTTTTTGACAGCACGAAAAGTCACTGCCCTTAAACAGCTATATTCGAGTTTGGTATCCCCGCAAACCCAAAACGGCTGTATAAATTGACGTTAAGCAATACTAAAAGAAACAGCTGTAACGGAAAGGACCTCTAAGATCCGTTTGTTATCAAACGCGGTTCCAGACAAGGCGAAAATGGAGAAAATAATTCGAGCGGCAGCGCTGAATAGAGAATGTATAACTTAATAAGCGAAGCAAATGGGTCTTGGCTCCCCAACACTGTTAACAGTCATAACTTCTTGAGAGGAAGATTAGGACCTCCACTTCGTTTGAAAGACCGGGTTGATAAGGATCTGGCTACACTTGGAATCTCTAATTCAAGCCAAATAACGAAAAGGAAGAACGACTGGGACACTGTTGTAAACTCGGCTATAACCTCGTAAGGGGTGTCCGCGCTAAGAAAAAAACAAGTCTTTTTCTGATTCGTTGAAATTGGAGGACCGACTGAAAAAAGGAATATTATATTATATATTTATATACTTGTATTATTACGGGTGCTTGTGTCCAGATCTTGTCTTAGAACATGCTCGAATCAGCCACCATTTTCTTTCCAGAATTTTGACCTTCAGAATGTTTGGTTTCTGCGGCTGAGAAAATGTAGTAAATATTGCCTAACTATTTCCGTAAGTATGTTATTCAGGTCGTCGATACAAGGAATCATCGCAGTCAACTTCAAAGGTTTTTAGCTAAAACGTTTTCTTTTCAAGAGCCAATTTAAACATGACTTCGTAATAAGCACCTGATACCACTTTAAAAATCGATATCGCTACAGTTTCCCTAAGCACAATGGATGCTCATTTATTGATACCAACAATTTTGGATGCAAGGTTATTCTTTGTTATTTTCCAAGTCCATGCTGGCCGCTGAATAATTTTTTGTACCATTCGCTACAGTAAACAATACTATTTTAAGGTGATTTGATTTGAAAACAGGGTTTTTCGCGCTCAGGAGTTTTTATTGCACCTCTGCACCACTCCCGTCCAGTCCAGTTCAGTTCTTACCAGTTGCAAACAAAAAAAAAAATAACGGTATACATAATGCAATTTTGTTGAATTTAAGTGCGCTAGTATTAGTGGTAACAACTATTGACAAACCAAAGCACCTGCCAACTTTCTTTCTAATAGATTTCGGAGCAACGATCCATGAAACCCTAAACTCCACAATTTATCCAATGTCTCAATGTGAGTATGGCTGTGAGCTACGCTTGAATGCAGGTATGATATTTAAGTAGTTTGCAGCAAAAAGGAGTAGTTGCCTACTACTTTATAAAGAGGGTAATGAATTGTAAGTATAAGCCTAGAACTCAACTAGTCAGCTGAATAACTTTCGCCCTTTTTCAGGACCACTTATGTAGTAGTCGTAGCTGAGAGTTTACGAGAAGACCGTGGAGAGTCTATTCAGCGTCGTTCAAAGCAACTTAGATTGACGCTGACGTATGGAACGACTTACTCTTTAAAGTGTACAGAATACAGAAGAACTAAAGCCGCTTGACCTTCCCAAGCGTCAACGATTCACTCTCTGGGTTCGTGAAAAGATCCAAGAAGATTCGATAATTTCGAGCCAAATTTTATGCAACGCTGTGGACCATTTCTTGTTCAAAGGTTATGTAAGAAAGCAAAATTGCCGCATTAAGAACGAAGAGCAACCGGAAGAGATTCAAAGTTTACGACTTCATTTAGAAAAACAACGGTTTGGTATAGTTTGTGGGCCGCTGGTATCATTGGTCCATATTTCTTCAAAACTCATGCCAGTGAGCACGTCACCCTCAATGGTGGACATTATTGCGTCTTGAGAAACTGATTATTTGGTGCCTGAAATTGAAGCTCGTGATCTCCGCGACATTTGGTTTTAATAGACGGCGTCGATTCCCACACAATGCATTTTTTGAGAGAATAATTCAATGATATTAGATAATTTCATGTTTTCGGTCGGTCGACTGGCCACGAAGGTTGTGTGATATTACACCATTAAACTTTTTCCTGTGGGGATATGTAATGTCTAAATTATATGTGGACAATTCCGCTTCGATTCAGGCCTTAGAGCAAAACTTTACACGTGTCATTCGCCATTTAACAATCGAAATGCTCGAACGAAACATCGAAAATTGGACTTAACTTATGGACCATCTGAGACGTAGCCGCGCCCACATTTGTAAGAGGTGATCCTCAAAAAATAAATGCCAAAGAAAGTTATTTCGAATGATAATAAACACTTCATATAAAATTTGAAGTTTCTGTGTTTTTTTCTTTAAAAAAAGTAGAGAACCTCGAAATAAACGATCCTTTGGTAATATGAATAATGCTGGAAGCTTTTCAATTTTTTCAGCAAAATATCATAAAAAATTTAAACTTCTACTGGGTAACCGTGAAATCTGTGAGACTCATTACTCTGCTTTGTTGACAGCAGCTTCATCCTCTACGGACTAGTCCACCTTCAATCCAGACGTTCCATTTCAATCCATAACCTATTAGTTTCGCTACTACCACAACCCCTTATTTTGTATATATTTATATAAATATATTTGCTTGGTATGAAGTAGTGTGTTGCAGCAATCGCTCGAGAATTATATACAACTTCAACATTAATCGGAATTCAATTAAAACTTTGTCGTGATTCGCTATCGAACTTTGGCTATTTGGCTTTTATGCATAAATAAGTACATAATATATAAACGAGTATGGTACATAATAAAGGTGAGTACAGTCACTCGGATATACATTTGCAGGCAGGTGTTTTGCTTCTCATTTGGCTGGTGCACCACTTTGGCCAGTTACCACCAATAGTTTCGGAGCTTATCTGGACTTTGCGTTTCAAAGTAATTTACTACAAATTGATGCAAATATTTATTTATGGACAACATGCCAAATTTATAAAGTATGACCGTTCGCTACGCTACACGACATCGGCATGTACGAGTACTCGTATGTGTGTGTTCGCTGACGACCCTGTTGATTGTAAATATTGATATGCACCCACCCATATTTACACTCGCACGCTCAGGTATAATGTTTACAGTGCCCAGCAGCTGTACAATTTTTGTTTTTGTTGTGGTTTATTTATATTTTTATAACAACGCAAAAATTTATAAATTGGTATAATAGGTTTGTTTAAATAACGGTGGTTTTAAAAGTGATCGTGGTTAGTGCACGAATCCATTTCTTAGCATTATGTAGTTAAATTTGGTGCCCTACTCAATCTACATATATATGTGTTTTTATGAAATCGTTCACTGAACATATTTAAGAGCGGCGCTTAATGATTTCACGAGTACCTATTTTTACGGCAAACATAATTTATAATTGCATGTGACCGTCACTAGGAAGAACTTTTTGGTTTAGAACGTACCATAGTTCGTACCTTAGGTCATCATTAGGTTTATTGTGTTCCCAGGAGGTAATCAAATTAAGCCTTATTCAGCAACTCTGTGAATTTGGTAAAGCCTAATCTTTCTCGACTCTACCTTCTGCCCAAAGTCTCGTTGCTTATAGCATTGGAAGTCGTGGAATATATTTCGCCTCACTCGGCTGACGGTTTGGCATTCCCAAGAACAATGTTTCAACGTAGAAAAACCCCTGACGTGGGTCTCACCAACTCCGTGCATGCTCTGCATTCCATCGAGTTCACTTTTCTAATTTTCTAAAGGTATAATCGCAAGGATAGGCGCCCTGTAATGGCCTCTTTAAAATCACTAAGTTTCGTTTTGTCCAGTATTAGAAGCTTTTTCGTCTGTCGACCATCAACACTACCCTACAGTAACTTAATGGTATGCCCTGAGTTGATGATGTTCTTCTCGGGTCCAATGCTTCAAACAGCTCTTCAAAGAAGTAAATTATTTAGGCTAGAGAAGAATTGTGTTCCCAGCGCCTCCGAACGAGCCAACTCGTCTGCCCTCTCATTTCCTTGTATTCATATAAGTTATGACTTGGTAGCCAGATGATACCGCGTGATATATTGAGAGTCTAGTTCTTACCTTGTACGAGATATACGACGACATTGACATAGTTCAGCGAATTAAAAGACAGCGCTGGCTAGGTCATGTTGTCCGGATGGATGAAAACACTCCAGCTCAGAAAGAATTCGACGCAGTACCCGCGCGGGAAGCAGAGGAAGAGGAAGACCTCCACTCCGTTGGAAGGACCAAGTGGATAAGGATGTGTCCTCGCTTGGAATATCCAAGAAGAAGAATTTCTTACCTGCTTGCATAACCTAACCCAGTGAGACTTAGTATTGGTGCTACGAATAGCCTCAATTACCACATGACTGTCTACTACAAGGTTTATGGACTTGCTGGTTAGAGCAGAAGCCCACTTTTCACCTTTTGTTATACCAGCAATTTCTCCCGAAACTGTAGTAATTTAGTTTGAAGTCACCTTCTGGGTATGGAAACTGAACGTATTCTTCTTAAAAGATAGAGGTGGATGTCTATAGGTGGAGAGAAAATTTTCTCAATCACTATGAATGAGTGCAAATATTCAGGAAGTTGGTTATAACGGGTGATTTTTTTGAGGTTAGGATTTTCATGCATTAGTATTTGACAGATTACGTGGGATTTCAGACATGGTGTCAAAGAGAAAGATGCTCAGTATGCTTTGACATTTCATCATGAATAGACTTACTAACGAGCAACGCTTGCAAATCATTGAATTTTATTACCAAAATCAGTGTTCGGTTCGAAATGTGTTTCGCGCTTTACGTCCGACAAATTTTGTTCAGCGATGAGGCTCATTTCTGGTTGAATGGCTACGTAAATAAGCAAAATTGCCGCATTTGGGGTGAAGAGCAACCAGAAGCCGTTCAAGAACTGCCCATGCATCCCGAAAAATGCACTGTTTGGTGTGGTTTGTACGCTGGTGGAATCATTGGACCGTATTTTTTCAAAGATGCTGTTGGACGCAACGTTACGGTGAATGGCGATCGCTATCGTTCGATGCTAACAAACTTTTTGTTGCCAAAAATGGAAGAACTGAACTTGGTTGACATGTGGTTTCAACAAGATGGCGCTACATGCCACACAGCTCGCGATTCTATTGCCATTTTGAGGGAAAACTTCGGACAACAATTCATCTCAAGAAATGGACCCGTAAGTTGGCCACCAAGATCATGCGATTTAACGCCTTTAGACTATTTTTTGTGGGGCTACGTCAAGTCTAAAGTCTACAGAAATAAGCCAGCAACTATTCCAGCTTTGGAAGACAACATTTCCGAAGAAATTCGGGCTATTCCGGCCGAAATGCTCGAAAAAGTTGCCCAAAATTGGACTTTCCGAATGGACCACCTAAGACGCAGCCGCGGTCAACATTTAAATGAAATTATCTTCAAAAAGTAAATGTCATGAACCAATCTAACGTTTCAAATAAAGAACCGATGAGATTTTGCAAATTTTATGCGTTTTTTTTTTAAAAAAAGTTATCAAGCTCTTAAAAAATCACCCTTTATAAAGATTCCGAATAAGTACAAGCCGAAATTGCCTCATCCTTCACCAGTATTCTTGGAAACTTGGATCACTGCTTCGCAAGGCTATCGTGACTTCTACTCACTAGAAATATCATCATTAGACCCGTTGGGCTGCCTGGTTGTATTTGAATCGCTGTTGACTGCACATTCGATGAACGACTTAGAGGCTATCGTGGCGTCTACTCACCAGAAATATTATCATTAGACTCGTTGGGGTGCCTGGTTATATTTGGATCACTGTTAACTGCACATCCGATGAGCGACTTAGAGGGAGCACCTGTGCTCTGCTCACATAAGAATGGGACCGAGTCGGATCTCCATTAACATCTTGTGTTCTTCCCTTGCACCAATGGACCTCGCGTCACAGGAGACCTACTGAACTGACTGCCTCAGTAAATTTCATCTAGCCGCATTGTCAAAGTTGTGTAGCCTAGGGTGAGTTGGATATATCTCGTCAATCTCCTCCATTATTCAGCTTTTCATTGACTGAGGTTGAGCATTTCGATGGAGTTACCTTCGCTGAACCGGAAGTCATAGCAGAAACCCTATCAACAAATTTGAGATAAACTTTGCTGATATGCTAGAGTCTTATTATATTAAATATTATGTTGGAGTTTTAGGTAGCATAACGGACCGGCGCTAAAAGCTGTTCAAATGGGATCGGCCTCATAAAAATCCTTATATTAGAAGCTAACATCGAAAAATTAAATGGTTTTCTAAATTGGTCCCCATCGACATACAGCTTCTACTAATAACGAGTCTTTGATGTTTACCTTATTGCGTGCATATTCAAAGTTCGGTTCCATCCGAACCCACACCGTCCATACATTTGTTTGTTCTCTCTGTTTTTTTGGTACTATGTTTAATGTTGCGCTTTTTTGCTTGGCGTCATGCGCATTTTAATAGTTTTGCAAGTTTTTGCGTTCGGCTGAGCCAGCATTTTTCAGTTTTTCCACATTTCATGAGTTTAATTAAAGTTATGCACTCTCAATATAAGTGGTTTCAGTTCGGTACGGATGAAGACAAAGTTTTTTTAACGATTCTTGCGTAAAGCATGCTTTTATTGATACTCTTCATAACTGTTTATTATTTCAATCTCTGCTGTGGAAAGTATTAAAGTTTTTTACCCGGATAATCAAATGGAAATATTTGGTATCCGCTGTGTTGGTACTCGTACGTTCGCAAATGCCTGGCTATATTTGTAATATGTAATATGGGTTCAGTGGCCTCTTAGGAAAGATTTGACTAAAAATTAAAAACAAGATGAGCAATTCTTACGGCTGCGTGTGCTTGAAACAAATTTCAACAGACTCTGTGGCCTCACTAACGCTACCTCTTTCAGTGTCTCATAGTGTTGGGCCTTCAAATGTTTGATAAGTTGACTTGCCAAAGCGGAACACATTCGAACCTTCATTGCTTCCCTTGGTACCAATCAACCTCCTACAGTCCATTCTATTGAGTGCTCTTAGACACTTTGTATACCGTTTTTGCAGTTTTGCTTAGAGTTCGAACGTTGCATTGCGTTTTGATCTTCCTTGTCATGCTCCATTCCAAGCCGTCATATAGACAATGCATGGGGTTTTCGATGTTGATCAAGTTTTCCGATATAGCCGCACACAAACAATTAAACAATCTCGTCAACAATCACATTTCGCTCGATGACTTTGTGAGCTGGCTCACTGTAGTAGAAAAGTAGTCTGTTTCTGGCGACACTACACTGGTACCCTGCTTTCCAAGACCCTTTGGGTCGATATATGAAACAAGTTATCGATTGCAGGCACGCTTTCACGTTGCCTGCTGATACTTTAGAGGCTAGCTGTGGGGCTCTACAGCAACCAGTAATCCTCCCCGATTTTGCAGTGCATATTTCAGCACAGAAATCTATAGACGACGGGCCGCTTATTCAAAACCGGCCATTGAAGTAGTTCTTAAAGCACAGTTACGCACAGAAACCGAGCCGCTGAATCATTTTCCAACAGGTGATTTACGAATGCATTTACACAATTAAATGTTGGAGGTACACGTGTTCCGCAACAATTTTTTTGCTGCTGTTGGTTTTTTTCTGATAGATTGACAACACTTTCGGAATTGATTGAGCTAATGGAAAAGAAATGACTTTCCTTGTTAGTCCTCACATTTGTGATGCAATGCCGCGTCGTACATCACACATAATTCGGGAATATAACATATTCATGGTACAAACAAAGAAGTTTCACGAACCAGGATGGAATTTTTAAAAACAGTACTCGAAAGCGGATGTTTGGTCGTACTGTAAATGAAAAATATATTTGGACCAACTATTAATCATGTACAATAAAATATTCGGACCATAATTAATTCCGGAGGTTTTGCTGTAGTGGGAAAGTCTTCAAATTAATTTTAACAATATGACCATATAAATTCGGCTTACACACATATAGAGCCTAACATATTGCAAAGAACTCTATTATTTTTGCATTAAATTGAAGATTAATTTATTCCCATACAGCCCGTCGAGAGAGGACTTTACTTCTAAATTGCCTATTCAATCCGAAGCAGCAATTGTTGGCAAGAGTTGTTCTGTGCTGGATTTCCAGGCTGACATTGTTGGTGGTGTTGATACTGGTTCCAAGTTAGACGAAATTCTCCACGACTTCGTCGTGAGTGTGACGACTGTTTGTTTGTTGACAGAAGTTATTTCGCCTTATCCTCGTTCATTACTAGACCCATTTGCTTCGCTTCTTTGTCCAACCTGGAGAAAGCGGAACTAACAATATTACCGGCATTGGCCATCAGCTGTACACTCCTATAGAAAATTGTACCTTTCCTATTTGGATCTACAGCTCGAATTATTTTTTCCAGGAGTTGATTGAAGAAGTCGTACAGTAGGAAGTGGCCTTGTCTGAAACCTCGTTTGGTATTGAATGGCTCGGAAAAATCGGTTGCAAGACAGTAGTTGGTAATGACAGGACAGTGTCTTCAAGCCGTAGAGGAAGTATTAATGACAACTTTAGAAAGTCCAGGGTATCGGGCATGAGAGAAAGGCCTGAAAACCCGAGCTGCTTTCATTCGGCTTTATTTAGATCGCGGCGTAAATATCTTGGAGTTTCGCGGTTCAAGAGAATGAATGAAGAATCAAAATTAGGTATCAAGCTTAAACTCAAATCAAAATAAACCGCCATCTGGTATTAAAAAGTACCTGCAGGTCTATGTATGTCGTGAGAGCAGGCCCGTGTAACTTAACTTAACTTATCATAACTTAACTTAACTTAACTCAACTTAGCTTAATTTAACTTAACTTAACTTAACTTAACTTAACTTAACTTAACTTAACTTAACTTAACTTAACTTAACTTAACTTAACTTAACTTAACTTAACTTAACTTAACTTAACTTAACTTAACTTAACTTAACTTAACTTAACTTAACTTAACTTAACTTAACTTAACTTAACTTAACTTAACTTCACTTCACTTCACTTCACTTAACTTAACTTCACTTCACTTAACTTAACTTAACTTCACTTAACTTAACTTAACTTAAATTAACTTAACTCAACTTAACTTAACTCAACTCAACTTAACTTAACTTAACTTAGCATAACTTAGCATAACTTAACTTAACTTAACTTAACTTAACTCAACTCAACTCAACTCAACTTCACTTAACTTAACTTAATTTAACTTTACTTAACTTAACTTAACTCAACTCAACTCAACTTAATTAAATTCACTTAACTTAACTTAACTTAACTTAACTTAACTTAACTTAACTTAACTTAACTTAACTTAACTTAACTTAACTTAACTGAACTTAACATAACTTTACTTAACATAACTTAACTTAGCTTAACTTAACTTAGCTTAACATAACTTAGCTTAACTTAACATAACTTAACTTAACTTAACTTAGCTTAACTTAACATAACTTAACTTAACTTAACATAACTTAGCTTAACTTAACATAACTTAACTTAACTTAACATAACTTAACGTAACTTAACATAACTTAACTTAACTTAACTTAACTTAACATAACTTAACATAACTTAACTTAACTTAACTTAACTTAACATAACATAACTTAACTTAACTTAACTTAACATAACTTAGCTTAAGTTAACATAACATAATTTAACTTAAATTTACTTAACTTAGCTTAACTCAACTCAACTTAGCTCGACTTAACTTAACTTCAGGTGACTTAACTTAACTTAAACTACATTTATTTCAATTTTTTTTATGTATTGCAGCTAAAGCCAAATCCAATGTCGTACTAAATCATAATGATTTAATCGCGTAAAATCGCATGGGAAATTGTTGAATTAAAAAAGTGAATTTCGCAAAACGCATTCAATTCATTCAATTTAACTTGCACCGGCAACTCGTTCTATTTACCCATTTGCAATGGCATTCAAATGCATCGACAGACACAAACAGGCATCAACTATTGAAAACTCTGTACACAGGCGGTCTGGAGAAAGAGAGTATGAGTGGGAAACGCTTAGCGCCACAATGCGCTCGCTAGCACTCGACTGGCCGCTTGTCGGCATCAACGCTTCAACACACAAACTCCACACAAAATGCGCGTTTGCATTTCGATTATAATCGCTGCAAAATTGCAAAAACAAATCGCTATAAAACAACAACAACAACGACGGTTATTAGACGCACGGCTCGAGTGACGCGCGGGGGATGTGCGGCGAATGGCGAGTGTTTGGTTGCGTGCGCAACAACTGGAGCTTTCACAGTGTCCAGTTCGGTAGTGGAGTTGTTGTAGCTGTTGTAGGTTGGTTTTATTAAGCTGCGCTGGCATTTGGTGAGTCTGCTGAAAACGCTTTAACAAGTAATAAAATTAAATATCGCCAGATTAACGCTATTCGACATTTATCTATGATTTCACATCGCTTTGTGTCCATAATCAACAGGCCATACCAAAAGTTGTTTGTTTGTGTGGGTGTGTGTGAGTGTGTGTGCAGCTGTGTTAGTCCGCGTGGTTGTTAAGTCAGTTTGGTGCTATTTTTATGGCTGCTTATCTCTTTGAGCGACCAGCTAGCACGCCTATTTGTATGCAATGGCATTTGTTTGCTATGTTTGTTTTGAAATTTTTTTCGCTTAGTTGTTTTTGTTATTGCCTTTTTATGAGCACGCTATGCGTGTGTAATTGTGCGCAACGCGGCGTAACGTCAGTGCTTCTGGTCAACATGCATTTTTGGCGAGATTTTGTGCTAATCCCTAAAAAGTTTTGCAAAAGTTACGAAAGTTGCGAAACTTTTTAAACTCACTTCAGCTTCCTTTTTATTTTAAATATCATTTTTTGCTTTTTTCGCTACTAATTTTCTTTTCAACATTTCATTCGTTGCAGCTATTAAAGTTTAAAATTTTGTTTTTATTTGTTTGCAGCGACTCGCACTCATACACATGCATATATGCTTATACATATACATACATTTATATGTATATTCATGCAGCTTAGACTCTTGTGTACATGTCAATGAACCAACTGCGTTGACTTCATTTTAAATTTTTTGACTCAAATTTATTCATCGAGCGTCCAGGTGTGCGCTAAATAATGAAGTTGAAAGCGCACGCAAAGGAATTTGAAAATTTAAAAATTCGACTAGCTTTAAATTTCAAGCAAAGTAGGAAGACTTGGAATATGTATGAAATAAACAAGCAACTTAAACAATAACAAATGAGAGAGTTCCGACCTTAGAGAGAATTTAAAAAATATTTTTTCTGAGAAATTTTTCGAATTCCTTTGTTTATTTTTAGTAAACTTTGTGTGCTGTAGCTTTAACTTTAGAAGTGTTGAAAGGAGAATGGAAAGAATAAGAATAGCTACGACATCAGTGAACCGAAATCCATATCAAAAGGTTATTAATTTTATTAAGCGGATTAGCCATTTCTTATTTACCTAATCTTGCCATAAATTCTGTTACTAAAGTTACAATTCACACAGCGTGTAAAATTCCCAAAAAAGTGTGGTTTTTATTTTATACCAGTGTAAATGAGATATGTAAAATTATCGAACTCATATGTACTACTGTGAACAAAAAATAAAAATTGTTCATAATTTTAAAGTGGTTAATTTATTCTTCAAAATCTATGTCGTCCCGCTCAAAGTAATCCGTCTTGCCCCAAATACATTTATATCATCGTTTTTTCCTATCCTCGAAACAGTTGTTAAAGTCAATATCTGGAATAGCCTTCAAGCGGCGTACCGGTTGGGCCATAATTCCGGCCTCTTTCTACAAAAAGTTTCGCGCAAACGACGCATAACACTCAAATTGTATTCTTTATCGACAGTTTGGCCGGTCGGATGGAATTCGGAGTTCACCACACCTCGATAATCGAAGAAAACTGTAAGCATAACCTTAATTTTGACCTGCTTTGACTTGGTTTTCTTGACCACTGCTCACATTTGCCACGATATTCGGCCGGCTGTTCGTTTGTTTTCGAGTCGTATAAATCCAAGACCCACCGCCAGTAATAACTATGATGACAACCTAGTAGTTGGAAAGCATTGTTCACAGACGTTAACGCGACGCCGTTAATTGAGTGGTTTTAGAACCAATCGTACCTTCACTTTTCTTTGTCCCAAATGATATTTCAAAATAGTTTTTACTGATCCTTCTGATATTCCAACGATAGCAGTAAGATCTCTGACTATCAATCGTCGATTCTCAAGCACCGATTGCTTTGCTTTATTGACGTGTTGATCTGCAGTTAATGTTGATGGCCGTCCTGGACGTGGGTCATCGTCAACGTGCTCCCTCTTTGAATAATATATACCAATCAGACACTTTTGCTCACGACAAACAATTATCACTGAACGCCTTTTCCAACATTCTAAATATTTTGGCAAAAAATATTTGGCAGAAATTTGATACTCAAAATTTAATGAAACTTCTTTGTTGAATAAGTTCATTTATCACAAAACTCACCAAATGCACTTTATGTACTTCAGAAAGACAAGCGTATATTAAACACTAATGATTATTTCTATGTGACATTTGGCACAGATGTCACACGAATGATGTTTCATTCATAGAAAGCATTCTATCCTCCAGCAAGTTTCTGTTTTAGCACCCAAAGCAAAAATCATTCAACAGTGGCATGTTAAAGCAATATTCCTGGTTTCATGACTGCAAAGGATTGACAGTCTAGTCGTGCAGCGTCGTCAATAGCGATAAAAACTGAGCGTGTACTCGTAGCTAAGCTTTCACCGTTGCTGTGTTCTTATGCGCCTTTGCAGAGTATGCTCGAAAAGACCTCATACCCGATTTTCAGTAGGCTGATTCCGATAATATCGTAATATCGATAGTAGTGTGTCAAAGATTGAAGTCCATAGTCAAAAAAACTGATTGGACCTTATCAGGATGGTTGTAGACCTGGAAAATCTACAATAGACTAGATTTTCACCATGTACCAAATCTTGGAAAAAATGGCGAAAAGAAGATCAACACATACCTCTTCGTCGATTTTAAAGCCGCCTTCGACAACACGAAAAGGAACTGCCTCCATGTCGCTAGTTCTGAACTTGGTATCCTCTCAAAACTAATACGGTTGTTTGAACTAACGTTGCGCAATACCAAAAGCTCCGTCAGGATCGGAAATGACCTCTCCTAGCCGCTCGATACAAAGCGTGGTTTCAGACAAAGCGATTCCTTATCGTGCGACTTCATCAACCTGCTTCTGGAGAAAATAGTTCGAGCTGCAGAACTAAATAGAGAAGGGACCATCTTCAATAAGAGTGTAAAGCTGCTGGCGTATGCCGATGATATTGATATTATTGACCTCAATAACCTCGCCGTTGGTTCTGCATTCTCCAGAATGGATAAGGAAGCGAAGCAAATGGGTCTGGTGGTGAACGAGAGCAAGACGAAATATATTCTGTAATCAATAAAATAGTCGTCGCACACGCCACTAGGCTCCCACCTCATTGGTGACAGTCATAACTTTGAAGTCGTAGATAAATTCGTCTGTTTTGGAATTAGCATTAACACCAACTAAAACGTCAGCCTCGAAATCCAACTCTTGCCATCAGATGTAATTTCCGACTAAGTAGAGAATTGAGAAATAAAGTCCTTTCTCGACGGAACAAAGGCCAAACTCGAAAAGTCACTCATCATCCCCCTCCTGCTATATGAACAATGACTTCATCTGATGAGTCGACCTTAGAAGTGTTCGAGAGAAAGAAAAAGGTGTGGAGGTATGGACAACAACTATAAATTCTGACTACACTTCCACGATATCAGTACCACTACTGAAACCATTCATCAGGTTGGAGAAGAGTTGACTTCATATTGTTAATATGCTCTGGACATCTGTCTCTGATTATCAATGTCTGAACTAAAGCCTTAAAACCTCTCGTTAGGCGGGAGAATTTCTAAAGGAAGTCTCGGTGCAAGTTCCTGTAGGCCAGCACCTTTGGCTGCTTGCACTATATATTTTTGTATTTCTCTTCTGTCGAAACTATGTTAACTTAGAAGTTTTTTGGTACGAAATCATAACTTTTTAAGACCACATAGCACTGCCTTATAGCACTTATAGAATGGGAGATACAGATTACTGAATCGTCTATTGGAAAAATAACACAATATATAGCGATTGTTCAAATATCATTGAACATGTTTAGTTATCAGCAAAGCCGAAATTCTTCTAAATATAAATATCTATTTATATATTAATATACATACATACATACATACATACATAGATAATGCATTTACATGCAATGCATCTAATAATAATAAAAATGCATGGGGACACAAGTCATAAATTTACAGAACAGATAACATTAAACATACACACACACACATGTATTAAAATGTACACTTGAAATCAACCCCATGTCAAGCAGCAATAAAAAATATGCTATACATAAAAACATACACACATACACATATATTTAGTTATTAAAGATAGTTTTAAAAATTGTATATAAGCTAGACAAAAACGAAATAAAATGAGAATGAAAGATTTCTCACTCGGCACAAGAATCATTTAATCCCCCCACCAGTGGTAAGGTTGATAAAATCTTTGTTAGGTATTAACAGCGATAAATATATTAAAATCCTCAATCCGTGAAAGTGATAAGTTCAAAACAAATTGAAAGAGCCCATAAAGCGGCTGAAATAGTAACTTATAGAATAAAGTCTTTGTCACGAATTTGATATGCGCTTACTTATTCTATAAAATAACAAATATTTTTACAAATAAAAAATTTGAATTTAAGGTTTCCTTAATTTAAAATACACAAGGTAACACAGAAAACAGGAGAAACAAAACGAATCACAAACACCTAACAAAAACTATGGAAAGATAATACCACAATCTCCTCACTGTGTATATTCGTTGCCTTAAGGCGCAATCTAACTATTACAACAACAACAATTGAAATATTAAATATTTGTATAGTTGAAAACTTCAAAAACAAGTAAGAGAAGCTAAAGTTTCTATCGCAGCGAACATTGATTGCTCTCCCTATTATAATCTCTAAAAAAGGTTGCGATGATTACACATTTTTGAGACCCACTAAAAATCTAGGAAGGACAGGGAAAACCATAGAGGGCCAGTAAAAACCACTCGCAAGCAGGGAGAGCCTGTACAAACCACAGAGGACCTATGGAAGCTATGGATAGGTATTAAGATCCAATGAAAACCTCTGAGAACCAGGAAGAGACAAAACCAAAGAGAACCAGATGAAACTAATCAGAATCATGAAAAGGTACATGAAAAGGTACTGTTTCATGATTCTAATTAGTTTCATCTTGTTCTCTTTGGTTTTGAGTGTCTCTCACTGGTTCTCAGAGGTTTTCCTTGGATCCTAATACATTCCCATAGCTTCCATAGGTTCTCTTTGGTTTTCACTGGTCCTGGTTTTCACTGTCCTGAGAAATCAGTATAAGCCACTGAAAACCTGGGAAACACACTGAGACAAGGTGCCATTGAGAACTACCACAAACCAGGGAGAGCCACTCAGAATATGGAAGAGTCACTGTGAACCATAGAGCCAGAGAGAGCAACTGAGAACATGGAAAAACTACTGAGAACCACTGAGAACTAAGGAGAGCCACTGAAAATTAAAGAACACTAATCGAAACCCGGGGGATTATTATCGTTCCCTGATCAATTAAATCTATTTAATCTATATAATCTACCTTTTGCTATCTTAATTTTTAGATTTTTCAAGAGCCCATTAAATGAAAAACGATGAATGAGAAAAACTATTTTACTCTTTGAAACATTCTCACGAGTTCAACAATAACAAGGCAACCACAGAAATGTCTATATGCTTACTGGCGACTACAGGAAATCACTTCATGAATTATTTGCTGCTAAATCTGTTGCTACCGCTTTGGATTATTAAGAACCGCTTTAATTTAGCGTATTAATGTTATTTGGTATTTCCATTCGTGGTCTCAGGAGATTCAACCAGGCGAAGGTGTGGCAATTAATTAATTTAGCAAGTAAAATATCGCTTTAGGCGAAAACAAAAAATCATTAAACAACCGATGAACGGACGAATCGGGAAAATTACAAAACAAGAAGAAAATAATGAAAGCAAACACAGTCATTTACAACAAAAATTAAAATAAACCAAAAAAGGTGAAAAAAAGTAAACATTACAGTAATAATAATAACAACAGCCATAATAATAATAACAAAGGTAGGAAAGGATAACATAAACAAAGCTGGGTCAGCACAAACGATGAATGGGTAAAAATTGAAAAAATTAAAAATGCCAGACACTTGCAATTTTTCACTTCAATCACTGGTGTAAACACAAAAAGCTGAGTTCAACGAAATGCAGCACTGCAAAGGTGTGCAAAAATTTAATTTGTGATAATTTTCTATCAGACAATAATTAAATTGCCGACGGATATTTAAAGGTCGTTCAACCAATTAGGACAAAACGGATGGCTGTTCTGTCTTTTTGAAGAGTCTCTAACACATCAATAATAAGAAAAAATAGAAAACTGTATGTAGGAGGACCTTCCCGTTGCAATTAAAAACTCATATTTGCAGAGGCTTTCTTAGAGGTGTCTAGGAACCTATTTTTCCGAGTACCAATCGAATCACCCTAGTATGCGTATTAAATATATGGAAACTGTACGACGACATTTCAAGCTCCTTACGTACAGCAAGAAACGAAACCATCGGCTTTTGGAAAATGCAAAATATTTACAGCTGTTATGACGAGAGGTACCGTGTCGCAGGGGGGAAGAACCTCGCAACGTTTTAATAGACCACAGCACGTGTGGAATGGGACAGCTACTAAGAGTTGAAGAGGCAAGCGAGACACAGACAAAAAAAAGGGAGAGGTCGAAATGTTTGAGTACACAGAGTTTGACAAACAGACCGGAAGAGGTGGTGCAAAAAAATTTTACGAAAAGATAAGGCGACTAACAGAAGGTTTCAAGAGAGGAGCATACTCTTGTAGAACCCCCAGTGGTGATCTAGAGACTGATGCTCAGAGCACACTAAAATTATGGAGGGAACGCTCTTCCAGCCTGCTGAATGGCAATGAAAGCATAACACCAGGAGATGGTGAACCCGATTCCCCAATCGATGACGATGAAGCAGACGTTCTATTGCTCGACCATGAAAAAGTTCGAATAGCAATCACCCGTCTGAAGAACAACAAAGCGGCGAGGGCTGATGAATTACCGACTGAGTTATTCAACTACGGTGGCAATTATAAGGAGCATGGCTCAGCTTCATGTAGAATATGGTCGGACGAAAACATGCCCGATGGCTGGAATTTAAGTGTACTCTACCCAACCCACAAAACGTGTGACTCAACAAACTACGTCAACTATCGTGGGCAAAGCCTCGACAACATCGCATATAGGGTTCTATGAAGCGTATTGTGTGAAAGATTAAAGCCCATCGTCAACAAACTGTACCTTATCAGTGTTGACCTGAAAAATCAAAAACTGAGTAAGGTTCTGCGAAAGATTTATGCGTATTGGCAGCATGTTAACAACGAATATCGCATTCGATGGAACGATGAGCTGTGTGAGATATATGATGATAAATAAGGTGAAGATAAGTATCTGACTATTTCCTCAATGAGTTATGTGTGAAGTTAATGTAACAAACAGCTACTTTAAGGACAGTAGGTAATACTGCATTTAAGTTCTGTATAGTAGCTATGAACCTTTTACGAGTTGAAAATAATAAATATTGCAAAAGAGTGAACGATGACTCTAATAACAGAATAACAATGTCATTGACATTGAAAAAACGTATCCGATGTTACGGCTATGGCTTGAGAATTCTTATCGAGTACTCGACGTGAAAGAAGCTGAGACCAGAAAAAAAGGCAATGCCTCCTTTGATGTGGAGAATTGACGGTAGGTTTCCATTTCGATAGAACTTAACTAATTTTTGTAAGATAGAATTTCAAAAGGACGGTTGAAAAGGGAGCGGAGAATTTATTAAAAACTCGTACTCAGTTCCGAGATAATTAATTACTTAAAAAATTGTGGTCTAAGAAAAGCTAACTTCGATAAGCATGAGAGCTATGAATTTTGGAAACAGTACACTTAAGTCATCTAAATAAAATGGATTCTAATGATCTCAACTGAAAATTGTTGTTTCTGGAGCTCTTTGGCATACAATGATGAGATGATTTACTCTTCAAATGCAGCTCGAATGAAAATACAATTTGCCCGAAATCTCTTACAGACGTCAGAGATCTTATAAAGTATATATTCTTTAGTGGTCCGATATCAATGGTTACGACATATACAAGTATGATTAGCTGAGTCAACTTAGACATGTTTATCTAATTGCATATATGCGAACTAGTGCCTCAGCTTTTGAGATATCCATCTGAAATTTCGCACACGTTCTTTTCTCTTCAAAAAGGTACTCATTTGTAGGAACCTTCGATATCGGACCACTACAACATAAAGCTGCAATATAAACGGAACAATCGGAAATCTTCACAAAATTTGGCTACAGTCTAAGAGAATAATCTTTGATTACATTTTTTTAAAACAGTCTATTATTGGATAATAACTACCATACAAACTGATCGATCAAAATCAAGTTATTGTATCGAAAGCTTTTTGATTTGAGTAGGGTATATACCGTGTTTCTGAAATGTATTTTTAAACGTAAGGTTTTATTTTGAAGGAGAATCTGATTTGATTGCTGATTTAATCACCTTATTAGTATTTATCAAAATTTTGCATAATAATATCGGTCTTTGCGAAAACATAAAAAAGGGCTCTCAAAATATGGTTAAAGCACTTACATACACATTAGTATGGACATGAATAAATAGTATGAGTGTAGATAACATCAAATTTTAGAAAAAGGAAAGTATGTATTTTAGAAAATCCATCAACTGCATTTAACAACATTGAAAAGTAGGTCACTCATGGTACAAAGCTGACAGTGAGATATTAGAACCACTCACATATGTACGAATTCACATACATACATACATATATATATCAAATAGTGCCAAGCGTTCACGATGTTAATGACTGCAATAGCTCAGAGACGAGCACACTGATTCGCATAAAGGGTATCTCAATTTAATACGAGTAAATAATAATTTACCATACATATGAGTATATGTTTATATAGGTATATATCACGCATACATTAAGGTTAGGAAAGCCGCATTGAAGGAAATCCGAAAATATTAATTTAAAATTTAATAAAATAACTGAATGCCATGTTGTTGTAGTTGAAAAGACTTGCAAAAATATTTATATATAAAATGGTTGTAATAAATTTGCATAGTTATATGTATACATTTTCAGTCCACCCCTAATGTCTTGACATACATCCACAAGCAAACTGACACATTTAGAGTGCTTGTACAAATGTATGTGTACACTAGAATAATATTCTTGACGAGGTATGCTATTACAATAGCAATCAAGTCAGCTAAGCACACGTTCACCGCATATGCTACCATATATACTCGTACAATATGTACAAGGTACATATTTACATAATATGGCATTGAATGACATCAATCACATTGTTATTATTACACATACGAGCCACACACACACACTCATTTGCTTGCATGAAGTTGTTGTAGTCATATGCATATGTGTATTATATTCCTACCCTATAGTGCTACTCTGCCAGTGTGGCCAGTAATTGTAATCACCAACCTAGTAATTGTACAGCAATAATTACAACTGCATCAACAACAATGGCAACAAATCAAAGCACGCTCACACAATCGAAACGGACGGCATGCAATTCAGCAATAATTAAAAGAATGCGGCCAAGTGCGAAATAGGGGAGAATGGCCAGCTGCATAACGGTATGTAATATTGTAATATTAAGTAGACACAGTTGTGCATACCGTAGTTTTAAACACACACGATTATTTATACACTCACTTGGGAAGACGTAAATAACTCAGTGCAAGTAACATATTTATAGCAATAATTTGAGACATGTGAAGTGATGAGCGCAAAAACTGCAATGAAAAGGGGTTGTGAAGGATTATATCTCTCAGCTGAAATTGGTGCTGAGTTATTTCCGAAAATTCGATTACATTTTAATACATTTATTTAAATGTATTCGAAGTAGGTTAGATTAGGTTAATGTGGTAGCCCAATAAGCCACGCATAGACTAGTTTTGGTCCTTTGCGTTACCAGAAGGAATTCAAGTGCAAGATCTATGAGTAGTTGTCATCCTTGAGGATGCTTGCTTTTGACGCGAGTTTTAACAGACTCTGCGGCCTCACTATCGACACCTGCTCCATCATACATCATACCGTGGGGATCACAGACGCGTACAGCGTAATCTTGCCAATGCAGAACAAGTGCACTAGATAAGTTTGCTCCCTGGTGCCTTGCTCTAGATATTTCCTGCAGTCTTCTGAATCTGTCAGCCTCATGCTACGAGCGTGTATCGCCATCAGACAGTGAAAAGTTAGTATTCCGTTCATGTTCTTATAGTCTCCGCTATTGAGTGCCAATAGGAACTTTATGCACTTCCGAGGTACCAATTTACACAAGACTTTTGCAGTTTTGCACCCAGACTGTTCGTTCCACAATGTTGAACTCGTTTTCGAATGTTAGTGTATCTTGTTAACTATTTCATTGCCCTCGTTAAATTTGTGACCTCGCACCCAGTAGTAGTGAAGTTGCTTGCTTCTGGCAACAACTTCCAATGCTGCCCTGCTTCCCAAGACACTTCTGGTCGATAAGCGATACGAGGTAGTAACCTGCCTTGATTGGTGATTGGCTGTGTATTGCCAGCTTGATATAGTCTGGCAACTAAAAGTTTTACCTTATGACTAACTCTGAACAGTATACTCCCCATCGTCCATTTTCGAGCCATCGGTTACTTTAAACATTCTTTTCCACTTGCAAAGTGGGACTATACAATCAGTGTTTGTCCAACAGCCATTACCCACCGAGCTATGTATGTCCGAAGGTTATATATGAAATTCTCTTGCAGTCAGTTTTCAGCGAAGAGGTCTATAAGTAACAGGTTTAGTACCAGTGCAAATGCCGCCTTTGAAGTTGTTCTTAAAGCTTAGCCTTTGAACCCTTTCCATTGGCTTTAGGTAGGTGGATTTCCGTACGCCTGTCCATCATACTACTACACCGTAGATTGGTCTTACAATAGCTGTGCAGCACCAATGCATGAGAGAGCTCGGGTTGTACCGAGCACTACTTACACGCATATAAAGCATTGCTAACCTTAACTTTTCTCACTCTTTCTTCAACATTGTGCTTCCTCAGCAATTTGCTGTCCGGGTAGTCTTAGACAAGGTACTTGCTGCGGCTCATGAAAGAGAGTTGTATTCCATTTATCGAAGGTAATCTCGACGTATTCGACGTCGACATTTATCGAAGGTTGGAGTAGAAACAGAAGAACCACGTATAATGAGGAGTTTTAGAATGATTCTCTCCAATTCTGATACCAGCTAATATGCTTCTAGACTAGAATCGACTTCGACATACCAAATATAGAACATGCCCTTCATGCAATGAATAAGCCCAGGAGTCAACCATTTTTTTTGCATTTCCAACGAGTCCGATCTATCGAACACTCCTTTTCATATATTTCCTCCGACCATGCCGAAATCTATGAAAATGAAAGACCGGGCACGGTCGACAGTAAGAAAGCTATATGAAGTAATACCAGACTAAAAAATCACTGCATTACTCAGAAAACACATTTGCTTCAGGAAAAGAGAGCCCAAACCCAAGATTTAGTAGAGTCCTATATACATAAAGCTCGACTGAGCTTCAAAAGTTACGTGAGATTTCCAACGGAATGTTTGAAAGGCTAAGGGGTTGGAAAAGGATATCTCCCCAGTCTATAATGGCGGGTCCAATATGGTGTATTGCATGAGTGCAGTTGTGTTCCTCGAACTGAACAATCAAGGAAGAGTGTAGTGTGCTATTATTTAATCAGACAGTCCGCTAGACTTATTAATCTTGTTCCAGTGTGGCAAACAATTGCAACATTTTCTTAAGCTCTTCATGCGAAAAACTCGATTGCACTCATTTCTGGACTATGGAAAATGGAAGAGCTGGCGAGGAAATGATTATTCACTAGTACTGTCAGTCACATTTATGTCAAGTTTCATGTCAAAATATTTATTAGTGTTTGAGATACGTGTCGTTTTGTGAGCTGCTAAAAGTGAATTTTCGTTTTTTGCGATGTCGAAATTTGTTGAGCAAAGCATTTGCATTACATTTTCTTTACGGAATCAATTTTCTGTTGCGGATACGTTGATAATGGTGCAGAAAGCCTTTGGTGATGAGGCTATGTCTAAAACAAATGTTTACAAGTGGTACAGTGAGTTCCAAACCGGCCTTGAACGTGTCGAAGACGAAGAGCGTCCAGGGCGACCATCAACCTCAACCGACGAAGCTCACGTTCAACAAATCAAAGATTTGGTGTTGAAAAACCATCGACTAACAATCAGAGACCTTGCTGATGATGTTGGTATATCGAAAGGCTCAGCCAATACCATTTTGAAGGATGGTTTGGGCCTCAAACGCGTCAAATCTCGACTGGTACCGAGAACATTGAATTTTTTGGAAAAAAGGCGTCGCAGTGAAGTGTGTGAAACGATGCTTTCCGACTACCAGGGTGTCATAAAATGCATTATAACTGGCGATGAAACTTGGATCTATGCTTACGACCTCGAAACAACCGATCAATCTCCAAAAAAATCGCGCCAAAGTTGCTCAAAAATCAAAATCATGTTGACTGTTTTCTTCGATTATCGTGGTGTTGTGCATTATGAATTCCTTCCAACCGGTCAAACAGTCAACAAGGAATATTATTTGAACGTTATGCGTCGTTTGCGTAACGCTATCCGCCTAAAAAGGCCGGAATTGTGGAAAGACAATTCTTGGTTTTTACACCACGATAATGCAACATCCCATACTGCCCTCGTAATTCGTGATAATTTCGCCAAAAACTCAACCCATTTGGTTCCGCAACCACCGTATTCACCTGATCTGGCGCCGTGCGACTTCTGGCTGTTCACCAAGCTCAAAAGACCGCTACGGGGACACAGTTTTTATACGATAGAGGATATTCAAGCCGCAGCGAAGACGGAACTGAAGGCCATCCGGGAAAGTGACTACAACCAGTGTTTCGAAGATTGGAACATCCTTTGGCATAATTGCATTGCATCGGGAGGGGATTACTTCGAAGGGGATGAAATTGATTTGGAAGAATAAATAAAGAATTTTCAAAATAAATATAATGTCACTTTATTTTTTGGGCACATTTTACATACAATTTGGATCTAGCTGTAAGGCTCTTTTACAAGAGACGAAGGACCCTTGGATCTTAAGGTTACAAATTCGGGATTGATATCCACTCAACCAAACTAAACGTAGATTTTTTATGAATAAACATAAGTTTCAGCACAGTGATAAACCGTGGCAACCGGACGGCATAGTATTGATATGGTACAATTTGCGTACGAAAGCTTAGACCCTAACCATCTCTAACAATGAATCCAACAAACTCACATTACAACTCACATGTTGAAGCAACTTTCCACATATGCTCACATGCTCTCAGCAATATACATACATACTCGTAGATCTAGCAGCAGATAACTGTCTACCAACCAACATTTCCGTGTCGATTTTCGCATTCTAAAAGAACTGATTAATTATTAAGCGCCTGCTAATTGGGGTGTAAAAACGCTGCTAATCTGGGTGGATGTGTAGTTAGAGCAGGAAGTTGGATGTGTGCTCGTTAATAAACACTAGTAAGTGGTGCTATTGCAAGTAAGTGCTAGGCGTTTAGGGCTGGCTGAAGATCTCATTTGTACAGGCGGGTAAATAGTAGGTTTGAAGTGCAAGTAGTTTCATTCATCGGAGCACGTGTGCGAGCAGACAGAAGAATTGCTTGCAAAACGGTGGCAACACAATGAACGCCAAGAACAAATTAACAGCGGCTATTATGCTAGGCAAAAGTGAAGACAAAGGACATTTAATATGCTGATCCGTGCTCAAATTGCAACAGAAAATACTACGAAGGAATATTTAACCTACTAAACGGAGCAACAATGTGAGTCAACTTTAAAGTGAATACAGAGTAAATGATGGCGCACTAAGATCATTAAGCAATCACTTTTGCTGTTAATAAGATTAAAATAATAATAACGGTGAGAAAGATAATAAGAATGGGCGCTTCACTATAGAACGCGTTATAGGAATAATCCATTAATGTATGCGATTATCAAATAGGCTAGAAATTATACCAATTTGCTCCCTAAAATAAATTCGTATTGATGACAAAGACTTTGAAGTTGCATAGAAACTTCAAAAAATTCAAAATAATTTACCATGAAATGTTTCAATGGGAAGAACTCATTCTTCTGTGTAGTACGTTACTCATTCCTTAGTGCTAAAACCCCGTTCTGGCCGACCTTCGTAGGTTGCTTTTTATATTTCGGGATTTGGCAAACTTAGCATTGCAATCTGGCAACTCAGAATTCACATTTTAGATGTTATGCATACTTAGAAGGCTTCTACGAAGACCTCATGGCCTTCCTTATTTCGGACTTTTAGATTATGAGTCCGGCCAGATGTAACGCCCAGTCGTCAGTTGTTCGATTTTTGAGAGCCTTCTTAAAGATTCGTCTGCATGAAGCTCGAATTTCCGCAAGTATGAGATCACAGATGCCATGGCATTTGAGGCTAAGGTTAGATTAGGTCAAGGACCGCCTCCCTCATTTCCGTTACGAAAGTGGGTGAGTAATAAAGATTTTTCCCCAGATTTTAATCCACTCCTTTGCGTCGACGGCAATGATAACACTGGTTCCTCTTAGCCGTCCTTCGTCCATCCTTCTTTCTCATATACCGTGAGAGGGAATCTCCTTCCTCGCCTTCTACTTTTGCGGTGACGATGTCATCGTCGCTGAAATTAGGCAAGAGAAAAACGTTTTGTTCGTTCCGTACTAGCAAGCAAGCTGTCGTTCTACCTACGTCGCTTACCGCTAACAGCTTATGACTTTTCGTCCTCGATCCAGAAATTCCTTAACTCTACAGCAACGGTTTCTGGACTTAAACAACATCGACTCATTGCTGACTAGATCCGATAGATCGAATCTATCTAATCTCGAACACATAGCTTAAGCACCTTGAGAGACTCCTCCGAGGCACTCTGCATTCAGCAGTATCAGTGATTGCCGATAAAGTTCCACGATTCTCTTGAGCCATATTGTTCGCCATTAAAGAACATTATAATCCATCTCCTCAATTTCTTCCGACCACCTTTCCACACCACTCCCACAAAAGATACTGCCTCTTTGTAGAGAGCTGCCGATCGGTTGCCAAGCGTCGGTTCGACTTCTCCTTTCTGCCTGAGTGTTGTGCTTCCTACTTGCATCTTCTGTATTTGTACTGCTGACTATAACTCTGACAGAGGCTTCCTAGCGCTGTTCTTGTCCGGTAGATTCGTACCGCCTCGCCCATTTTAACTTTCCCTAAGCTTCTTAGAGTACATAGATGTGCCGGAGATAGAGATTGCCCCGATGTCTATGGTAGTCTTAGCGAATGACGGTTTCGCCTTTAATGGTCCTAAGGTTGTCTCTCACGACTCCAAGACTGGGTTGATGCACGCCCTTATGAGGCAGTACCAGAACCACACTAACTTAATGATAATGAGAAGCAACATACTCTGAGGCCTGTCATGGTTTTAACGGGACAGAGGTGGTTTCGACATTAGCCCTCCATTCAATTCTGCGCAGTGTCGCCCCAGCATACTGAGGTGGCAGAATGCCGCAACCACCAGCAAACCGAAAACCGGAACGTTTATTCCTATTCATAGTTAAAGTCAATGCTAAGTTCCAGTCAAAAAGTTAGTGACGGCGTGAAGGCAGCGGATCCCTTAGCGTTACCCAGAATGCATCAGCTAGGAAACGACAGTGCAGGTATTCCCTCTTAGAAAGTACAATAACTTGTCGATCACTAAGTAAATACTATAACCATACTTCGAAACATGAATATGAATGAAAGAGTCATAGTTTTATATGTATGAGTCCGAAATGAAACGGAGCATATATAAAGATAAATACTAGTAAAAACTTTCCTTGACACCTTTCTTAGAAGTATTCGACCCTACTGGCAGAATAATAGGAAGTTGAATTTCGTAAACTTTCTGTGAAGCGTATGTTTCACCAGCAAACTCATTCGCCTTAGACAGGAACAAAAAATACTCACTTAGTGCCAGATTGGGACGACAAGTATAATTTGCATCAACAAGAAACTTCAAACTGAGATCCCTAAGCTTCTGGCGAGGAAATATTGAAGTATGTGTATGGAACACAATTCCTTCTTTCAGATGGTTCAATTGTGCGCAATACAAATCCGAATTAAATATTTGACGGTGTGGGGGCCGCTCATAGAAGACGATTCTTTACCAAATCCACCAACCAAATAGCAGAAACTTTCTCGCCAACAAAACTTACTTTGGTCATCGCGATCGACTATGACCGTTTTCGCTAGACGTTGTCATAAGTACCCACTTTTCATATGGTTTTGTTGCGATTCGAAGATGGAGTTTCGCTCAGTGCTCCATGGTGGTGGTTGGTCTCTATAATTTTCAAAATTGTTGTCAATGGTTTTGATAATAGGCTTTCCAGAGCGCGGTGTATCGTTGACGCCGAAAGTACCGGAACGGAAGCGATGAAACCAAAGTAAAACGCAATTGGTTGTTACAGTATATTATCAAGCCCACAAAGATTTTATAAATTTTCCGTGGACTGGGTTGCATTTTCGCGTTAATCGAAGAAAAACTATAAAATATTACGTATTTTCTCTTTGCCAACTTTGACGCATGCTCAAGCTGCGATGAGTCAAGCAATTGCAAAACTAACTTTGAAATTGTTTCAGTACAACATCTTATCCGTCCAACTGCTTATAGTGTTATTGGATTGCAGTTATACTATACAACGCGGAATACCCCTAAGCAAAGTCACTTGTTGGGAAAATTATTGGATTCTTTTTACTAGACCTTATATGTGGTGTTAGGGTGTTTTTTTTTTTGTTTTTGAACTATTAATTTTTATCAATCCCCTCACTAAATTTCCTTGAAAATACCCTAAAAAAATTGCCTGAAAATTTTGAGCCCTTAATATTATTATTAAGAACTGGACCAAGGCCTGTAAAAATTTTCCATAGAAAATACACGACAATCATGATTTTTTAGCTTTAAATTCCTGCAACTCAGAGGTATTTTATGGCATCGCTTTGACTTTAGAGGCATATTTCTCAGAATCGTTCACTCTACGAAAGTGCTCAGTGCAAAAAAATCATAACTCACACCGGCGAGGTAGTACGAGGCTCTAAACCCGATTTTTCCACGAATTTCGCATATTTTTTTATATACGAGGTGTGTTCAAAAAGTATAGCGAATTGTAACTGACAGTTTTCTTCGATTGCAGGGGCGTGGTGTATCATGAGTTCTTGCCACAGGGAAGAACGGTCAATAAGAAATATTACCTGCAAGTTATACGCAATTTGCGCGAAGCAATCCGCCAGAAACGCCCGAATTTGTGGAAGAACAAAAATTGGCTTTTGCACCACGATAACGCCCCTGCTCACACACAGATCGTTGCTTGTGCGCGACTTTTTGGCCAAAAACAACACACTAATGATGCCGCAGCCACCGTATTCCCCAGATCTGGCCCCCTGTGAGTTTTTCTTGTTCCCTAAACTGAAGAGGCCCATGAAAGGACGACGTTAAGCTTCACTTGACGAGATAAAGACGGCATCGAAGAAGGAGCTGAAGAAGATAAACAAAAATGATTTTTTGAAGTGCTTCGAAGATTGGAAAAACCGTTGGCACAAGTGTATAATGTCTCATGAGGATTACTTAGAAGAATAAATAAATAATTTTTGAAAAAACACAAAATTCGCGATACTTTTTGAACACACCTCGTAAATCTCGTAAATGATAAGAGCTATAGAAAACATTTCTATGTTAAGGGTTTAACTAAAACACGTATTTTTTTCTTTAGATGATCCTGTAAAGAGATGAACCAACGCAGAGCATATTTTTTTCGAGAGGTCAGCGGAAATGGCTGAGTTTAAACTATTTTTTTCCAAAAATTTCAGAATCCCTTTGTTAATGGTGAGTTAAAAAATTCTAATAAAATTTTTCATTTTTTATTGTTGAATAAAGGTTGCTTTTTACCCGATGAAACCCATGTAACCCCTGAAGTTATGCAATAAGAGTCTCTATTGTTTACTTTCTTTTTTCTGTAGTTTCACATTTGACCTTCACCGCAAAGAATTAAGTCCTTTCCACTTATTTATTAAACAATTTAAAGAAAAAAATATTAAATACGCTTCAAACTAAATGCAAAATCAAATTGGACCATGCGTACGCATACCACTTATATCACCCTTTTCTTGCAGTCTGTCTGCCACTATTATCAGCCGCTCATTAACGCAGCTTATGTCCTTATATTCTCTGTCATGTGGCAAAGCATTTTATGTACTCTACGAACCGCAAAACCACACCAAATACTAGCAAAATAAATATAAAATACAAAAGTTTTTGTACTTTTTTGCACGAGTGCTCGTTAAGTTGCCGTGCACACAAGTAAAAATACACGCACACAAACATATACATATATATATATATATAGTATGTGTGTATATTCATATAAAGGAAGGTGTGCCTGTGTGATGGCGACAACATGAAATCTTTTCAGACTAACACAGGTACAAAAAGCAGACACTTCCACCGTCAGGCATATACAAATAGCACACAAACCGACACACACACACACACACACGCATACAAGCACATTCATGCATAGCCGCACTTTACTTTCTGTTTTGTTTAGAATGCAACCGCTATGAAAGTGTAAACCATTAATAAGCACTGGGCCACTATGCGACTATGGCAGTGTGGCAGTGTGGCAGTGCGGCAGTGTGTTTGCGTTTGTATTTGTGCGCTGTGGCGTAAGCTTGTAAAACCAGCAAAAATATTATTATTATATTTTAGCGTGTGTGTGTGTATGTGAGTGCCCTGGCACTTGGCGGTAATACGAACTGTGAAAAATTGAAGGGTTCATGTGTGTGTGTGTATGTTTATGTTTGCGTTTGCTCTATGTTACACCGTTAACTGTGAAATATCGCGTGTACTAAGTAGCACATTCATATAAATATACTCATACACATACATACAATTACAACGGCAAGCATATGCAAATGTCGTTTCATTGCGAAAAAATGTTGCTCATACGTCATGCTGCACCCACGCATTCAACCGCATTCGCTAGCGCACTGTTACTACTCATATGACTGTGTGCCTTGATTAAATATGTTATGAATGAGTGATTACGCACAAAAAAGCGCTGGAAAATTACTTTCGCATACCGAATTCTTTTAATTAACTTCCAACACAGTTTAAAGTACCGTGAAAATGTAAAATCGGCCAATTTTCACTTCAAGTTCGCACACAAATGCATGAAAGCCCCTATGTAATGGGCTGCGGATGAGAATAAGGATAAGGATAAAACATAATATATTTTATATACATATTTTTTATTATACAAATATATTTTTACAATACCAGTGTTTATAATTATGTTTTTAGGCTTGCAGTTCAATTAAGACAACTGTGAAAAAATGCGATTTATCAACATTGACCTTTAAATAAATTATTTGAAATGGCAACATATTTTTTTTTAAACCATATTTTTCTATATGTTTTAGAAATTCTCTAGATAAATTTGTTTGCCAACCACACCTTACATATAATCAAAAGGTCATAAAGGTTACTAAGAGATAGCTTTTCGAAGTATAAGCTGGGAGTCATGAAAGAGTTATCATATTTAATTTTTTCCAACTTCATTAGATGTCTATTAAATTAGATGGCTGATCAAAGACCGCACGTGAGCTGCTATACATACGTAGTCCTTTGTGAAGCCATAGAAAAATGAGCTCCTGTGTGCGAACTCATAAAAGAGCAAAACGTTTAGCAGCCAACACAATCGCGCAATTACCATTCCCATCAGTTCAACAGGATGTCTGAAGATATGCGCTCCCAAGTGTTTAAGTCTTTACCTACCAAAAGCGGGATTGTCAAGAGTAAAGTGTTGAGTCATTTCCAACTCATCTTCTTCCATACAGCTTCTGCATGATAGAATTCCCAGCCTTACTGCGTAAACGCCAATAGAGCAAGGCCTGTTAAAAGTCCCATTACTAAGGAGAGACTGGCCTTACTGACGGCAGAAAGATCTCTTGTGATCCATCTTGAACTAAAAATTTTTTGCGACAGAAGATGTACTGTATATAGTGACTCAGCGCTAGCAAAGCTTCCACGAATCAAAGCTATCTAGCAGTAGAACACAAAAGGATACGGGAGCACTGACCCGCTCTCGTTCTAACGATAGTGCTTCTAGCGTCCTGTTTCTTGTTAGTTCACCAGCTTTACAATTACGCTGTGGTCTGGCACTCACACCAGTCTTATCACTTCTCTAAGAAAGCTGGAGTTGATAGAGAGCTTCTGACAGTAAAACTATCCACTAACTATCCCCCCAAGCGTTGAATCATCGATAGAGAAGCTCACTGTCCCTCTCTTCCAACGGCTCCTTCCTACCCACAACTCCCTCACCGGTATGTGGGCAGAGAAGGAGCCGCCAGAGTTCGGTCTGGCGATTCCATAATCCAAGTCATCCGTTAGAAAGTCAAAGTGAGTGATGATTTCCGAGTGTTCAGACATGTGTTTTTTTGGGAACCCAGAATCTCTGAGTCTGTTAAAAACTTTCGCAACCATACACCTTTCGATGATGTCTACGGGCACTATGTGCAAGATGGCGTTAAATGCGAAGGGTGGACTAGACCTTAGTGTACCACATAAGCTGATGATCGCTGCTTGTTGAACCCTCCCGAGTTTCTTTGCAAGTTTGGTATTTTTTAGAGCTCTCCGCCACATAAAGACTCCATAAACTTTAGTGCCGTGGAGTCAGAGGACTATTTTCGGTGGGAGACCTCACTTTTTCCCAATGCCTCCTCTCGAGCAGTAGAAGGTAATCGATGCCTTTTTACGCTCTCTTCGATATTTGACTTCAATGAAAGCTTCCTATCTTGGATTCGCCTCAGGCATTTCACTGTATCCGCCAGTTGCATACGGATCTCTCACATTCGCGGCAGCGGCGCCACCGGCAACTTTTGTTAATGTGAAAAAATTGCTAATTGATAAATATTTCTTTTCCAAGAAAAAATTAACAGTTAAACAGGCCTGACGAGAGGGTTCCGGACCCTGCTTCAGGAAAATTATCCACCAAGAATTGGTATGCTAAGTTTAGACGTGGTAAAATGAGCTTCGACAATTATTAGTGCAGTGGACGACCAAAAGAGTCTGCTACCGACGAAAGCATCAAAATAGTCCAAGAAGTAAGCTTGGATGACCATAAAGTGAAGTTGCTCGAGATAGCGGGCACTCTAAAGATATCACCTGAGCGTGTGTATCATATCATTAAGAATATTTGGGTTTGAGAAAACTCTGTGCAAATTGCGTACCACGTGATCTTTCTTGACCAAAAATAAAGACGAGTTAATAATTCGGAGCAGTGTTTGGAGAAGTTCAAGCGTAAGAAACCCGAGTTTTTGAGTTGATATGAAATAATGGATGAAGTATGGTTCCACAATTTCTCTTCTAAGTTCAATCGACAGTCATCCAAGTGAACTGCGTGGAAAATGCCACAGTCGGCTGGCAAGTTTATGACTTCTGTATTTTGGAATGTGTATGGAATCATTTTTATGGATTACCTTGAATGACTGTTCATAGACTGTTTTAACGACGCAATCGCCGATAAACGACCACATTGGAAGAAAAATAAAGTGCTGTTGCACCAAGGCAATGCACTGTTTGTGACGCGGTCAGTGAAAAGAATGACAAAAATCCGAGGAGAAATGAAAAATCCATTATTTGAGCTTCGATTTGCTTCCACAGTCACCGCAATTTCTAGATCTGACCCTCAGCGTCTATTTTCTGTTCTCAAATCTAAAAATAATGCTCGCCGGAAAGAAATTTTCGAAGAATGAAGAGGTGATCGCCGTAACTGAGGCTTATTTTGAAGCAAAGAAGAAAACGTTCAACAAAAATGGTACCGAAAAGTCCGAAGTTCGCTATAATCAATGCATCACTTATCAAAGGAACTATCATGAATATGTGTTAAAAAATGTGTAGACCAAAAACTTTTCAACTGATCTGCTAAGGTTATACTGCTTTTACTCGGTCGCTAGAGACTCGTTGAGATGGAAAGACAGATACCGCGGAGGAAAGAGATTGACACTTCGCAGAGATAGATATTCCCACGTCAACAACCTTATTTACCCATTGTAGATGGTAGCTTCTGGGACCCACGATGTATTGATTCATTATGGGGAAAATCAAAATATAAATATATAACTTTGTTACCACAAAATCCAAACTATACTCATTACAGCCGTTTTGGTAAACTTAACAACATGACTTTTTGACACAACTTTATAATAAGTCATCACCAATTTAAATACTTAAAAAAGGAGCAAAGATGGCCAGGAATCGAATAAAGGTTGCACAACTTATTCAAAGTCAATTCAGCGATTTTTCGTGTGTATCACGATGATTTACAACGTGAACTTCATAACTGCCACTTTTTTACACGAATATACACATACAAATATATATATATATTCATAAATTTGAATACATACCAATATAGGTCACTTATAAATCTTTAAATACGCACTCTCCAGCTGCTTGTAGAGAGTCGTTTTATGATTTGTTATTTAAGCGTACAAATTTCCAACGAATTCACCATCTATTGCCTTTGCTAAAATACCTTCATCAATTCTGATGCCATTTTGTTCTTTTGCTTTTGTTGTTTTCATGTGTCACAAATATAAATTTGTTTGCCATGTGATGCATAGGACGCTGTGAATCCCTTTTATGCCAGCAGTGCAGCGAAATACCTGACCCTACCAACTAACTCAATCAGCAAAATTCTCCGATTGCCGCATATGGAACGAATCAATAAATTGAATTCGAGGCGTAATGTCATTTTTGATGATTGCAAAAAATCACAAAAATTCCATTTCAGCGTAAGCACTCACACAGGCACATACATACATACATATGTAAGCACATGTGATACTTTAGTTCCATATGCATATGGAATTAAATTGGTCCGGCGACGGCACATGAAGCGGCAATGCCAGCCGTGCGATAACATTGCTGGCGATCAGCTGAAAATATTGAAATTGGATTTCTCATCGCATGGAGTAACGCACATGTGAAGTGCCTAGACAAAGCAAACGTAAAATAGAATTTGAATTCAAGAACACGCCTCGATTGAGGTCAATTTTTAATAATATTTTTCGATTTCGATTTTTTTCATATCATACCGATTTGCTGAGTCGATAAGAACTAGATGAAAGTAATAACTGCTTGTAGCCACAAATATGAATATGCAAATGTACTATGTATATATATGTATGTATGTATGCAGTTGTATAGTGACATTTCTGTCAATCGCTTCAATTTTTATAAACAAATTGAAACTGAATGAATTTTGCACAAATGATATAAAAATGAAACAAGAAACAACGTTTACTTTTTTATATAATACGCTTCACAAATTCAAAAGATTTCCTATAGAATTTAATCTGCAAGCTTCTATGGTGGTACGATCTGAACAATTTCTTCGAAAATTGCATCAATGCCTTAGACAACAAGCCACGCTAATTTTGCTGAAGATATCTCCTCAAATGAAGAAGCTTGCCATAGAACCACTTTATTCTGATCGGTTACGATAAATGAGCGGCTTCTTGAGGAAACAAGGCCGTGTGCACTATTTTATACCGACAACTGAGGAATTAGTTCGCATATAAAGAGGCAGACAAATCCTCGGACATTTTCTACCGGTTGTTAACAAACTTCTTAGTAAACCTAATATATCCTAGTCGGGTTATAATAAAAAGAGTAATTTAAACTGATAACTTATGAAACCAGACAAGTTATAATATCACATTGTTTTCTTCTGTTCGAAGAGTTGAGTTGCCAATCCGTCTTTCTCTGAATCCACGGGTTTATTTTTTTCACATGTTAACACTAATTCCATATGCAAAATGTCAAAGAAGCTCTTTATCAAGCAGTCGCTCGAGCTCATTCTTTTTGTACAACTACTCGTATCAAATGCTACTACTTCCAGATCTGAAACATTTGGTGTCTTTTAAATAACATTTTTCGATTCTCTGAACTTCGTACCTTTTATATAAACAGATGGTACAGCTTATTATTACACAACTAACACAGTTACAGTTATCAAAACATAAGACTCATAAATTATACTAAGGTTCATAGACTAGATTTTTATACGGCCAAGGACTGTAAATTTTGCAGAACTATGCCGTTACAATAACAAAAACATTCATAGATTATATATGTATAATGTTTTTCATTCAAAGGCCTCATCACCAGTGTCTTCAGAATAAAATTAACACGTGTTTCAAACAACTTCGAGTTTTTTCTGAATGAGCCGCTAATTTTGGTTAAGTTGTTCTATGGATAATTTCCGAGTAGGCGATAGCACTAGGACTGCACTTGAAGCCAGATTGGTACTTTATTTGGGTCCCTTTTATCGTTTAATCGGCTTGAACCCATCACACGTCTGCTTAGGAGTTTGGCTTGAGGAGCTTTATTTCTATTCACACCAATTCATCTCACATTTGAAGATTTGAGATTCATGGTATCTAAGTCTAGATCTTTTAAAAGTGGGACAATAAGGTGTTGTTGAGAGACATCTAAATCCTTGTATGTGTAACTATAAGCAAATATTTTTAATACTATCGTCTGAATACCGATTCTTTATTGACTAGTTAGAACTCCTATAACTATGGGAAAGCAAACCTTATAGAGAACGACAAACTAACTACACATTTCAAAATTTACCTTAGGTATTATCGTTTCTCTATATCATTCTACATAACCTTACAAGTTAAACGATGATATCAAATTCATGATTGTGACAACTTAATTTCGTGTTAAAGTGTAGAGTATATGCTTGTATCTTTCTGTGCACAAGCTCAAAATTGCCAGACACGCTTTCATATAACAATAAGATCTGCATAAGGATTAATGTATTCCAGGTGAATGAATTTCTCAATATCGTGTTTGAATAGCTCAACCAGTTAGTTACCCATGGCAGTGGTGTTTTATCACCACACTGTCAATTTTATAATAGAATACTTAGTACAGTGTTTTCCAAAGTAAACAGGACTTTTTGAATCTAGCGCCCTCTGGTGGCTCCATCTACCATCTCAACTGGTGCGTTAGAATCTGCCATCTTTATCGGATGTCCAGTGAGAATTTCATGATATTTCATTGAATGAAAGTGAAAATTATTGCATTTTAAATATCAGTATGTTTGTGTTATCGGTGCGAAAATGAGCTTTTATTTTGAAATTGGTAAAACTTTTACCGAAATAAACAAGTTTATGGCGATGGTCCGTAGCAATGTGCATGAGAGGTTTCAACATTTTCAAAGTGGTCGTGAGGACATTAATGACGATCAACATGTGGGCCAATCAAAATTCGTGATCACCCGAAATTTCATCGAAATTGTGCATGAATTCATCAAAAATCAGCCGAAACATCATTGAAATTCATGAAAATGGAGTTCAACACGTCCAAAACATCGATTTATTGCATTTTGACCGAACATTTGGGCTTACGAAAAGTGTGTGCACGGAATCTAACATTCGATCGACGTTTGTGACCGATTATTTGACCAAAAATCGCTTTTTAACCATTAACCACTCCCCGTATTCACCTGATATAACACCGTGCGATTTCTTCTTTTCAGAAAAATGCATTTGCCTATGAAAAGAAAATGTTATGCAGACCATTTAAACGACTTGCACCGGCATACTGGCGGCTATACCGACCAACGAGCTAAAACACTTGTTCGACATGCTTTTGGACCGAGCAAAAAGCTGTATTGAAGCAGAAGGTGACTAATTTGAATAAAATAAATTGATTTGTTTTTTTTTTTTTTTTTAAGTTCTGATTGCATTGGAATAATCCTTGTAGTTCAGCGAATTAACATAGAGCGACACTCTGGCTCTGAGTGTGTTCGACGCAATACCCGCCGGGAGAAGCAGAAAGACCTTCACTGCGTTGGAAAGTCCATTAAAAGAAGAACCTTCCTACACTTGGAATCTCCAATTGCCGCCAAAGACCTAAAGAAATGATTGGCGCGCTGATGTAAGAAAAAGGACCAAAGAGATCCGTAAAAATCCGTCATTTTATAAGATAAAGGAGACTAAAAATGCAGCGTTGAAAGAGTTAAAAGGTATCCCAAAAATCGTGTTTCAGTTGAAGCTTCGACGACTGGAAGAAACGCTGGTATTACTGCAGTGATGAAAACTATTTGAAGGAGACAATATTAATTTAAATTTAACGAAAGAATAAATATTTCTTTTTATCTCTACTCTATTTTTCAATCTAAAATTATCAGAATAAACTAAAAAGTTTCAACTCCTCAGTTTCTAATACATATGTTCGCTTACAGAGAATAGAATATAGGTAAATATTCGCTTACGAATACATCATTTCATATAGTTTGTTACTTTTCATGAAAGGCTCCTTCTTATCGACACTTCTAATTTTCCATTAATGAACATAGAGTAAAAGCGGAAATTTGCTCAGCTTAGAACGATTTGTGGTGAACCCACCTCTGCTGGGAAGTTTCTAAAGATTTTCACATTTAGCTGCTAATGAGTAAAATATTCTGAGATCGCTGAAATTTGCCATCAACTTTTAAAGTTAAATATGATATGATGAAATTTAAGAAAGATACGAAATTCAAATTTACTTCGCCTAACTGAATTTGCATTAAACAAAAACGAAAAAAATATTATAAATTTACATAACCTTAACTGTGTTGTCACCGAATTCATTTATTACTTTTACATCTTGTTTCTGCCTGTGTGTGTATATATGGGTGTGTGTGAGCCCTTTGTATAGCTAACTTATCGATTTTTAATGCTCGTATTTGCTGATGAAAAATGAGTGTGAAAAGTGCTTAATCACAAATTCTGTCAACTGATGTGATTTCATTTTATTTAACATGATGCTTCAACGCTTCTAAATCGCATTCATGTTCAAGTAATCACGCTTATAACGAGCAAATGATAAATCGCAATAAATTATAACAGCAAAAGAAAGAAGTTAAATGAAGGGAATTTCAAAGACGTATGCGAACAAAAATAGTAATAAGTATAACGAGTATTTAAGATGAGTGAGAATAAGGGAAATAGCAAACATAAGAAATCACTTAAAATTAACGGTAAAGTCCCATAAATACAAATAAGTAAGGAACCGCTTTTGTTTCCTTTTCATTGGGGGCAATTTTAACGTGGCACCCATACAAGTCTTATTAAAGTCTTATCATACCGACACTCGATGCTATTTATGGCAAGGTTAGGCACTCGTTCACCAACACTGAACGCGCTGTTAATGAGCTCAAGGCTAGAGCGCCGCTTTGTTATCTGAATGGATGGTCACTTCTCTGAAGGAAGCTGCACACCGAAGCCGTAAATCTACTGCTACCTTAATGGCTGCTACCTCGGCCTGAAAGACACTGCGATAGTCAGAAAGTCTGAAACTTGAGCGTTGATAAAGAATTCAAAGCTTTATGCTTGAAAAACTGTACTGAGTATAGACTGGGGACCAAAAATCATGCTATATTTTGAACCCATCAATCGCGAAGTATCGCGTTAGGGACCACTGTCTCGTAGAGTCTATTTGTGATGTCTTTTAACTATTCACCTACCAACGAGTAATATGAGAATGCGAAAAATTAGCTGGAGAAGAGTTTTCCATAACAAGATGTCAAGCTTAGTTTTAGGCTACCGGACCGGTGTAGTATTTTTCAGACAAAAGTGGCTGCTTTTAAGATACCAATAGACTTATTCATTTCAGGTAGTTGAACCATCACCCCGGCAGCAGATCGGTAATATGAGCTCACGAGTCCTTCCCCGCTCACTTACCGCCGAGCGGGGTATGGAATGGGAAGGACTTCGAACTCCATTGACATCTTGGGTTCTAACGCTGGATCAATGGACCTTGAATGCTTTTAAAAGGCGTTTGGTAGACGAACTGCGTCAGTGCGACGGCAGGATCACGCAAGAGATCTACTGATTTCCTTGTCCTCATCAAAGTTCATTTCGCCGCATTCGTAGGGATACTGACTGGACCTTTTAAACAGACATTCATGCAGTACGGCTAAAAATCTTATCGGACCCAAATTGTCAAAGTTTGTATGGGGGAAGTTGAGGTGAAAACATGCAGGCACTTTCTCCTCCATTGTCCAGGTTTGCCCAACTGAGTTTCTAACATCTGGGCTGTCTTAAGTTCAGCGTAACAGAAAACGTTACGGCAACTTTTACCATAACCGCATTAACAAATTTGTTACACGAGTAGGGACTAAGGGATTTGTCGATTTGGGTGGGTCTTATTTTCAAATATAGAGAGGTTTAAGTATTACAACCAACTGGAGTTCTAAGCTGAGTGAGATCGTTGTTAAGACTGACCTCTTAACCTAAGCTAACCTAAAAATCTCGATTTGTGATACATTGATTCTCTGTGTGTTTTTCAAAAAAAATTTCGCCCCAATATCGTGCCGCAACCACCGTATTCGTCATATTCGCCTTCAGATGCAGTACGAGATATCACTGAAGGCGTAAGCTGCAGAAAATCCACAAATTAAGTACACAAGAGACAGAACGGACTTAAAAACACAATGTACTATATATATTATGTTCGTCTTTAAGGAATTGTGAAGTACACAAAATGCAAGCATGTCAATAAAGTAACCGTTATTGACCGCAAAATGAGCGTACCGAAATGACTTGGCAATCAATGTAAGTAGAGCACAGGGCACTCATGTGAAAATAATGGCTATTTTGCCAGAGTCCACCACAAGATATGACACAGTAAAAGATAATTGTCAATGAAGTGGAAAACAATAAGTGAGTGTACTTATGCAAAACAAAGGCGCTCGAGAAATATAGATATATGTATAATATGCCAAGAAGTGTCACAGCCACACATCACAAGCGATTATTTTGGTATGAGTCAAAAACTAAACCGGCACGTTAGAAGAGTTTCAAATATTTAAATAAATTAATATATATGCTATATAAAGCCAGCTTTTCTTCAAGTCCCCGACTTAAGTATTGTTCAGTCGAACAATAACTTTTGAAGCACCGAACTACCGAATAAGTGAACCTAAATTTATACCGAAAACATCGCTTAACTAATCATATAAAGCTGAGTTGTCGATTTATTTCAAATAAATAAAAAATTAAACTCCTTACAAGATAACTGTAAATTTAATTCAATCTCTTATTTAAAACAAGTTCAACTTTCTTAAGGCCATATTATTCCGATAATATAATACTAACAAAAGACAAGAAGAGGCTATTATATTAGCATATTACTAACCATGGAACCTTCTACCACCAAAAACTTTATGCACTGATTGAAATAAGCGACGCAAATCCTTAGAGTGGCTACTGCTGATAACTAGTGAAATGCATAAAAGTTGCGTCGAGTTGTTGCATATCTTTTATCAATTAATGGCGAGCTCATTATCAGAGATATCACTTGCAGTTGACAGTTGCAGCATCTTGCGTCATAAGCACAATTCTACAGGGTGTTTGGAGAAGAGACAAAAACGGCACCAACAATTTGTCTTAAAGATTTTTTTCCTTCAGTCATTTTATGCCACGATTCCGAAGATAGAAAAGAAGAAGCCACGCAAACGTCGAGTCCTCAGCCTTTGAGAGTAGGAGGCTGCGTTAAAAAGGTTAATTTGTAACATCCAGAAGAAAACGTCGAAGACCCTCTAAAATGTATATATAAATGATCATTCTGACGACTGAGGCATGTTCGTCTGCCTCTGTATAAGTGAACAAGCCCTTCAGTTTATGAGATATCGACCTCCAAATTCGAAGAAGTCGTTTTCTTCTCAAGAAGATGCTCCTTTGTCGAAACCGCTGTGATCAAACCACTAAAGCATATAACGGGTTTTTCAATAGGGACTATAAAAAAGTATACCGATGGCGACAACCAACGTCGCCACATTTTTTCCCGCTCTTTTGACATTTCTGTTGCAGATTTTGTTTTATCGGGCACCTAGTTCCCGTTAGGATGATAAGGATTTGTTGTCGTCGACATCATCTAACGGAAGGCCCAGTAAACGTGCTGTTTCGACGTTGTCGGACCAAAGGGAGAGGAATGACAGATGAATAGAGTTGGAGGTGAATGCAAGGTGGTGGTCCGTGTAATCCGGAGACACATTTCGCGCCGGACATATATTAGATAAATTCGCGTTTACTCTGGGTAAATAGGAGTTTACCTGCTACAGTAGCCAGAATGAACTCTCGTTTCTCGCGGCAACTTGAGCTCTTCGTCTGCGATGGGTGGTGGTTTGACGCCGAATACGTCATTTACTGGAAGGGAGTCGGTAAAGATGTTGATGGTTCCACTGCGAATGGCGGTCAGTGTTTGTTGCGTCCGAAGTCTGGTCAGCTTACTGTCTAATATCGTCGAAGTAATTGAGGAATAACCGCTTGATGTTCCTAGGAGACGGTTCCACTCCAAGCAGAGGACCGCAGGAGTGGTTTCTGCGAAAACATTCCAACAGGAACTGCTTGACAAGGAGTTTATTATACCCCTTAACTGGAAGCATGTGGGCCTCACTATGTAGGTGTTCAATAGGAGGCATCCGGAGTGCAGTATTCTGACAGGACTGTATTCCGCTGCAAGACCGGCCGGCCGTTTGTCTTGTAAGTTGACAATAGCATTTCTTTGTCTTTTTACAATGTGCTGCCGGCTAGTGGCTTGAGGATTTCCTTACGGCTTTGTACTTTGGGGACAATCGCGGTCGTATGAGGAGTGAAGGAGCATGGACTATCAAAAGTTCCACCTAAAATCTTAGGGCCATGATATCCATGCCAATGATTCCATTTTCCGACATCAATATCATGCAATCATCAGCGTACGAGGTTATGAAGATTCCATCTGATGGCTGTCGGAGTTTCAAGATATAGAAGTTAAAAAAGCGGGACGCTAAGCTCTGTGGTGTTACCGTGCACTTTTCGGATGCCATGATGGTGGTTTGCTAGTCTCAGGTGGTGAGTGAAGGTCGGGAACAGCAAAGCCTCAAGTGTCTTCACTGCAGGGAAGAGGAGAGTTGTCAGACGATAGGACTCCTCTTTGTTGGCTGGTTTCCCAGTTTCAGGGGTGGACCACTCTTCCGACTTTCCACACATCGGGAACTTGAAGAGTCGTCAGCGACAGGTTGAGGATCTTGGTGAGGTAACTTACTGCCGCCGAGCTTAGATGCTTTAGCATAAGTATGTTAATTCCATCAGAGCCAATGGATTTAGATGGGTTTCCCTTAAGACCATTTCAACTCACCCTATAAAACCGTTTACTGTCATTTTCCTTTGGTTGGCAATATTTATATAGGAGTCTACACGGCACAGCAATACTTTTTGCAATTAGCAATGGCATTGCACAAAGGCGCTGCTCGGCTATTGACCCAATTTCCCAAAGTAATGCAACAATGCTGCACTTAGTTTTAATTATTGCCGCCTCAGCAACATTTCTTTGCTCATTAATCAATAATTGCTTATTGTTGTTGCTGTTGCAGTTTACTTTTACTATTGGTCCATGCAAACTTGTGCCTTGCATACTTGTCTTCGTCTTGTTTTGCCTTCTCTCTTTGGTGCGCCGCAGCGACATCGATTTTTAATTAGTATCGTGTGGCTCGACAAATTGTCGCTGCTAATGCGGAAATCATAAGTAATAATTTATATGCATTTCCATTGTTTGCTCGGCATTTTAGTGCAGTTTGCTTTTGGGTTGTGTTCGCTTGCGACATTGCCAACTTGCAAGGCAACAGCAGAAAAAAAGTTTCGAAATGCCACTTTGGCTATTACTTTCTTCGGTTGGCCTTCAACAGTTTGCTCGCAACAAAATGTGCAAGAAGATGTGGCAGCAAGGAGAAGCAGAAAGGTTTATGATACATTTGTATTTGTATACATGCATACAAATATACAGAAATTGATACATTTTTATTTTAATTTCGTATTCAGAATATTTATTTTCTTAGCGTTCGAAGGTTCCCAAATATACACATATATATCTTGAAGCAATGTCAATACCAATACTACAATACTATTGCCACTATATACTGCTCTAAATAGTCGCCATATTCTTTTTGGATTGAGCAAAAGTGCCCAAAAAATAAGGTGACATAGTATTTATTTTGAAAATTCTTTATTTGTTCTTCCAAATCAATTTCATCCCCTTCAAAGTAATCCCCTCCCGAAGCAATGCACTTATGCCAACGGATTTTCCAATCTTCGAAACACTGGTTGTACTCACTTTCCGGGATGGCCTTCAGTTCCGTCTTCGCTGCGGCTTGAATCTCCTCTATCGTATAAAAACGGTGTCCCCGGAGCGGTCTTTTGAGCTTGGTGAACAGCCAGAAGTCGCACGGCGCCAGGTCAGGTGAATACGGTGGTTGTGGAATGATATGGGTTGAGTTTTTGGTGAAATGATCACGAATTACGAGGGCAGTATGGGATGGTGCATTATCGTGGCGTAAAAACCAAGAATTGTCTTTCCACAATTCCAGCCTTTTTAGGCTTTTAGGCATGACTTTGGCGCAATTTTTTTGGTCTCGGCTCTCTTTTGGCACGATATTCGCTCGATTGATCGGTTGTTTCGGGGTCATAAGCATAGATCCAAGTCTCATCGCCAGTTATAATGCATTTCATGACACCCTTGTAGTCGGAAAGCATCGTTTCACACACTTCAACGCGACGCCTTTTTTCCAAAAAATTCAATGTTTTCGGTACCAGTCGAGATTTGACGCGCTTGAGGCCCAAAACATCCTTCAAAATGGTATTGGGTGAGCTTTTTGATATGCTAACTTCATCAGCAAGATCTCTAATTGTTAATCGACGGTTATTCAGCACCAAATCTTTGATTTGTTGAACGTCAGCTTCGTCGGTTGAGGTTGGTGGTCGCCCTGGACGCTCTTTGTCTTCGACACGTTCACGGCCGGCTTAGAACTCACTATACCACTTGTAAACATTTTTTTTAGACATAGCCTCATCACCAAAGGCTTTCTGCACCACCCTCAACATATCCGCAGCAGAAAATTGATTCCGTAAACAAAATTTAATGCAAATTCTTTGCTCAACAAATTTCGACATCGCAAAAAACGAAAAACTCACTTTTAGCAGCTCACAAAACGACACGTATCTCAAACACTAATGAATATTTTGACACGAAATTTGACATAAATGTGACAGACAGTACTAAGAACCTTAAAAAAAGATAGTTCTCCAAATCCTTCGACGCGCGCAGTTTTATTTTTTGGGCACAGTACTTATATACATATAATATGTGTAGAGGTTCAAAGGTAGGCGCTGTTGCCAGAAATAACCTGAATTTCAGTTGCAGTGGAGTTAATTTTCAATAGACCGCAGACGAATATAATCGTTAGCATGCTTATATTTCAAAATTTTGTTCGTTTCTCAAATACTTCTGATACTTTTAAATTTTTGATTTTCCATAGCAAGCGTTACTCATACGCCCTGTCTAACTCTGTCCATACTGAATGCACTTCGCTTCTGGTTTACCTTTTCCACGGTTTGGTTGTGCTGAGCTTTCATCAAAGACGAATTTGAAGAACGCAGGGGCGGATCCAGAGTAGAATTTTAGGAGGGGTAGTATATAATTTCATACTTGTATTTCAACATTTATTTTACAGCATAAAATCAACACGATGTTTGCTCATTTTACTAAATTTTCCTTGACTTGTTCTAGCTCTATAGCGATGTCGTAGTTTATATTTAGGAGTGTTAAGCCGTTCAATCTTTTCTGGAGCGTCGCTGTTCTGAGCCATGTCTTCAGTCAGCGCAAAGAAGAAAATTAGCGTTCAGCGCTAGCATTTGTGGCTAGCAAAATGCAAAGTACGTGAATAAGAGTATGAATCGTCGGATATATATCCTTATCGCAAGTGTTGAGTGTTTCTGAGGCAGAAAGCACTTTTGTTCTCGTAGTCGTGTACAATTTCTATTGTTATTGCCAAAACGCTTCTTCAGCTTCGATTTTTGCAGTTCTTTGTTTCCTGGTAAGATTTTCCCAAAACTTCTAACTAAGCATTCAATGAATATATTCCCTTTTTCTTCTCAGTTTAGGTTAAGATTAAGTTTGGTCAATTAACTCAATTTGAAACTTTCAAGAACTTCATAGAAAACCCCCTTTTTAAATCTTGCATAACCGTGTCAATGAGTGAAATGTATGCAGAAACCCTATAGAAGTCTTCACAGCTTTGGGATGGGTGATTGTTTCGACGACTCTGACGACCACATTTTTTGTGTTTTTTCACTTCAATATCTAATATTTCAGCCAACAGTGTAACATTTGAAAAAAATGTCATTGCAGTGGTAATCAGCATGCATTCTTCGTATGTTTGTTCTTGCAACCAATGTATTTATGACGTTTGATGCTTTTGAAAGGTCGAATGATTGGTTCTGCAAAGTCACACTAAGTTTCTGCGCCAGTGACAAAAAATCACTGAGACAGAACATTCCAACAATAAATTCGAAATTTTACAGTATGGTGACTCTTCGACGCTTTCACGCTTTTACTGCAAACGTTCTATTCCTGGAAGGGCGACTGTGTATTGAAGAACTGCATCATGTCTTTGTGCACGCTTTGTCTCACAAAGCTGCACAATTTTTTTGTCCAAAAATTGAGGTAAAACAGTGTTACACATTGGTCTTGAAACTTGGAAAAACGTTGGAACCTCTCTGAATATTTCACACATATTTTTAATCAAAGCAATTGCCGTCGCACGATTGACCGCCTCTAGAATATTTTCTCTAAAGGTATGTTGAATCAAAGGCTTACACCAACCAACTAGCAACGAAAAAAAAAAAAAAACATTCAACAAAATAGAAGTAATTTTAACCAAATTTTAATATTTCATTTGATTTTAGTATCTGGTCGTTCTAGACTCTTTATGTGCGTTTAGACAAGCACTTAGCCGAGCAGAGATAAACTAAAATTTAGAAATTGGTGATTTATTCTTCAACATAAATTCCTTTTCGTTCGACATACATGACCTATTCAATTTCTGTAAACCGTCGGAAAAATACTTTTGTGCATATTACAAGAAGAAAACGAACCAAATCTGAAAAGTAAGGGGCATGGTTGTCCCTAATTCGACCAGTTTGACCATGATGCAGATCTAGACCACATTTTTCCATATTTTATCTGTAAACAGGATATCCGGTGTTTAATTAGGACCGTAATTCCATATAAGAGGGCCTTACGACCGTTTCATCCCTGCTCCGGTAGTAGGTGTAGATCAAAACTTGTGAATCTCAGTAAATGTTTTTGCTTTTTGGGGCAGGTTCGCCAAGTAAATTCTAATGTTTCGATAACATCTGGATCCTGATTATAACATTGGATTCATACTTCGTCAACGGACACGATTTCGGCTTCCGTTCCGTTCATCAAGTACTACTGTAAAGTGGTCTCACTGTTGTATTTGTTATCTGGAGCAAGCGGGCGAATCACCCAACGCGTTAACAGCTTTCGGATGTGAGACCATGTTGAAATTCGTTAAACCAGATTTGGGTCGACATCACCGCTAAAGAATGTAAAGCTAAAATTTCACTTTAAAAAGAAGTGTCAAATCATCGACCGATATTGCTCTCTTTCTCAACTATATAATCTGCGGACAAGTCCCTTCTTTAAGCGGTGGTATTTAACTCTTTTAATATTACAAACATCTAAGGAAGGGCTTAGTTTTGGTGAAACTAGGCTTAACAGGATGAAGCCATGTGTAGAAATTCACGTGTGGAAAGTTCTCTGATCGCCATTCACTTGGGAATCGCCAGAAACGATTGTTTTACATATGGCTCAGGCAGCTCACGACTTCCCGTCTTAGACCAAGTATCGTCTGGGTAAAAAAAGAACATCCGTTTGAAGGCGAGCTAAAGTGAGAAGGTGAAATATCCCCTCCACAACGTTGTGGGTTGGGTTTGGGACCACGAAAAAACGCTACTCACACCGGTGGATAAACGTCTAACCATAAGCCGCTGATTTGCGCCCATGACTCAACGAAAGTGGAGGACGATGTCTTTAATGAGCGCACCTATGAGAGCTGCCCCGCGAAGATGTCAAAATCGTGTTTGGTAACTTTAAGGCAAAGTTAAAGATATCTTGCCACAATTTACGGTAAATACAGTCTCCCTGTTGAAACATCCCCAAATGTGTTGAGGCTGATGGACTTCACGAGCATCGGAAATATGGTACTTACTAGAATCCCGCATAGTAACATTCATCAAATTACCTGGCTTCTGGCCAAGTAGCGATCAACCAGACTGATGACGTTGTGATCGATGGAAGACACTTTTCCGGTATTTCAGACATGCATACGCTCCGAGGCTCTAGCATTGACAAATGCGTCTGGTAGTGAGCGAAGGCAAGACAAAATATCTCCTTTATCAAACAAATAGTCGTCGCTTTCGCGGCTCACTGTGGACAATCATAACTTCGAAGCAGATTAACTCTTGCCAACAGGTGCTACTTTCGATTCAGTAGACAATTGTTAACTAAAGTTTCCTCTCGATGAACAAAGTCCAATTTCTTTAAGTCACTCATCATTCCCGTCCTGCTATATGAGGCAGAGGCATGAACGATATTAAAAGATTTAAAGAAAAAGGTTCTGCGGAAGATGTATGGTCCTTTGCAGCAACGGCGTATATCATAGTCGGTGGAACGATGAACTGTACGAGATATCGACGAATTAAGGGAAAGCAGGTCACGTCATATGATTGGATAAAAAACTTCAGCTCTGAGAGTATTCGACGCAGCAACTGCCGGAGGAAGCAGAGGGAGTGGAAGAACTCCAAGCGCTGTTCATTTGGAGTATGTTGCGCAACGCTACTACAACAAAAGTAACTTATCAATAGCTTTGCCACCAGGCCAATCAATTACATACATGATAAAGTAATATTAATTAACGGTATTTTGACTGAGTGTAATTCAAATGTGCCGACTTCGGTTCACTTATCACAACTGACAGTTCTTAGAATCATTGAATGTGTGCTTGTGTGTGTTTGTGTGAGCTTGTGTGGGCTTGTGCAAACAATAACATAGCTGTCAATGAAGCGTGCCTCTCGCTGTCAACTGTAAACAAAGCAAATCGAGCGTGCAGAAATTAAGCGCATGAAAAAGTCGCAAATTCTTATAACAGAAAACAAATATTAAATGAAATTCGCAAATAAACCAGCACACAAATGTCTTATATATGTTGACGATCATATGTTATGGAATTATTTGTGCAAATAATGTGCTTGTTTGTGGCGCTGCAGTTGGCCAGACAAATACTTTTTTCTTGCTAAATGACGGCGAAACGAATAAATTGGCTAATTAACGCAGCCGTCAATGCTTCACAAAAGGAAAATACGCATTTACCGCGTCATTTACATACATACATAATTATTTGTAAAGGCAATTTTGTATGTGTCATGCATATGTTTGCATGTACATTTATAAAGGGTGATCCATTTCAATGTTCCCTAAAGAAAAAACACAGAAACTGCAAATTTAATTTTATATTTATTCGAAAAGTCATCGTTTGGTATTTATTTTTTGAAGATTATTTTTTTTAAATCTTGGCCGCGGCTAAGTTTCAGAGTTTCCTTTGGGGTCATCAAAGCCTCATTCGAGCATTTCAACTGACAACTGGCAAATGACTTGCGTTATGCTTTGCTGCAAGACCTGAATTTAAACGCAGTTGCCCGCACAGACTTAAGAGTTTACATATCCCCACAGAAAAGTCTAACGGTATGATAGTCACCATTGACGGTTTATTTTTGATGATGATTCCACCGACGTATAAACCATACCAAACCGTTTTTTTTTTCTGCATAAAATGACAGGTCTTGAATTGCTTTAGGTTGTTTGTCGTCCTAAATGAATATTTTGCTTGTTTACATAACCTTTGACTCAGAAAAGGGTCTCATCGCTGAACAAAATTTGGCTCGAAAACGTCGTATCTTCTTGGAACTTTTCGACAACCCATAGAGCAAAGCGATGTCGCTTGAGAAGGTCGAGCGCCTTCATGTCTTGCACAAGCTGTATTTTGTAGGCTTTCAATTTAAGATTTTAGCATAAAATGCGTCGAGGCGTTCCCTACGTCAGTCCGAGTTACTGCGAGCGGCGCCGAATCGACTCTCCACGATCTTCGTGTACTCTATTGCTGCTATATTTTGTTCACTACGTACTGGACGTGGTCTATTCTGTCGAATATTATCCAATAATGAATGCTGGGTCTCAAATTGGCTGATGGTGTTGCGCATAGTATGCTCGGTAGGCGGATTATGTTGACCATAAGTTGACCGAAGCGCGAAACACATTCTCTACAGAGCGTAAATTTTCGTAATAAAGTTGAACGACTTGCAAACGATGTTCAAGCGTAAGTCTTTTCAGGATGAAATGACAACCAATAATGAACAAAAGAAACCATAACATTTTGGCATGACTCATGCGAGATCTGTCAAAAAAAAGGCTATTGCAAAAAGCACCTCTGCTTGGATCGTTTCAAGTATTACAAATGAGTTGGAAATAGTTCTTATTGATTTTTTTTAATTAAATAATCGAAATAGAAAGAGATTGAGGCGAGTCAAATCGCCAAAGGTGGGTTGGGCGACAAACAAAATCATCGTGTGAACATTGCCTAACAAGCGGAAACAGGAAGTGAAATTTATTCTAAGCTCGCAGGGCTCACAATGTATTACTTAAAGCTTGTATAATGTATTATAAAATAGTAATGCATTTATTACTTTATTTCCAACAATAATTTAAAGAAAAATCCTCAAGGATGCGCAACATATAGAAACTATCCAAATTATATGTACATACTTACATTTATACTCGTACGATCATGACTATACATATTTATATGACCTTTTATGGCAGAAAAATGTTTTCCGTTAACCATCGCCCTTTATATTGTGTCACTAGATGTCTAGAAACCAAAAATAACTTTCGCATCCCACAGTTTTATAGTTTTTGTTGTGCGTGTAAATTTCCACAAGTCTTTAGAATTTTATATTTTTTTTATTCGCCAAAGCAGCAACGGCAGTGTCATCAGTATCGCGAGTAAACTTATAAAGTTTAAGTGTAGATGTGTGTATTCACGTAATAACACTAACCGGTTTTCGATAAGAAAACGTTAAAACTTTCTTTCTTCATCACAGACACACATCTATATTTATAGAGAAAATAATATTCGCGGGCCAGTAAAGCCAGTAGGAAATTTACTATTAAAAGACGTAAGCACTTAAGGTGTGGCTTTTATTTAAAAATACTACTTTTTGGTTAGTGGAAGGATCAGCATAGCGCTTCACAATATCCTTTTTCACACATATTCATTTTATTAGTTTTTACTCCTGCAGAATTATGAGTACTTCCAGCCATCTATCCATCCAGGCACTAAAGGAACACTTCGACAATATTGCTTCGTTACCATCTTCTAGTGAAAGACCACATTTCTAGTGAAATTTCCGACAAAATAGCAAAAGTGCTCGTAGCAATCAAGCAATCGAAAGCTGTAGGATATTGTACATTTTAAACATTTCCGAGAGTTCAAGAGGTTAAGTCGATTTAAATTTTTCGCTTAAATGCGTTGTTTTCCTCAAACCTATTTTAAAACTTCTTGGGGTCCCAAGAGCATAATACAAGACAAATTTTTGAAAAAAATACCGTTTCTTAGGTCAAGTACAACCTTTTAAGTTGCCGGAGCACGGACCAATTCCAAAGTCAACATCTACGTAGACAACCAAACAGCAATAAAGCAGTAACTTCGAATCGCATATCACACAGAAATGTCTTAAGAAGCAGGACAACAGTGGAAAGGATTGCCAGAAGTAAACATCTTCACTTCTACAGAATGCCAAGCCACAAAACCTTCGAAGGCAATGAAATAGTAGACAAGATTGCCAAGAGTGATTATCAAAACCCGATTGAACGAGCTACCTGGGTGCAAGAGAGCAAAAATAATATGCAAAACGGTAGATTGGAAGTACACTAAACTTCTATTGGCACTCGATAGAAGAGACTGCAGGAACATGATCAGAATACTAAGTGGTCACTGTCTGGTGGCAACACACGCCCGCAGAATGGGGCTGACAGATCGAGAATACTGCAGGAATTTTATAGAGCAGGACCCAGGGAATCAATGGAGCATCTCTTATCCACTTGTTCCGCTTTGGTAAGACTACACTATAAGAATCTTCTGTCTATATTACACACTTGATGAGATATCGATAGTGTGTCTACAGAGTCTGGTAAAAGCGTCAAGCACTGGATTCCTAGAGGATGACTACTCCTGGTGGACCTAGTAACCAAACTCCTTCTGGTATCACAAAGGACCAAAACTTATATATCTATGCGTTGCTCATTGGTCTACCAGATTAACCCAACCTTGGGTAAGATAGAGTTGCTTTAGGTAATGTTATTTTTACTAAAGTTCGGAAGCATCCAACCTCAATAGCTGAGAACTTCTAAGGATGGATAAAATACTTTCATATTTCTACGATTCGCTCGATTTGCCGTAGGTATAACACTGAGAACCTGCTAATAGCAATCGTCGAGCCCGACAGCCATGTAGACACTCGAACTCTCATTGTGTATATTATGAGCTGATCTCTTACCGCTGAACTCTGCATTCGGACCTAAGTATATCGTCACAATTGAACTGTCTGTTGTGTTTTATCAGGACAACGGTAGTCCATACAAATGGATAGTGAATGGCGAAAAGCTCCGGTAGCTTAGTTGGGAAATTCTAATGCATACCCTTATACCATAATCTCGGTCTTGCATCTAATTACTTACCTGTTCTTCTGTTCTCACAACAGTCGGCTGTAAGTAACCGGAACGGACCATAAGTCTTCCTCAGAACCCTTCTCTCTAAAACTCGTAATGCCGACTCATCAGATGTTGCCATCGTCCATGCCTCTACATCATATAGCAGGACCGGTATGATGAGTGACTTGTAGAATTTGGTCTTTGTTTCGTCAAGAGATGACTTTACTTCTCTATGGCCTACTCAGTCCGAAGTAGCACCTGTTGGCAAGAATGATTCGGCGTTGCATTTCAAGGCTGATATTGTTATTGGTGGACAGTTCCACGTTAGGCGAAATCATCTACGACTTCGAAGTTTTGATGGTCAACAGTGACGTGGTACCTTCTTTATGTTGTTTTGTAGTTCGAATTATTTTCTCCAGGGGAAGAAATCGCACGTTAGGGAGTCTGTTTGTCTTAAATCTCGTTTGATATTGAACGGCTCGAAGATGTCCTTCAATATCCCTTCGAAGCTTTTCGCATTTCCTAACATAAGTTTACACCGGCTTAAATCCACATTGATAAGATCTAATCAGTTTGTTAAGTGAGCTTTAATCTTTCATAGTATGCTCGATAGACCCTTAAGTGCGATGCTGAAGAGGCTTATCCCACGGTAGTTGACCCAGATTGTGGGGTCTCCCTTTTTGTGGACACACTTATATTCCAAAGTTCGGCCGGCAATCCATCGATAACCGCCGCTTTGCTTTTTTTAGACGGGAAATTGCTATTTAAACTTCTTCAAGGTCGGGGAATGGAATGTTTGTTCCATCGTCATCGAATGGGGAATCGGGGTTACCATCTCCTGCTGTTATGCTTTCACAGCGATTCAGGAGGCTGGAGAAATGTTCCCTTCACAAAGTCAATATGCTCTGTGCGTCAGTCACTACATCACCTCTGGGGGTTCTACAAGAGTATGCTCCGATCTTGAAACCTTCTGTTAGTCTAACTACTGTAAATACCATCTTCAATTTAATGCAAAAACAATTTCCTACTTGGACACATTATACTCGTATAACAGTCACATATAAGGCTATAACAATACATATAAACAAAACCCAAAATATGAAAAATTTTATAAAAAAGTAAAAAAAAGAGCTCTGCGTATAAATAATGAGCTCACAACGAGATGAAGCGTGTACTATAGTCCTTTATTATGTGTTCACACAATAGTTTTCGGTTTTTATGGCATATGTTCATGTTGCTATTGTTGTTGCTATTGTTGTTGCTGTTGTGGGGATGTTCATTGGTTTTCCAAGTTGACATTTTTAATGACATAAGTAATGCGCGTCAATATGTGGTAACGTGTCTTCATGCATGCGTGAATGTGTGTGTGTGTGTGGGAGTGGTGTGGCTGTGTTTTGGCGAGCTTTGTTGTTGGGTGGCTGTCATTATTTTCACTTTTACGTACGGCACCTAGTAAACGGCGACCTTAACTCAACTAAAATAAGACTTAAAGGATTTTGCTTGTCATGCGACTAGGGCAAATACGAAGGAAGCAAAACAAAAAAAAAATAAAACAAATTGAAAGAAAGAGTTTAAGTTTGAACGACGAACAAAGCTTTTAAACTGTCCCTATGTCGGTCAATGAAATGAAAGGAAAAACACATGCTGCTCGAGTTGGATAAAGGGATAAAAGGATTTGTTATTTTTTACGCATCTTTATTTTGCGTTCTTTAATTTAACCTATCTTTTAGATTTGACACTTTTCGATTATTCTTTTTCTTTTTGTTGTTGTTGTTGACAGCTTCACCTTTTGTTCGGCTAAACCGTAATTTGCATTTGTTGACACTTTCTTTGCGCCGTTGGGTCAGCTCATTTGCGCCCACAAAGACATCAGACAGCGAGCTTCGAACAACGAACAGGAAAATAATAATGACCACAAGTAAATATATATGTATGTATGTATATATACATATATTTAATAGACTTCTAACCCATATATTATGTTGTACTCATACTGTTATACTCATGAATAATGCGTGGATCTTTTTCTTAATTTTCTCAAAACTGACTTTTTCGGAACAATACCCCCGATTTCTCAGGTTCTACTAGGTCGATTTACTTGAAATTTTTATAGTCTTCTTTATAGGCTTGTCTATGGTTGGAACTAGCCGCATCCAAAAATTTTTATTTTTATTATTTTTAAAAAATTCAAAATAGTCAGAAAAAGTGATCAAAAAAAAATTTTTTTTTTCAGGCCGTCGCCATTTTGTGAAAAAAAATTTTTCCCGCTTTTCCGTAGTTCCAACCACTACGAAAATATTCTAGATTAATAATCTTTTTTTTCTTTTTGGTTTCAGATAACTAGGAGGGTTGAAATCATGGGCATGGTCATGTGGAAATTTTTTGAGACCCCTCACTTCGTCAGCTCATAATTTTTGAAATTTTTTACTTTTTTTAGTTTTTAATTTTTTTCTGTACTCTTCAAAAATTATTAAATAACTAATAAAAAAAATGGATAGTAAAAATATTAATTGCCTTTTTTTATGACAATTACTTTTTATGAAATTACCTGAAATTCATGCTTCTAGACTAGAATACCCCCTTAAATTGTGTGTAAAACCTTTAAAACAGGATATCACGGGACAGTCGCGACTAAGCGGTAGAAGTCCATTCGGATAGCAAACCTTTCAGTTTCTGTACAAAAATCTATTAACTTCATGTAATATAAGTTTAAAGTGAACCGAACGTATGATGAAGGGGACGGATAAAATATGATGGGAAAGTTATTGAAACAATTAACTCTCTCTAACTGTGGAGAAAGCTACAATTATCCGATACCTCACCAAAAAACCAATTTTCATACTAAAACGATTTCTTAAAAATCCTTTTTATTATACTAAACTATTTATTGGAGATCTAAGGCAAGTTCGATTCTCCGCGGTGCATCCAAATGAACTGCGACTTTAATGAAGTTGTAAGACTCCAATAGATCATTGACCCCTAACCGACACGTAATATGGATGACGTATTTGGACCTCGTTGAATCCTGAGCTTGTAGCCAAGGTCCTGTGCCACCTCAATATGCACGGGTGATGTCATAGACTGCAAAAATGGCTGGTCATTTTATTTCAAGACCGTCTCCGTACTGTTAAAATCCAGGTAGGCCTCAAAGTACCTTTCGCCATAATCAAGTTAATGTGGTAGATACAGGTTAAGGCGACTCTCTATACGCGAGCAACCCCCTCCATGGCCCCATTACCGTCACAACCTTGTGATCATGAGAGGCGACTATTTTTTTGAGCAGTGGATGAGATTCTAAGTGGAAATCTTCAAAAATGAAAAATCAAATAGATAATACTAAAAAGGATATCAGTCCGAATAGGACTTAAGGAGACGGCACCAGTTCCGGTAAAGGTAATTTGAATACGCGAGTTTTCCCCGAAAGGAGCAGTAATTTAGTGCGAGTTAGCAGGAACCCGCCAAAAGGTATTAAAAGTTGCTATGCGACGCTGAATTGCCAGAAACTTTTCTCAAGGAATGTGACCCCCCACCATGTCTCCGGAACAATTACTTAGAGAGCAAAAGGATTGTAGATGTGAGAAGAAAAATTTAGAGGAGTTACATTAAGTAATGTCTCTGACCGAGGTATCTTAATTTTAGCACGAAGTTTGTAGCACCCAGTAAGAAACGTCGGATACCCCATAAAATGTATGCATAAATGATCAGCATGTCCGTCCCCAGCTGACAGGGAGTAGAATTTTCCCGCGTTAAGGCATGCCTGTCGTAAGGGGCGACTAAAATCCAATATTGTTGCCTCGAAATTTCAGCATAGTCTTGTCAGAAATAATACTACATATAATACTCAGCTTATACTGATATTATTGACTTTGAATGGGTTTCCTTCTAAGGAAAAGGTACTTGAAGTTCAAGCAACAAATGAGTTTGATGAGTGCTCAACTGGTAGTAGCTACCTTTTGCTACTTCGACCGGAGACTTAAATCTGGTAAAACGGGGAGCAGCTAGCCCTTGGAGTTCGCTCAAATCTGCTCATTATATTTTGGCCTTTGAGGAGATTCGTGTGGCTGTAGTTCAAACCTAAAGGCAGGTAGAATTGAAAAATCAAATCAGTGTGCAGTCGCACTGCGGCCGGGTGCCGGACCCAGAGCGCGGCTGAGGTTTTAAATCGGCCTTGAACCCGAAACGGGGTCCCTTCCTCCCGACCAATTAGAACCAAATAATACTTGCAAAAAGCACGTATTATTTGGGGCGCTGATCAATGCATTGTTTTGATCTACATAGGTGCTTTTATGCACAGTGAGGTTAGGCCGCCTACGGCAGGTACTCACGTAAAAACAACAAATGTTGTATATACGCGAACTAATCCTTCAGTGTTTGAGATATCTAACTAAAATTTTTCACAAATTCTTTTCTCTCCCAAATAGCTGATCATTTGTGAGAATCTGATATCGGAGCACTGCCATACCAACTGGACGATCGAAGCTAGGTACTTGTATAGAAAGCTTTTCCACTTGACGAAACATCTTTATGAAATTTGAAATAGGTTGTTGTCTAAATCATTGTCGGAGTCAAATGTTTTCTCACTTCCAGAGATATATTTACAAAATTTGGCATCGAACTGACAGATCCAAATAAAGTTCTTATAAGAAATATTTTATATTTGTGAGGGATATTATAGCCTCCGTACAACCGAAGTTTGCGCTGGTTCTTGTTGCGGATTCTTTCAACACAACCAATGCTCCGGATTCCGTACAGATACTTCTCCGGTAAATAAATAAGGATTTCACTCAAGATAAATCGTTTAACTAGGAAAGCGCACCCGCAGCGGCAGGAGATTAAACAAATACTTAACTAAATTTTTAATCTCCCAAATTGGTGCTCTCACAGGAATTGATACATACAATATAAAATAATAAAATAATTTTTTTATTGCTTCAATTTCATAACAAATATTGAAGTCATACTAAAAAGGAATAGAACTTTAAATATTTCAGGCCATCAATTATGTGTTTAAAGAAATTAAAGCGAAAACGGAATAATTGTGGCCAACACGCGCCTTTTAAATAGAGAAATAATGTAACAACAACTAGTGTTATGCTTGCGCTAACATTTCAAGTGCGAAAAGTTTTAATATCCGCCATCAAAACCACCAGCCGGCCATCGGTAGCCAGCGCCACTAACGGCGCTATTACGAGTCAAGCCGGCGCAACGCTAACGAAACCGCAGCAACTGCAGCAGTGACGCAAATAATAAGTTTAAAGCTGGCCGCTTTTTAGCCCGCATTACAACTGGCTGAAGAGCGCAAACGGGGAGCGAGGAGCGCGGTGGCAAAGCAATGACACGTGGGATTTACAAATAATGTGAACGACCCAGCCAGCTGTTGCCACTAAGCGTTGCGGCTACGCCCAGCCTCAACGCTCACCACACCCTTAGATATAGGGCGGTTTACGCGCTCACACCCATGCATACAAACATACAAACATACATATGTACATATATACAATCATACGTACATTTGTATATACACTCATACAATTGCTTTTGTGCAAAAAACATATATTTAAAGAGCGGGTTATGGGTTGGAGCGGGGAGCACAGCATTTATTTTGTGGTTCATTTGCGGTTGAAATTGAAAAATTGAAGTGAAAATACACATGAAACCGCACAACGCACGGGAAATACAATAAACGCTTTGTACAAAAGGAAATTGAAAAAAAAATCGGTGAAAAATAGCTGGGATAATATGCAAATTAAAGCTCGATATGATTTCAAATAGTTAATGAAATATGAATTACTTATGTACATATGCCAATACAACCCTACATATAGACAGATTTATTAAATGCAGACAAAGATGAGCAATTATATATTTCTCTCCAGCTTTAAGAGCTGAAACAGTTTAACAATTTGTTTCGCTTTCTCTTGTACTACTTTACGATTCGCAAGTTGTCTTTAATATCAAAATGTAATGGATAGGCAAAATAAATTAAGTCATTTAAGTGGTTGAGAAATATTAGGTGGGTAATAATGCATGATTCAAGCAGAGGAACTAGGCAACACTAAGTGTTGCCAGGTGCAATCTGACATTTCCATTGGAAAGATTGACATTTTTAACATAACATCACTCAGAACGTTTTGTCATTCAATCGTGAATTGTTTTATTTACAGAGAATTAAAAAATTCATCTCGGCCAAAAAATGGAATTAACTCGTGAACATTTTCGTGCGATCATTTTTCACAACTTTCGACGTGGATTATCACGACAAGAGTGCATCGATGAACTAAAATCTTTGTATGGCTATGAAGCACCATCCTATAGCACTGTGAAAAACTGGTACAACGAATTCAATCGTGGCCGACGCTCGCTCAAAGACGAATTCCGTGAAGGTCGTCCAAAAACAGCCGTTGTGCCAAAAAACATCGATGCCGTACGTGAACTGATAATGCAGGACCGTCATGTAACATACCTTCAGATAGAGGCATGCCTATGCATTTTTCCCACCAGCATACATTCGATATTGCATGAACACCTGGCCGTAAAAAGGTGTGTTCTCGTTGGATGCCGCACAATTTGACAATCTCTCAAAAAAAAGGCTCGTGTGGCTTGGTGTAAAGAAATGCTGAAAAAATACGATCGCGGTGCTTCAAAAGACGTTTATAAGATCGTCACAGCTGACGAATCATGGATCTATGCGTATGAGCCCGAAACAAAACAGCAATCGACCGTGTGGGTGTTCCAAGACGAGCCAAATCCAACGAAAGTTGTTCGTGGAAGAAGCACTTCGAAGCAAATGGTCGCCTGTTTCTTCGACAAAACTGGTCATGTGGCGACTGTTCCGCTTGAGCAACGTAGGGCGGTCAATTCTGAGTGGTACACCACCATTTGTTTGCCTGAAGTCTTCGGATAAATTCGAAAAACGAAGAGGAGAAGACGAATCATTGTACGTCATGACAAAGCGAGCTCTCACACATCGGCTCAAACCAGCGCCTTTTTGTGCCGGCCAAAACGTCGAATTGATGGGTCATCCGCCGTACAGCCTTGACTTGGCACCCAATGACTTCTTTTTATTCCCACACATCAAGAAAATAATGCGTGGTCAACGATTTTCGTCGCCAGAAGATGCTGTTGAAGCATTCAAAAACCATGTTTTGGAGGTGTTTCAATCGGAGTGGAAAAAGTGCTTCGAAAATTGGTTTGAGCGCATGCAAAAGTGTATAAATCTTGATGGAGAATATTTTGAAAAACAATGAAATCATTTTCGTTGATAAATATTCCTATTTTCATTATTAGGCCAGAAATATATATATATACTTTTTTTTTCAATAGTGTATGGCATCATAGCCTGAACAACGTTCTGTAAAGAATGTGTTTCCAACGCTTCGCCCAACTAATGGTCAACATAATCAGCCTACTGGGTATGTACCATAAACAAGGGAAATTTCCGTATTTGAGTCAAAAAGCAAACTGAAGAGATTCAAGAACTGTTTGGTATGGTTTGTGGACCGCTGGAAACATCGGTCCATATTTCTTCAAAAATTATGCCGGTAAGAATGTAACCATTATCGCTCCACGACAACCGACTATTTGATGGTTGAAATTGCACCTCGTGGTCTCGGTGACAGTTGGTTTCAACAAGATGGCGCCACTTCCCACACATTACATCAATTAAAGGATTTATTGAGAGCATACTTCGGTGAGCAGATAATTTCACGTTCAGGGCCGGTCTATTGGCCATCAAGATCATGTGATATCACTCCATTAGACTTTTCCAGTAGGGATATGTAAAGTCTATTGTCTATGCTTACAATCTGTTGAACCGCTTCGAGTTTGACCTTGGAGCAAAACATCACGCGTGACATTCGCCAGTTACCAGTCGAAATGCTCGAACGAAGTATCGAAAATTGGATTCAAAGGATGAACAATCTAAGACATTTGAAAGATATAATCTTCAAAAACTAAATGCCAAAAGATGTTCCTTTAAATGATAACAATTATTCTCTATTATAATTGAAGCTTCTGTGTTTTTCTTTAATAAGGGAACCTCGAATGAATTACCCTTTATAACAGATCAATTGAACTCTTTTTTTGGCAAAATTCGTTTTTTTTTTCTGTTCAAAGTAAATCCCTTTAAGCGTAACACCCTGATTCAAGCGAGCCTTCAACTTCCTCAATATCATTTTTTTAGAACTAAGTATTTGTACTTTGCTTTAAAATAGGTCTCATTTTCACTATCACTCCGTCCCACCGAGCATTTTTTTGAGATCTGAGAACAGAAAAAAGCAATGGGGGCCATATCTGAAAAATAAGATGAATGTGGAAACAATTCGAAGTCCAATTCATCGATCGAATGGCAAAACTGTTTTCACTGACTTGTGACATCGTGCATTGTGTTGGTGAAACAGATTTTTCTTATTCTTCAAATGAGGCCGTTTTCGGCGATTTCGTCCTTCAAACGATTGTCTTTTATTTTTCAGGGTAGTCAATAAAAATTATTCCATGCGGACCTCAAAATACAGACGCCATAACTTTGTCAGTCGAGTGTTACTTTGGAGCAGGTTCATCGTGTGCAGTCCACTCGGATGATTGACGATTGAACTTCGGCATGAAATGATGATATTTCATCCATTGTCACATATCGGTTTAAAAACTCGGTTTTATTACACTGGAACATTTCCAAACACCGCTCCAAATCAACAACTCGTCGTTGTCTTTGATCAAACTTGAGCTCATGCGGCACCTACTTTGCACAGAGCTTTCTTATACCCAAATATTCGTAAATGATATGAGGTACACGTTCAGTTGATTCTATCTTCAAAAACTTCACTTCACGGTCATCCAAAATTATTGCGTGAACTTTGTGATGTTTTCGTCGGCAACGACCTCTTTTGGGCGTCCACTGTGTTCACCGTCTTCGTTCACATTTCACCACTTCCAAACTTAGCAGACCCATTGTTGATGGTTGATTTTCCTGGAGCAGTCTCCGGAAACTCGCCATCATGCCATGTTTTTGCTTCAACTGTATTTTTCCCTTCAAAAGCAATACTTTATCAATATCTATTTAGTTTACAATAAAAATGGTGCTTCGGAATGATCCGACTTCTATCAAATTTATACACGCTTCTTTTGAAGATTAGGTCTAACTAAAAATCATATGGATTTAATTCTAGTAGCGCTGAGTGGAATTATTTAGCAAAGAAGTTCCATTAATTTTAATGTGTTGAATTAAACTTCTGTTGCCGAAACGTTCACAATGTTGGAAAAGACCTTCGGTAATAATTGTTTGTCACAAGTAAAGGAATTGGAACTTGCGAATCCTCGACTTATAGGAAAGATCAGTGGAAACCATTTTGAAAGATCTTTTGGACCTGAAAACAGTGAAAGCACGATTGGTTCCAAAATCACTAAATTTTTTCGAAGTACAGCATCACGTTTATGTCAGTGAAACAATGATTTCTAATTACCAGAATGTCATGAAACTTAATATTACTGGCGATGAGTATTGGAACTATGCTTACAATCCGGAAACAGTCGATCAATCGGCGGAATATTGTAGCAAACGTAAGCCAAAAACCACGTTAAAGCAGATCGAAAAATCAAGGCTATGTTGACAGTTTTCTTCGATTATCGAGGTCCTTCTGACCGGCCAAAAATGTCAAAATAATACAAATACAACTTAAGTGTTAAGCATCGTTTGCGCGATGCTATTCGTAAAAAGAGGTCGGAATAATTAGTCAACATGTTTGGTTTTTGCTTTACGATAATGAACCGTCACATACGGCATTGACTCTTGGCGAGTTTTTCGCCAAATTTTCAACTAATATCGTGGCCGCAACCACCGTATTTACATGATTTGAAAATGTATAGAAAAATTTATATCTCGCTTCCAACTACTTGAAAAAATATCTTGTTCCTTAGATTTTGTAGTAAATTGAATGCTCTACAAAAAAATGTCTCCACGATTTTTTCGTAAACCCAACCGTTTAAAAGACATTAACGGTTGAAGTTTGATTATTTTTGGGAAAATTTTTTATTTCCTATGAATTTTATAACTCAATGAAAAAAATTATTATGAATGTTGAAACTTATAGGTTTTTGGAGAGGCTTTTTTCGAGATGCCTAGGAACCTATTTTTCAGAGTACCAAACGACAAAAAAAATTTTTTTGTTTAATCACCCTAAGCGACACGTATTTAAATACAATTCTAAAATAAATAAATACGAAAATCCAGTTATTTGATTGGAAAAACACAGTTATTTTGGTATACGGGTATTTTTATATCGGTCATCGTAAAATAACACGTTGAATATTTATTTAAACATTTGAAATACAAACACTTACGTAAATACTTTGGTGTAATGAAAGAATTGAGGTTATTGTTATTCCTATTACTAGTAACGCCAGTGGTCAAAAATCGAACAAAAAAGCACATTTTATTAACCGCATTTATATTTTTGCTCAACTCGCACAGAAGTCCACAATAACTGCACCATTGCCATAGTATAATAATATCAAAACATAAATCTATTTCCATTTGTATATTGCTTTAAATATCAGTATATATATGTATCAGCTCTATGTAGCTGAAGAAACCAGCGGTACATATATTTTAACTTTAAAATAAATGTTTAACTACAATCGGGGCAATTTAGCCTGAAACCAACCATTAGATTGAATCAAAGTATAGTAGGTGGGCAAATTTAAGTGTGACATATTTACATAAACAGTTTAAGGTTTTATTTCAAATAATATATCAAATTAAACACATTGCAACAAAAGATACATTTAAGAGAGCGGAGAGGCTATTCGGTGTTCTTATATGTCTTTTGATAAAATAAATACTTATATGATCAATTTGAGAGCCTTGAGTTAGTCATATTGGTTTAAGGGGGTATTCTACTCTAGAATTTTGAAAAATTTAGACCCTTAAGAACATATCCTGCCAAGGATTTTTAAAAACTAAAATTATTTTAAGAGTTACAGTTACTTTAGTGACTCAGTACCTAACCCGGTAAATAGGTAGACTCAATTTTCTAAACGCGTTTTTCTCGAAACTACCTTTTTCCACACGGTACCGGCATCATCTCAAGTTCTATACAACCGATTTACTTGAAATGACGAAATGAAATTTTGTGAACCTTCTTTATATAATCCTTTATCGTTCCTACCAGCATTGTGTCAAAATTTTTCTTTTTAATATTTAAAAAATAAATTCAGAAATTTCAAAAAAAAAGCGTAAAAAATAATTTTTATTTTCAGGCAGTCGCCAATGTCACCAGGATGCGCCATTTTTTTTTTACACCGCCCCAAAAATTTAGTTATTTTTTTTGTAACTTTTTCTGTATTCTTAAGATATCATTAAAAACACCATAAAAAAATTGATAGAAAAAATATTTTTGGTTTTTTTTTTTAATTAAATTCAAAAAACTGTCCAAAATTTGATTTCTAGAGTAGAATACCCCCTTAAGAGTGGTGTGTTTTGTATGGTTGGAAGAAGAGAGATGAATTATTTTTATCTTCTTTAAACCATCTCGCGGGGAGCATTCAACAATGTCTGGTCTCCTATAGCACCTTAAGCACCTTATCTTCATCTTAACTCTCCAATAGAACAATCGTACGCGGCCACAAGGGATTGTGGGTAAGGGCACGTCACGAGGGGGAGTTCTTTCACCAATTCTCTAGCTTAAGATGAAGACTCAAGGTGAATGACAACGGAAGCTGTCATCAGGTTCAGAGTATCTGGGCACTAAAATGACTGCTAGTCTAGTCACTAAAACACTTGTATTATCAGTTCGCCCAGCCTAGCCTTGTCTGTAGCTATCTGTTCACTTACCTTCAAAGAGCGTATAGCAAGGTAGGGCTCACTCAAGGAGTGCAGCGGTGTGCATTTTTACGTAGATCAAAACTTGTTGGGAGGGTTGGTGCAGGAAAGCACTGTCGGACACATTCCCTCAGTTCCAGTATCTGACTTCTGACCACCGCAGCGTCTTCCAAGTAGAGTTAGCCATTAAGGTAGCAGTATGTCAACTGCCACGGAGCTTATCCTCCTTTAGAGTGTTGGCAATCTAACGCAAAATGCTTCTCTTCTTTAGCCCAACAACCGTGGGTCGGTCTGAGCCGAGAACGCAAAGCATCGCCAGTGGCCTCTACACTTTGTGAGGTCACAACGGTTATACATCCCAACTTCGTATAGGTCGCTTTGCACTTGGTCCTTCCATTGGATGCGTGGGTGCTCGCCAAGTCGTTCCATATAACTTGACAGACAAGCACGACTCACGCGAGATCTGTCAAAAAAGGCTATTAAAAAGTACGTCTACTTGGATCACCCGTTATAATGACATGCTATTGCAAATTTCCCGAGAATACGGAAACCGAATAACCGAAAATACGCACTAACCTTTCTTAACTCTTCAACAATAAATGAATAATGACAATCGCTTCATAATCATTTAATACGGAATTATATTCATTAAATAATTGTGCTCAACAAAGCGAAACCACACTTAATATTAATCTCAATTTGCATATTGTTTATAATTGTTTTATTTGTAATGTTGTTGCCTTGGTTTATTTCTGTCACATCATTTTAATTACACGGTGTCATTGTTATCCTAAAATCATTGAAGCACGCCCCTCAAGCCACACTGAAGCCAGCGCATAAATCCAAATGACATGGCAACATTGACCCCGTTACATGAATAGCAAAGTCATTTTTGTTTTTGTTTTATTGTTTTTGTTTTTATCACCTATCCTCCACTCCTTGCACACTCCTTTCATTCTTGTACACCTCTCCAACCATCGGAAACTTGGCAGCGGCATGCGGAACGACCTGCAACAACATGAAATAGGAAAATCACATCAAGTGGTGCTAAAAATCTGCATAATTTCATTCAAGCAGCGTGTTGAGTATTAGACTTAACGCGGATATGACAAGCATAAAAAAATTTATCGCAAGGAAGTAAGAAAAGGCCAAGTTCGGACGCAGCCGAATATTATATAATCATGCCTATGTTACTTCAAGAGACTTTGAAATCTGTTCGAGCTTCAAAGTGATTCAAAAATGTTATACCCTAAATAAAAATATATACTTTCAGGATTGCCAGGCAAAATTATAAACCCATTTCTTAATTTTTGGGTATTTGAATAAAATCGTGTAAATGTAGACCTGTTTTGTCGATCTTGATCGGCAAAAATGCCCCGCAGAAGCTCCCCTGAGTGTGCCGACTGGTAATAGATACCACAGTATGACAACAATGGGCGGGACCGACTGGACGCAGTTCGCACCTGTTACAGTTGATAGGAATATAGTTAAGGTCTAACTTTTAAATTGTGTCTTCGTTGTTCCTAAATAGCACAGGGTTCAGATAACAAGTCTTAGTCTGGTTAAGCAGAATCAACGTGTCATGCCATCCGTGCCAAGAATTAACCTGGCTAGCACCCTCAGTTAATCCAGTCAGGAACAATCTTACGGTTACCTGACGCCCTTTGTAATATAACAACCTTACTTGAGTATAGAGAGCAGAATCAAAGGAAACCGCATCTCCTGAAAAACTGGGAAAATTTTCTAATTTTTTCCCTGGAAGAAAAAGTTTTCAAAAAAAGCTGCAAGGTCGGGACTAGCACGAGATCCGAAGCTAAGCCTAGCTAGAGTGAAGCAACAATACCGCCGGCAGCCAAACCAAACCAGTTATTCTAAGCATTGAAATTTAAAAAAAAATAAAGGGGAAGGAGATGACAAAATTGAACCCTGCCGGTAGTGCATCTACCTAAGAATAGTTCTTTTTTAAGGTCGATGCCCTCAGCGAAACCCTAGAAACGCGGAGAAGATTCGTTCTGCCTATCTAATCAGACGGGTCCCTTTAAAAAAAAGGTTGGCTCAAAGAGTTCATTGACTGCGCATAAGCTGTTCTGCCCAAAATTTAAAGCTTGAAAAAATAAGAGGTTAGCTAAAGAGGCTAGACCGTCAACGAATGACCGAAAACAAAGGAGATGATCCCCGGCTTCATCGTTAGCTGATGTGGCCTTGAATGGCATTATTATCGGGGTGCGGGATGAGAGAGATGACAAAAAAAAAACGAATTCCCTAAGATAAAGTAAAAAGTACATACAAACCCTGTTGACAAATGTCATGGAAAGATGGCGGATCAACTTTATAAAACCGCTACATGAAATGGGGGTAGCTAGGATGGTAGTGTTAAACAAAAAAATTTTCCCTCATCCAGGCTAAGGTCAAGGGACCATCACAGCAGGCCCAAAGATAATATAGTTCATTAGAACCTCTAACTCAAATCTGCCTACGGTAGAGTGGAAATTCGTTAAGGAATTCTACGCCCCGCTGCTAGTCCCTAAAGTAACCCATCGAACCGCTAGCGAACTATGGCAAAGTGATCAATTATATATTAACGAAGCTGACACTAACAAAGGCTGCTAATAATAAAGGGAACCCAAATCAAACCCGGGTTGGCAAAAAGTTAGCAGATGGATCCATGAGATATTCACGAAGACGAAGATCATTACCTACAAGGCTGACGCCAATGCTGGAAAACAATTAAAAAAAGATATTAAAATTTCATTTGAAAAAATTTTATTTTCCTTCCCCGTCCCCCGCCAAAAAAAAATTTTTTCACCCCCCCTTTAGGGGTACCGAAATATCCATTTAAGAGCGGTATCAACTCTTACTTCATATAAGACAAACACCCCTAAATCAATACTCCTGCCATTGTGATTATTTGGATATATAGTATTTGTTACTTTATATCAAAAAGACCGGAATGGTGGATGAACAAACTTATTTTACTTTCGGCACAAAATGTTGCAGAGGTATAAAAACACATGAAACAGTTTTCACGAAAAAATCGTTCGAAACTTAATGAGATAAAAATAGTTGGATGGCTTTTCAACTAAGCGGTAAGCACGACGACGGGTGAAAATAATTATGGTAAGTCGAAAATAAGTGGAAATGCTAATAAAAAGCAAAAACAAAAATTAATCATTCATGGAGTTAAAGAAAAGTGTGCATGCGGTGAATGAAAATGCGGAATTAAAACCCAAATTTAACCCCGATGATGTGGAATGCAGTCTATACACCGTATTGAGGTAGCGAGTGTGTGGCATATGTGAAAGCGGCAGCTGGGGGGGCATATTTGGTGATAGTTTTTATGTGGGGGCAGAGAACTTTTTATTGAAAAGAAGATTAACTTTTTTCACTTAAAGTTGTGTGACGTGATTTTACACATTCACTCGGCTTAGTTGCAAGTACCAAAAATTTAACGAACTTCTAAGTGTGAACTGTGCGCGACAAAAAAGTGCTTACCTGTGAATGAGACAAGCTTACAAAGAGGGATACGTATAAGGCTAGCTCAAATATAATTTTTTAATGAGTGGTTTGTGATAGCTACTATTGATACACCTATTACTTGTGCATTGACTTGATTTCACCGACTGGGTGATTGATACTCGCTAATCATGCACTGACTTAAAACAAGCATGATGAAACAAGAAGTGTCTATATCTTTCTTGGGATAAAACTCACAATGAAGTCGCCATTCATCGGCCAACACCGATATTGCATTCTGTAAGGTATAATAAAAAGTACCAAATACCAGAAATCCTCCAAGCGAAGAAACTGCAATAGGAAAGCCTTTTTATTCTGACAAGAGTTTACTCACAACAAGAAACCTATTTATACTTGTATGTATATACGAGGTTTGACAATTAAGTAAAGAGACTGATTTTATTGCCGCGCCTGTGGTAAACCTGTTAAAATTGTAAGAGTGTATAATGATAGTGCTCTTAGTCGTGCCCAGGCAAACAATGGTTGTGTCCGCGCGCTCCCCGCCCGAAAAAAAGCTCGCATGAGCAAGTCGAAGGTGAAAACGATGATTATTGCCTTTTTTGATAGCCGTGGAATCGTCCACAAAGAATTCGTTCCGCCGGGGAAAACTGTAAATCAAGTCTACCATTGCCAATTACTCGAAAGATGGCGAAAACGAGTCAACAGGGTGCGCCCAGACATCGCTCGTAACTGGATCCTTCATCACGACAACGCGCCGTGCCACACCGCCCTCAGCGTGTCCCAGTATTTGGTCTCTAAAGGGATCGCGGTGTTGGAACAGCCGCCTTATTCGCCCGGCATGTCACCCTGTGACTTTTTTTGTTTCCTAAAACAAAATCGGTGGTCAAAGGAACCCATTTTGAGTCGATTACGGACATCCAGGCGGCCGTGACAAGGGTACTCGCGGACATCTCAGTCGAAACGTTCCATAAATGTTACATAGCATAGAAAAGGCGTTGGAATCGCTGTATAGCTGCCCAAGGGGACTACTTTGAAGGGGATGACAGAGTTGTAGAATAATTTTCAAATATACGGTTTTTATGGAATCAGTCTCATTACTTAATTGTCATACCTCGTAAGTAGGCAGTCAAGCGGTCTTCACAGATTCCTGGTAACTATAAAGCAGGTGAACTAGCCAGAGCAAGGACCATCCTAAAATTGGGTTCCGAAAAAGATGGACTTTATATGCCTATAGCTAATTATAGATATTTAGTCTATAAACATATTATACTTATAAATCTGTGTCTCGGTAGAGTTAATCCCGGACTTGCTCAACAAGCAGACATACGTGAAATGAATGGAATATGAGCCGCACTGGTCGACTAAAGGAATGACTTGAGAACTCTAGTAAGAATGTTAATAGGTCACTTCTAGCAAACAGGTCTGCAGACTGGGAAAACCATACGATGACTATTTTATGTGCTATCAAGCGTTAGAAAAAGCATCCACTATGCGAATGCGAAAAGAAGTAGAACTATCGGTTGAGAGTTTCTTGACGTTGTCTAGGTGATTGCACACATACAATTTTTTGTATTGATGACCTTCTTTAAGAGCAGAGGATGGTTCAGAGTAAACATTAGTAAGAGAATAAGTGAGAAGATATTAGTTTCGTTGGTTTCACAATGGGCCCCTATAGGCATAACTACATTTTCAGACATTCACTCTAATCACCTACCCAGCACAATATAGTTTCCTGAGTGTGGACCATATCAAATCAGCACTATTTCAGCATGGAGAACTATTACAACCATTTTAAAGGCAATCTAATTAAGATATTTTAATACATAGTACTAGTCTTATACTCTTTGGATAACGTATGTTTCCATTATCACCCCTATACCAATTTATACTTATCAATTTCTATCAGATATCTTAGTAACATATAAACATGGATGATATATAAAATGTATTGAAAAGTTATGGACCGAAAATAACGCTATATGGAAAGCAGGAATATCTTAAATGAGATCTTTTATCTGAAGTAAATATATAGTATATATAAATGTTCAGGATGACCAGCTGTCCGTTGGCATATACATGTATGTTTGTGAACTAGTTAGTTTTTGAGATATCGATCCGAAATTTTGCTCATGTATTTTTCCCCCCAAGAAATTACCTTTATTTTAGAACTGGCGATATCAGACTTCTATAGGTTATAGCTGCATAAAGATCAAACCCAAAAACTTTGACGGAATTTTTTTTTTTCGTTAACTGGTGATCCAAGTAGTGGTACTTATACAATCAAATAGCCCGTTTTTAATCGATCACAAGTGAGTCGTGGGTTTCAATCAACTTATGATCAACATCATCGGCCTGCTGAGTATACTATTCGCATTACCATCACCTAGCTTGAGACCCAGAATTCATTATAGAATAATACTCGACCGAATAGACCACGTCCAGCACAAAGTGAAGAAAATATAGCACGAAGTAGTGTAGAGTGTACACAAAGCCCATAGAGAGTCAATTCGATGTCGTTCGCAGCAATTCGGACTGATATATGGAACGACTTGGCGCATTTTACGTCAAGATCTGAGATTAAAAGCGAACAAAATACAGCTTGTGAAAGTATTGAAGTCGCGTCACTTTTCTAAGCGACATCGCTACGCTCTGTGGCTCTATTGAAGTTTCTGTGGTTGTTTTTTTTTTCCTTTAAGGGAATCTCGACTCTTTAGCTGCATACAGACTGATCGCTCAAACTCAAGACTTTGTATGGGAAATATTTTATTTATTATTATCTATGGCAGCACCTCCGAGTAAGTTGTCCAGATCAAACTGATATTTTTAATGCTATTGAAATTCATCTGTAAAGAGCTTTATGGCTTCGTTGTAGCCGAATTATTGTTTTTTGTCTTTGGCAATGATTTTAAGGATCTTAAGTCGTTCTAAGATTTATGAAAAGGATTTATAACCTTCTGTTGTGTGTTCTTTGTGACCATTTGTGCCAACTTTGAGCATCCTAGTTCTATTGGCGGCTCTTTTGATATTCAAAAAAAGTCTACCTAATCCGCGAGTCAATGGTCCGATTATGCTCATTATTCTAATGTTTTATGAGCTTCCACTTTCTACAGACGTTCATCAAGAGGAAGACAAGACAGACAATAAACCAATTCGATTCGCCATTCCATTTGGTTCATTTTAAGGTGTTTCAAACAACAGTTAAGTGAACTCGTGCAACGTCTTGTAACAGCATAAAAATTGTAGATAAACTTCCATAAAAACCGAAATATACCATACGAACGGATGCTTAAGTTTTATGCCGTTATGCCAGCAATTCCAAAGAGGTGATAGGAGTTGCAAGAATTTTCAACATTTCGCCAGCATTTTTGGTTTTAATCCAATAAAGAGCAACGCCAAATGGGGAGATACGAATGTTTGTTATATGCGCAGCATGCTAAATAGATAACAGACAATATTTTTATATTACGTAATGCCGCTTGTTAAATTTACAACTAATTTATGCATATTTTTCGCATTTATAGCGCATTCTTTAGTTGGCATCTGTTAGCTATCAAACGCCATAAATGCTTATCAGACGTGTCTGCGCAACTGATGGCCAAACGAAAGCGCTCGTACTTCGTTAGGTGCATGCACATATAGATATATACATACACATACATTTATGCACACAAACATTCACTAACATTTATGCACACATACAGACACTTAGACATATTGAAGCAATAAATACAAATTGTAATATTTTACACCGACACAGGCATACTGATTGTAGACAGTTGCTCGTGCACCTGTCGGACAGAAACATTTCACGCTTTAAATTTAACACACACACACATACATAGGTACATACTTATTTGCAAATAATTGTATAATATAGGTTTGGAGGGCAGCTTAAAGAATCAGTAGCTTTTGGAATATATATTTTTTAGCATAAACAATTCATACAGTCGGTCGAAGTTCGACGATTGCAACGAAAGGATGATCCATTTCGAGATTCGTTACGATCTTGGTGACCAGTTGACCGACCCAAAGCGTGAAATTATCTGCTCATCGAAGTGTTCTCTCAATAACTGCATTGACTGTTGAAACCAAATATCGCCGAGATCACGAGCTTCACTTTCAGGCATAAAATAGTCGGTTATCATGGCGCTATAACGGTCGCCGTTGACGGTTACGTTCTCGCCAACATCATTTTACTGAGAAGAAATAAAGATCGAAAATTCCACCAGCACACAAACCACATAAAAATATTTTTCCGGGATAAAATAGCAGCTCCTGAATCTCTTCAAGTTCCCTCTTCGTCCCAAATATGGAAATTTCGTTTATTTACTCACCCATTTAGGATGGAGTCATTGAGCATAGAGTTCATGTAAGTGAGGAAAGTTCTCTGATTGCTATTTACTTGGGAGTGATCAGAAACGATTATTTTACATATGGTTCAAGCAGTTCACGACTTCCGGTTTTAGACCAAGTATCCTTTGGGTAGCCAAAGAACATTCATTTGAAGGCACGCTGAAGTGAAAAGGCGAACCATCCCTCCCCAGTGTTGTGTGCTGGG